>CM056580.1:96610927-97210927 GCA_029721435.1 Gymnothorax reevesii
GCACAAATAAGGTTCAAGATTTAAACTTAGCAGTTCTTAGAATCGCATTCAACAGTTTATATCGCTGTTTAAGAGCATGGACATCCATCCCCATAGTCCTGTCTCCACATAGCCTCCAGAACCCACCACTTCCTGTAGCTCAACGTGTATTCTCCTCAAAATAAAGCACTCTGCACGGTTAATTCAGGTGACACAACTGATATGTGGTTCTACACTCATACGTCAATATATGGCATTTTTTGGATGTCTATTGACCTGCAAGACAGGTGCAGGATTTAGGTCGTTTTCACAGTTGCCATTTTACAAGATATGCAAGGTGGGCAAATGTGTCATTAGTTAATAAGATTGATCATGGTTCGATTCCATATTGGCGTGCCACAACTATTCGAGTGAGACGGGAACCACAGCGCAAGGGCAGTATGGTCCCGTAACACCTAAATGGAATGAGATCATTTTATTTCACCTGCGCTTGCTGCTTTGGCAGGACAAAATGTCCATTGTGAAAAAGGTCTGACAAGTCATTAAACACATATCGGCAAGAAATGGAGCGAGAGGCGAGAGCACAGAGGTAGTTGTTGTTGATGATAATGATGATGATGATGATGATGATGATGATGATGATGATGATGATGATTATTATTTATTATTATTATTAATCCAGCAAACACGAGACGTCCGCCCGACGTGCAGATCACGTCGGCAATTTATAAAAGTCACTCCATGCGCGCTCTCGGGTTCTTGTTTATTAATTGTTCGCTCGTGTCAGACCTTTTTCACAGAGGCCATTTTGACATGTCATGCATCAAGCACAGGTGTAATAATTATGGTCTCATTCCACCCAGGTGTTTCGGAGTCATATCCCAGCTAACACATGCACGACGAACTGGCGACGTAACTATTTGTGCTCATTTAGTAAGTTATTGACCGACCATGTGAGAACGGTCTGACAACGTTGTCAGATGGTAATTCAGTAACGTTACTAGACGACCTTTTCAATACGTCGTGAATAACTGGCTTGACGGTTATTTGGTTACGTCGCCGGCTGGTAAGTAGGTTACGAATACTGGCTAACTTGACGACTTTCTCAATACGTCGAGGACACGTCGCTTGTTGGTAATTAAGTTACGAATACAAGCAAACTTGAAGACCCTTTCAATATGTCGAGGACGCGTCGCTTGTTGGTAATTAAGTGACGAATGCTGGCAAGTTGAGGGTAAAATTACGTTTGTGTAAGAATGCGGGTGAAGGTAGAGTTTTTTTTTTTTGAGAAATAGTTAATTTAAAAAAGTTACCCTGAATTTACAGCAGTTGGCGGTAATACACACAAAGAATGTCAATGTCTAGTATGAAAGAAGAAGAAGTTGAGGTTAATCAGTTTATCAATCGTGGAGCAGCAGCGGCGGGAAGTGACGTTCACTCTCGAGGACAGTGAATCCAAAACGAATTTTTATTCTCAACCGTTAAGGACCTTCAACATTTCAGTCAGCTAACGTTAAAGGTAAGTTTCCTTCATCATATTAATAGATATTAACCATTTTGTAGGTTCTTCGTTAGCTGCCTGCTGTAAATATAATTTAAATTTGGAGGGAGAAAAACTTGGATAGCTAATGTTAGGTTGTAGCTTTGTAGCTAACGCTGGCAAACGATTGAAACTTGCATAAGTTAAGTTGTTGCCCAGGAAAAACGTGGTTAATTTACGTTAACATTATTCTAACCACTGATCGATTTTGAAAATTAAGTTTTACGGCAGTCAGTACAAATTAAGTAAGAAAGCTACGTTAACTATACTTGCTCAACCAATCGCGCAACTTAGTCGCACAAACAACAACACTGATTAGCACTGCGCTATAATATCAGTTGTCAGGTGTAGCTAACATTTGATAGTCCCCCCAGGAATCTGCGGGGAAAAAGTGTTGATTCCGCGGAGAGCAATTCTTGATTCCGCGGCTTGAAAGTTGATTTTCCGCGGGCATTAAAAAAAAAACCTAAAATGACCAGTTATAAAGCAAATTTATGTAATAATGAAGCAAAAATTCTCTTATGAAATTATTTGCAATACCAAAACACTGCGAAACATTGTGGTTATAAAATAAGCAGCATCAATATTCTTTTTGTCCCTCTCGAGCAGATTTATTTGCATAACTTATAAAGTGCAAAACATTTCACCAAACTATGGGTGAACGAGGCTTAGAAACTGAACAAGTGCCAAAGATCAAAGTAAAGATTTAAACAAAGTGTACACTATTCACTGTATCCTCAGGATATTGCAAACGTTACTGCATACCATAGACTGTATAAAAAGATGGATGAAGCTACCGTGATGTTCCCCACTGGTTCGAAGATGAAGAAGTGAATCGAAGATCCGGGGAGGAACGTGGCTCTGAATCTGACCGTATCGGACGAAGACCAGAGGACAGCGACGCCCCAGAAGCATATTCTGGCTTTATACTTTATTCTAGTTTATAGGGGACCATAATTCACGAAAATGAATGTCATGATGTATCGAAGGAGACCCACAACTTGCTATAGCTAACATAAAATGACGTGAAAAATCATTATTTAAATTAAAAATCAGGTCGGAAAGTAGGATCATTTTCTCAAAGGGCTCTAATTTCGTAGACCAGGCGCAGGCGCGGCGAATGGAGGGTGCGCCGCGCCAACGGGGTGTGTCCCGGCGTATGTGGCAATTTCGTGCCCGGCGTAGCCTGGCGCAAGTACTCCTCTGTCCCGCCTCTGCCCCTCCTTCCAGCGCAAGTTGGCAAAGAAGGCGTATTTGGGTATAACACAGCCGAGTCAAATATTGCTTATTGTCAAGAGAAACGATGGATAGCGTGTTCCGATTATTACAAACTGTTGCCGCTTAAAATATTGGGATTAACATGAATGGACAACAATGCAAGATACGTCACACATTTATTTTCAATATGTGATCTTAACTCAGTACGAGATCATAACAATCAGGTTGTATTCCTTTCCCCCACTAAAGACGATAAAACGTAAGTGACAATAATAGTAGCGTAGTATTAAGCCGCTTGCACACTGGACGCGAAACGAATTTTTCGCTCGAAAGATTGCGTCTTGTGTCCAAAAGTCTGACAAGGTTTTAATAAATCTCCGTGTCCGACAGTCTATTGTTGTTTTTAATTTCTTCAAATCTACTAACTCTTTTAGATATTAAACGAGAGTGTTTGATAAGAGGGCTCAGTTCTTCAAGATGAGTACCGAGAATTTCAATCAATGTTTCTGTTTAAGCTCTGCTCAATAAAGCGAATCGACATTGGCGCGAGACAATGTACAATGCCTCCGTGACAGCCAAAAAAAGAACGATTAGAACAGATTGATTACGAAATAAAGAATAAAAAGAAACATTTTAACAACAGAGCATCCAATGAACACTGCGATTAATTTATTGGCGGGTCATCTTTGTTGGATATCCCGTTTGTTGCTGATATATTTTTATTCTTTATTTCGTTATAAATCTGTTCTCATATCAATACTTTTACTTTTTGCTGGCTGCTGGACATGGAGTAATATGCATTTCATGTCGGACAGTCTTGATCGTGCATGCGATGATTTCTTCACTCTGTCAATGGTCATGGAATTGATTTGCTCACGCACTATTTTATCTCTGCAGTGGAAATTGTAATGTGAATATAGGCCACTGGATGGCAGTATTTACCTTTTTTTTTTATTCAGCTCAGACTGGAGCTATGTTTAGACATGTCCTGGACATGTCTGGGGCAAGTCCCCGAAAATAAAAAAAAAAGAGGTCTAAATGTGGGTGGGGTCTGCAAAAGAGTATATAAGGAGAAGAATTGAGACAGTAAAGTAGTAGGAGAAATTGCAAGAAGAAGGATACATGTGACCAGACCTGTCATTTCTGTTCAAGACCTGTGAAGTTTTCTTTTGTGGATTTTTGCCTGTGTTTTAGCCTTTTTCCTCACCCAGCACATCACCAGGAAACCCACCAAAGGGACTGTAACTATTCCTTTTTTTTTGTGTATATTCAATCTTGGTCTTTAGGTTAGTTAGTTGTTATGGTGTTTGTTAATTAAATGTGTTGAGGTTTTTAAAACTGTGTCTGTCATCCCTTGCTGTTGCTGTTGTGTTGTAAATTGTAATAACAAATTGGGGCCATAACAAATTGGGGGCTCAACGTCCGGGATAGACCATTTTGTGAGTAATTTATTGAAAATCTAACATTTCAAATTGTAAAATTGATTTTTTTAATTGAATACATATATATAGATCAACAGCAATGGATGATTTCTTGGCATCACCAACCGTAGGGGTTTTGAAGTCTTTTAAAAAGACAGAACTGCTAGAAATTTGCAGACAGTTAGAGCTGACAGAGGTAAAACCAGCCATGCGAAAAGCAAGACTGGCTAGAGAGATAGTTGAATATTACATTGATGAAAATGTGTTTGCATCAGGAGATCTGGAACAGTTTCCAGTGGAAAATCCAAATATAGAAATGGAACTTAAATTAAAAATGCTAGAGATTGAAAGGGAAGAAAAAGAAAAACAAAGGCAGTTTGAGTTGGAAAAATTAGCAAGAGAAGAGAAAAAAGAAAGAGAGGAAAAAGAGAAAGAAAGGGAGGAAAAAGAAAAACAAAGAGAATTTGAGAGAGAGAAAGAGAAAAGAGCAGAAAGAGAGAGAGACAGAGACAGAGAGATTTTGAATTAGAGAAGTTAGATAGAGAAGAAAGACTCCAAATGGAGCAACTAAAAATTAAAATAGCAATGAAAAGTAAATTTTGTGCTAGTCAGGAGGTAAAACTGGTGCCTCCATTTTCGGAAAAGGATGTTGACAACTATTTCCAGTGTTTTGAAAAGGTAGCAAAGAGTTGCCAGTGGCCAAAGGAACACTGGCCTCTGATGTTGCAAACTGTCCTCAAGGGAAAAGCTCAACAAGCCTATTCAGCTTTGTCTGCAGATGATTCCTCTGATTATGAGGTTGTCAAAAAGGTTATTTTGAGAGCTTATGAGTTGGTTCCAGAGGCTTACCGACAGAAATTCAGAGGTCTGAAGAAATCTGAAAATCAGACTTATGTTGAATTTGCTAATGAGAAGCAGGTTTGCTTTGAGCGCTGGTGTACTTCTATGGAGGTCAAGGATGATTTCAACTCACGAAAAGAGATGGTGTTGGTTGAAGAATTCAAGAACTGTGTTAAGGATGATGTTAAGACCTACCTTAATGAGAAGCAAGCACTGAATTTGCAATCAGCTGCCAAATTTGCAGATGAATATGTTCTCACACATAAGTCTAAATTTCAGTCTAGCAGTAACAATAGATGGTCCCAATTTCAGAAAAAGGGTTACGGTGATACCCAAGATTCCTCACCCAAAGACAAAGACAAATCTGGTGATGGTGCTCAGAAATCCAGTAACAGGTCTGATCAAAGTGTGAAAGCTGACAGTGACAAAAGTGGTCTAGTTTGCAGTTATTGCAAGAAATCTGGTCATGTTACAACTAACTGTTGGTTCCTTAAAGCTAAGAAAGAAAAAGAAAAGGATACCAAACCAAATGCCTTTGTGAAAACAAGGTTAGAAACCCCTGTAGTAGATAACCGATCTGCTAAATTGCCTGCTTTTTGTGGGGCTAAAAAAGCCTAATACAGCTGACTTTGTGAGGGAGGAATTTCTTCCATTTGTGTCAGAGGGATTTGTGGCTCTGAATGAGCATACTACTCCTGTCCGCATATATATCCTAAGGGATACCAGAGCTTCTCAGTCACTTTTGTTGATGGACTCCTTGGAGTTACGTGATGAGACCGCTTCAGGGGATTTCATACTTGTGCAAGGTATTGAAGGGAGGACTGTATCTGTACCCCTGCCTCTATATTCTTGAAGTCAGATTTAGTTACAGGACAGGTAAAGGTGAAACTTATGTCAAGTCTACCTATAAAGGGTGTTTCTCTGTTGCTAGGCAATGACCTGGCTGGGGGCAAAGTAGTTCCCCCTGTACATCTTACTTCACAGCCGAGCACTGAAGATGGGGATGAGGACCCATCTCTGTATCCTTCTTGCGCAGTGACTCGTGCTATGGCCAAGAAGGCTCAAGAAGAAGATGTTGTGGTGCCGCCCAGCACATTGAATAGTCAGGACTCAGGTGGTTCGCCTCATGACTCTGATTGGCCTACTATGGTTTCTCCGTTTGAGAACTTATCAGACACTTTTATCAGTTCATTGTTCAGCCAGCTAGATGGGTTTGGTGATTCTGATGTGTCTGGAGACTTGTCTCTGTCCAGAAAGCGGTTGATTGAGGAGCAAACTAATGATCCTGAAATTTGTGCACTAAGGAGGAGAGCCCTTCCTGATAAAGAAATAGACGCAGTTCCAGTTGGGTATTATCTCAAGGATGGTGTGTTGATGCGGAAGTGGCGCCCTCCTGATATCCCTGCCAATGCAGATTGGGCAGTGGTCAGGCAAATTGTTGTTCCGAAGGTCTACAGGAATGAGATCTTAACAATGGCTCATAGTTTACCTTTAGGAGGTCATCTTGGTGTTAACAAGACTGTTGATAAGATCATGAAACAATTCTTTTGGCCTGGGCTTCGGAAAGACGTTTCCAACTTTTGCAAAACCTGTCACACTTGTCAGGTAGTTGGAAAACACCAGTTAGACCCACCTGTAGCTCCATTGCAGCCTATCCCAGCATTTGGGGAGCCATTCTGTAAGGTCATTGTTGATTGTGTTGGTCCATTACCCAAGACTAGATCTGGAAGTCAGTACTTGTTGACAATCATGTGTGCATCTACCAGATTCCCCGAAGCCATACCTCTACGTAACATCAAGGCAACTGCAATCTCAAAGGCTTTGATAAAGTTCTTCACGTTGTTTGGCCTTCCCAGGGAAATTCAGTCAGACCAAGGTAGCAATTTCACTTCTTTGTTTGTTTTGCTAGTGTTTGGTCATGAAGTGAGAGGACCTTTGCTATTATTGAGTGAACAATGGCAAGAGGAAGAGCCGCACATCAGTCTGTTAGACTATGTTAGCAAGTTCAAGGAAAGATTGCGTGCAGCTTGTGACCTTGCCAAAGAGAACTTGAAATCAAGTCAGGGAAAAATGAAAACTTGGTATGATCATAAGGCTAGAAGCCGTGAGTTTAAACCAGGAGATAAGGTCCTTGTGTTGTTTCCCTTGCAGTCCAATCCATTGCAGGCAAGATTTCATGGTCCTTATGAAATTCTGACAAAACTCAATGATCTCAATTACATTGTGAAGACTCCAGATAGGAGAAAACCAAAACAATTTTGTGTCATATTAACATGCTAAAGCCTTATCATGACAGAAATGCTAGGGTTGCAGCTGTCACTTCAGATTCTCCAATGGTCGAAACGTGTGAAGATGAGGGGGAGTTTCAAGATGATGAACCAAGAATTAAAGCTGAAGTTCTTTCATGTAAATTGTCAAACACTGAAGTGTTGCAAAATCTTGATGTAAAACTCCAGCACTTAGAACCCTCACGGAGAGATCAGTTTGTAAGGTTGATCAAGAAATATGAGGATTTGTTTCCTGATGTTCCAAAGAGAGTTACTATAGCCTCTCATGATGTAGATGTTGGTGATGCCAAACCATTAAAACAGCATCCATACCGGATGAATCCTGAAAAGAGAAAGATTGCTGAGAAAGAGGTTGAGTACATGTTAAAACATGATATTATCAGACCCTCCAACTCAGATTGGAGTTCACCCTGTGTGCTAGTTCCAAAACCTGATGGAAGTACTAGATTCTGTACAGATTATCGCAAAGTCAATGCTGTAACTAGAACGGATGTGTTTCCAATACCTAGGATTGATGATTGTATTGATAGAGTAGGGCAAGCAAAGTTTCTGACCAAGATTGATTTATTGAAGGGTTATTGGTGTGTGCCTTTAACTGAGAGGGCCAAGAGCATCTCTGCTTTTGCCACACCATCTGGATTGTACCAGTATGAAGTCCTACCCTTTGGCATGAAAAATGCCCCAGCCACGTTCCAAAGGATGATACAGTCTACAATCGCCGGATTGCCACACACGGGTGCGTACATCGACGACCTGATCACATGGAGTGACTCCTGGGAAGAACATCTGAAAGATGTAGAGACGTTGTTCCAGCGCCTGACCCAGGCTAACCTGACTGTTAACCTGAACAAGAGTGACTTTGGTTGTGCTACTGTCACCTATCCTGGCTACGTCATAGGCCAGGGTAAGGTGGCACCCATAAATGCTAAAGTCCAAGCCACCATGGACTTTCCAGTTCCTCACAACAAAAAAGCTTTGCGCCGCTTCCTTGGAATGATCGGGTACTACCGCAAGTTCTGCAAGAACTTTGCTGAGATTGCTCTCAGTCTAACTAACCAACTGAGGAAAGGCGTAAAGTTCACCTGGGATGATGCATGCCAGAGAGCCTTCGATCGCCTGAAGTCTCTGCTGTGTCACTTCCTCGTGCTCAAATCTCCTGACTTCAACAAACCATTCTCCATCGCGGTCGATGCTAGCGACCAAGCTTGTGGATCTGTGCTCCTACAGAGAAGTGACTCTGATGACATTGAGCATCCCGTGGCATACTTCTCCAGGAAGTTCAATCGCCACCAAAGGAACTTTTCCACAATAGAGAAGGAACTGTTGGCTCTGGTCCTTTCTTTACAACACTTTGAGGGTTATGTTTGTACAGGGGAAAAGCCAATGATTGTGTACACTGACCACAATCCGTTAATATTTTTGAGTAAGATGAAAAACAAGAATCGGAGATTGTTGAATTGGAGTTTGATTTTACAGGAGTTTGACTTGGAAATTAAGCATGTGAAGGGTACAGACAATGTAATTGCTGATTACTTATCCCGTGTTTGAATATGTATATATATATCACGTGTTTATTTGAATATTGTATGATATGTATATATAGACAAGTGTTCACTTAACCATTTTGTATTGAAAAGAAAAATTTTGCCTTTATGAGTCAAAATCTTTCCCTTTTGGAATGGAGGTGTAATGTAAATATAGGCCACTGGATGGCAGTATTTACCTTTTTTTTTTTTATTCAGCTCAGACTGGAGCTATGTTTAGACATGTCCTGGACATGTCTGGGGCAAGTCCCCGAAAATAAAAAAAAAGAGGTCTAAATGTGGGTGGGGTCTGCAAAAGAGTATATAAGGAGAAGAATTGAGATAGTAAAGTAGTAGGAGAAATTGCAAGAAGAAGGATACATGTGACCAGACCTGTCATTTCTGTTCAAGACCTGTGAAGTTTTCTTTTGTGGATTTTTGCCTGTTTTTTAGCCTTTTTCCTCACCCAGCACATCACCAGGAAACCCACCAAAGGGACTGTAACTATTCCTTTTTTTTGTGTATATTCAATCTTGGTCTTTAGGTTAGTTAGTTGTTATGGTGTTTGTTAATTAAATGTGTTGAGGTTTTTAAAACTGTGTCTGTCATCCCTTGCTGTTGCTGTTGTGTTGTAAATTGTAATAACAAATTGGGGCCATAACAAAATAAAGCCGGAATCTGTTCGATCCATCTGACTAATTTTTAAAAGAAAGACCGAATAAATACTGATGTCTATCTTCAACGGAAGAAAACATGAAGATGCTAAAAAGACCAAGAAAAGTCGATAGCTATCAATTTGCATTCTGTGAAGGTCGAACACAAACATATAAGTTTGCACGTCTAATAATTCCTGGAATACTCTGAAAAATTAGAACTTTTATGACTCTCCGACACGGAGCTATATTAAAACCCTGTTCGACTATCGCGTCATTGCATTGACTTTGTCTGTAATCAGTCGTGCGAAAAATTCGTTTCGCTTCCAGTGTGCAAGCGGCTTTAATGAGCATAGAACGCAAGCATTCGATATATAATATAATATTACATATATATATATATATATATATATATATATATATATATATATATATATATATTATACAGTTTGTGCTTGGCTGAGAAAGATGTGAAGTCGTTAGTTTGCATCACAGATTCAGTTGCGTTGATTAAGCCAGGTCAAGTTTCCATTACGCTTGGCAACCGCCTGACATCAGGACAATCGATATAGATACTATAATTTATGTCCTTATTCAGATAGTTACATTAAATAGTGCTTCCTGTAATTATTTCTTGCATTGAAATGTGCCTGACATTCTGTAAACCTGCCTGCAAGATTTCGGTGACGTGTGCGCACTCTGCGCCGGTCAGCCAAATTACCGCTGCACAGAAATTAAACCAGGTTGGAGCTGGCGAGTTTTCTGCGCAACTCCAGCGGAGACTTTTTCTACGAAATTGTCACTGCGTCTTGATGAATATGTGACACCTCCCCCTACTACGCCGCCACACCCATCTCGTCTACCGAAGGCTGCGCACCTCACGAAATTACCACTACGCGGGCTGCGCCGTAAGAAATTACCACTGCGCTGGCTGCGCCTCGCTACGCCACCTGCGCTGCGCCAGGAAATTAGAGCCCATAGACTTCTATTGCATTGAACTTCTTTCTGCAACCACTGACGTCGCCATCTGCTGGCCATTAAATAGAATGCCATTCTACGGTACATCCACGCGGGCTTCTTTTTTCAAATCAGGGTGCTGCGTCCATCTTTTTATATACACTGCCCGGCCAAAAAAAAAGTCGCACACTCAAATATTTAGTTGGAACCCCTGTAGCTTTTGTGTATTACAGTGTATATTCATCTTGTCATTGTTTTACAACTATATGCAATGCCAGAACATTTATTTTCGATCAGAAACGCCATAATTTTTGGCCGAGATCTTGTCATCTCAACATAATGGTTGAACCACTTGAGGTTGGTCTTTCTTGAGCACATGCCAATAACTTTTAATGTGTTTATGGTCAGGACTTTGTGGTGGTAAATTCATTTGTGAAAATGATTCATCGTAGGCCTACTTGTTTTTATCATTCATGGTTTTCTTTGCTAAATACAGGCCAATAACTTGCCCGTACTGAAATACTGTAACATTTTTTCCACCATCAGGGGATGAGTCTTCTGACATGATTTTTTAAGAAATGAGTAGCGACGCGCTTCATCAGTCAGGGTTAAAATGATTATTGCCGGCTGAAACATTAATAACCGCAGTAATGATCCAATTATAGAAATTGTTCATTAATTTCCAAACGGTGACTTTTTTTTTTTGGCCGGGCAGTGTAGTATATGCTGCATACATCAGAAAAAAATCAGTTTCCGTAACCGGCAGCACCAGCTGTGAGTCTTAGATCCCGTTTATCTGACCGCAAAATCTAGCGGCCGGGATGAAAAATACATGTAAAATATAAAATTCTGCACCTCGCCCTATATTCCGCGGACTGCTCTGATTTCCGCGGAGGGCTTTGAAATCTGCGGTAAATTCCGCGATCGCGGAATCGCGGTTTCCTGGGGGAACTAATTAGAGTGTAGTCCTTATGGGGTAACGTTACAGCGTTACCTCAAGTCTCAGTTATGGCAAGTTCGCTGCGCCTTTTGTAATTAGAAATTTACGGTAAACGGTGCGAATTTGGCATTATACGGATGCATCTACGAAAGCCAATATAATTAGCTAGCTGAAATGAAGTGGATACTCTAAATTTATTGTTGAGATATCTATCCTATGCATTGCACAGACTGTCTTGAGATGCAAGCAAGGGCTGGCAGAAAAGGATGTGAGGAGCCTGATCAGTGAAATGCTTCACAGCGATGTTTAGAAAGGTGACTGAGAACCTGGTACAGTATTAGCATTATTTTTGTCCAACACTTATGGTGCTGTGATGATTATGTACACAGAAGTCCTTAATTTTAGGGCAGGGCAGGGCAGGGGCTTTGAGGTCAGGGTTGAATCATTGTTTTAACTAGTAAAATGGGAGTATTCAATGGGAGCTTGTCCTTGTATACAGGCAGGTGAAACACTATCCAGGCTCCTAGTTGGTAGATAAACCCTACTCCTCTCTCTCAGAATTAATGTTTAGAGGAGAAGTTTCGACATAGGCGTCACACGGTCACTGAAGGGGGCTTTGAAGTAGCCTTAAGCTGCACCCCAAACTGCATTCTCAGACTTCACTGCTTAAAAAAATTGAGGAAAAAGTAAAATAATTTCATGCACTGACCTCTGTTGCTGTGTTTGTGTTGTTCCTTGCAGAAGACGCAGCACACAGCGCATTCGGTGAAAGAAGAGGACGACTTGTAAATGTGTAAAAAAAAAAAAAAACTAAACGGAATTAAGAAATTGTGATTTTAGATTTTTTATAAGGATACTCAAGCACCCCTAAATTTAATCTCTGCACCCCAGGATAATGTTAATTATTATAATGAACTGTTATTATTTTCCAAACTCATGTTAAGCCCTCTTACATTACATTTTGAGAGCTTGTGAGAGATGACAAACAATTACAGGTTCTAAGAGATTTATTTAAATAATTAGAGAACAACAAGAGCAATATGAAACCTGTTTTGAAGTTAAGTTGGTTTGTGGAACCCCTGGATTATGGAAAACCCTCACAGATGATGTACATTCAGCTATTTTACTCCATAGCAAATAAGGGCCAGACAGATTTCTTCTTTGTTTTTATGTTCTGCTAGTGTCTTTGTCACAACTGGTAGTATGAGGCGGTACCTGCAGCCCAGTCTGGTTACACTGGTAGTCCAGCTTTTCCAGGACAGCACTTTCATACGTGTAGTTGCTAGAAGGTTTGCTGTGTTTCCCAGCGCAGTCTCGAGCATGGAGGAGATACCAGGACACCAACCGTTTCGTGAGGAGAGCTGGACGGGGCTGTAGAAGGGCATCAACCCAGCAGCAGGACTGTTTCTGCTCCTTTGTGCCAGAGGGAATTGAAGAGCACTGCCAGAGCCCTACAAAATGACCTCCAGCAGGCTACTTGTGCGCATGCTTCTGACCACACTGTCAGAAACAGACTGTGAGGGCGGAGTGAGGGCCCGATGTCATCAAGTGGGACCTGAACTCACAGCCCAGCACCATGCAGCTTGATTGGTATTCGCTAGAGAACACTAGAATTGGCAGATTCGGCATTAGTGCCCCGTTCTCTTCACAGATGGGAGCAGGTTCACACTGAGCACGTGATGGGCGTGAAACAGTCTGCAGACACTGTGGTGAATGTTCTGCCTGTAACATCATCCGGCATGACTGATTTGGCAGTGAATCAGTAATGGTCTGGGGAGGCATATCCTTAGGGGGTTGCACAGCCCTGTATGGGATTTTCAACATTACCCTGACTGCTATTAGACACTGGGGTGAAATCCTGAGAGGGATTATGCGAACTTATGCTGGGGCAGTGGGTCATGGGTTCCTCCTGGTGCAGGACAATGCCTGGCCACATGTGGTCACAGCATGTAGGCAGTTCCTGGATGATGAAAGCATTGATTCCATAGATTGGCCCTCTCGTTCCTTTGACCTAAACCCAATTGAGCTCCTGTGGGATGCTATGTATTAGTGCTTCCAACGCTGATAAGTACCACAACCAACTGTGCAGGAGCTCACTGATGCCATGATCCAGGTCTGGGAGGAGGTCCCTCAGAACACCATCACTGACTCATTAGGATACCCAGATGCTGTCGGGAGTATTCTTGACCTTGCTTGCCATGGCTTTTCTGATCCTCATAGAGCCAGGCTTAGACTACAGGAGATTTTAAGTCCTCGCTGATTTGAAATTGTGTTATAGCTCACAGAAAAGGATGAACTTTTCCTATTTTTTTCTCTCAATTTCCAAACAAGCTCAAATTGCACATTTAGAAATTTGCCATCCATCGTACCATACAAGTTATGATTAAGGTCATCTTGCCTGAAAGAGCTACTGTATACCATAACTCAGGTGACCATGGGGAGGCAGAAGGCAGATTTTTAAAGACAAAGATTTTGAGGGAGCGGTTAGGGAAAGTGTTCTCCAACAGCTGGGTTGTGAGAATTTAATGGTCAGTTTTAATTAGGTTTCATAACTTTTGATACTCAGCTAGCCTCTCAGTGGCTAAGGTTTTACCATTGCTGCTTGATACTGTAAGCTCTGAAACCCTGAATGGGATGTTAAAATTTATTTTCTGACAGAATATTCTAGTTGTAAATCCTGAATATCAAAAATGTTTGACATTATCAGCGCTGCCCTGCTGAGTGTGCGAGCAGTATTGGAGGAATAAGACTGGATCTGTCAACTCCTTACATTACCAGATAATCTTGGCTGTAGATCATTTCTGATGAAGGTCCCAGGCCAGATTTCTGTGATTGTTGGGAGGAGTGAATCTGGGATACATCAGCCTAAAACTCAAGTCGTCTGGGCCCGCCTTATATTGGTGGGGAAATGTACCTGAAATTAACGGTCAGTTTCAAAACTATAGGTCATACTCTTTCTTACAGAATATGGTTTCAATGTCTACTGTCAGCTTTGGAGCCACTACAGCCTCACACTGAACTGCACCAGGGGCCTCATTTATAAACGGTGCGTAGGCACAAAGAAATATATGTATGTCACTTTCTTTGCAGATTTATGATTTATAAAAACAAACTTGACATTATAAAAAGAGAAATTATTAAGATTGTGCACAATGTCAATGAATTTCAAGTCCATCCTGATTAAATAAATGAAAATTCCATGCAGTTTATTTTACCCATAGGTTTATAAATTGGGTTATTGTCCACAAAATGTCTTTTTTATTTTTTTGCGCGAATGCATTGAAGAATTCTTGTGTTTTGTTCGTGAAAACAAATCAGCCGCGACATCGTGGTGCGTTTCAAGAGAAGAGACGGAGTCAGATTTGGTGTTGGAAAACCCAGTTTAAGGTAAAGAGTTTATTCGTTGTCTCGACCAGCGCGGTGTCCAGTATAATTATGATCTGACTACCGTCATTGGAATACAACAGGGTTTAAATACTCATTGTGAACAAAAGATATTGGTCCAGGAGTTTCGGTATGGTACAGAAACAATAGTGTCTTAAATACTCATTGAGTTAAACACAAAGGACATGTCTCAGTGAATGCAACACATAGCCCATCAGGATGTCCCTGCTTGACTACATCAACCCAGCAGTGGACTGAAACTGCCTTGATTAAGTAGTTGGGCGAGACAGAATAGCTGACTGTAAAGATTCTAGTTCACTACTGACAGGACGCAATATGTAACTATATGTGCTGTGAACACTAAAATCTAACAGTTTCCCCCTCTGATCATATGATCACTCACATCTATGATCAAACCATAATTGCAGAGAGGTATAAACATGTAGGTTCGGAATACTGGATGACATGTACATTGTAATACCATAGGAATGCAAACACTGCCTGGAAAACTGATTAAAATAAACACGGCGGAATGAATGTACAGTCTCTGGTTCCATGGGGGCTGAAGTCTGTTGGCATTCACGGATGTGTAATGGTTCTATATGTCTTTGAGTGTCTCTCCTTGCGAAAACAATGACACTTCGGCTCCAGGTGGGTGCTTGTTTCCGCATCGGTCCTCTTTCATCTGTAGCTTATCAAGGGGAGAGAAGTGCAGCAGTACCATCCGTAACATAGCATTTGGAAGTTTCTCTAATACATTAAATAAGTGAGTTCAACGCATGGAAACAAAAAGGAAAATGGAGATCCCAGCCAAACAGAACAGAATAAGGGAAATCTTCGGGCCAACCTCGCAATGGGCCGTCGGACCCACAGATTCCCTTAAACAAAAGAAACATACATTTCAAACAAACCGAAACCGAAAACTGAACTACCAGCAATCTCCAAAAATAACAAACAACCATGCGTTGATTGACAACAAGCAGCCATTTCTGTGTAGGTGCACTGTGAACGACGGCAGAAGTGTTTTAAGAGCTGTTATAAGAGCAGATTCTAGATTCAAAAACAAAACAAAAATATTCAACTTTCCAAGTGAAATGCTTTGTTTCCGTTATTGCATCGAGGACATATGCCTTCAAACAACTTGCACAGCCTAGGTGTATGCAACACAAACAACCTGCAGTCTAGGAAGTTCATTTCTCATGTGCCAGCAACAACAATAAAACATCAGCATACACTTAAAAAAATGCTGAACATTTTGATTACAGAAAACCTACATCAACAAAACCAATCAAGCATCAACTTAATCATAGTCCTTGTTTCGATTAACAATTCACATGGTTAATGTTGCTGGAAAGATTCGAGTCAACAGTCCCTCAATATGACTCATCTTTTCTATCAAGAATTTGGTTGCCTTTTCAAATTTTAATTCAGACTCCCATTTTTTCCTGCTCTTAGGGTGCCCACTGTCCAATGTACATGGTCGTCTGAAAAAGTAAGGGGGAGGTTTGCCTCTACCAAGTGACCAGCATTTGTCCACTGTGTGGCCTTCTTTCCGAAATGTTTCGCAAAACCTCTCACAGTTAACTTTGCAGTCTTTGACAAAGTGGCCAGGATACCCACAATTATGGCAAGTGTTGTTACGTTTCGCATTTGTTCGTTTGTGGCTCTTTAAGTTGTGGATTTTATACTCTGTGTCCAATTCAACCCTTCTAGCTGCTGATAACAATTGATCGAAGGTGACTGTTTCGTCCTGCCAATCGGGCTTGCTAAGTTTTGTAGCGAAACGGATTTCTGGTTAAAGCACCTGCATAAAAGTGGACTTGAGGGGGCCGTTTGTACTGGAGGAGAGGGTATCCCGTCTCAACTCCTTAATCCCGGAATGCCTCAAGAAGGTTTCAGAAAAACGCTCGGCAAACATATCAACTGCCTCACCTGTTTTCTGAATACATGCAGCGACTTTTCCCCAATTGGTGGACGTGTTAGTTGCCTTCTGAATGAAATCTTCAATGGACTCCCACCCCTTATCAAGGTTTTGTCCATCACCTCCCAATGCGGTTTTAACTGCTGAATTGAGCTTATTGACCTCCGTAGGGGTCATAACTGTGGCTACTAACTGCACACCGTCACATGGGTGTAAACAATAAATCATCTTTAGACGATTGATTTGGGTCCAGGTGTCCATACCTGCAACCCGCGGATGTTTTAAGTCATGTGACCATTTATCAATATCTTGAGGTTTGGTTGGTTTATGACGATACTGTATTTCGCCATCGGCCCGTCTTTGCGTCAACGCTCTGAGTTGGGTTACCGCCGCCATATCATGGTCAGATGTCTCGCTGTCAGTACTACTAGTCCACGGGTCATTACGAGCCAGGGAGGCAGGCTCCCTCTCCTTGTAAAGCGGTGGAGCTGAAGGAGGAACTGACATTGCGCTCACCCCACTAACATGCGCTGGTAACTGCCTGTTGTGCAAGAATTTGATCTTATCCTTTAAAGCAGCTATTTTCGCGGTTCTTTTAGAAACCTTTGTTTTGACGCTTTTCAGTTCTATCACCAGATTCTTTACTTTTTCCCTCTCAATGTCAAGGAGGCGGTCGGCTTCGGCCTTGGCATGGATTTCGTTTCGTTTTCGCATATTACAATGAGCAAAGCAATGGGAAGCTTGCGCGTATCATTCACGCGTTGGAATTTGCCAAAAACTTTCTTAATGTTTTCCAAACTCCAAACCTTATTCTCACTGAATTCAAAAGCGTATTTTTTTCTAAGATACTCGTCTACGTTTTCTAACTTCAGATGGGACTGAATGAAACCTTTCGTCTCTCTAATGATGACATCATTAGCAACTTCAGGGACAGCTCTACCGCCCTTTTCGGAAGTAGGGACCTGGGCTTTATCGCATCTCCCGAACATGATTTCACTTGCGAAATTAGTCAATCAACCAATACTGAGCCGTAAACTTATAACATTATAGAAATTATGCTCTCGTCACTTACAAGGAGGACAACGCTAATAGTCTTATGTATTCAAAGGAAGTAGAAAAAATAATGCTTTACCACAGTCCTGTTCCTATACCCTTCACCAATGGCACAATTTATTTTAGCTCCGGATCTATTATGGATTTCAGTAGCCTATTTAGGTTTTGTGGGTAAACACAACAAAGACAAACACTTAAGGGCCATTCCACCGAATCGGTGCCTTTTCTGTCCCCAAGACATTACATTCAGAAATATTCATGAATATGCATGAAAAGTATCTGTTTAATACATTATATTATCAATCAAAGTGTCCTTTTTATTGTCCTGGTTGCAATTTGAAGATGCACGGTCTAAAAATTTTATAAAAGCTACGTAGAATACTGAACAAATGGGATTTTCGCCTGTCCCCACTCTCTAACACTAAACTTAACTATTAAATATAGTCACCAGAATCCTTTATAAAAGTTTTTATTTTTGCATTATTTTGTGGCCCAATTTGTAATTTAAACATAAAATACGTTTTCTACTCAAAAAATCATAAAACATTAGTTAAAAAACACAATTTTAGTGGTGTCCCCAGGTTTTTTCTCAGTCCTGTTACCCTGATACATTAACCACCCTAAAGATTTTGGAACATTCCACATATGACAGGATCAACAGGATATTGCATCATTTCAGTCCCGTGAAGGAACTGGGACGACCAAAAGTAAGTTCTCTCAATCTCTTTTGTTTATTTTTGATCATATTGTAAATATGACTGGCATCGTAAATCATAACATGCAGTCCTGTTACCTAAATTATTTTGTATGCTCTTATGATTTTATTTTTATTTTTTGAGTTTTGGTTAATCACTTAAAGGTGCTTAGGGGTCTCATGCTACTAGCATGGTTTTCCATGTGTTAGCTTTAGCAACATAGCTAATTCTGTGCTAAAAACTCAGTCCTGTTACCCTCAGTCCTGTTACCCATAGAAAGGGTAACAAGACTGAATAAGAGTAAAAGGAGTGAGAATTTTCATCGAAAGTGACAAATTGAAGGGGAGTGGGGTTGAGGTAGAGAGAGGTGGGGCTGAGTAGGGAGGGGTTAGAGAGGGGGGGTAGGGAGAGGAGGGACAGGAGTGGAGAAGTAAGGAAAGGAAGGGGAGGTAGGTAGGGGAAGAGATAGATCCAGGGAGGGGTGGGGTAAGATAGAGAGGGGCGGGAAGAGCAGTTTGTATTTAATTGTTTATATGATATAACATGAATTCTTTGATTTTAAGCATTACAGTTGGAATTACTATGGTGTTTTACAATGTGAACATATTATTGTCAGGGAGCCAACAGATTCTACTGGCCAGCCCCTGAGGATACCTTGTGGTACCTCTTTCAAGATATCTTGTGCATAATCCCACCAACGAGGCAGGTCACAAGCCATTACATGGCAATAAAAAAAGATGTTTGGGCTAAACTAAAATCTGATTCTTAAAAAAGCAAGTTAGATTTTTCCTCATTAATTCATTGCAATTCTATAAAAATACATTTTGTAATCATGCAATTCTATGCAGAAATGCCTGTTTAACGCAATATGCTCAACTTATATCAGTTATATCTGTTGTCTTTCTTCTTTTTACCTTTTTCAGAGAAAGATGCAGAGCCCATACTGTACCTGAGTAGTGAGACACACATGCTGTCGGGGAAACTCACACCCCTCTCTGTCTCCACTCCCCCACTCCTTTACATTTGCACTGAAATACATACCATATACACATCCATACACACAAGCATACTACACACACCCATGCTCTCATGCACGTACACTCTATAGTAGTGTGGTTTGTGTGTGTGTTTGTATGAATATGTGTATAGAGTCTATACACATATTCATAAATGCATATATACAGGCACATGCAATTACACACTCTCACATTCTGTACACACACACACACACACACACACACACATGCTTACACAAAGACACATACTCACATACTGTCATACACACACCTGTTCTCCATTCTGTTCTGTTCAGAGACACTCAATCCTGTTACTCGGTTCTCATTCCTGTTACCTAATTGTTTTAATTGAAAAAATAAAGATGAAATTTTTTTTCCCAAAATTTTTTTTGTCCATTATTTGAGCACTTGTTGGATAGATCACATAATAGATTTTTGATCAATTTGAGGTTAAGGTCCCCATTAAAAATCAAAAATGGCTTTATATTTTTAAAAGAAATGCATTTTGCCTGTATACTTCTGACTTTTTTACCGTAGTTATATATATTTTGAACCTGTATTAAATTATTTCTTATACATACCCACTTTATTGAGTGAAAAACGAATAAAATACTTGGAATGACTTTTAAATGATATATTAATAGTTATAATAGTATCGGTAACAGGACTGAAAAAAATGCTACCATCTTCCATTTCACAACCTTGTAAAAATAAGAATAAATGTACCTGAGATTGACCATTACATATTTTGAATAGTTAAACATGTATGTTATCAGATACAATCCTGAAAAAATTTGAAAAATGAAGTTTATGTTTGAAAAATTACAACATGCAAATGGCACCGATTCGGTGGAATGGCCCTTAAACGTTCACAGAAACCGAGCAGTACCACTGCTAAAACGGACCACAAATAGGTCCCCCACGCGTCACGGGTCAAGCAAGTAGCGCACCGGCGTTTCAATCCCTAACGCCGCCACAGACACCCTGTTGCAGTCAAAAGTCCTCTAAAAACTTTTGACGGCTCAATGGAGGATTCCTATAATTTACTTCAATTAAAGAAACGTGCCTTGTTCGCCCATACACTTTGGATCTCTGACGAATAACGTCTTGTAGAATTAATATTCTAATGCTTGCCCCCAGCAAACACCCTTGCCTCCCGCAAGTAATATTAATTTCCCAGACTTCACAGAATTAATATTCAAATGCTTGCCCCCAGCAAACACCCTTGCCTCCCGCAAGTAATATTAATTTCACAAATTTGCCTAACGCGCGATCAACACCCTAGCTTCCCGCAAGTATTAGCACAATGTTTAACAGACTCAATACACTTAACAAACAATACGCAAACGAACACGCTGATCGCCACAACATGAGGTTTTCCCTTGAAATACAACCCCGCCAGTCGCGTTTTTATCCCTAGTTTTTTATCGAGCGAAGGTCATTAGCTCCAAGAAACCCAAAATTTCACCGGTACGTGCAACTTCTGGGTGCTGGAGTGACCTGTCACTAGTCCGCTGGAACAGTTCGAGTTTTTCCAGATGCCCGGACAAATCTTGGGCCTTGGTTATCTTCGTCGATCTCGGTGGAACCTCCAACTGAAGAATTCTTGTGTTTTGTTCGTGAAAACAAATCAGCCGCGACTTCGTGGTGCGTTACAAGAGAAGAGACGGAGTCAGATTTGGTGTTGGAAAACCCAGTTTAAAGTAAACAGAGTTTATTCGTCGTCTCGACCAGCGCGGTGTCCAGTATAATGATGTTCTGACTACCGTCATTGGAATACAACAGGGTTTAAATACTCATTGTGAACAAAAGATATTGGTCCAGGAGTTTCGGTATGGTACAGATACAATAGTGTCTTAAATACTCATTGAGTTAAACACAAAGGACATGTCTCAGTGAATGCAACACATAGCCCATCAGGATGTTCCTGCTTGGTACAGAAACAATAGTGTCAGATTAACTCATTGAGTTAAACACAAAGGACATGTCTCTGTGAATGCAACGCATAGCCCATCAGGATGTCCCTGCTTGACTACATCAACCCAGCAGTGGACTGAAACTGCCTTGATTAAGTAGTTGGGCGAGACAGAATAGCTGACTGTAAAGATTCTAGTTCACTACTGACAGGACGCAATATGTAACTATATGTGCTGTGAACACTAAAATCTAACAGCATTAATTAGGTATGAAATTCACACAAATTTTTATAAATAAGGCCCTTGATCCTTTTTTTTTTGTGAAAAGTTACAGTTTTAATGATTGAGTCTTTGCCTCAAGTTTCATTAACTGACTGGGCATCCTCTCGGAAACTGGTTAATTCCATTGAAATCTGTGATGGCTCATTCTGAACCTTTAGTTGGGTGGTGTATTGTAGTGCATAATAATAATCAGATTCCCTCTGAATGTAAGGTTGTGTACCTAACTGAACTGATGTTTGCCTTAGTGAAAAAGGAAAGTGTTGGATACTTCCGCAAGACTCTATATTCCATTTGTAATGTTAATAAAATACCTTGTGGTGCAAAATGCATGTTTCTGTCTAGTAATTCATTAAAGTACTACTATTGTAGATTAAAATATTATATACTGTTTAAAAATAGATCTAATGTATACAGTTCATATACAATTTATATTCATGTATTAATTGTTATCAATTGAAATGCGTGACTTAGCAGGGGGTTTAACAGTTTTGCGACGCACATTCTGCATGCAACATCCTGAGCAACCCGAAATGGGTATTCCTGAACTGATGGAAGTTTTGTGGTAAAATACATTGTTTTTAAACAGACTTGCAATGTCTGTGCTCTCAATTGAGCAGGGTTAAGCATGTGCCAATGTAAGCCAAGTTGATTGTCTTTTATATTTTATTTATTTTTTCATTTCACAAGGTGAATACTTGTAGGCCTGTTAAGTCTGTTAAGAAGGGCAAATGCTAATTAAAGCACTAGGAATCCATCCAATAAGCGTTAGGAAGGAAGAGCCGAGTGCAAGCATCGTGGTCGCAATAATGTTCTTCTAGGTTACTAACTGGCGACCTTCAATAAAGTACGTTGCCACAACGTACAGAAGACGAACTGACAACGTTACGAAGTTACATCGCCACGACGTATCTAAAAATTTCACTTTTCCGGTTGTCACGACGTAAGTAGTTACGTTGCCACGACGAATCTAAGGTCGTCCGGTTACGTTGTCGCAACGTAGGTGTGTTAGCTGGGATGGCTCTTTCGTTGTGTTAGCTGTCTTACTGGAATGATTGTAACACACCAAGGCAATATGCAATGGAACCATAATCACTTTTATTAGCCTAATTACATCAGCGCTTGCCCAGCTTTGACATGTAAAATGGCAACTGTGAGAAGGATCTATTTCCTGCACCTCTCTTGCGCGTCAATAGACGTCCAAAAATACCTTATTTCGACGTCCAAATGTAGAACAAGATATCTGTGGTGTAATCTGAGTTAACAATGTGTAGTGTGTTTATTTTCAAGCGTAGCCAACCATATTGAGCTACAGGAAATGGTGGGTTCTTTATTCAGCCTATGTACGGACGGGACTATGTTCATGAGGTTAAACAGCGAGAAAGATTGTTGAATGTGAATCTTACAAATTGCCAACATGATCTGCACGTTGGGCAGACATCTCGTTTACTGTCTTGGGTCAGGGGTGGGCAATCACGGTCCTGGAGGGCCGGTATGTATGCAGGTTTTTATTCCTATCAATTACCCTGACTAATTGAGTTAATTGATTGCATGCACGAATATAGATTTTCGCAATGATTCGGTCAAAGGGAAATGTTTTATGAAGGGAGACAAGACTAGTCTTTGTAGTTTCATGATAATTTAAAGAAATGCGCACGAAACGTCAGATTTCATAAATGGTTTGGCTAATTGAGACGATCAACTAATTAAAGACCAGACGTTGGTGTGAAAACCAGGGACAGATACGGCCCTCGCTGCCCACCTCTGGTCTAGGTCGAGATTGATTCACAATCGTACCCGGCGGGGTGGGACCATATTGCATATGAAAAGCATGGCACAGAGGATACTCACGTGAAAAGCGCAAAACAGTAATTACGTGCGGCACAAGGTATTACAGCAATCGAGTTTCGCGAGGTTTTTAAGGTTCACTACTAAGAAACAAGCAAGGATGAGGCTATTCGTCCCGCAGCGCTCCGGCGCTAAAGTTCAGACGCTAAAATAAAGACTGGGCGGATTATAGAATGAAATTGCTTATTGGCCCAGTTATGAGGAAAATAGCAGAAGTGCTTCTCTTATACGCCCCACCGCGGTGCGAATAGCAGAACTGCTTCTCTTATTCGCACCGCAAATAGCCGATCTCTTTCCTGAAATTAACCTCCCTACTGGGCGAGTCGCCACTCTCAGAAAAAAAAAAAAAAAACAACCATGATCTTATTTTCCCAACACAATAATACTAGAAGTCCAGTAGCCTACATTATCTTTCATATTATGGATACAAGTTGTTATAACTTCGTTTAATGACCCGTGGTGTCAAGGTATTTAGTGAAACGTGTCAATACACTTGGGCAGTTATTAGCCTGTTGTTGCACTGTAGTGACGTAGGGACTAGAGTAATGTATTGCGCACGTGTGAGCGGAGTTCGGACAGACAGACAAAGAGAGAATACGCACACTGATGAGCCTGATGATTGTGTGTTGATTATTAAACATATTAAAACGTGGTTATCACACCAGAACCTCTCAGTTTCGTCTTGACATGGTGTCAGAAGTGGGCGAGGACAAGAATGCAGAAGTTTAATCCACCAGAGTCGTTTGATTTCAGCCGTCCAGCAGACTGGCCAGTGTGGCCGCAAAGGTTTATGGGGTACAGAGTAGCTAGCAAGCTGCGTGATGAGGACCCCAAGGTGCAGGTTAGCAGTGTGATATACACCATGGGCAAATGAGGCCGAGAACATTTTTAAGACATTTCTGTTTTATGACTTTGATCCGGACAAGGAGCAGGCCCCGGTACGGACTTTGACACAGTTATTTCGAAGTATGACAAATACTTTGTCCGTAAAAAGAATGTGATTCATGAGAGGGCTTGTTTTTACACACGGTCGCAGAGAGAAGGTGAGAGTGCAGAAGCTTACGTTAGGGCGCTCTACGAGCTCAGTGAAAACTGCGACTTCGGTAGCGCCAGGAACGAGCACCTCAGAGACAGACTTGTAGAGGGGATGATAGATAAAGATCTGTCCAAGAGACTGCAGCTTAAGACCAACCTCACGCTGGAGGTGGCGATATAGATGGTACGTCAGGCGGAGGAGGTGGCACGACAGGTGAGCATGCAGGGTGGACAACGAGCAGCAGTGTCGGGGAGCAACGTCGAGGAAGTCGCTCGCAGCAGGCAAGGGGCGCGAGTGAGGGACACGCCGCGATGGAGAAGAAACGAGAATCCAGACGACAGGTGCAGTAGATGCGGAATGTCAGGACAGAGAGCAAGGGAGGTGCCCAGCGAGAGACTCTGACTGTTGGAAGTGTGGTCGTCAGGGTCACTGGGCCGTTGCTTGTTTGAGTAAATCTGTGAGGGAAGTTCAGGTGGGGGACGAAGTCGAAGAGCAGGAAGTTCGTTATTATCTCGGGGCTGTTAGCAAGGGAGGTGATTTCGAAATATGGAATGTTCCACTACAAATAAGTGACATGACAGTGAGCTTCAAAATAGATACAGGAGCCGACGTGAATGTGATGAATTCTGACACATTTAAGCTGCTCCAGCCGATAACGCAACTCAGGAGCGCTAAAGTAAAGTTGGATAGCCCAGGCGGGGTACTAAAGTGCATTGGACAGTTTGACAGCACAGCAGTGCACAAGAACAGAGAGTACGCGATCAACGTCTACGTCGTAGCAGGGCAGACCGTCAGTAACCTGCTTAGCCGCGAAACAGCTACAGAGATGGGGCTAGTGCGCAGGGTAGAACAGGTGAGCGCAGCGTTTGGGGGGCTGAGCGTAATGGACACAGAGCCAGTGAAAATCCACCTGAAAGAGGGAGCTGTGCCATACGCTGTACATACAGCACGTAGAGTACCGTTACCACTACTCTCTAAAGTCAAGTAAGAACTCAAACGAATGGAGGAAGAGGGGGTCATAGAGAGGGTAACTAAGCCTACCGACTGGTGCTCGCCAGTGGCCCAGTGATGAAGCCCAGCGGCTCTGTGCGCATATGTGTAGGGCTGAACAAGCTCAATGACAGCATAAGGAGGGAAAGATACATGCTACCCACTATAGACGAGACTCTAGTCAAACTAGTGGGATCGAAAGTGTTCAGCTCGTTGGACGCGCAATACGGGTTCTGGCAAATCCCTTTGTGCGACGAAAGCTGCCTGCTCACAACGTTTATGACCCCAGTAGGGCGATATTGTTTCCATAGACTACCCTTTGGTATCAGCATAGCGCCCGAAATCTTCCAAAGAAAAGTGAATGAACTGAAAGTCGACCTAGAAGGGGTAGCAGTTTATATGGATGATGTGATAGTGCATGGGAACAGCATGGAGGAACATGACGAGCGCTTAGGCAAAGTGCTAGAGAGGATGGAAGGACCACGGCTAAAGTTGAACAAGGAAAAGTGCGTTTTCAGACAGCCGGAAGTTCACTTTCTCGGGCACATCGTGGATGCGACAGGCGTTAGAGTGGACCCAGAGAAGGTGCGGGCGATTAGAGACTTACAGGAGCCCACAAATGTAGCAGAGCTGAGACGAGCACTGGGCATCATTAACTATATGGGAAAATTCATACTTGACCTGGCCACAGTAGGTGGGCCATTGTACGAACTGCTGAAAAGGGAGACTGCCTGGACTTGGGACGAGCCGCAGAAGCAGGCGTTCAGTAAACTGACAGACGCGCGCTGACAGAGGCACCGGTCCTAGCCCATTACGACCCGGGAAGAGAGACTGCTGTTACCGCAGATGCCAGCAGCTACGGGGTAGACGGGGCCCTACTACAGCTACACAAGGAAGGATGGGTCCCGATCGCATACTGTTCGCGCAGACTGAATAACGCCGAAAGTAGGTATGCGCAAATTGAAAAAGAGTGCTTGGCCGGGGTCTGGGCGTGTGAAAAGTTTCAGAAGTACTTAGTGGGGATGGACACCTTCAGGCTGATTACTGATCATAAGCCCTGGTGCCACTAATCAACAGCAGAGATCTAGACGCTGTGCCAGTGAGATGCCAAAGATTATTAATGAGACTGATGCGCTTTAATGTAAAGGCAGAATACGCACCAGGCAAAACGCTTGTTATAGCGGATGTGTTATCCCGCAGTCCACTGAACAAAACTGAGGACTTCAATGTCTGCGGAGGTTAGTTGTCAAGTCAATGCGGTCGTAACTAGTCTACCTGTGTCGCATGGGAAGCTGAATGCCATAGTAAAGGAAACACAGAAGGATGACCAATACAGATAGTGGAGAGGTTTATCAGAGAGGGATGGCCAGAACTGGGTAAAAACGCACCACTTTGCGTAGCTGGCTTCTATGGCGCGAGAGACGCGCTGTCTATGAGTGGGGGGCTGATGGTATATGGGAACCGCATCGTCATACCCAAGTCGATGAGACAAGAAATACTAGAGAGAATACATGACGGGCACCAGGGCTTGCATAGGTGTAGAGAGCGTGCGCGTGACTCTGTGTGGTGGCCAGATGGTCGGAAGACATAAGACGTAAGATAGAAAAGTGCCAATTCTGTCAAGAAAACAGGAGAGCGCAGCGTAAAGAGCCCTTATTGCCCACTCTACTCCCAGAAAGGCCCTGGCAACAGGTAGCCACGGACTTATGCGAACACAAGGGCAAACAGTATCTGGTGATCTCTGATTATTATGGGGTGGCATGGCTCAGGAGGTAGAGCGGGCGGCCCAGGAATCAGAAAGTTCCCGGTTCGATCCTCGGCTCCTCCAGAGAACGTGTCGAAGTGTCCTTGAGCAAGATACTGAACCCCGCACTGCTCCTGATGTGTGGGGTGGCACCTTGCATGGCAGCCTCCCACATCAGGGTGAATGTGAGGCAAAAAGTTGTAAAGCGCCTTGGGGTCATATCATGTGACTAGAAAGCGCTATATAAATGCAGTCCATTTACCATTTATTATTCGCGATACCTGGAGATCCTAACACTGCCGGGGACCACTTCAGAGACTGTTATTCAGGGTCTAAAGGCGACTTTTGTGCGGTTCAGTGTCCCCGAAGTCCTAGTCAGTGACAACGGACCACAATATGCTAGTGAGGCATTCAGGGACTTTTGCCAACACTGGGACATAAGACATGTCACTTCGAGTCCCCACAACCCGCAAGGAAATGGACATGCGGAACGAGCCGTTCAGGTAGCGAAACGGATCTTAAAACAGGATGACCCACTGTTAGCTCTAATGAGCTATCGACCCACCGCCACAACAACGACAGGAGTGAGCCCAGCAGAGCTCAACATTGGATCCGCACTCCGCTTCCGACATTGCCAAAGAACCTCCGACCCAGATGGCCTAATCGGGCTGTGATCGAGGAGAGAAACAACACGGCAAAATTATTTCAACCGGCGACATGGTGCGGTGGATTCGTCGCGCATCTATCCAAGTGACTCGGTCCTTATGAGGACAGACAGCGAGCAGGTTTGGAGAAGTCCCGCTACGGTAATGGGGCCAAGCATCACGCAGAGGAGCTACAAAATCAAGGATGGGGGCTGGGGAGAGAAGAGGAGGAATCGGCGACACCTACAGTTGCGACGCGCTCCCAGCACAAGCACTGCAGAGCCAGCCGAGGATACCGGAGCTGGCACGCTTACCACAGACCCAGAGTGTTCACAGCCAGGGCAGCAGCATATAGCTGCAGTGCTGCCTACCAGGGATAGGGCGTCCATTCCGAAGGGGCAAGCTTGTACGAGGTCTGGCTGCATTAGTAGGCCAGTGGACAGGCTGGACTTGTAAAGCTACAGAGAGCTGAAAGGACACTTTTGTTTGCAAATATTTCTTGGCATATGTTCATCCCTCACCTTGTTGTGCAGTTTGTACTGTTGGTAGAAACTAAGTGACTAAAAGGGGGAGATGTCAAGGTATTTAGTGAAACGTGTAAATACACTTAGGCAGTTATTAGCCTGTTGTTGCACTGTAGTGACGTAGGGACTAGAGAAATGTATCGCGCATGCGCGAGCGGAGTTCAGACAGACAGACCAAGAGAGAATACGCACACTGATGAGCCTGATGATTGTGTGTTGATTATTAAACATATTAAAACGTGGTTATCACACCAGAACCTATCAGTTTTGTCTTGACAGTGGAAAGTAGTCGTTGGGAAACATATGTTTACTACCCTGTGTACTTAACCCAGAGGTGGGCAGCGAGGGCCGTATCTGTCCCTGGTTTTCACACCAACGTCTGGTCTTTAATTAGTTGATTGTCTCAATTAGCCAAACCATTTATGAAATCTGACGTTTCATTCGCATTTCTTTAAATTATCATGAAACTACAAAGACTAGTCTTGTCTCCCGTCATAAAACATTTTCCTTTGATCGAATCATTGCGAAAATCTACATTTGTGCATGCAATCAATTAACTAAATTAGTCAGGGTAATTGATAGGAATAAAAACCTGCATACACACCAGCCCTCCAGGACCGTGATTGCCCACCCCTGACTTAACATATCTTCGTGGTGCAGTCGGTAGTGAGTGTGGCATAGTTATCGACAGATCGAAAGTTTGATGCCTCTCATCATCCCAAAAAAAGAGATATTCCTTGTACAAAACCTAAAACCAGTGCAGTTGGCACGTAGTGTAAATCGTAAATAAAAACGGAATACAATGATTTGCAAATCCTTTTCAACCTATATTCAATTGAATACACCGCAAAGACAAGTTACTTAATGTTCAAACAGATAAACTTTGTAATTTTTTGCAAATATTAGCTCATTTGGAATTTGATGCCTGCAACATGTTTCAAAAAAGCTGGCATAAGTGGCAAAAAAGACTGAGAGTTGAGGAATGCTCATCAAACACCTATTTTGTGAGAAGAGGTCCGGGGAACACCAGATGCAGGAAGCAGAAGTGTTTATTAAACACAAAAAACACTATGAGAAAGGGTTGGCAGACACGCCAGAAATAAAACACCGTGCTCAAGCACTGAACAATGGGGAGAACTAATGTACTCTGCCAAAGGCAGGGGGAAACAGAAATACACTCTCCACAAGAGGATAAACTAAGAAAACAAAAACTGAACCTAACTAAACTGACGGATACACTGGGAGACTTATACACGGGGCAGACAAGACTAAAGCGCAGCAAACAGAAAAACTCGGGAACCATACACGGCAGAAACTCAGAAGGCACGCCCACATTTATGATCACGAGAGGAGGCGGGGACTCGGAATGCAATCATGGACTGAAACAGAAACACATGGGATTAATAAACAATTACATGTGGACCGGGTAAAACAATAATGACTCGAGACGAGACGCGGAGACCATCAATCAAACTAGACAGTTTAGATTAAGGTAATCTAAACGTGACGAGGAAAAAGCACCACAAGAAAAGCTAGGGAAAGCACAGGGTTTTAAATGCAGTTAAACAGAGAGCTCAGACTGAATGCACAGAAGGCAGAATCGCACACGCTCGCTAAATGAGTTACTCAAGGTTAATACTACGTGACGAAATATTTACAATCACCATTAAATAAGTGCTGGTTAGTACGTGTTAGTAATATCCTATCAAAGAACGCATGGCTGTTTCTCAATATGCGTTCGTCTCTGTACTTCTGTTCTTGTGAACTTGAGAAACGTCATCCCTCTGAGACCATGTACTGTCTCAATTCAAAGTTTGCATCTCGACGAGAACGGTTACCAGTCCCAGAAGTGTTCTTGATACGCCCATTTTTCCGAGAATGCATCGGATGATAACTTGTATGAACTTGATAGCATGCATATCCCAGAATTTTTTCGGCATCTGTTCCGCTCCCAAGAGAGAAGGGCAGGGTTATGTTTCCCAAAAGCGTAGTTGCTAACTAAATTAGCAGCTTACATAGTTCGTCCATTCACAGTCAATGGTTCTGAGTAAGTTAGCATCTGTGATTTCGGGAAATGCACCCCAGGATCGGTAAAACTGCTTTCACACTGGACGCGAAACCAATTTTTCGTTTCAGACGAATTTGCGTCTTTGCATTGACTTTGAATGTAATCAGTTGGTATTCGTTCGCTTTTTCTTAGCTAAATACTATTCTGCTAATTTTCAGATGATAAACTATTATCAGAGTAGGATTTGGAATATTGGCTGCTTTAAGATGTTTTATGTCGAATATGCTCCAGTGTTTTTGCAGTAGAGAAACTCTGCAACAGCCGACGGAAGGTAGCAAAGCTAAGCACCTTAACTAACTCACGCTCACAGACCCCTCTTCCCCCACAGATACATTACTGGGGAAAAAAAGGCTGTTGGCGGAGGAAGTCGCGGCCCACTGGCTGGCGTATTTTGTAATACCAACGAGAACGCATCGTCTCAAACCGTGACAGCGTTCTGAATGCTCCTAGCCTTGGTAGTGCACCCTTCCTAGAACGACTAGCGAGAACGTTCCTCCCAAGAATGCAAGTTTGTTCTTAGCATTCTTGGTATTGAGAAACGGCCTCAGTTTTGCGAGACCCGGAATTAAAGACAGCTGGAAGCAATGAATGAAATACCAAAGCCAAACCGAAAGTAGAAACGTGATTGGACGACGAGACACAGGCACACTGAAGGCAGTCACGCTGACACCACTGGAAACAGATTGGGAGCGATTGTCAGACGGCTCAACTGAGAGCTGGAAATAAATGAAACGAAAGTAAATCACAAGCACAAATAAGCACGGGACAACACACGAAAGGGCAGAATCTCAACATATTTGGAACATCCCACAGGTGAACGGACTAATTGGGAACAGGTGGGTGCCATGATTGGGTATAAAAGCAACTTCCCTGAAATGCTCAGTCATTCACAAACAAGGATGGGGCGAGGGTCACCACTTAGTGTACAGATGCGTGAGCTGATTGTCGAATAGTTTAAAAACAACATTCCTCAACGAGCTATTGCAAGAAAGTTAGGGATTTCATCATCTACGGTCCATCATGTCATCAAAAGATTCAGAGAATCTGGAGAAATCACTGCATGTAAACGACAAGGCCAAAAACCAACATGGAATGCCCGTGACCTTCGATCCCTCAGGCGGTACTGCATCAAAAACCGACATCAGTGTGTAAAGAACATCACCACATGGGCTCAGGAACACTTCAGAAAACCACTGTCAGTAACTACAGTTCTTCGTTACATCTGCAAGTGCAAGTTAAAACTACAATGCAAAGCGAAAGCCATTTATCAACAGCACCCAGAAACGCCGCTGGCTTCGCTGGGCCCAAGCTCATGTAAGATGGACTGATGCAAAGTGGAAAAGTGTTCTGTGGTCTGACGAGTCCACATTTCAAATTGTTTTTGGAAACTGTGGACATCGTATCCTCCGGACCAAAGAGGAAAAGAACCATCTGGACTGTTATAGGCGCAAAGTTCAAAAGCCAGCATCTGTGATGGTATGGGGGTGTATTAGTGCCCAAGGCATGGGCAACTAACACATATGTGAAGGCACCATTAATGCTGAAAGGTACATACAGGTTTTGGAGCAACATATGTTGCCATCCAAGCAACGTCTTTTTCATGGAGGCCCCTGCTTATTTCAGCAAGACAATGCCAAGCCACATTCTGCACGTGTTACAACAAGCATGGCTCCGTAGTATAAGAGGGCGAGTACGAGACTGGCCTGCCTGTAGTCCAGACCCCAGTCTCCCATTGAAAATGTGTGGCGCATTATGAAACGTAAAATACGACAACGGAGACCCCGGACTGTTGAACAACTTAAGCTGTACATCAAGCAAGAATGGGAAAGAGTCCCACCCAAAAAGCTTCAAAAATTGGTCTCCTCAGTTCCCTAACTTTTACTGAGTGTCGTTTAAAAGGAAAGGCGATGTAACACAGTGGTAAAAAGGCCCCTGTGCCAACTTTTTTGCAATGTGTTGCTGCCTTTAAATTCTAAGTTAATGATTATTTGCAAAAAAAAAAAAGTTTCTCAGTTTGAACATTAAACATCTTGTCTTTGCAGTGTATTCATAAGTTGAAAAGAATTTGCAGATTATTGTATTCTGTTTTTATCTACGATTTACATAACGTGCCAACTTCACTGGTTTTGGGTTTTGCAATAATAAGATGAGTGTTCACTCCCGCTGCCCAAGAACAACATCAAAGAGCTACATAAGCAGCCTGAGAAATGGCGCAGTGTCGCGAGGGAGGTGACAGAAAAGCAAATGTTTTTTTTTTCTTTCGTCAAGTACCTCTAAAACAAGAGCACAGTTGACGTTGAAAAGAGACCCAGAATGACCACATTTGAACTAATTTTTAACCTTGTGCAGACGTCTGGTGGACATCGATGGGGGATGTTCAGAGACCGTTGTTAAAAGCACGTCATAAAACCTTTCATTCTGGCTCCTCAGGGGACGTCATTTCCATGTTTGTGGAAGACCTCGTAAAGACGTCGTTTGGACGTATTCTTGTTTGGTGGGTATGCCACATTAAGTAGACGTTAAACTCAAAGCAAACAAATATCAAGCCAAAGGGGGAATGTTTGTGCCATGCGATGTTTACAGGCTAGGCCAGCTCTGATGGGCTTACATTATCGAACTTAGCCCCTCAGAACTAAGTGTGGAACTGGTTTTCATTTTGCACTTGCAATAATCATTTGGTTTCCGTGATTTTGACTCCATGATTACTTGCTGTATATAGCCAACAAAGTTGAATTTGCTAGCCAGTTAGTTTTGCAGACGTGAAATAATGTAATGAACACCACTATGATGGCGTCCCACGCCATAAGTCAGATAAGAGCTTCTTGCAATGAGTTTGCATTGTTCAAAACAATAGGCAAGCATACCTGATCCTAATCTCCTCTGGATAAGTGCGCAGGTACACATGTAAAATAAAAGGCCATATCATTACTGTTTCACTGAATGCTATGCATTTTATTTTGGATTTTAAATTATGCTGAAAATAACGTTGAGGACTTACCTTGACAGTATCTTGCCGATATAGTCTTTCAAGTCTATGTTGGGCTGCAGGACTCAATGTTGTCACTTTGTAGGAGAAAACTAATGGAATGTAGTCTAGCTATATCGTCAGGGGGGAAAGAATTTTGTATCTAACCTCCTCTTTTTCTGGCTTTTTATTTTCCTGAACGATTTTAAAAAGGGGAGCACCAAGATATTTTAGGGGTTTTTTTTATCAGAGAGAAGGGGATTTAGAATTTAATATTAATATTTAATGTCGTGAACAGATATGCAAAATAATGATGCCCTTTTGAAAGAATGGCTCGTTAAATTAATAAGAATTGACCATGGAAAGCCTTACAAACCAACAAAACATTCAGTTCTTTGCTCAGAGAATTTTGGGAAAAGCTGCTTCCCGTACCAGAAGTTCACAAAAGTCAATGGTTTTGTTGCAATGAAAGCTGATTTTAAAGTGAAGATTTATAGAAATGAGTGGAAAAGATATATTCAATACAAATATTAACCCTAAGCACAAACGCACCCGGTACTGGTGTAATGAATTACTCTTACCCCCATATTCCTTTTACCCCCTGGAAAATGGAGCATATGTCCGATTTACCCCAGGGCAAAAATAAAATATGTTAGCATCACCTCTCTGTTACTTGTACCACCTCTTTAATGCTGAAATAATGATATATAAAACAGTGTATCTGTTTTGAACATTCATAATTTTATTCAAATAAATGATGAAACAGTGAAAATATTTACCGCCGTTTATCTGATGTGATAAAATGAAACGATCTTGACACAAACATAGAACACTGTATTAAATACATGTATGCATATAACACTAACCCTATAACCTTATGTTCATACAAAACCAACATATTAGATGTGGAATTATTCTAAAACAGGTGATAATTACATGCTTGAGTAGAGTTTGAAAAGGGATAACTCTAACAAGTGGCGGGGGTGTGTGTAAACCTTACATATGTCAGGTGTACCCGCCGGGGGGAGAACAAGCATAGGGGAGACTGGGATTACTTCAGCCGCAGGGTTAGGTTTGTCACCCCAGTTTTTTTCATTGCAAACACACTGATGGGAAAACGAAAATGTACAAATTATGTGAAATCCCAGCGACGTCATCTCTTGGAAAGAAGAAGGACTTCTGTCATGCGTTTTCAGCCTGAATAACTATATTTTGACCCAAATTGTAAACTTTAAGTTTCTGAAAGAAATGCGTCTAGCTTCTTTGAAGACAAAGATTTCCACGGTGTTTTTACTGTTTCATAAATGTATGTTACTAGAGTTATTAGCAACACATATGATAAAGGCCTGCTGCGATCATGAAATGAGAGATGCGGCCTGATTTCCAAAATGAGAGCACGGGACTACAATGGCCCAGCAGCATGGGGTTAGTTTGTCAGGGTGCTGAGGTTTCTCCGCTTGTAGGTCTTGTGTCAGGCGTATATTAAAATATCCCAAAGTCAAATATAGGAGTCGATTAATTGTTTTTCAGACACCTATAGTGTCTTAATAATTCTAATATTTGCATTTCTTTTATGTTTATGATAGAGACCAATTAGGGCCTTTGTTTGGAGGACTCAAGTATGAATGTGTAAGGGATTGCTCCTTGCAGCCCCTCCCCTTTCTCATTCTTTCACCTCCACCTTAATGAGCAACAGGTGGGGCCCATGAAAGTGGAGGTGTTGGCAGAGTATTTGGGGTTGGCAGGTGCCAGCCCTGGGGCCTCTGCATTTCATTCCATTCCTTTTTCAGTGGGAATGTTTACTGCTCCTCTTTGGTGCCGTGGTCCTTACTCATCATCCAAAGGTGGAGAGGAGTGGGTCCAATGCTTCTCATGCAAAGGGTGGGCACATGAGGACTGTGCTAATGTCAGTGGGCTCCCCTACATATGTTATAACTGCAACTCTGACGGTGATTATGCATAAACCATAGCTTGTGTTAGTTCATTGTAAAAATAAAACAATTCTCACCTTTTCTGTCTTTTTCAGCTTCAGCTGATTGCCAGCTATGACGATTTTACCCCACCCATCTGACGAAGTAAGCCCGAGTATAGGGTTACTTCGGCATCCCTGCTGGCACCAGACATCAATTAGATGTCATGAAGACATTGGCCTCTAACGTTAATAGACGTTAGACTTTAGTTGAAAGTCGGGTTGTCGTCAAAACCTAATGTTGGTTTAACGTCAAACTTCAACGTTTTTCAGACGTGTGATTTTAGTGACTGATCGCCACAACCCAATACCAACAATATTCTGACATCGAAGGATGTCAGAATATGACGTTGATACAACATTTACTTATTGAAATTTAATAGACGTTGGGCTTTGGTTGCCTAGCATCACAACTTAAAAAACCAACAAAATATCACTGTCAATATTCAATGTCAAATCAACGTTGAAAATAGACATTGAATGGACGTTGGTTTTTGGTCAGCGACATTGTGACATGAATCCAACCACAGATCTACGTCTATTGATGTCCGGTGCCAGCAGGGATGTTTGTGATATATCGAAAATTGAGTATTGTGACGTAAATATATGTTATATTGCAATTGTATCAGTACAAGTTTTGTAGGCTACATAGAGAAATACCTTGATGGTATGTGTGTATAAGTTTTAGCAACAAAGATTTATGGAGCTAAATGCAAAATCATGAGGAGGTAACCCCGGTCTCCCCTATGTTATTTTTCCCGGGGGATAATAAGAACCTATATTACTTTTACCGGGGGTTGAAAAAATGAGGGGGTAAAACGAACACATGACACCTGTGTGGCAATGATTTTGCATAATAAATACAGCATGTTTCCTAATAGCAACCTTGTCATGTGGCATATCCACTTTACGCGAACAAACTCGGCGAAAAGTTTGTGGTGACTGTTTTTACCTAAACCGCACACAATTCAAGTACCAATTAAGTACATAAGCATCGAGCAAAACATAAAATAAAACAAGATCATTGCTCTGTCGCAAGCCTTTCCACTGACTCTCTGCAACGCATACACACAATACTCAAATGAAAGAGAAAAATCCACAGAATCCAATGATATATACCCTGTCATTTTAAACTGACGCTACACTCAAAGAACAGCAGGCATACACTTTACTTGTGACAGAGATGAGCGAGCAAATTTCGCAGTGTCTACGTGTCCAAAGTCAGACAGGGTTTCAATATCACTCCGTGTCCGACAGTCAGATTGTTGGATACAGAGTTATTGAAACCATCTATTATTGTTTTTAATTTCGTCAAGTCCACTTGAATCTTTTAGATACTGAACTTGAATGTTTTGATAAGACAGCTCAGTTCTTCGAGATGAGTACTGTAGACAAGTCGACATCAAAGCCGGTCTTAGTGCATTTATTACAAATTTAACGACTGTCGGACAGAGATCCTAAAATACTCCGTGTCTGACAGTCATAAAAGTTCTAATTTTTGGAGTATTCCAGCAATTATTAGACGTACAAACTTGAGGATGAAATATTCCAATCGCTTCCTATTTTTCTTTGGGAAACAGTTCTATGATTTTCTCACAGATTTGATGACAAACCTCAGCTCATCTTTTCTGCTGAAGGACTTAGCTTTTCCAGGGAGTTGGTTTTGTATCAAATCATGACTACAGTCATCCGTTGACACCACCTGATTCAAGTCACATCATTATTCAATCCTACACTCTCAGAAATAGAGGTACATCAGGAGTCCATTTCTGTTCCCCAAGGTACATTCAGCACTTATGTACCCCCTGGGGCTAATTATAGGACCTCAAGGTACCCTTGTGAACCTTTTTCGGGTCTAAAAGGTACATTTGTGTTCTAAAACAAATCAGAATCCACTTCTGAGGGTACTGCCCCACTGACAAGCCTTAATGACATTACTATTAAGAATCTTATGGTGCAATAAACAAGCTTGCATATAAAGGTCAACTCTCCAACTTCCCAAATCTCTTGGAGGTTTGGCTTTACCAGACTTTCGCCAATACTATTGGGCTAGTAATATCAACAAGATTCTTTTCTGGAATGTGAAGATCACTCCCAATAATTGCCCTTTATGGACCTACATGGAACTGCATTGTGGTCAGTGGTTTGCTCACAGTTACCTTTATCAAATAAGCAAGTGGCTCAGAACTCTATTGTTTCTGAGACCTTGAAAATTTGGAGTCAATTTAAAAGACAATTCGGCCAGCATTCCTTGTCAAGATTAGCCCCAGTTTATCAAAATCATTTATTTCCTCCATCCTGTTCTGACCAAACGTTTGAATCCTGATCAAATATGGGTTTGCAAATCCTTTCCCCTCATTTACAGACTTATCAAAAAAATTCACTCTCCCTCATTCTCATTTATTCCGTTTTTTTCAGATCCGACATTTTGTGCAAAATCAATTTCCACACTTTCCTTATCGCCCCCCAGAGACCTTGATGGATTCCCTACTCTTACTCAAAATAACACAAAAATTCTTAACTTCAATTTTATACGATTCAATTTTTAGGCAAAACCCGACCTCCCTGAAAGCTATCTGGGACCAGGACCTCAGGATCACAATCTCTGATGAACAATGGGCCCGTATACTTAATCTTGTTCATACTTCCTCTATTTGCGCTAGGCACCAACTCCTGCAGTGCAAGATCTTGCGCAGGAGTCACTTTACTAAGGCGAGATTAGATAAAATTTATCCAGACAGAAATCACTCTTCTAACAGATGTAAACTCTCACCGGCTGATCATATGCATGTTTTGGTCATGCCCCAAACTTATTGAATTTTGGCGTGCCATTTTCAATACGTTAGGGATAATCTTTTGTCGTACAGTCAATCCTGACCCCCTTATTACTTTTTTTGGAATGCCCCCAGCATCCGTTTGGTCCAAATCCTCACATTAGGTTATTGCTTTTACCACTTTTTTACCACTAGCTAGGAGGCTTATTCTCCTTAAATGGACTCATTCATCTCCATCTACACATAATAGATGGATTCAGGAAATTTTACAGTGTGTGAGACTTGAGAAAATCTGATTCTCCCTGAAGGGATCCCTACAGGCCTTTTATAAAATCTGGCAGCCTATTATACTTTACATATAGATACCTTATATATCGAAGATGAAAACCAATTAATTACTGAGTTGTTGATTGTTTGTTTATTTATATATTTGTATTTATTATCCCCTCCCTTTCCCCCACCTTCTTTTTACCTTCTATTCATTCTGTTATACTGTTTCCCTATTTATCAATACCCTCTGACATTTGATAGTCCAGTCTTGTCTATTTTTGTTACTTGTGGTGTAAATGTGTGTGATGAAGTGAGTTGTTTGGGTAGGGAAGTGGTACATTTGAGAGATGACCACCGCTCTAATACCCCTGTTTTTTTTTTTTCTGTACCCATCCCATAAATGGAAAAATCAATAAAAATATTTGACAAAAGAAACAGACGTGGTCCAAATACGAGCCACAAAGAAAGTCTAAAAACACACACACAGCCAGAACCATGACAAAAATAATCGGCATATAGGTCTCTCAGCAAAGGTGAATTGATCAGCATTCTAAGAGGGAACAAGCAGCAGAGTGGGCCTCTATACAATACAACCCCAATTCTGAAATAGTTGGGACTAAGTGTAAATTGTGAATAAAATCAAAACGCAATGACTTTCAGATGAAACCAGCCGGTATTTCATTCGCAACAGAACAGAGATAAACAGGGCCGCCTTAATGCACAGGATTACCGAGGCTGAAGCCCCAGGGCCCAACGCATGAAAGAGCCTATCGGGAGGATCGGGATGAAAACAATCATCGGCTATGCTAATGCTAAATAATGCTAATACAGTACTCTGATATTTGTTTGTGTTAGGCCTGCCCAGGAACGGGACGAGGTGTATTAATATTTTGCATAAATAAAAGACACTGTGATTGGTGAATGGAAGACGTGTGTGCCTGTTGTTACTGTCCAATTGTTGAATTTGAACTATACGAATACAGCTGTTACTTTGCCCCTGGTGTGGAAATTTAAGACAAAAGACACTAAAACGTGGAAAGAAATGTGACAGTGGGGCTCAAAAATGCACAAATCAATTTGGGAAATTGCTGTGGGAGTCCCAGCTATTAAGAAAAGAAAAATCACAAAGCTGACTGGATATTTAGAAACTACGAACCTCAACGAGACGGAAAATCCTCCAGCATTAGCGGCTATCCAGGCGATGCTAACTATCTTCTTCTTCTTCTTCTTCAGGTTTTATGGCGGTTGGCAGCCAACTTATATGGAGCATTACCGCCACCATCTGGACTGGAGTGTGAATCAGGAGTTTACACTAATATGAAATAGATCCAAAAAAAAAAAAAAACCTTAAATTCTGCTCGTTAGTCCTGTATTTTTCAGGAAACTACATAAGTAGTTAAAACAAATTCCACCTGTGCTTAAATGTAGTATATTCTGATGACTGAATTCAATTCGCTTCCCCTCTAGCTGTGCAAATAGCCTTTGTCTGTCTACATGATATTTTGGACATTGTATAAGCACATGTTCTATGGTCTCCTGGCTGTTACTGCACTCACAAGTCATGAGATCTGAATCAAATTCATTCCAGATACACAATATTACCATTTCTCTCAAACATTGTTCACCAATCTGTCTAAATGTGTGATAGTGAGCACTTTTGCTTTGCTGTGACAATCCATCCCACCTCACAGGTGTGCCACATTAAGATGCTCATCAGACACCATGATTAGTGCACAGGTGTACTTTATACTGCCCACAATAAAAGGCCACTCTGAAATGTGCAGTTTTGTCTCACAGCAAAATGCCACAGGTGGCGCAAGCATTGAGGGAGTGTGCAATTGGCATGCTGACAGCAGGAAGGTCAACCAGATCTGTTGCTCGGGCATTGAATGTTCATTTCTCCACCTTAAGCCGTCTCCAAAGGCGTTTCAGAGAATATGGCAGTACATCCAACCGGCCTCACAACCGCAGACCACGTGTAACCACACCAGCCCAGGACCTCCACATCCAGCAGGTTCACCTCCAAGATCGTCTGAGACCAGCTACTCAGACAGCTGCTGAAACAATTGGTTTGCATAACCAAAGAATTTCTGCACAAACTGTCAGAAACCGTCTCAGGGATGCTCAACTGCATGCTCGTCGTCCTCATTGGGGTCTTAACCTGACTCCAGATCGTCGCCGTAACAGACTTGAGTGGGCAAATGCTCACATTCGATGCGGTCTGGCACGTTGGAGAGGTGTTCTCTTCAAGGATGAATCTCGGTTTACATTGTTCAGGGCAGATGGCAGACAGCGTGTGTGGCGTCGTGTGGGTGAGCGCTTTGCTGATGTCAATGTTGTGGATCGAGTGGCCCATGGTGGTGGTGGGGTTATGGTATGGGCAGGCATCTGTTATGGACGAAGAACACAGGTGCATTTTATTGATGGCATTTTGAATGCACAGAGATACCGTGATGAGATCCTGAGGCCCATTGTTGTGCCATACATCCATGAACATCACCTCATGTCTCAGCAAGATAATGCACGGCCCCATGTTGCCAGGATCTGTACACAATTCTTGGAAGCTGAAAATGTCCCAGTTCTTGCATGGCCAGCATATTCACCGGACACGTCACCCATTGAGTATGTTTGGGATGTGCTTGACCGACGTATACGACAGCGCGTACCAGTTCCCACTAATATCCAGCAACTTCGCACAGCCATTGAAGAGGAGTGGACCAACATTCCACAGACCACAATTGACAATCTGATAAACTCTATGCGAAGAAGATGTGTTGCACTGCATGAGGCAAATGGTGGTCACACCAGATACTGACTGGTTCTGAGTCCCCAGACCCCCAATAAAGCAAAAACTGCACATTTCAGGGTGGCCTTTTATTGTGGACAGTCTAAGGTACACCTGTGCACGAATCATGGTGTCTGATGAGCATCTTAATGTGGCACACCTGTGAGGTGGGATGGATTGTCTCAGCAAAGCAAAAGTGCTCACTATCACACATTTAGTCAGATTTGTGAACAAGGTTTGAGAGAAATGGTAATATTGTGTATCTGGAATGAATTTTAGATCTTTGAGTCCATCTCATGACAAATGGGAGCAAAAACAAAGGTGTTGCGTTTATATTTTTGTTGAGTGTATATTGTCCTACTGATAGCCGGTCGTTATTTTTCTTGGTGACACAATTTCAGTATAATTTTATTGAATATATGTAAGCCTCTCTATGATAAAAGTATTTTGTGTTATAATAGTCATGAATTGAAACTGCAGTGACAAGATATTGTTGATGCATTATTGCATAGAAAGTAAGCAGGGCTGATGTTGAGCAGATGGGACAGGTCAGTAGTGTAGTTTTGATGGTACTTGGCGCGGCAATGATGCGGGGGGGCCTTGAAAAAGTGGTAGCCCCGGGATTTTGAACTGAATGCTGAAAACAGGAGGGGTGGTCTTTCTTCTCTTTAGCCTGGAGGACACAACACCCATGATTTCTGACAAGAATGTCAAATTTGGACTCGTCTGACCACAGGACACTTTGCCACTTTGCTACAATGTTATTATCTGTATCTGTCTGATTTTGTATTTATTATTTTTCATGTTTATTCATCTACTCCATTATTGCATTGCACATTGTCTCTCCTGTAATGTCTGATGTGATCTGTGTCATCATGCCAGTGCACTCCCCTGTCTGCGTGCAGACACGCTTCGGGTGATTTCAGAAGTTTTCCGGTATTTTAAGAACTTCCTTTAAATCTCATTTTTACCTTCCATCCCGTTTTTCTGAAATTACCATATTAATTAACCGCTAGGCTGCTTAGTTAGTACCGGTAATTTTACTGTATACTAATCCCTTTTGTCTGCAGGAACTAACTAACATTCACGTATTTTGATTAGGTGTGTAGATATCACTGTTAACTAATATAACTAACTCTGCCCTGCTCTGCAACTCTGCCCCTGTTGCTCTCTGTGTCTCTCCCTGCGTTTCTGTGAGATCTCGCACGTGCTTAATTACTGTCCTGCACTCATTGTCTGTGCACTTAGAACTCCTTGACCGGAGCTGTTTATCTGTCATAGGTTGTCTGCGTTGATCCCGTCCATGTCTTGGCTTTTGCTAATTGTTTGTGGTTTAGGACTTCCCCATGTGTGCTTACCTCTGTAATTAGTCTTATCTAATTCACCTGATCCCTGCATAGCATGTGACGTCTCTCTTGTCTATTTAAAATCTTCACTGCAGTTCATTCTTTGTCTGAACACTGATCAATATTCATTTGTGCAGAGCTCCTCGTATGTCTTTTGTTTATTGCTTCTCCACAACAGTTTCGCCCAACCTTGACTTTGCCATTGCCCTTCTATTCCTGTTTTGTCTTTTTGGATTTTGACTGGTTTTTATACGACTACGATTTCTGTTTTGGATGCCCTGTGTATGACCTACCGTTCTGGATTTCGACTACGAGTTTTGACTTACTGTCTAAGTACCGTGGCACATCTGCCTTGCTGGTTTTGACCCCTGCCTGTCTAGTTGACTTTGTTTTTTGGACATTGTTTTTGGCTTGGCAATTCTTGTGTCTCCTGGTCCTGATCCTTTTTTGTAATCAAGGCTTACGAGTCAATCAATCCCTGAGTCGCGATTGGTTCCTCTGAGCGTGCTGTTACATACAGTCCATTTTAAGTGAGCCTTGGCCCACAGAACACAGCGGTGCTTCAACAATGGCTTCCTTTTTGCATGATAGAGTTTTAGGTGGCGTCTGTGGATGCCACGGCAGACTGTGTTTATAGACAGTGGTTTCTTGAAGTATTCCTGGGCCCATTTCAGTAATGTCAATGACAGAATCATGCCGGTGAGAGATGCAGTGGTGTCTGAGGGCCCAAAGATCACGGGCATCCAGTGAAGGTCTTCAGCCTTGTGCCTTACGTACAGAGATTTTCCACTTTCTCTGAATCTTTTGATGTTATGTACTGTTGATGATGAGACCTTCAAAGCCTTAGCAATTTGACTTTGAGGAACATTATTTTTAAAGTATTCCACAATTTTTCAATTCAAGCTTTCACAGGTTGGAGAGCCTCTGGCCATCTTTTCTTCTGAGAGAATCAGCCTCTCTAAGACATCCCTTTTATAGACAATCATGTTACACACCTGATGCCAATTAATATAATTACTTGCTTAATGTTTTTTCAGCTGATTCTCTTATATATTAATTGCTTTTCAGCCCCCCTGTGTTCTGTTGCAAATGACAAATTGGGTCGTGTGATCTGAAAGTCATTGCATTTTGCTTTTATTCACATTTTCCACTTAGTCCCAACTATTTCGGAAATGGGGGTTGTACATAACAGGGGAGACACTGGTGCAATGGCAACTGCAAAATAATGAGAATGAAAAAATGAAAACCAGAACAATGTCAGTGTCAGAATCTTAATGAAAAACTAGAAAAGCACTCAGAGAGCGCAGAACCTCCGCCAGGGGGCAGCAAAGCCAAAAGCACGGCGATTGGAACTCCGGCCCATTGGAAAGACTTGAAATCTTGAACTTTGGCATATATCTCAGCAGTACTTTGGTCTAGATATGCCAAAATTTAATCACCACTTCCTTGAGTTAATTCCCACCTACCCTGAAAATTTCGTCAAAATCCGGCCATAAGTTTTTGAGTTATGTTGTACACAAACAAACCAACAAACAAACAAACGAACAAACAAACGGCACCGAAAACATACCTCCTCGGCGGAGGTTAATAATGAAAACAGAAGCAGACAGAAAAGAGATCGTAACAAAAGTTAAAATTGCGATATTTTTGCAGTGACTGGGTTGAGCACATACAATCAACCCATTAAGCACACAACATCCAACTAATGTGTGGTTCCCATAATATTAGATCGACAAGAACCAAAAACCGATGTTTGAGAATGTTCGCCCAAGGTTATATATTGACAGAATGTCTTCCAAATGTTTTGGGAATTAAAAATTCCAACATTCTCTCAAGTGTCATTATGCTCTTTTCACAACATTCCCAATTGGTTGTATTTTGGTATTTCTGAATGCAACAGAAAGAGAACGTTCCTAGCGAGTCACGCAGCGGTTGACAGGTGTAAGTGATGGACCAGCACAATTGCAAAACAAACTGATGGAAAAATAGGAAAGCTTCAGTAATATAACAATTAAAGCACATATGAACTCTAAAAATGAAGAATATATAAAAGCACTGTTGAAATAATAAACAGGAATATAAATTCTGAGTAAAGATAAAAAATAAACACACACAAATTAATCTTTACATTTTTATGAAGGGTATAAAGAAAAACTTGATGTTTTCTAATTGTTTGCATGATCTAACAGATCCAAAGGTGATCACATCTTGCACTGCATAGGGAGTACTGTATAAGTTTCCCAGGGTGACTGCAGAATTTGTGATTTGTGGGTTAAAGACCGCGGAGAGACAGCTACACAGAGAGAAAGTGAGAATTTAGCAAGGATTTTGATAATTATTTGATTATTATTTGATTATTATTATTGACGTAATTTTGATTGTTATTTTTTGGTGATTAGATGATAGTTACTTCACAGGTGTCACTGAATTAGTTTCAGTGTAATTTAAAAAAAAAATTCACATTAGATTACGTAGTATCAGAAAGAATTAGTGTAATTAGTTTTTATATCAGATTAGTTGTGTCATATGATTGAATTAGTTTTAATGTGATTATTTTCGAATGAGTTTAATTCGTAATGGTGTAGTTTAGTGGTTTCTCTTTCAGTTAACTTCAACTATAATAATTTCCGAGCATTAGGAATAGGACATTTAACTATAGGATAGCTTACAAAGTTTTTTATTTCATTACTATTTAGATTAGAGTTGGTGCCATGCTAACACTCTGTAAAGGTTAGTGAAATTATCTAATGTTAATTTTGCAGTCTTTAAAAGTTACGGTTATAGAAAAGTTTTGCTGAACCATTGACCAGTTAGCCAAGTTTCCATTTGCCTGTCAAGCTTGAGTCATCATAATACTTGTCGCGCACTGCTGAAGCAATGGCCATTAAATGTATTCAAGTATGATGTAGATTTTAACCATTTTCAATTGATTAGCCAAAATTAAGTCCAGAACTATCCACTGCTAGCCTTAATATTATCGCAATGCTAATTTATCCCATTATGTGCTAGCATTGCTGCCCACCTATTTGCATTTGGACAAGATTCAAGGTCAAATGAGTTGCTAGCTCACTAAAAACACTCGACGTTGTCCGCTAACCCTTCAGGACACAGTTAGAAAGCATATTTCTTGAATAAACTAACCTTGCTTGGAAACTGATTTAGCCTACTATAACAACAAGCTGGAGCTAACCGGCTAGCCTCATGATAGCAGAATGATTATGTGGCTAGCTCTGCTAGCTGTCAATGTCGCAGAGTGTTTGACCAACCCTAACACTGCTATATTAGCAAACATCAACCTTTCCAAACAATGGCAACAGGCATATGATGGACCTACAGCTGCTAGCCGGCATTAGCGACTGGCCATTGCTAATGTTTATAACCTTACGTCCTTAACATTAACTTTTGACAGCGTTTTAAATTGGCCTAACACTTCTGAATAAAACCAACAGGGTGTCATGGTTTGGAGATATTCTGAGCTATGTTGCTCTTGTACGGGACGATATCGTTTTGCACCCGATCAGATTCCTAGGCCAGCTGGCATTAATTGGGGGCGTTACCCGGACTCTACTTAAACTCCTTTTCCCCCTCGCTCTTTTTGCTAGAGTGTCAGTGTTTCTATTGCGCTTTAGCCGGTAAGGTCTCTTGAAAGAGTATTGTCAGGGATTTAGCTCCATAACAGGTTTAGTGACAGTGAGCAGGGGAATCTTTGGTTTATTTCCCTTTTCTTTTGGTTTCCTTGAGCTCGCCTGTTTTTCTACCACGGATGGCGTCAGGTCCGTTGGTAGCGCGAGTCTCGTTATTTTAATCTGTTTTTGTCTCTCAGCACGCTGCAGGTTTTGCCTTTTATTTCTGGCCACTGCTCTGGGCGTCCAACTTCCAGCACCCATCACACAGGGATGTGTAGGGGGAAACCTCTACTATCACGGGAAACTCGATGGCCAACTTTGCTTTGGACTCCGCCAAGAGGCTAGGATCGCCACTGGCTACACTAATTTACATACAATGTTTTGTGCGGAAAAGCAGTATGATTATATAGCCTAAGTATATCAGCAAACAGGCCTAATATGACAGAGAGGGAAAAAAAACAATGATGTCACAAGCTTCTTGAATGTTTATGCAAATGAGAATTTATACTTCAGCGCAGTGGGACATGGCTCTTAAAATCAATACTGTTCTAATTTTATTGGCAGAAAAAGTTTGAATTTAATATTGGGGAGGACGAATCCCCCCTTCGCCCTCAGATTATACCCTTCTTTCAGAGACTATATTTCCCTCCTATTATAACTCACTTCCACAAATGTCAGCTTCCCTCACTTAAGTTTTCTAACCCTGATAAGAAATAATCCTTTCAGTTATATGATTATTACAAAGTACAGCAAATACTATATATTTTCACAATGAAACATGCTTTGCTATAAAAATGGCGATATACTTTCTGTGGTTTGGCTGATGAAGTGACAAGAATACAACCCTAACCCCACCTGGCGCTAAACAACCATAATTTGTGATCCTACTATTCCCTACTCTCGTATTCATAACCTGCAGTCATGTGACTGATTAAATGTTCCGCCATTTTTGATAGCCTCGCCACTGTAGCAGTGAAAAGTGGCAACGTCAAGTGAAAGTGTAATGATTGGAAAAAAAAAAATCGCATTTATTACCATGTCATACCAGGACATACCAGGTGGAAATGCTGTGCTGTTCGGTGCAACAAAATATATGGGGTAAAGTTTTGTCGATTGCCTACCAATGACAACCAGAGCGAACCTGTAGCTAGTGTTGCGAAAATCACAAAAATTTACTCGAAATGATTGGAGCGAGGCAGCACATTACAAAATATTAGACTTTATTTAATAAAGATAAGAAGCCAAACTTTCTTTTGCACAAAACAAAGCAGAGAATTATTTTCTCTCACCAATTTTTATAATCAGACATATGTCACAGGAATGTGTAAGGCACTTGTCCAAGAACATGGTGGAAATCATGAAGACAAAAACTCAAAGACAAAATTTAGCTCAGTTCCTACAGATGCATCCTTACTTTGGGTCAGGTTGACCTTGACTAGGTTCCCTCTTTGACAGATTTATTTACCTCAAATTAGCTTAGCAATTGCCACAACAGATGGTGTGCCAGACAGCAATAGTGTCCCCGTGGGCTTAAAATCCTGCAAACTCGTTGTCTGATCAGGGTTTTTGGCAATCAGCAAGAACATGAACTTTTGGAATCAGTATCTCAAGAATAAACATTTTAAATGAATACACTCCCAAACCAGTGTTGCAAGAGTAAGCACTTCCAAAGAGTTCACAACCTTGTTCTTTATCACAGACCATCTTTAGGGCCAGATCCCAGAGTCAGATAAAATTGACTAATGAGTCTTCTGCTAATTGGTGCAGTTTCCTATCAAATGATATTTATTTTTGGAATAAAACAACTCTGGACTCCTGTCCCAAGCACAACTCATGCCCTGAGAAGCGTGAACAAAAAAAACTTCCCATATATGGCTAGTTTGACTGGCTTAGGAGAAAAAAGATCACACTTTTCTTTCAGTCTCATACTGGTTTTACACATACATTGTAATACATATTGAAATGATACTAAAATAAAATCTGATAATAAAACAAGCATACATAATTATAGGTTTACATTGTGTATAGGAAATGCATACATAATATTAAGATTAATAATGCTGAAAAACATAATAATTACTGATCGGTAACAACTGATTAATAATGCTAACTGATTGATTGATTAATGTCATCTCGAATTGATTGATTTACTGAGTGGTAATGTCATTTTCAACAACAGTACCAGCCATTGAAAGAAATAATTGGATTCCAATCAAGCATTCGCATCTTTCAAAGACATTTAGAGGCTTTGGGGAAAAATACCACTGATTTGCTCCGCAATTAGGGGGTTTGAAAAAAAATCATTTAAAATGAAACCATTCATACAAAGTAAACCTACCCTAGTTAGTTTGAATGATGGCCAATGCTGAACACATCTCAGGTCTTCAGGGATTATTTACTCTCCTCATTGAGCATGTCATCTCAGAAATGGCTTGGAAGACCGTTACGAGTTGTATGGGAAAATGTCCCATGAAATCCATTCTTAAAATATCAAAAGACTTGTGAATGAATACATTCATAACGGCTGAATGTTTGGACTCATGGCCACGGGCAATAAAAATATGTTGATAATGAAATTAGAATTAGTGGACATAATCATGATAATCATGAAATTATCATGATAAAGTTTGAAACAACTTAGACTAAATATTTTAAAATTAGGTGTACTGCAAACCAGGTTTAGAAGAATCACTGAGAATATTTTGTTTTTAAAAGATTTTCGTGATAATTATTTGTGATAATTAAAACAATATTTTTTTCACTGGCTGATGCGACCTTGGTGAATATGTTTCTTTAAAAAACAAACAAACAAAAAAAGTATAACATAAATGTTATAAACATTTATAACAAACTAAGTGAGTCCAAATTTTCAACTGTACTCCATATTAAATAACCTTGATGACAGAAGAAACGGTCATAAAATCAGTTACTTGGGCCAAATGGAGTTTGACTGCTTTCGAAGATCCACACGCGCTAATTCTGAGGTTTTAATGGTTGGATAAACTGTGTTTTGGCAAGCTAAACCTAATTTAACAGAATGAAGCTCAAGCCTGTTCTTATTTCTCCGGTCTTTTCCTTTTCGTCTCTGTGTTGGCAGTTTGTGATTTCAAGTGAGAGATGACGGAAGCAATGCCTGAAATTCTCACTAATAACCCAGTAGAGGGAGGCGCTTTCGCAGTTTTTCTTTTTAGAATGAATTACTTTGGCCACATATACGTTAGTGAACTAATACAACTGCTACTCATAATAATAATAAAAATAACTAGAATGTGTTTTAACTCGCAAGAACAGACAGCCTCCCTTGCCTAACTCACTGGATGGACGGACGGACGGACAAGCACATCCAAAAAGGAACCACTGCAGGACCTGTGTAGTAAGTATGCAAAATTTTGTGAAGATCTTGTGAATGGTTTTGGAGTTATGCTCCGGATAAGAATTGAAGACATCCGGACGGACGGACAGATAGGCACATACCAAACGGAACTACTGCAGGACCTGAGTAGCAAGTATGCAAAGTTTCGAGAAGATCATGCGAACAGTTTTGGAGTAATGCTCCAGAAACAAAGTTGGAACGCCGACGCCAACACGAACGCGCACGCAAACACGACCGGGAACCGAGCCTAAAACAGTCTCCCCTCTTCCTCCGGGTGGCAGACATAACAAAATGAAACGAGAGATCACTTTTTGCGGTGTGCATTAAAGACTCCGATTAATTGCAACAGTTGACAAACAATTCAGGAAATAATTTAATGGTAGGCTATGTTTGAATTGGTGGATCAAGCAGGGAATATTCATTATGAAGACGATATCGGGCCATAGTTCAGCAGAGGAATTAGTTTTGGCGACATTCGTACGCTTTTTGACTTACTTTATTGCCCCTTCAACATCATTTCCTGGTTTTATCTCAGAGGCTTTTCTCAATGCAGATGGCTTTCCAAAAAAAAAAAAAAAAACTTTGGGTGGAAATACAATAAACTTATTTATTTCAATGATTTACGCCTTGGCTTCATACAACTATTCCATTGCTAAACACCTTTTCACTGAAATTGCGTAATTTAGGTTGTTTATCTGGAACGACAGTAAATCAATATTTGTAGCCTAAAAATGTGGACGCATATTTCTTCAAGAAATTACATAATTCTAAGTGTTAGCAAAAAAATGCAGATAACAGTGAAAATAAAAAAAAAAAAGGCTCAGATGCAATACTGAACACGGCCATTTGGGCGTAAGCCATTTTCTGCATTGGCGTTTTCTCCTAGACGCTGTAACTGTTCATGTATTTGTTGGTAGCAAGGACTGTATAAAAGATGGACGGCCGAACGTCTCCTGAAAAGTGAAGTAAAAGCGTCTCGATCGCCAACTACTGGCAGGCTGCAGTACAAATTATAGGCCCGCCCCCTCCATGTTAGTGAGGGGGAGAAATGCGAGACAGGAAAAATTGTGTACATGAAAAATAATTTATTTCTGAAGATGGTTTTTTCATTTTTAGGAAGTTCTTACCATACTGATATATATTCTAGCGTCAATTTTTCTGATCAGTTTTCTGTAAACCTTTTATTTGATATTATGCAAAAGGGGCGTGTAGTCATAATAAACACAGTGATTGACAACCGCAGTGCGCGGGGACTAAGTCCCGATAGCGCCTGCCCCCTGCGTACTTCGTTTAGTGAATAGTAATTTCGCGTAGAGCTGGAGCGGGAACGTCGACAGGAGGCTTGACGTTATCTGACATTCTTCACAGCTAACAGCGATTGTGCTTCAAGCAGGGCAGACTGCAACCAAAAACGACGAAATGAGTTGCTCTGCTGTGAATTTCACTTACAAGTTAACCGTCCGGACCGATGGAAAGGATCTTTGCAGTTTTTTTGGTAAGTTAATTTTATTTTTTGTTTGTTGAAGTTGTACGGTCAGTGAAGTTATTACCAAGTAAGCTAGCTACCTTGGCTACGATAAGACAGCAAGCAGAGTAGCAGACGTTTACGATGAATATGGAGAAAATGGTTATCGGTAGCCATTCGTAACTGGCAAAATATACATTTTTAATTTTAGAGAATACCTATTAAGGTAAGCTTTTGAATGAAGTCAACGGCTCTGTGTCATATAATGTCGTTCTTCTGTACTTGAACTTGAAATTTTGAGCCAGTGCCGCAGTAGGTTCAGCCTTTAGCTTCCAGTTCTGCCGTCGGTATCTCGGAATTTTAGATCGAACAGAGACTGCGAGTGTCTCGGCCCGGTAGGAATTCTGCTTGATGTCGCTCAGGCTAATAAAGGGTAAAGGCTGTAGCGAGCTAATCTACCTTTCAACAGACGAGCCCTAGGTTCGAGTGTTTTCGTAAGCATCAGCAAGCCAACTTCTCGTTTTTCAGTGGGTAACGTCAATACAACTTAAGTCCAACCTTATGTTGTAATCCTACGGACAGCAGCTAAAACGGCAAGGAAAACTGATTGGATCAATGGTACAGATTATTTTACCAACGACAGTATGACAAAAATGAGACATGCCGAAAGCGGATTCAATTCATTCATACTTTCAATGTGAATTCGGCAGGTTTCGGATGAAATTACGGATGGAATCAATGCATCTTCTTCAGTGGAATTGGCTAGTGAACGGGATAACTCTTAAAAGATTGATCGGACGAAGTATCGAGAAAAGCTGACATTTCGAGTTTGGCCTGGAAAGAGAAGGGGCACAAACTGTAAATGAGGGAGTGGTGTAAACTGGGAATAATAACATTTAGAAATTGTTTGTCGCGTCATGGATGTTGCGCTATTAAATTATACATTAATTATTGCTGCGTTTGCTATGGAGTCACGTTAACAAGCGAGCTAGCTGACTTCAGTTAACGTTAACTGACCTTGCACACGGCAATTTATGATCAATAATTCAGCCAATGAAACACATTTGTTAAAGTAGTGCTTTCAGTATCTTAATTTCGACAGTCAGAGCTGAGTTTGGGCGTTCCACAATGACAAGATAATATTTTCCATGATCAGCTTTATAATTTCTCGAAAAACAGAGTGAGTTCTTTTGAAATGTGATGTCTCTTCATATACAAACTATGTTTGAGACACGTTTCAAGTCCGAATAGGTGCATGTATTTCTCAAATTCATTCAACTATCTGGTTGTCAATACGAGATCTCAGCCATAGTTAATGCAATTCCGATTGAAAGTAAATGTTCTGACCTTGCATACAGTTGTCAAGAGAATAACACAAAGAATTTGTGCTGTAATTCAAGCTACAGTGGTTTCATTTAAATATTTGAGTGTGCAGCTGTTTTTTGACTGGTGGAGTATTTCTGCATCAGACTTGCTGTACCATGTTACCCCATTGGTAGCAGGAAGAATTTAGTTTCTAAGTATTTAAAGCTGCATATCACTCCATTCTATTTTTTTATGTATGTAAAACCTGCCATAAGAAAAATTGCCAGATGTATGGGTTGGAATTCTACTTTACTGCTGTCATGGTAGGGCAGACTGCACTTTAGGTGTCAGACTAAAGCTTCACAAATAATTCAATGTTTTTCTTTTTTATCAGGTGATTTCAGAAGCCGCCCTCAAATTCAGACCTCAGCATTACCCAGTGAAGACTTGGAGCATGCCACAAGCAATTATTTTGTTGTATTGCTGGAAGATACTTCTGAAGTAATTTGTAAATGAAAACCTGATAAAATGCTTGTCAAAACTGCTCAACTATGCATTGTCACAGAAACCTGCAATGGTTCTGTTTGACCATAATTTACAAGGAAGTAGGTAAGTCCATGTTGACAGAGTAATAATGGACTTCTAACTGTGTATTCTCCTATGTATGCTTGTTCCGTCTGTGTCACCTTCCTTATATGTCATCGTCTTCAAAAATTGGCATAAACTGTCTTTTTTTTTAAATAATGCATTCAGAAGCTGTTCATCTTCACTACTGAGCCTTCAGTATTCCAACAAAGACTCGAGTCATCTGTCCTTGGACTGGGAGCACATGGGAAATGTTATGTAATTGAATGCACATTTCCTGTTATGGTGGTAAATTAAACCTATTATGTACAATAAAGGTCTTTACATTTACATTGAGCAAAGACTTCACTCTGGAATTCTTTCACATACATGTCCTCTGCTGCAGTAAATCAGGCATGCAAATGAGTGTTAAATAAAAAAAAGTATTTAAACAAAAACCACACTGCATGTAGTTGTCTATGGTCCATCAACAACCTACTGGCTACATTCGCCGTGGGGAAACATGAAGGAGGCCCCATCAGGTGGAAAGGCTGGGGAAAGCAAATGGTTTGGAGAAAGGAAGGTGGATTGAGAGGAAGAGCTGGGAAAACAATAGGTATGATGGCTAGTATAAAATAAATGAATAAAAAGTACATCAAACATCACATATAGCAAACTATGACTTTTTTTGTGCCCATAACTGATGTTGAAAATCCAAATCCAGCATCACCCTTCTGGATTTGGTCTTTCAGATGCAGGGCAATGTTATTTAAAAATATCATTTCCCATAGGGGTGAAATGAACTCTCATGCAAAAATTGGCTAGGATCCCTGCTTTATCTGATGATGATACAAAATCTCTCCACCAATATGCGAAACAAAGGTAGCCATCACACAGTTGATATATCGCCGGGCTTTTTCAATCCTCTTTGGATGGGAGGACCTGCACCGGCATCACTGGGTGATGGCAAAGAAGATAATCTTCATCCAAGGGAACTGCCTATGAACATCTTCCAAGTCCTGCTTGATCCCTGCGACAAGCTTCACACTCTTGATTTTTCCGAAGTCATTCCCACCACAGTGGACCAGCAGGACCTCCTGCACAGCTCTTCCTCTCAGGTACTGGTGGATAAAGGAGGAGGTTTCCCCAAACTACGCCACCCTAGCCAAACCACTGGACTTGGGCATCCAAACCAAGGTTGGTCTCCATGCGCAGTTTTCCCCACGGCAGATGTAGTTGTCCCCTATGATATAAACTTTTGGCCCTGTTGGTTCTTAAGTGCAAATGTCACCTTTAAATGATACACTTCTGGCTTTTTATGGAATTTAGCACATTTAATATTTCTATTCTATTTCTCCATATTTTATCTGGTGGTATTGTGTTTTTTATGCATGAAATGGATGTGATTTAATGTTATAAATCAGTTTTTAAGGCATTCTCCCGTGAAAAGTCTTGTGCGTTAATAACCGCAAGCGTCGGTTTTTTTTACATATTCCCATGAGATTTATACATACTCTTGGCCACTGTGGAGGATGCTGACTCCATTTCGTCGTCAAAAAATTAGGATAACAAAAATCGAACAATTACTATGCATTCAAATACATCGAGTCCACAAAAAAGAACGTGGAGGGGGGTTGCATTGCTAAGTTAACTATCACAGAGAATGAATTGCCAGTCCTCCAAGCCTGGTCAGGATGGTTATCTTAAACTGCAAACATTTTTAACAAATACAACATTAGCTAGCGGAAAGATATGCGACTACTTAAACACAGCAAGCTAACTGGTTCGAAGGACAGTGTATTTTAATTCAAAACTCGATTTAGCGTTCCAACGTGTTAATTATAAGTTCGACCCATTACTCAGCTAGTACATGTGCATACGAAATGGAACTTTCCCGGTGGAACGTCAATTAGAAAATACAACGAAAGTCGGCGTTAATATGCTCGCCACTCGCAACGTTGGGTAAGTGACGATGGAGAACATTGGCTTACATTACTTAATGTAATTAGCTGCATACCTAGCTAGTCAAACAAGATTCAGTTCTAAGATATCATAGATAGCCAGTTAGGTACTTTAACTAATTTCGTAACAGATGACTGTGAGGTGGGGAATGTTTTGCCAATGAGGCCACTAACTTTTTGAACGAGCCCGCGAATATTTATGCTGCCGGCAGTCGTTGGGTCCTTTCGCTTTCCTGCACCGTCTCCGTGTGACAGCTGGGCTGGCCATTACGGGCACTTACGTTAATAGCGCAGCTGCCAGACCAGGTGAAAAGTTCAGGGGGCTGGTCGGATGGTGTGTGGGTGGGATTCGATAGCGCGGCTCTACCCCCCGATCACTACTGCGCCGACTCAGGCTCCAGATGTGCAACATGGCAGCGGCCATATCGAGGATATTTTGGCTCCATTTTTGTTGAATGGGAGTGAATGGAGACGCGTCGTCCATCTTTTATACAGTCCTTGGTTGGTAGTGGTGCTGATGGCATTGTATACAGTTAATGTTGATGGGCAGTGAGTCATCTATGGTTGTACTTTTATTTTGAAAATGTGGTATCCGGAATGGGCATAACTGGCCAATGGGGGTGGAGACGGGTATTATGGGATGGGGAAGAAAAAAAAAGGCTTGTGGTCTCAAAAAAAGGAAGGAAAAAAGTAGCCAGCAATGAAGTGAGTCGTTAATGATTAAGTTGAAATAAATGATATTATTATTTTTCCGAAGTGCTCGTGAATTGTGAAATCGAAAATACCGATACTTTTGGAAGTGGCGAAGACTGTCCTCAGGAACGACCACGTAGCTGCCTCAACAGGTAGCCTTGCTAGGTGGCTAAGTCATGGGGAGCTGCCGCTCGTGTTAGTGGAGGACTATTAGCATCTTTTATCGCACCGGACGACGGATTTCCAGGACCACTGCCGTGCTGCTGCTGGCTTGCAAGGAGCCCACCTTCCCTGAACACCGAGGCCGTCATCTGCACCTTCGCGGTTTCTTTCCTAAACGAGGAATGCGCCGGAGCGTCCATACAGCGGACAATTGAGCCAACGAACTGGTGACTATATGCAGACTGTAACCGGAATGGTGAACTGTGATTTGGATATGTCAGTAAAAGAACGACCCGCCCAATTAATATCGAGTCTTTGTGTTATGTAAGGTATATTGGTAGCATTAGTAGAAATACTTTACATCGCCAAGGGAAGTCTGGCTTCCCCAGTTTTTTTCGGACCGTAGCTGTCACTTCAATAATTTCAGTTTGTTTTACTGTAATTTTTGCACTGTTGCTGTGATCTCTTCTCCATCTATCGAGGACCATTTTACTATTAGTGAAACAGCACTGCTCTAGTTTATACTCGGTAAATTTGTGGGGAAGCACTGTCTTGTCTCTGAGGAAGCCAAATGAACTTGGCATCCTTTGGTGAAGAATTAAGCAATCAAATGAGGCTGTCCTCATGCCACTGCCGGAGTGTCAGAACGAAACCAAGGGAAGCCAGCAGCCTTTAGGCTTCACACCAATCAAATCACTGCGAGTTGTCAACATAATTGAAATGAAATGTGAGAAATTTTATGTTGTAATCTCTGTTTGAAATTAGCACTCACAGTTATGGAGCTCTCTTTGGTCTTTTTTTTAATCATTATTTTACGTTTACACAGTTTTTTTTTCTTTCTTTTTTAATTTAATTTCCTTCCCAATCACAAGACTTAACATTTCTTCCATTTTTCTTTCAGAGATAGGAAAACTTGCCTTGGATCACATTCAAGTTGACTGTACGGCCCATTCCATTATTTAGCTGGCAAGCAAACTGATTCATTTAGTTACCCAGTAGCCTAAGCATACGGAGAATATAACTTTTCCTACTGTAATATACCAGTACAGAATTATCTATATTGGGTGAACACAGGAATCCGTTAATGCCACAGAACACATACTGTAGGCGCCTACTTATTCAAAATTTTCTGTGTTGGGTGATCTTAGGAATCCGCAAATGGTACATAATATGCACGGAAAACATACAGTCAGATTGACAGAAGTTACCAAAATTGACATTTCTGCTGTGATTATTTTTTTTTAAATGAGCCGTCTGATTGAGTCTGTTGATCAATGCATCTTTAATTGTGTGCTTGCTTCAGCGAAGCAGAACATTTTATTCTCTTAGTACTTCTTCTTATTCTTCTTCTGCCTAAATTTGCCGGACTAACTCGTCCTACACCATTTAAGTTATTGATTCCGTTCAAACTTTAAAAAATTCAGCTTGTTTGCCATTTTTTGGAGGTCCAATTAAATTTAGCCATTTTTGTGCAGATTAAGCTATTTTCAGCTATTTTTTTTACTCTGCCATATTTTTAGCTAGAAATGTCATTCAAACTGCAAGATTTTTTGTACTCTGTCATACTTTTATCTAGAATGTCATTCAATCTGCAAAATGTGAAGTTAATTTCTTCACTGTTCAAATTTTTCATAACTTCTATCATTTTTAATTATAATTTTTTGAAATAATTTTTGTTTTGTAAATTCTGGGAACTAACAGTGTGGTGAAGTCACTGTTAGAGTGGTGAACAGCTGTAAAATCGCCAAGAAGTCTTCTCTTAAACTTGCTCCCACTGCCACATGTTTTCACTCCACATAAATATTTTTATACCCAAGTTATCGCAAAAGTTGTGCTGGTCTAAAATTTTACTTTGCAAGCAATCAGACGGACGATTTTGGCAGTAGGAGCAGAAAAGTGACGGGAGCACTAACCAAAACTCCATTAATTCCTATATTAAATGAGAAAAGAAAATTCTGGTTGGGAAGCTGAAATACACAGTTATATAACTTGCTCATGTTCCCACATTTTTGGCTCTACACACACAATTTGGACATATTTTGCTTCGCACTCTCTCCTCTTCAGTATGGTACCTCCATCTCATAAATTTGACTTGCTATCTTTGAGGTACAGGCAGTGGTATGTCAGAGACGCCTTCACTAAAATCTCTGTTGGACCAAATGTTTTAACCATTAACTCAAATGGCTCAGAGTGACTCAGCAAAATTGTGGCATAGCGGTATTGGGGTTCAATTCTGCCCTCTGCTTGAGTTTTTCCTGGCCTCAACATTATCATTGTTTGGATTAAGATTGATAGGACTGTGAGACAAATCTCATTCTTCTGTATCAACCTCCGTGAAAGAATTTTCGGTATCGTCGTTTGTACAGTTGCTCAAACCAGCTCCAAGAGAGCACATTTAGGGAGGCAAAGATCAGCCTTTTTTCAGGGTGGGTCAATGTGAACACGTTACAGTAAAAAATTGCAAAGCAGAAAAGAATTGCTCGAGGTACTATTCCAGTATATACAAGCAACTGTTAGCACTAGCCAGCAACATTTATGATCTTATCTAAAACGGGCAAAATATTGGTATCAAAATGACCGTAACTGCCATCCTTGCTAATCCAGCTGACGTAACATTTCCATACTCATTGAGTAGTTTAATAGTTAACTTAGCTATTGATTACGTCAACTGCATTGATAGCAATTTCAATACTCTTTGACCCGTCTCAAACACGTTCTGTGTACTGTGTGTTTGTGAGCTAACTAGCTAATAATCGCAAAGAAATAGAAAGGGAGCCGTGAATAATATCACAACATGTGTTAACAATATCTTGGAGCTTGCTATTTTTAGCTATTTAGCTAGTAAACACACAGTGCACAGAAATGAACAGAGAGGTGCGAATAGTAGCATTTCACTACTTGGCCAAGTCAGCGTTATACAGGTCGGGACTGTTCACTGACAATGAGCTATAAGCAACAATAGCTGCGGCAGTCCGCCAACGTGGCCTGCCATGTTTGCTCCGCCATAAAGCTAATTTCTCAGCATGCATTGTGTTGACATGGATACGCAGAGTCAAATAGAGATGCGTCAAACTCAAACCTTATTTTAGTTTACAGCTGGGTTGGAGTGGAGTAGACTTAGTAATGATGCAGCTGAAAAGTCAGAATTCCTTAAAGAATTATTTTCAGCTTTGTCATCTTGTGTTCACATTTCAGCAGTTTTACAACATTTCTTCAGCAATTTCCTTTGCCTCTAAGTTTCCAAGCACCTTCATTTTTATAAGCCAACATCTTCATCTTTTCTCGCTGAAGCAAGCACACAAATTTTCTTCAGAAAATTTTGCCTTTTCTAGTTCATTATCAAATCTGTACTGTGCTTTATTCCAGAGGCTCTGGTTACATCAGATAACCTTGGCTGTTTAAGTGGCAAGTGGCTATGTATACCCCCTATAAAAAGGACAAGGATTAGACGTCTTGTCTCACTTGGCTTCCTCAAAAATTTGCCCCAAGCCACACAACTGATTATCTCCAGATCATCCTCGTGTTTTCTGCCTCGATATAACCATTTTCTGACGACCTTTCCTCCAGAATCCTTGATTGATATCAATTCTGTATTGAAAGCAAACAGACAATTGATCACCCATAAATGACGACCCAAGTGGAAGAAACCACAAAATAAGCCGTAAGTCTAAGTGATTGCATTGCAGTTTAGGCCACATTTTGGAGAATAATGCGACTACCTTGTTCCTGCATTGGGCACACTTTCCTGCAGCCCAAAACAGAAGGCTAATCATGAGTCAGATTTTTATTTTCTCAATGTAAAACTTTACCTTCACTCTACCTTATTTTCCGCTTTGAACACAATTTCCCCTGTAGAGTTTTCTTTAAAGCCTCGCGCAGAGCAGGGCTACCCCAGATGTACACGGCGGGCGTCATAAGTGCAGTTGAGCGCGCCATAATGTTGAAAATGTCCGTGGCCTCGTTTCTAAACGTAACAGCTAGACGCCCCTGTTGCTTCAAAATAATACTAAGGAATGCTGGAAACCACAGCGTTAAGAAAAATACGACAACTAATAATATTATCTTCAGTGATTCCTTCTTGTTTTCCTTATCGGCGCTAGGTGGGTCTCGTTCAAGCTGATATCTGGCGACGACATACAATTTTACAGTCATTATAATTTTAGTGACTACTATGATCTGCAGGGCCACAATACTAAACGCGTTTATTAGTGCCGCTGTTGAAATTGGGACAACGTTCATTGCCAGTAATATTAAATATGTGTGTAGCCAACTATACAAACAAGCTCCAATAACAATCGGCTGTGTGATGTAGCGGCTATAAAAGAACGGGTAGCTCACAGCAATGTAGCGGTCAAACTGAGCGAAGAGGAAAGTAAAAACATTTATTCCCTGAAGTGAAGGTAGAATATAATATGTACCGTTCCTCGACGGGAATCCTTCTTGCACGTCAAACAGACCAAGATAATAAACTGAGAAGCCGACAAGAGTGTCACTAATGCTCGTGTTGAGCATGAAAATAAACCGATTCTGACGTCGAAGACTCTTCGTGCTCGAAATTGTGATTGCTACTGATCCCGCGACAAAGACCGCACTAGTGGCGAAAACAATATGGAAGAGAAAAATGAAGTAGTCTCCAGGGCTACCAAAGTCAACTGAGAGGGGAACGGACGCATTGAATAAGAGCATAATGGTTGTGTATCAGATGAGCAGACTCGGTCTCCGTGAATTACAATTTGAGGGTACCATTTTTATAATGCATCCACTTCAAACCCTGGAGGCTTGCTTATCACGCAGTGGGAGCTCGGAGCTTGGAGGCAATTTTGGCAGGGGAAGGGGCGGGGGTAATCCAAGAACGAAGTGACGTTACGAAGGGTCCCTGTAGTACAGCAGACTGTACTTTCACCTTTGCAAACATGAAAGTACATTTCAGCCGTAACAACAGCAGTTTAGTGGGGCTAATCATGGACACAAGGATAGTTTAGGAGTAATTTCCGCCCGCAACAACAACACCCGCTCCCACCGGCCCCCCAATTCACCAGTTCCCTTGTCGCAATGGAAAGCAAAACAAACAAACAACAAAAAAACATTCAATTATCTTCAAGTAATGTTTATAATAACCTTTTTTTATTCAAAGTACTCATTTGAGAAAAGACTTTTCAGATTACATCAAATGCTCAAGATTGTAGTTTTATAATCAGGCAGTCAAAGTGTTAATTCCTTTCTTTCTGCTTTCTAAAGTACTTGTAAAGATGGCTATAGTTCACTAATTTGTTACCATTCCTGTCGTGTTATTTTGAGAAATCTGGAAATAATTGCGAGGACATAAAGCTGGGAACATCTGTGTTGCACTGGTGTAAAATTTGTTTCAATGATTTTTTTTTTCTTTTTTTGTGGTGTAAGCTTACAGCACTGTAAATCAATCAAGATCTATCAGACACTTGTGTGTTTGTCTGCATGCGTAGGTGCATGTATGTTTGTGCGCATCTCTGTGTGTGCGTGCTTGTGTGCCTGGGTGCTTGTAAGTGTGTGTGTGTGTGTGTGTGTGTGTGTGTGTGTGCGCGCATGTGCATGCACTTGTTTGCATGGGTGCTTTTCTGTGTGGGTGTGGGTAGGTGAGTGTTTGTGCGCTTGTGTTCATCGGTGCTTGTGTGTGTGTGTGTGTGTGCTGGAGTATGTGCGTGTGTCTTTGTGCGACTGCAGAATAACCAGCTTTGTTTGGCCCAAGAGCTTGATTTATTCCTTTGCTTTGATGATGTATTGACACTTCAATCACTTATGGTTCTAAATAAAAATTTAAAAAAAAGAGAGAAAAAAAAAACTTGTGAGCAGCCTGTTTTTTATTTTATTTTATTTGATATAACGCAAAAGGATAAAACAACAAAGTGGTCACAATAAAATGAAAGAAAAAATATATATACACATACAGACTGCAATATTTTTTGTTTATTGCAATAATTATCCGGCATCTTCCCACCTACATTAATGCTAGGCCTAATATAATATGTCAATGTCTGGCAAACCTTCAGAATTCCTGCAGCTCACAAAATGTTTTTTTTTTTTCTGCATCCACGTCCAATCCAAAACGTTTCTAAGAATGTGGTTTGTCTGCTCAGGTCCGTGCGTTAAGGCAGCTCATGTAAAAAACAACAAACAGTGACATTATGATAATCGGGTACTAGATTGAATTAATTTACTGAGCAAATGGGCTTCCAATAAGCTGATTTGTCATTAGTGATTAAGACATATAGATTTGTGTCAATGATTAAGGCGACAATATGTGATTGCATGGGTGGTAATTAATTGAAATTTCTTGAGATTCCATCTTGACGTAGAATGGAATGTAGTAAATGCTGCAGATGGTGGTACTTAGATAAGGTTTATATGTTGTTTAATTCGATAATTGCCGTGCCAGAAACTGGACTGTTAAGACCTCATGAATGACTTTGCTGACTTGAAAGTTTGACACGACATGCATATTAAATGGTTCTAAATGCATAGCATGTGTTGAACTTTCAGAATGCACTAATAACCAATTTACTAAATCATTCAATTATCAGTGATTTGATGTAAGAAGCGTTGGTAATGTAATAAATCAATTATTATTGTTTGTCACGGGAACCAGTATGCAACTACACTGGAAATGCAACCTATTCTTTGGAATGCAGGAAACATGATTAAGCGCAATCTTAAAATAAATGAGGTTGCACTGCTGAAAAAATCCTGCGATGGGAGATGGAATTCAGGGGAAGCACTGGGTTAATGAATTATTTTAATTTTTTTTATCCATCCATCCATCACTATTCAGTACATTGTTAATGTACCCCTTCATTGATCTGTCATTCTTAATATTTTTTTGATAATCACATGCTTATATTGATTATTCAATGAATTAATTGTGTGATTACTAATCAAGCGATCTTAAACTGGAACAGCTTGAAAGCAAGTATGCGTTGAAGGGTCAGAGGCTCAGCATACATCGTTTGAAAATCCTGTTATGCCGCCGTTACCGCTCGGGGGATGTCTAGCTTTTGGAAGTTAAAAATCAATTGCCTCCAAATCAAGCGCTCAGAATGAATGGCATCCTAGATTATTGTAAATAAAATCTCCCAAAATAAAACCAGGAATTAGATTCCACTGACCTAAGTTTTATCTAAGTGTCAAGGAACTACATTGAGCCATCACATTACTTCCTGTTTCACTAGGGTATAAAATTGAGGTAACACACACGCAATATCCCTTTGTCATCCAACTCCATGAAGAAAACAAAACAACTGTCAGTTCAGAAGAGACAGATGGTCATAGATCTCATGCCATGCCTCCAGAGTTCCCAATTACCAGTCTACTAAGACCTGGCCTGCATTCCAAGCTCCATCTGAATCGCCAACATCTGTTACTAATTGTCATTTTCTCATTAGTCCCTCGAAATAAACCAGAGCTTTGCACTCAGACGTTGCAGTCTCGTAAGCCTGCTGTTACACCTTAGTCTTGTGTGGACGTTACTACCATGTATTTGCGTAACTTAATAAAACTAGTAACTAGCAATGTTATTATTATTCCAGTACATTCTTGTTATTTCATTGCTACCTTGTTTCCTGTTTGTTTTTTGTTTGCTTTTCTCTGTCTTTGCTGTTCTGCAGCAAAGGCATAAATAAACCTACTTCATCTTTGTATCTGAATCCAGTTCCACGTTTGCCATTTTTCAGTGCACTGTACCTGGTGCACAGAAAAAAACATTACCGAAGACTTCACCTCCGATGGATTCAGCAAAGATCCCTTAGCTGGAAGATGCGGGAAACTTTGCATGCAGTCCTCCTGACATCTCTAATGTGGTGGCAGAGCTACAGTGGGACATTGCCCGACTGGGGGCCACTTTGGAGGACTTCGTTTGTGGCTTCCCTGAGTTCATCATCCATTCTCCAACACTAATCAATGCCCCAGTCTTTCTTGCCAGCCCACAGGCATTCACAGGCCCTCCCCGGGGTGAGTCCCCAGTGCAACTGCCAGAACACTGTGAGGGTTCCCCGACTACATGCCGAGGATTTCTTCTTCAAAGCTCTTGCTACTTCATCTACCACTCCACTCTCGGTGATGCAGAGAGGATAGCTGTGGTCATCACCCATTTGTCTGGCAAGGGCCTTGACTGGGCAACCGTAGTATGGGACCAAGCTGACTTTTAGACCCATGACAGCTTCATCCATCAGTTCAAGGCAGTGTTTGAAAACCCTGGGAAGAAGCCCGGGGGTGCCTGCTGGATCTGTGACAGGGGTTCAGGACAGTAGCTGACTATGCCCTGTCCTTCAGGACCCTAGCCGTAGCCAGCAGCTGGAACAAGCCTGCACTGTTAATCATCATCTGCAATGGGCTGCGGCCGGACCTGAAGGCAGAGGTGGCATGTAAGGACCATGCTACATTCCTGGCCTCCTACATCGACACCGCCATCCATCTAGACCAGCTGTTGCAAAAGAGACAGCGGAGCCAACCGAGAGATCCCATCCAGCTGCCCAAGCCAGAAGTGGAGCTCATGGAGTTAAGTCCTTCAGATCTACCGACCGTAACGATTGGAGAAAGTTGGGTCCTTGTGCCAACTGTAGGGAGAGCTGACGAGTGCCTGTCAAGTTAACTATTTCACCATCCATCATTACAGGTCTGAGATTGCAGGGTTCAGTGCGAGTGGCGTATAATAACTTGCACCGCCATACAGATTTAAGGTAGCGATCTGGAACAAAGTGCGAGGACACTGGATTGCAAAAATGAGGTGCTTAATTGAATAAGGGGGATAACCCCCGCAGAGAGAAAGACAACAGTACAGAGTCCGTAATCCAAAACTCAAATTCCAATGGGACAGAGCAGAGTTCGTTACCAGGGCACCAATCACAAAAATCGTAGTCAGACAAAACAGATCCGGTACACAGGCGAAGGTTTGAGGGAGAAGCAAACTCATAAGCCGTAGGACAGTCCGAATCGTAAACAGGGCAGCAATCCACAAAATCAAGGTCGGGCAGAAAAAGGTCAAAATACACAGATGCAACAATAATCCAAAAGGGCAAACCAAAAATCAGACGTCGGGCAATCCAGTCAGAATCAGAAACTCAATGAATAGCAAGGCGGAAGAAAAGCAGCACAAGATAAACACGCGAAACGATCTGACAAGAAATGGCAGTGAAAAGACACCTAATATACACTTCTGGGAAGATCACATGGGGAGAATCACAGATGCAGGAAATCAAACTGATTACAAGGGGAAGGCACATGAGGAAGAACCTAATCACATGAAATTAGCTAAAGCCAAAACGCGGACGGGGAACACGAGACATTCCTATAAACAAACATACGGCTCCAGTCACGGAGTTTCTAACGTGCATAGATTAATGAGAAACAGGACACAGTGATCAGGTGTGAGCTTTCACAGAAGATGCAGCAAAGGTAATCAGGGAGAGCAAAGAGGCGGAGACTAGAACAGGGTGAGTACTGAGAGATCGTTAGTCAATTAGTAAGTGCAACTATACAAATCCTTGGTGCTCGTTGGTAAGTTAGTATTATATACAGGGTTAGTTGTTGTTAGTAAACTTAGGGGAAAATAATAAACTGTTAGTATTGTTAGTAGATAGAAAAGAAGAGTGAAGCCAGCAAACGAGATCGGAAGGAAGTTTGAAAACCAGAATCCAACAAATCACCCGAAGGGTGGAACACAAGACTGGGGCAGATTGCAATGACAAGACATGAGACCAGATGGGGAAGACAAAGTGCAAAACAAAATGGAAATCATGAACCAGAATGTGATATAGCAAAATGTAAAACATGGAAAAGTAAACTAAGACGAAACATGACAAATCAAGGTAACCAAATCACAATACATAATACAAAGAATAGTCAGGCATGGCGAAATGTCAGGAAAACAATAAGGCAAATATCAAAGCATGACAAGATCAAAACCGGAATGGCAGAATCATAGCAACAGATGCCTTGATCAACTCTGGCGCGGCAGGGATTTTAATCTCTCCCCAACTGACGCAACAACACCGACAACCAGTCCACTGGTTCAATACCCCTATTGCTATGGCAGCCCTGGATGAAAGAACTCTGGGCAGCACAAGCATCCTCCACCAGTCGGCCTCAATCCCCCTCTGTGTGCAGATGAGCCACCAGGAGGAGCTGCCACTCTTGATTCTACCATATTCCAGTCACCCAGTGATCCTCGACCTGCCATGGCTACAAAGACACACCCTATCATTCCCTGGCACAACAGACATCTCTCCTCCCGGTCTCCATATTGTTGGCCGCACTGTAGCCCCATCCCCGTTGCCTCCACTACTATTGAGAACCTTGACCAGGTGACGAGACCGGATATCCCAAGGGAGTACTGACGGTTCGAAGTAGTTTTCAGTAAGACCAGAGCTACTCAGCTCCCTCCTCATCACCCATGGGGCTGTGCCATTGAGCGAATGTCCAGTGCCTCACCTCCCAGGGACCACGTATGCCCCCTCTGAGTGGCTGACACAGGTAATGGAGCAGTATGTCCAAGAAACACTCCAGCAAGGCTGCATTCTTCCCTCTAGGTATCAATTTCATGGGAGTGTTCAGCCGCATTTCCATTGGGCTACTTTCGGTATAGTACCTTTGGAACCATACTTTTGGTTCCAAACCCCCAGATCTGGTTTGTGTTTCCACTGCAGACAGTACCCTTAAATGTAGGCGGGTTTTTTACTGGGTGGTAAGAGGCAATGCAAACATGCGAATACACGCGAAACACATTCACCTTGACTAATCTGTCTTGCAAAAAATTTGTTCCAAGTTTTGTATGAAAGCGGCTTTAGCTGGCAACCTTTTTATTTGGCGCATTTTAATGCCAGCTAGTGAGCTAAATGGTCGCGGTGCAACTCCAGCCAAATTAGTTTGCATAATAATGGCTATACGCATTTTAAATGGACTAAATTTACATGCATGAAATATACATCTGAACCTCCTCATTGTTCCATGGCGCGTTGTTGCGAACAGACATTTCCAAAAAAGTTTTTCTCAAAACGGTAGGCGAGACGGGTGTATTCCTGCCGTTTCCTTATGGAAATTGCGCTTGAGTGACGATTCTGTTGGCCAATCAACAGACGGCAGTGATGATGATTCCCGACCAATACAGAAGGCGTGTTTTAGCTCCGCCTCAGTATCGGATGGTAACCCTTGGTACTCCAACCGGAGGGGTGACGAACATTGGGAGCGGTTAGGAACAGTTCCAAAGGTGCTCTCCACAACTTTTGTAATGGAAACGCTCTGAGATGTGACACGACCCGTACCAAATTGAACCACTCCAATGATGGAAACGCGGAGGAAGTTTTTTTTTTTTTTTTTTTTTTTTTTTCAGAAAAACCACTAGAAAAAAATAAATACCCAAAATCGAGAGAACTCCTCATGTGATTGATTATGACATATATCTAACAGGGAAAAAAGAATTAAGTGATTTGGTTGGGTGGTTAGAGGGTAAGGCTTACCACAATACAGACAATGATTCTATTTCGTATGAGCTTCGCCCTTTAAGGCTGTCGCTAATGGGTTTATCGTTCTACACATCCGCAGCTCTGAAGATTTTCTTTCCCGCTATTGCCCTAAACGATGGCCCCAATCAGGTCCGCATCCACTGTATATTACATTCGCATGACCTGAGTTTGGCTCCCACTTTTTCTCCAGCGCAAGAAGTTGAATGACGCTGTGCTGAAGATGAGTAATTCTCGGAGAGCAGTAAGCCTCTGCCCAGGGAGCTGCAGCGGCGGGCTGATGCATTCATGCCCCATATTACAAGTATCGGAGATACCGAGGAAGCTAATGTGAGATTGGGTCCATTGGATAGTAGAGAGGCGGAGGATCATGAAGGGCAAAAATTCGATAATTCTACTCCCTTCTTTACCGCTTGTACTAGTGCTTCCCTCTTCCCACTGGGAAGACTTGAAGTTCGGCGAGCAGCCTGCCCTGCTTTTGTGAACATCCCCTTTCTCGCCGTCTTATCAACGTGTTCCTAGTGAATTGCTGCCGGCGGAGCCTGAAGTCCACGCTCCACGACTCCGTGTCCTGCAATTGGCGGACCTTGCCAACGCTGCGTTGACTCAACCTGGCCCCGCCCCGCTACGCCAGTCAGCATGTTCCCTGTCTAGCCCACCAACTGAACTGCCGGTAAAACACATGAAGCTACGAGGAGCTGCGAGAAATGCATGGCTATCTCACAATAGCACGCAGCTTCAGAGAAAAAGGCTGCGCTTTTCCATGTCCCCATCACTCCCACACTCAAGAAATTCCTGCGTTTCTCTGTCTGAAGGGTGCAGTTTCATTACTGCCGCCGACTTCTCAGCTATTCGCTGGCGCTGCGCATTCGCTTCAATTACGTAGAGGTGGCATTAGATCAGCAATGCAAAGAAAGCAACAGCGTCCTTCTTTGTCTGGACTATCTGATTTGGATAGCAGCCTTAAAGGAGGTAGCAGCGCTTCACACTGTGAAACTGATCAGCTACCTGACTCATTTGTGCTTCGCTATAAACTGTTAAAACAGCGCTGCTCTCCCATCCAAATTACAAATTTATTTGGGAGTGCACAAGGATTCAATCTCTATGAACCCGAAGCTGTCCAAAGCCAGATTACTAATGCGCCTACTGGGCATGACATCAGCCAGTCATGACTTCTTTGCATGAGAAAAACTTATAGGTGGCTTGCTCGCCTTCACCTCAACCAAGTTCAATAGGGAAGGTGCCTGTTATCTATTCCCCTGTCTGTGCAGCCATTCAAACACCTTTCCCCAGTGTTGACAGACATCGTTAGCTAAAGAAAAAGCTGCCTGTTATTGGAAGCCGAACTCAGGTCACGCGAATATAATATACTGTAGATGTGGACCTGATTGGGGCCATCGTACAGGGCAAAGGCGGGAAAGAAAATCTTCAGAGCTGCGCATGCGCAGAGGCAGTAGCGACAGTCTTAAAGGGCTACACTCATACTCATAGAATTTGGGGTTACAATACGTAACCAACGTTTTTCTTATTAATGTCAATTCCATAAAAACAGTGAAAATAAAAACCAATGGAATGGCACATTATTGTGCCGAACTAATGAACTGTAGTGATATTATACCTATTTCTGTCCTAGTACAAGGTAAATCAAATGAACCTGGGAAAGCCCCGTCAAAGCGCCTCCACTGGGCTGTCTCTGTTCCAGTGTGTGCTCCACCAGCAACCTCCCCTGTGCCCGTGGGACCGAAGCCAGACCGCTCCACCATGTGCACAGAAAAACCATTACAATAGACCTTCATAAGTCTGGCAATGGCAACAAGAACATTCACAAACAATTACATATGCCACTGAGCAGTGTCAGGGCAATTATTCCAGAATTCCAAAGATATGGAACTGTTGAAAGCCTCAAGGGTAGATGACACAATTGCATTTTGTCCCCCAGGATACTGAGGGGGGTGGTGAGAGAAGTAACAAAATCCCCAAGACTCATTGTGTAGGAATTTCCGGCCTTGGTGGCATCTTGGGAGTCAACAGGTTTCAAAAAGCACCATCAGACGCCACTTCCCCAACCACTGGCTCTTTGGAAGGGTTGCCAGTAGAAAGCCTTTTCTGACAAGAAGGCACCGAAGCAAGTGCTTGGAGTTAACCAATATGCCATTTAAATTATCATTGAAACAAAGTGCTTAGGTCAGACATCATCAGCATGCTTGGCATTGAAACAGAGATCTGTGCAAGGAAAAGCATCTCATACTCATGGTGAAATATGATGGTGAGCCTGTCATGTTTTGGGGCTGTTTTAATTCAAGAGGTTCAGGGTTGCTGGTTAAGATTAATGGCATAATGAATTCCAACATATATCAGGATATTTTGGCTGACAATCTGGTTGCCTACTTGGCTGTAGGTGAACTTTCTAACAAGACAATAACCCAAAGCATACTTCAAGATTCAGAAATGGTTCTGTGACAAGAAAATGAACGTACTGCAATGGCCATCTCAGCTGCCAGACCTCAATCAAATTGAAAACCTTGGGGCTAAATTGAAGAGGGTATTGATAAACACAAACCCAAAAATGAAAAGGATCACAAAGGTATCTGCTTGGAGGAATGGTCCAAAATCTCCCATAATGTGTGCTTTGTCAAAAATTACACAAGACTCCATGGTGTGCCCGAGGTAGTTGCAGTTAGTGCTAAATGAAGGATGCCAATCATCAAGAAACCTTGATTTTGTTGAAATCTAATTTGTATTCAATGATTGTTATGATTTTGGTTGTTTCCTTCAAAAGATTTAAGTATTTTGCACATGTTGCTGTATTCCGTTTCTCGATAATAATATTGTTTATATATTTTTTGTCCTGAACAACATTGGCAGGGGCATCATCTCCTGTGGATTTTCTTTCTTCATTGGAAAAACTGACCTGGAAGATGTACAGTGCAACACGTAACACATTTAACAGAAAACATTAAAGGGGACCTATTGTGTTGATCGTTCTTTTAATACATAAGTAATTTTATAATGTTGGATGTCCATACTCAACCTCGGTAAAGTTTCTAAACATAAGATACAGGGGTTTTGCCAAAATCCAAGAATGTGATTTCCTCTCTGAACAGCTCGTCCTGAGATCTTCACGAGATCTGGACAAAACCTGATGTCAGACTGTGCCGTCCAATGAATACAAACCTAGCCAGAGCCAATCATGGCGCTGGACATGCCCACACCGGAAACTATTCCAGCAGGCACAAACAACCACGGATCATACTATGCCTTAGTAGCGTCTACACAGTGGGGGATCTAGAAAATTTTACATGGGGTGGCAAAGGGGTGGCAAGAGGTTTTGGAGGGGTGGGATGGGATGTCCTCAGTCCCTATAAAACGTGCATAAAAACAGAATACAATGATTTGCAAATCTCATAAACCCATATTATTCACAATAGAGCATAGAAAACATATCAGATGTTGTAAGTAAAGACAGGGAGAGGTTCACCAATCTGCAAAAAAACTATGTCTAAAAATTGGGGATCAATTTCAGAAAAATATTCTTCAATGTATTTATTGTAGAGTGTGTCCCAAAAAAGGAACCAAGAATAAATGGTTAATTCTATAAAGATTACTTAACATTCTTTGATTAAAAATGGCATTTGGTGTTATATAACTATGTCTTGTATCTAATGATGTCAAGTAAGTGGAGGTTGTGCCACACTCAACTGAACAACAATGACACTTTTGGAGTAATTCAGTCACCACTTTGCACCAGATTGCATAAAATGATGACAGGCCTTAACACAGATGAACCTGGATGTTCAGTTTCAACTTTTCATTGCCGGGGCCATTAGTGCTTTAGGTTGTGTAAAGAGCACTGCTTTAAATATAAACCCTAATTGCTGCATGACATGTGCACAAATCATGCAGCTGACAACAGAACAACAATGAGTTCTGACAGCGATGCCTGACTAATTTTGTGTTCTTTGTATGATGTGAAAAAGTACACAGTTGTGTAATTAATAGTATAATTAGTTTTATAGAGATAGATAAGTTTCAACAGAATACTTCTCATTTTATTCCAAGTTTCCTTTTTTTCCAGATGCACTGTATTATAATATGCCTTCCAAGATGTAGCAGAGTGAATATTTAGACCTAGTGTGGGTGAGTGTGTGTGCACTGGTGTTCATGGGTGCTTTTGTGTGTGTGTGTATGTGTGTGTGTGTGTGTGTTTGTGTGTCTTTGTGTGACTGCAGAAATAACTGCCCCAAGTGCTTGATTTATTCCTTTCCTTTGATGATGGGTTAACACTTGAATCAATTATAGTACTAGATTAAAAAGAAATAAAACTTGCTATCAGTATGTTTTTTTTTTATTTGATATAATGCAAAAGGATAAACCATCAAAGTGGATTTTTATCATAGTCACAATAAAATAAAAATCAAGCAAAAGCAAGCAAGATTATACACAGAGCAGGAAAAGCAGTCCATCAAGACTAGAGCCAGCCATTGATTTATTTTATTACTTGAACGTAAAATTTGAAGGCTGCGCGGCCAGTAACTTTCCTGAGTTGAGACTGTTTTTATTTATTGTGCACTGGTAATTAGAAGCAATCCTGAATCACTGACCTGCGGTTTTGTGTCAAAGAAAAGATGAATACTGTAGTTGTCATCAATAATCATTGAATTTGGAAAATTATATCCTGCTCTGTAACTGGATGTAATGACACCGATGTAGCATTCACACATTTTTTAGTGCTGACTGGTAATTTTCTTTTTTGTTTTCGCTTATTCTGAGAGGTTTCCTCTACTTCGAGCTCAGTTCACTCAAAATTCTTTTCCTTTTAGTTCCTGGTTAGCATACGGTTATTTGGATCACTTGTGTCAATCAGTGGGTGACTAACTCTTAATTATTGATTGAGAGCAACTTGGTGCCTTTGATCCCCACAGGGCCAATCAGTGCATGATGACGCTCCTTATTTGAGGCTTAAGAGAGGTGAGGAATAGTACAGTCTGGTCATTTTGGTCTTTTCCCACATCTAATCTGTGCAGATACAGCGGGGAAAATAAGTGTGGAATGTGCCAACATTTTTCTCTGTCAATATATTTCTAATGGGGCTATTGACTGAAATTTTTACCAGATGCCAGTAACAACCCAAATAATCCACACAAACAATGAAATCAAAACAAATAAGACAATAAATTAGGTTATGTGTAATAAAGTGGAATGTCATAGGGAATAAGTATTGAACACATGAAGGAAAGGAGGAGCAAAAAAGGATGGGAAGCCAAGAAAACAGCTGAAATCTGAAAGCGTTTAGAAACAATCCTGCCCCCCATCAGTGCAAATTAATATCAGCTGGTTTAGTGCTAATTGATGGCCTATAAAAAGGTTTCTCATTACCAGGGTGTCACACAAGAAACATCTCATGATGGGTAGAGCTCTCTCAAGACCTTCACAACACTGATTGTTGCAAAACACACTGATGGCATTGGTTACAGACAGATTTCTAAACTTCTGAATGCTCCAGTGAGCACTGTTGGGGCCATAATCCATAAGTGGAAAGAACACCATTGCACCATAAACCGGCCACGACCAGGAGCTCCTTGCAAGAATTCGGAATTCAGCCCATCCTATAGTTAGGAGAAGTGGGCAGCCACAGAGAAGCACCCAGGGACCAACTCCAGTTCTAAAGCCAGTTCCTAGGTCAGGCGTACTGGTAGGAGTGTTCCTATTATGTATATTTTTCTGGGTGGGGGAAACCACAGTACTTGGAGGAGACCCACGCAAACAGTTCCATTTTGCAATTTTTCAACTCTACCTGGTGCACAGAAAAAACCATTACAATTGACCTTCATAAATCTGGCAGTGGCGACAAGAACATTCACAAACAAATATGCCACTGAGCAGTGTCAGGGAAATTATTCCAGAACTTCAAAGATATGAAACTGTTGAAAGCCTCAGGTAGATGACATAACTGCATTTTGTCCCCCAGGATACTGAGGGGGGTGGTGAGAGAAGTATCAAATTCCCCAAGACTCATTGTGAAGGAATTTCAGGCCTTGGTGATATCTTGGAGTCAACAGGTTTCAAAAAGCACCAACAGGCGCCACTTCCCCAACCACTGGCTCTTTGGAAGGGTTGCAAGAAGAAAGCCTTTTCTGACCAGAAGGCACCGAAGCAAGTGCTTGGAGTTAACTCAGGGCCGGGACTCATTTTCAGCCCTGGAGTTTCATGCCTCAGACCGGCCCACTTTAGATCACGACCTGTTATTTCAAAAATCATGTAATTAAAACCTTACATGTTAAGTCTACAATAGCACACTGTTCTGTAAAGCCTTGTAATTCAGTGTATTTTTCTAAAATATTTCCAATTCAGTGCAAGTAAGGGTTGCTTTCACAATGTAGATTTATTTCAACATGAGTGCACATCTCCAACATTATGCTTTACAACACAAATTTTTCAACAATATCAGAATCTATATTCTGTTCAAATAACTGTTCACAGATATCCAACCCTTAAAAAAGCACAGATATTGGGGGAATGAAGAGTCACTTCTTATTTCAGTTTACTGGCAGTTGTGTGAATATTCAATAACTGATCCTGGTGTGCCATCTAGTGACGGAATATTGTAACTGCGTGCATAAATGGCAGCTCCGCGTCCACTGGCGGACACATCTGCACAAAGATACAGCGTCGTTCTTCTTGAACACGCCAAATCCAGACAATGGGTAAATGATTAATTAAATTAATATTTTAATTTGAAACGAGTAACTAAGTTGCCAGTGTCAAAGTAACGAAGTGAAAGTTTACTACTAACGTATAGGCCTATACTGTATACTGTCACGAAGTGCGTGTACATCGTACTATGCAACTTTGAAAAAGGGAGTATTATGCACCAGAACTCTAAGGGCCTGGCTACACATTCGCAGATTACGCCGCGTGTTAACGTCGCGTGAAAAGTCGCGAAAAACGCTCTGAGCAGACGCTGCGTAATGCGCAGCGGTGAACGGTCTACACCTTGGCAGGTAAAGTGGGTGTACACGCTTTGTCCTCCGAGTTAGCTGGAAACTCCTACCCTAATCTGGGAAAAACCAAGTCACTCACTTTTTCATGAAGCTGAGAAAACAAAAGAACTGAAGTCCTTCAGGATAAACTTGCTGTAAAAAAAAAAAAAAAAAAATCAATAAAAAAGAGCAAATTGGTGACTGGGCACTTTATTTGATGATTAGTAACTAAGTAATTTCAAAAATTGTTCTAACCTACTTTCTACCAAAATGAGTTACTAGGACTCGCACTCTGTTTTTCTTCACTTCGCTAATCAAACGTTCAGTTTAATTGTCTTCTTCCTTTCGTCCCATTCTGCATGTAAATGAATGCGAACAGGGTTGTGTCTCAGTTTGACAGGATAATTTTTTTTTTATTTAAACAATAATTCCTTTACAGAGGATATACATTTCCAAAACATTCATACAAGGAATAAAACAGACATCAGAAATCATAATTGGGGGATAACAAAAAAAAAACAAAGAAACAAAAACAAAATTACAGGTGATCTACTAGAGATCCTCGCTGAGATTCAATTCATTTACTAAGCTAAAAATCTTCAATGCATTCTTTTTTCTCATACATTTCAGAGACAAGAAATAGTGACAAAGCTTTTTCTGAAAAGCATAGAATCTAGGTATAGTCTTCAGGAATCTATTTTTATGCACAAAGAATTTTCCAAGGATAATATTAACGTTAATTGCTAGGTCTTGCACTCTGTTTGACAGGATAATTAGCCACGTCCTTTTCTAAAAATCTGTCAGGCCTGCAGATCATCACGTGGGAGAGTTTCCTGAATTTCTATTGGCTGACTATGGAACACGCTTAACTGGACGCGTCACGTGATACGCTCAGAAAACCCTTGGAGGTTTCTGAAATTTCACGCGGCGGTGGCCGCGCGTTCTTTTTTTCCCGTCCCGCTGATGTGTAGACCCGATCATTATAAATCAATTACTACAATCAAAGCGTTTTAGCGCCGCGCTTCACGCGGCCGTAACACGCGGCGTAATCTGCGAATGTGTAGCCAGGCCCTTAGAGTTAAGAGCACTATTAAGCTGCTTACTGGACCTGAAACGAATTTTTCGCACTAAAGATTACGTTCAAAGTCAATGTAAAGACGCGAGTACAGACATTTCGCGTGTATTTGCGTCTTTGCATTGACTTTGAAAGTAATCTTTCGTGCGAAAAATTTGTTTCACGTCCAGTAAGCAGCTTAATAGTGCTGCACCTGATTTTACTAATTAAGGTCTTTATTGAACCGCATGATTAAAAAGCTCTAAGAGTAGCGCCATTCTCAAACGCCCGAATTCGGCAGGAAGCTTCGTTCCAAAATAGATCTTTGAAACTTGCATCATAAGAAAAAAAAAAAAACCAAAAGAAGCTAGAGACATGCAACAGACATCTTTAAACAGCCAAGACGCTGTGGAACTAATATTGATATAGCATTATGAATCAAATTGCCATGTTTTCGTGGTCAAGGAATCTAAAAATGAAGATAAAATTAATATAAGACTAATATCTATGGAAGTCGCAATATGGAGGGAAATGTTGTGCTTGGCGGAGGTCTGCGCTCTCCGAGTGCTTTTCTAGTTAACGTTATATAATTTAATGTTATATGCCACAACGCCACACATTTCATAGACGTAATAATTAATAAACGTGAACGGTGGTTTGCAGGCAAAGCTCAACGTCGTGCCTTACCCATTCCATCGTCCTCATTTGTCCTTTCAAACCGCGAGCTCGTTTTAGTGAAAAAACGCCAATATTTGCACATTTGGCTGCGTCTGTTTCCAGAACTTTTCTCTATTTAATTGGTCTGACCTTGCAGCCTTATTTTTGTCTTGGATTTCGAGAAGAATATTCCGTGAATGTCTGGCGAATATCGAATACCAAACCAACTTTACTCCGGTTTAATTCTGGCCCTCTCCGCGACACCCGCGCTCTTTCTATGTTCCATCTTTCAAACACCACTGACTGAGTGCGCGGACGCGTTACGTCAGGGTGCGTCTGCAAAAAAAAAAAAAAAAGAGCTGCCAGTGGAGGCAGAGGCGGCCCAGGCACAGCGGTAGCAGCATTCATGATCAACCGAGTGCCATGACTGAACACCAGACCCCCCCCCCCCCAAAAAAAATTAAATACCGGCCCTCGCGGCCCAAACATCAGACCAGCCCACCGGGAATTGTCCCGGTCCTCCCGATTAGCCACTCCGGGCCTGAGTTAACTAATATGCAGTGGCAGCCCGTGACAAAAATTACCGAGGAAGCCAGAATGAACAACGAATTTAATTCAGTGTTATTTTCCTGCAAACAAATTAGCCTACTGTTACAGTACCTTTATTCTACCGACTTCTCATTCATTTTAGTGAAAAAAAGGCTAAAAAAGAAGAGTGCGTGTGTGAGAGAGAGTGAAAGCGCGAGGGAGAGCTGTGGATGCGCGCTTCGGGCTGTGCGTGTGCTCATGGCTCTGGCACACAGTATGAGATTCGTTAGAGAAAGCCCATGCAAAGCTGGTAAACGCCTCGTAGCTTTATTACAGCAGAAAGCTAAACACATAGCGATCAGACGGCAATTATGACAAGATCTAGATATAACAAAAACATTTTAGCCATTGCTTTCACTGCAGTGACGTGCGGTGGAGGTTGGTTTGGAGAGGCAAAAACCTCCCCTATGCTTGATTAGCAATCAGACGATCAACTAGTTTAGTAAGACTATACGGCAGATTGACGGGCCAGTTTGAGTTTCCGCAGCGTTGTTACTCAGTACATCGAACCTGAAATGCTCAACAGCAGATTTGCGCGTACTAGCTTCCAGGAAGCCGAAGCAATGTCATAAACAAATATTAACGCAGATCGATTTATGCAGAGTTCAATGCTTAATCAATAGCCTATAATGTAGGCCTATTCTCCTTTAAATACTCGGTTTTACACCCAAACAAAAAGCGGGCGTTTGTTTTCAGTCTTCTTTCGTAATCCGATTAACAAAATGTTTAAAAACAGAATTACCGAGCCGAGACTTTTTCCTAATTGATTATTAAGATTTTCATCCTTGCAGTCTCGAACTGCAGCGTATACGTGAATTAAGTTATTATCTCCTCTATCAGCATCAGGCTTCCATAAGGCTTGGTCTTAAGTGTTTTCATTGTCAATCAGGAATAGTACGTGGGAACAGGTTCACAAAATCCTGTGATCAAAGTTTGGGTCACTGCCTCACCTCACCGCACGTCTCTGGCTTCCTGTAAGCAAGTACTCGCAAATCTGCAGTTTCGTGAGCATTTCAAGTTCGATGTAGCCTAGGCCTACTGATAAATAACGCCGCGGAAACTTAAAATGGCCCGTCATTCTGTCGAATAGTCTTTCTAAATTATAAATAAATCAGATAAATTATCTGATTGCGAATCAAGCAAAGGGAAGGTTTCTGCCGCACCAAACTGACCTCCGACTGCATGTCACTGTTTCACAGACAGTATTAATGAAGTTCCGTTTTGTGGACAATGCTAATCTCTGACTCATATTTAATTAATTGGCAACAAAAGCATTTGCAAGATAGCCGTGGACTATTGTACTGAAACACAGGCAAACCCCTTCCACCAACATTAGAAGTAACAATGTCATGTGTGGCAGCCTCGCGACTGAAATTAACATTTTCTCAAGGATGCCCAATATTCATAGCCTACATCCACACACGCAACACTAATGCACAACCCGTGCGCAACGCCTGAATTGCATAATCTAAATATAAAACGCATAGTTACAAAGGTTTATATAAAAACTGACATCAAACGTGCTGCAGCGCTATCAACTGTAAACCTTACAGCTGTCAGCTGATAGTGCAGCTGATGTCAGCGGACCTAAATGCAGTCTCGGTAAGGACTGAGAGTATAAAAAAACAGTAGAGCTTAGCCATCATGCTCTGAAATCCACTAGACACGACAAGAATAATAAAGAATAAAACACCATATTTTATGCATCACATAAGAAAAATGTGACAACAGCCCGGTGATCAAAAAGGCCACGGCGGGCCATAGGAGACATGGCCAGCAGAAAAGCCGGTTAAGCTTCGAACTTCCTGTTAGCCACTCGTTTCTAGCATAGTTTGCTTCACAAAAAGAGCGAATTTTCCCATCATCTCTCCCTTTAGTTAAACTGAGCTTTGGAGTCGGCCTACCGTCCCGCTTGACTTTTAGTTGAGCCTCAAAAGCAAGTTTTGTGAAGTCATTTTTTACAAGAAACTCAGGGTCCCTGTCACCATCCATTCTCTGACTTAATGCCTGTTCTTTCTGTGTGGGCTGGGTGGTGCCTGGCGGGACAGTTGAATCAGTGCGTGTATTTTCCGTCACAGTTTGTGATTGGTTGGAAGCCAGATATGATCTGGCCTCCCTCATTTTTTTTAATGATACATCGACCATTAAGCGATGAGCCTTGCTTCAATCTGATTGGCTAATACGGGCTATTTTTCCCCCAAGGGAGGCCAAGTGAAGCTGGCCTCCGAACTGACAGACAGGGCGGAGGGCATGAGACACGGAGTGTAAGACACAATGAGAGCTTGACAGGAGGGGGCGCTGTTTTGCTCCTCACGCTCAGCCAAAGCAGAAGTGCGCTGATGAAGTGTTTTGACAAGGAAATGACAACAATATAAAATACATTGAGGTGAAGCTTATTTATATTTTTTCTTTCTTGCAATAATTTTTGGGGAAGCCAGGCTTCCCTTGGCCTCCGCGAAAAACCGCCACTGCTAATATGCCATTTAAATTATCATTGAAACAAAGTGCTTCGATCAGATATCATCAGAATGCTTGGCATCGAAAGAGAGATGCGTACAATGAAAAGCATCTCATACCCATGGTGAAATATAATGGTGAGACTGTTATGTTTTGGGGATGTTTTAATTCAAGAGGTCCAGGGGTGCTAGATAAGATTAATGGTGTAATGAATTCCACCATATATCAGTGTTAGAAATCGATGATTTGTATGTTTGTTTTTAGTATGTTTTAGTAGTTTTTATTGCTATTTATTTATTTATTTATTTATTTATTTATTTATAATATTTCTTCGTTTAGAGTAGCCTATGTATGTTTCTGTTACGATTACGCTGTCTTTAGTCTTGAACTTTTTCCTTTCGTTTCCGTTTTGTTGCTTCTTGTCAGTCTTCACACTCCCTTCCCTATACTTCGGTGAGGTAATTCCACTTCCTTCACTCTGGCTGTTCTCATTGGCTATCCGCACCGAAGAATAGTGAGCGAGGCACGGGAGATTAGTTAGATCAGAGTTAGAACTCCACCTGTTTCCCCTCACTTTCCTATCACCGTCCTTGCTTTTCTAGTTCCGCCTCCCTCTACAGCTGTCCTGCATTCTAGCTGGGATTATACTGATTAGTTTGTGTTTAAAAGACGCATATTTAGCGCAGCTCCGTGTCGACTCATTTCTTCCTAGAGCTCGCTTTGGTTAAGTCTCGTTTCTGCGCTGGCCTGGTTTTGATTGTTGATTGCTCGTTTTCTGTGAATTCTCCCGTAAGTCTCGTTATTGATTGTTTGTATTACGTTGTTTGATTGCTGGTTGATTGCTTAGTACTTCGTTCTCCCTAATTCCCATTTTGTACCCATCTGTTTAGATTCTCCTGTGTTATTCCCTTATCCCATCCTATTCCGTTTTCCTTCCCCTTCCATTCCCTTAGCTCAACCCCTATTGTTACTGTCTTTGGGCAGATTGATCTTCTGGTTACCGAATATTTCTGCTTGTCCCCTGATTCTGACTAACGTTATTCTGCAATACCCTGTTTGCCTGGCTATCGATCTGCTTCTGGATTTGACCATGAGCTGTGTTAACCCCAATAAACGCCCTGCCGATGCTGAACTGCATTTGGAGTCAAAGCCCGTTCCTTTCAATCAGGATATTTTGACTGACAATCTGGTTGCCTCAGCCAGAAGGCTGGACTTTGCTGTAAGTGGACTTTCTAAAAAGAAAATGACCCAAAGCATACCTCAAGATCCACGCAGAAATGGTTCTCTGACAACAAAATGAACATTCTGCAATGGCCATCTCAGCTGCCAGACCTCAATCCAATTGAAAGCCTTTGGGTTAAATTGAAGAGGGCATTCGATAAAGACAAACCCAAAAATGAGAAGGATCACAAAGGTATCTGCTTGGACGAATGGTCAAATCTCCCATAATGTGTGCTTTGTCAAATTTGCAGGAGAAGATTCCATGGTGGTGTTCTTGCCCGAGGTTGTTGCAGTTCGTGCTAAATGAAGGATGCCAATCATTAAGAAACCTTGATTTTGTTAATTTTATTTGTAATAATTTGTATTTATGATTTTGATTGCTTCCATCAAATTAATGAGGTGTATTGCACATGTTTGTTCCATGTGGGGGGGGGGGGGGGTTTGGTCTTGTGTGTACATTGGCAGTCAGGGGTGCCAGTAATTTTGCAGCCCACTGGAAGTGGATTAACTGCTCTTTCTTCACCAGGCTGAACTGAAATCACAAATGAATGTTTTGCCTGCATATAAATATGGACAGCAAAACGGCTCCTGAAAAGCGAAGCCAAAACGTCTCCATCGCCATCCAGTGGCTAGCTGCAGTACAATTTATAAGCCAGCCCCCTTCATGTTAATGGGTGGGTCACATGCTACACAAAAAAATTATTCTTTTTTTTTTTTCTGAAATTTTCTGCCTTTAAGTTCATACCATGCTGGTGTATGTTCATCTTTCCAAAAAGTTTGCAGTTTATTTGAAACTGTAGAAAAGGGGTGTGATTGACAGCTGCTGGGTGTGACGGAGTTGTGATGGCCCCTGCTCACAGCTGACTTTTTTTTGAGAATAGCATCTTGACATAACTGGAGTAGGAACGTAGACTGGAGATTTGCGTTCACTGACACTTTTCAGAGGACTGGCTAACCACGATTATGTCCTTTCTTAGCCTCTCAGATAAATGAGTTGTTCTGGACAGAACTGTACCAACCGATCTAAAGGATCTTTGCAGTTTTATTTGGTAAAGAAATTTCTATTTCTTTAGCTAACGTTGAACGGTCAGCCAAGTTAGCTAGCTACCTATAATTTAACTTGACTAAAAATACACTGTTTGCAGTCTAACGTGTATTGTGGGGGTTAAATGTTGATTATTGCCAGTCATAATTGGCGCAATATATATTTTACTTGTCAAGAATACCTTTGAAGATAAGCACTTAACTTCATTTAAGTGTACTGTCATGAGATGTCATTCTTCTGTACGTTAACTCGATTTAGCTTCATAAATCCGGTGGTACAGTAATCACTGGCCATGTCTGAAATCACTCACTATATAGTGGGGCCACCATTTTGTTGTACTGTCTGAATAGTTAGAAGGAATTGCTATTCCTTATATGGTGGACTCATTACATCCCACAATCAATCTCAAAATGAAATGAACATCCAATGGTCACTAACCCACCAATACGTCCCATCATGCATTGCACTCAAACTGAAGAGAAGCAAGATGGCAGAGGAAAGAGAGCCAGAGCAGCGCGGTGGCGCCAATTTAAGTTGCAAATGTGGGAAATTCTACATGAATGTCATTATGTTAAGGTTTGCTTGCAAATATAAATTTGCTGCTCAATAAATTGAGTATTCAACATTTATGGATAACTATTTCGCCACCCACAATGGCTAGCAACCCAGTCGCTTTTTTCTGTAGGAAAGGTAAGCTAAAACTACGTGGGCTAGTTTTTTAAACCTGCTACCTGCAATTTCACATTAGTGTCGCACAGGCTATTGAGAAATTATTGGTTGTTAAAATGATCTAATCTCAGCAGTGTTATGGCCCCAATTTGTTATTACATTTATAACACAACAGCAACAGCAAGGCATGACAGACACAGTTTAAAAACTTCAACAAATTTAATTAACTGACAAAGACTAACACTAACCTACAACTAAAGACCAAGATTGATTAGGAAAAAAAAAAGAAATATTTACAGTCCCTTTTTGTGGGGTGGCTTGGTGATGTCCTGGATAATGAAAATGCTCAAACACAGGCAAAGAAATCCACAAAAGAAACGTCACAGGTCTTGAACAGAATGGCAGGTCTGGTCGTCATCTTGCAATTTCTCCTACTACTTTACTGTCTCAATTCTTTTCCTTATATATTCTTTTGCAGACCCCACCCACATTTAGACCTCTTTTTTTTTAATTTTCTGAGACTTGCCCCAGACATGTCCAGGACATGTCTAAACATGACTCCAGTCTGAGCTTAACAAAAAAAGGTAAATACTGCCATCTAGTGGCCTATATTCACATTACACCTCCATTCCAAAAGGGAAAAATTTTGACTCATAAAGGCAAAATTTTTCTTTTCGATACAAAATGGTGAAGTGAACACTTGTCTATATATACATATCATACAATATTCAAACACATGATATATATATACACATTCAAACACGGGATAAGCAATCAGCAATTACATTGTCTGTACCCTTCACATGCTTAATTTCCAAGTCAAACTCCTGTAAAATCAAACTCCAATTCAACAATCTCCGATTCTTGTTTTTCATCTTACTCAAAAACATTAACGGATTGTGGTCAGTGTACACAATCATTGGCTTTTCCCCTGTACAAACATAAACCTCAAAGTGTTGTAAAGAAAGGACCAGAGCCAACAGTTCCTTCTCTATTGTGGAATAGTTCCTTTGGTGGCGATTGAACTTCCTGGAGAAGTATGCCACGGGATGCTCAATGTCATCAGAGTCACTTCTCTGTAGGAGCACAGATCCACAAGCTTGGTCGCTAGCATCGACCGCGATGGAGAACGGTTTGTTGAAGTCAGGAGATTTGAGCACGGGGAAGTGACACAGCAGAGACTTCAGGTGATCGAAGGCTCTCTGGCATGCATCATCCCAGGTGAACTTTACGCCTTTCTTCAGTTGGTTAGTTAGACTGAGAGCAATCTCAGCAAAGTTCTTGCAGAACTTGCGGTAGTACCCGATCATTCCAAGGAAGCGGCGCAAAGCTTTTTTGTTGTCAGGAACTGGAAAATCCATGATGGCTTGGACTTTAGCATTTATGGGTGCCACCTTACCCTGGCCTATGACGTAGCCAAGATAGGTGACAGTAGCACAACCAAAGTCACTCTTGCTCAGGTTAACAGTCAGGTTAGCCTGGGTCAGGCGCTGGAACAACGTCTCTACATCTTTTAGATGTTCTTCCCAGGAGTCACTCCATGTGATCAGGTCATCGATGTACGCACCTGTGTGTGGCAATCCGGTGATTGTAGACTGTATCATCCTTTGGAACGTGGCTGGGGCATTTTTCATGCCAAAGGGTAGGACTTCATACTGGTACAATCCAGATGGTGTGGCAAAAGCAGAGATGCTCTTGGCCCTCTCAGTTAAAGGCACACACCAATAACCCTTCAATAAATCAATCTTGGTCAGAAACTTTGCTTGCCCTACACTATCAATACAATCATCAATCCTAGGTATTGGAAACACATCAGTTTTAGTTACAGCATTGACTTTGCGATAATCTGTACAGAATCTAGTACTTCCATCAGGTTTTGGAACTAGCACACAGGGTGAACTCCAATCTGAGTTGGAGGGTCTGATAATATCATGTTCTAACATGTACTCAACCTCTTTCTCAGCAATCTTTCTCTTTTCAGGATTCATCCGGTACGGATGCTGTTTTATTGGTTTGGCATCACCAACATCTACATCATGAGAGGCTATAGAAACTCTTTTTGGAACATCAGGAAACAGATCCTCATATTTCTTGATCAACCTCTCAAACTGATCTCTCTGTGAGGGTTCCAAGTGCTGGAGTTTTACATCAAGATTTTGCAACACTTCAGAATTTGACAATTTACCTGAAAGAACTTCAGCTTTAATTCTTGGTTCATCATCTTGAAACTCCCCCTCATCTTCACAAATCTCGGCCATAGGAGAATCTGAAGTGACAGCTGCAACCCTAGCATTTCTGTCATGATAAGGCTTCAGCATGTTAATGTGACACAATTGTTTTGGTTTTCTCCTATCTGGAGTCTTCACAATGTAATTGAGATCATTGAGTTTTGTCAGAATTTCATGAGGACCATGAAATCTTGCCTGCAATGGATTGGACTGCAAGGGAAACAACACAAGGACCTTATCTCCTGGTTTAAACTCACGGCTTCTAGCCTTATGATCATACCAAGTTTTCATTTTTCCCTGACTTGATTTCAAGTTCTCTTTGGCAAGGTCACAAGCTGCACGCAATCTTTCCTTGAACTTGCTAACATAGTCTAACAGACTGATGTGAGGCTCTTTCTCTTGCCATTGTTCACTCAATAATAGCAAAGGTCCTCTCACTTCATGGCCAAACACTAGCTCAAATGGACTGAATCCAGTAGACTCCTGCACTGCTTCTCTAGCTGCAAACAACAGCAAATGAACACCTTCATCCCAGTCTTTCTCATGGTCATAACAATAAGTCCTCATCATTGTCTTGAGAGTGGAATGAAACCGCTCTAAGGCACCCTGACTTTCTGGATGATAGGCACTAGAAAGAATCTGCTTTGCACCTAGTTCATACACAACCTGCTGAAACAATCCGGAAGTGAAATTGCTACCTTGGTCTGACTGAATTTCCCTGGGAAGGCCAAACAACGTGAAGAACTTTATCAAAGCCTTTGAGATTGCAGTTGCCTTGATGTTACGTAGAGTTATGGCTTCAGGGAATCTGGTAGATGCACACATGATTGTTAGCAAGTACTGATTTCCAGATCTAGTCTTGGGTAATGGACCAACACAGTCAACAATGACCTTAGAGAACGGCTCCCCAAATGCTGGGATAGGCTGCAATGGAGCTACAGGTGGGTCTAACTGGTGTTTTCCAACTACCTGACAAGTGTGACAGGTTTTACAAAAGTTGGAAACATCTTTCCGAAGCCCAGGCCAAAAGAAGTGTTTCATGATCTTCTCAACAGTCTTGCTAACACCAAGATGACCTCCTAAAGGTAAACTATGAGCCATTGTTAAGATCTCATTCCTGTAGACCTTCGGAACAACAATTTGCCTGACCACTGCCCAATCTGCATTGGCAGGGATATCAGGAGGGCGCCACTTCCGCATCAACACACCATCCTTGAGATAATACCCAACTGGAACTGCATCTATTTCTTTATCAGGAAGGGCTCTCCTCTTTAGTACACAAATTTCAGGATCATTAGTTTGCTCCTCAATCAACTGCTTTCTGGCCAGAGACAAGTCTCCAGACACATCAGAATCACCAGATCCTTCCTGCTGGCTGAATAGAGAACTGATAAAAGTATCTGATAAGTCCTCAAACGGAGAAACCATAGTAGGCCGATCACAGTCATGAGGCGAACCACCTGAGTCCTGGCTATTCAATGTGCTGGATGGCACCACAACATCTTCTTCTTTAGCCTTCTTGGCCATAGCACGAGTCACTGCGCAAGAAGGATACAGAGATGGGTCCTCATCCCCATCTTCAGTGCTCGGCTGTGAAGTAAGATGTACAGGGGGAACTACTTTGCCCCCAGCTAGGTCATTGCCTAGCAACAGAGAAACACCCTTTATAGGGAGACTTGACATAAGTCCCACCTTTACCTGTCCTGTAACTAAATCTGACTTCAAGAATATAGAGCGCAGGGGTACAGATACAGTCCTCCCTTCAATACCTTGTACAAGTATGAAATCCCCTGAAGCGGTCTCATCACGTAACTCCAAAGAGTCCATCAACAAAAGTGACTGAGAAGCTCCGGTATCCCTTAGGATATACATGGGGACAGGAGTAGTATGCTCATTCAGAGCCACAAATCCCTCTGACACAAATGGAAGAAATTCCTCCCTCACGAAGTCAGCTGTATCAGGCTTTTTAGCCCCACAAGAAGCAGGCAATTTAGCAGATCAGTTATCTACTACAGGGGTTTCTAACCTTGTTTTCACAAAGGCATTTGGTTTGGTATCCTTTTCTTTTTCTTTCTTAGCTTTAAGGAACCAACAGTTAGTTGTAACATGACCAGATTTCTTGCAATAACTGCAAACTAGACCACTTTTGTCACTGTCAGCTTTCACACTTTGATCAGACTTGTTACTGGATTTCTGAGCACCATCACCAGATTTGCCTTTGGGTGAGGAATCTTGGGTATCACCATAACCCTTTTTCTGAAATTGGGACCATCTATTGTTACTGCTAGACTGAAATTTGGACTTATGTGTGAGAACATATTCATCTGCAAATTTGGCAGCTGATTGCAAATTCAGTGCTTGCTTCTCATTAAGGTTGGTCTTTACATCATCCTTAACACAATTCTTGAATTCTTCAACTAACACCATCTCTTTTAGTGAGTTGAAATCATCCTTGACCTCCATAGAAGCACACCAGCGCTCAAAGGAAACCTACTTCTCATTAGCAAATTCCACATAAGTCTGATTTTCAGATTTCTTCAAACCTCTGAATTTCTGTCGGTAAGCCTCTGGAACCAACTCATAAGCTCTCAAAATAACCTTTTTGACAACCTCATAATCAGAGGAATCATCGGCAGACAAAGCCGAATAGGCTTGTTGAGCTTTACCCTTGAGGACAGTTTGCAACAGCAGAGGCCAGTGTTCCTTTGGCCACTGGCAACTCTTTGCTACCTTTTCAAAACACTGGAAATAGTTGTCAACATCCTTTTCCGAAAATGGAGGCACCAATTTTACCTCCTGGCTAGCCCGAAATTTATTTTCAGTTGCTATTTTAATTTTTAGTTGCTCCATTTGGAGTCTTTCTTCTCTATCGAATTTCTCTAATTCAAAATCTCTCTGTCTCTGTCTCTCTCTTTCTGCTCTTTCCTCTTTCTCTCTTTCTTTTTTCTCTTCTCTTGCAAATTTTTCTAACTCAAATTCTCTTTCTTTCTCTTTTTCCTCCCTTTCTTTCTCTCTTTCTTCCCTTTCTTTCTTCTCTTCTCTAGCTAATTTTTCCAACTCAAACTGCCTTTGTTTTTCTTTTTCTTCCCTTTCAATCTCTAGCATTTTTAATTTAAATTCCATTTCTATATTTGGATTTTCCACTGGAAACTGTTCCAGATCTCCTGGTGCAAACACATTTTCATCAATGTAATATTCAACTATCTCTCTAGCCAGTCTTGCTTTTCGCATGGCTGGTTTTACCTCTGTCAGCTCCAAATGTCTGCATATTTCCAACAGTTCTGTCTTTTTAAAAGACTTCAAAACCCCTACGGTTGGTGATGCCAAGAAATCATCCATTTCTGTTGTGGATTTTTTTTTCATCCCGGACGAGCCCCCAATTTGTTATGGCCCCAATTTGTTATTATATTTACAACACAAAAGCAACAGCAACAGCAAGGGATGACAGACACAGTTCTAACAACTAAAACACATTTAATTAAACAGACAAAGACAATAACAACTAACTAACAGCTAAGACCAAGATTGAATCTATCGAAAAAACCGGAAATATTTACAGTCCCGTTTTGTTGGGGTGGCTTGGTGATGTCCTGGGTAAGGAAAAATGCTCAAACACAGGCAAAATCCACAAAAGAAACTTCACAGGTCCTGAACAGAGATGACAGGTCTGGTCACATGTATCCTTCTTCTTGCAATTTCTCCTACTACTTTACTGTCTCAATTCTCCCCTTTAAATACTCTTTTGCTGACCCCACCCACATTTAGACCTCTTTTTTTTATTTTCTCTGGGACTTGTTTCAGACATGCCCAGGACATGTCTCAACATAACTCCAGTCGGGCCTTAACAAAAAAAAAGGTAAATACTGCCATCTAGTGGCCTCTATTCTCATCACACTATGTATACCCCCTTCATAAAAAAGGACATGGATTAGAGGTCTTGTCTCACTTGGCTTCCTCAAAAACGTGCCGCACACCACGCAACTGAGTATCTCCAGATCATCCTTGTGTTTTCTGCCACGATATACCCATTTCTTGACGAACTGTGCTCCCCCATCCATGATCAATATCAATTCTGTATTGGGAAGCAAACAGACTATTGATTACCCAAAAATGACAAGCCAGGCACAAGAAAACAAAAAAAAGATAGCATTATAGTTTGGGTCACATTATGGAGAATGATGCGACTACCTTGTTTCTGCATTGGGCACACTTTTCTGCAGCCCAAAAAAATCTTTTTGGGGGTGAAAAGTACTTTCTGTAAACTTAAATTTCATACAGGAGTTATATTAGCTGTTGTGAGCCAGTTGCTTGGAACAGCATAAACAAATTTTAGCTATCTGAAAAATATAACGTGGATAGGACCCTTGACAAAGACCTAAACCTTGCTGGCAAAGTTAAAACAAAAATTTTGACTTCAGCGCACCTATTAATTGGTTAATGGCAAATTCGTGACATACAAGTCCTGTTTCTGACTTTCAGAGTTACCTTGAGTCACTTTTATCTCTGTAAAACATTACTTTCACTCTACCTTATTATCCACTTTGGACACAATTTCCCTCGTAGAGTTTTCTTTAAAGCCTCGGGCAGAGCAGCGCTACCCCAGATGTACACGGCGGGCGTCGTAAGGGAATTAAAGCGGGACATAATACTGAAAACATCCGTGGCCTCGTTTCTAAACGTAACGGCGAGACGCCCCTGTTGTTTCAAAATAATAGCAATGAATGCGGGATACCACAGCGTCAGGAAAAATATGACAACGAATAGTATTGTCTTCAGTGATTCCTTCTTGTTTTCCTTATCGGCGCTAGGGGGATCTCGTTCAAGCTGATATCTGGCGACTACATACAATTTTACTGCCATAATTTTTGTGACTACTATGATCTGCTGGGCCACAATGCTAAATGCATTTATTAGTGCCGCTGTTGAAATTGGGACAACGTTCATTGCCAATAATATTAAATACGTGTGGAGCCAGCTATACAGACAAGCTCCTATAACAATCGGCTATGTGATGTAGCGGCCGTAAAAGAACGGGTGGCACACAGCGAAGTAGCGGTCAAACGGAACAAAGAGGAATGTCAAAACATTTATTTCCTGAAGTGAAGGCAGAATATAATATGTACCGTTCCTCGACGGGAATCCTTCTTGCACGTCAAACAGACTAAAATAATAAAGTGAGAAGCCGACAAGAGTGTCGCTAATGCTGGTGTTGAGCATTAAAAATAAATCGGTTCTGACGTCGAAGACTCTTCATAATCGACATTTTGATTGTAACTGATCCCGCGACAAAGACCACACTTCAGGCCCAAACAATATGGAAGAGAAAAATGAAGTAGTCTTCGGGAATATCGAAGTCAACTGAGAGGGGAACGGACGCGTTGAATAAGAGCATAATGGTTGTATATCTGATGACCAGGCTCGGTCTCCGTGAAATACAACTCGAGGGTACCATTTTTACAATGCATCCACTTCAAACCCTTAAGGTTTGCGTTACTAATACTCGGTGGAAGTTTTGTGCTCGATGACAATTTGGAGCGGGAAGGGGCGGGGGTAATCCAAGAACGAAGTGACGTTACGGAGGGTCCCTGAAGTACAGGTGTCGGGAATGGGTCTTTGCCGTTGTAAATACTAACGTATATTTCATCCGTAACGACTGCGCTTTAATGGGGCTTATTAGGTCTTAAAAAAAAAACATTATGAAATTATCTTCACTTAATGTTTCTTGATTCAAGGTTTTTTTTTATTCATTTGAAATGTGTTGGTGTTCATGGGTGCTTTTGTGTGTGTGTGTGTGTTTGTGTGTGTTTGTGTGTGTGTGTGTGTGTGTGTGTGTGTTGTTATGACTTGAAAAAATAACCACAAAGAAAACCGGCTATGACAACTAAAACACATTTATTCTTCACAAAAAAAAGGTTCTACAAAAAAATATTTCCACTATTTAATTCTCTAATAACACTCTGATGCCACTATTTAACTTTTGTCAAAACTAAAACTCTGCTTCTGCTCTGCTCTGCAGTGCTGTGCTCTTTTCTGACTGAAATCACAGTATTTACATAGTCTAGCAACATTCTGGGAAGATCTACAGGATTCCTGGGAAATCCCGCCCCCTCCAGGCAGGAAGGTGCCAGAAGCTTCTAGAAAGCACTAGTCCAGTGATTCCCAAAGTGTGGGCCGCGGCCCCCTGGTGGGCCGTGAGAGGTCATTAAAAATATTATTCATTTTTGCAAATATGATTTTTTAAATGATTTTTATTGTAAAATATTAATTGCACGATTTTAAAAAATATTTAGAAGTAATGACCTATTGAGTGTTATTGACCTCACAATATTTTAGGAATCTTATATAGTTTATGATCGGAACGTAGCGTTCTGGTCATCATGACCGGGGTCATAATCGGAGGAGCACGTACTGTGTTCGATTAATTAATTCTGTCTTGTGTGTACACCACAGATTAAAAGTTTGGGCTTCCATTATCCCCCTGCTTTCATTTCAATCCTGAATCTTTATAAGAATAATAATAATAATAAAACAACAACAACTATTGTTGTTGTTGTTTTTTATTTATTTTATTTTCTTAACAACAACATCGACAACAATTATTGTTTTTAAGTGTTCTGAGAATGCATAATTTCGTCGATGTACTGTCTATAGGACAAAGGTGGGCCGCGGACATTTTTTAGATTTTCAAGTGGGCCCTGATTTGGAAAAGTTTGGGAACCCCTGCACTAGTCCTTTACATAGAAGTGAGATATTACATCAGATTATGTTTTACAGACACACCACCAGAGGGTGTCAAATGAACAAAATAAATATAGCTGACCAGCAAGGGAGCAAAACGGCGTGTAATAAATCTCCATTTACAAATGAAATATAATGCTGTACAAAAAATACTCATACATAACAGTGTGTCTTTGTGTGACTGCAGAAATAACTGTCCCAAGTGCTTGATTTTATTCCTTTTTGCTTTGATGATGGATCAATACTTGAATCATTTATAGTACTAAGTAAAAAAAGAAAATAAAACTTGTGATCAGCATGTTTTTTTTAATTTGATGTGACACAATAGGATAAACCATCAAAGTGGATTTATATCATAGTTACAATAAAATGAAAGTCAAAAATTCATTTTTTTAAAGAAAGCAAGCGATCAGGATTAGACAGAGAGCATGAAAAGCGATTTATCAACACTAAAGGCTGCCAGTGATTTACTTTATTACATGACCTTAAAATTTGAAGGCTGCACAGCCAATAACTTTGAGTTGAAACTGCTTTTGTTTTATCGTGCACTGGTAATTAAAAGCAGTCCTGAATCACTGACCTGCAGTTTTGAGAAAAAAGAAAGAAATATTAATCTTGTAGTTGTCATTGATAGTCATTCATTAATTTAGGAAAACAGATCCTGCTCTGTAACTGGATGTAATGACACCGATGTAGCATTCACACATTTTTTAGTGCCGACTGGTAATTTCCTTTTTTTGTTTTTGCTCATTCTGAGAGTTTTCCTCTATTTCGAGCTCAGTTCACTCAAAATTATTTTCCTTTTAGTTCCTGGTTAATATACTGTTATTTGGATCACTTGTGTCAATCAATGGGTGACCAACTCTTAATTTTTCATTGAGAGCAGCTTGTTACATTCGATCCCCACGTGGCCAATCAGGGCGTGATAACACTCCTTATTTGAGGCTTAAGAGAGGTGAGGAATAGTACAGTCAAGTCATTTTGGTCTTTTCCTACATCTAATCTGTGCAGATACAGCAGGGAGAATAAGTGCTGAATGCGCCAGCATTTTTCTCTATCAATGTATTTCTACTGGGGCTATTGACTGAGATTTTTACCAGATGTCAGTAACAACCCAAGCAATCCACAAATACAAGGAAATCAAAACAAATCAGTCCATAAATAAGTTATGTGTTGTGATCTGTATTCTGCCTGCTTCTGTTTTTGTTATAAGTGTGAATGCTGACAGCATTCACACTATTGTTTTTCATGTCGGCCATTTTCTTTATACTTATTATTATTATTCTTAGTTCTTCCGCCATTCTACCCTATTTCTATCTGATGCAACTGCTCCTACATACTTTTTGCCATTTCAACAATTCATAAATCAAAATGCGCAGCTTTTTCTGGACATTATGGCTATTTTATGGCAATTATGGCTTTCATGCTATTTATACTTTTTAAAATATTTCACTTTTTCTTAATTTTTTGTCCCATTGGAAACAATGACACAGATTTCTTAAAATTTAGCTATTTTCAGCTATTTTTCACTCTGTCATACCTGAAGCTAGAAACATCATTCAAACTGTAAAATGTTAAGCGACGCTTTGATAATTTCTTTACCGTTCAACTTCTTTGTAACTTCTATCATTTTCTAATTATAATTAATTTTTTTTTTTTTACAATGAATTCTGGGAATTTAGAGCCTGGTGACATCACGGCTAGAGCGACGAACATCATCAAAACGTACCAATAGTTTTCTCTTAAACTTGCTCTAACTTCTACAGTTTTCACTCCGCATAAACATTTTTATGTCGAAGTTGTAGCCAAAGTTGTGCTGATCACTAAACTATAGAAGCAATTGGACAAACAGATTTGGCTGTATGAGCCAAAAAGCGACGGGACCACTTACGGAAGCTCCATTTACTCCTATGTTAAATGCGGCCAGAAAATGCAGTTTGCAAAGGCTAAACGCACAGTTTCCTAACTTGCTCATGTTTCCATATTTTTTGCGCTACGAGCACTATTTTGACGTATATCACTCAGTTATCTGCTCTTTCATGCAGTACATCCACTTCCTTGATTAGACTTACCATTTTTCAGTCAAAAGTCGCAATCTGTAAGAAACGCCTGTGCCAAAATCTCCATTGCACGAAATGACTCAGCCTAACTCAAATATATAATATACTAATATAATATATAATATCAAATACATAATATAATATTATAAATACATAATATATAATATACCGTATATCACCAAATAATCGCCTGGATGCAAGTACGCGCCTGTGTGCAAAGAGCCGCCGGGGGTCAGACTTCATTTTGCGTATTAAACGCCGGTTCAATTAAACGCCCAGGCGATTAGTCGCACTATTGTACAAACCCAAAACCAGTGAAACCAGTGTTTTTGGAAACTGTGGACGTTGTGTCCTTCGGACCAAAGAGAAAAAGAACCATCCGGACTGTTATAGGCGCAAAGTTCAAAAGCCAGCATCTGTGATGGTATGGGGGTGTATTAGTGCCCAAGGCATGGGCAACTTACACATATGTGAAGGCACCATTAATGCTGAAAGGTACAAACAGGTTTTGGAGCAACATATGTTGCCATCCAAGCAACACCTTTTTCATGGACGCCCCTGCTTATTTCACCAAGACAATGCCAAGCCACATTCTGCACGTGTTACAACAGCATGGCTCCGTAGTAAAAGAGTGCGCGTACTAGACTGGCCTGCCTGTAGTCCAGACCAGTCTCCCATTGAAAATGTGTGGCACATTATGAAGCGTAAAATACGACAACGGAGACCCCGGACTGTTGAACAACTTAAGCTGTACATCAAGCAAGAATGGGAAAGAGTTCCACCTGAAAAGCTTCAAAAATTGGTCTCCTCAGTTCCAAATGTGTCGTTAAAAGGAAAGGCGATATAACACAGTGGTAAAAAAGGCCCCTGTGCCAACTTTTTTGCAATGTGTTGCTGCCTTTAAATTCTAAGTTAATGATTATTTACAAAAATAAAAATAAAGTTTCTCAGTTTGAACATTAAACATCTTGTCTTTGCAGTGTATTCAATTGAATATAAGTTGAAAAGCCGGATTTGCAAATCATTGTATTCTGTTTTTATCTACGATTTACATAACGTGCCAACTTCACAGGTTTTGGGTTTTGTAAAAAAATGAGTTTTTAAGCCTTTTTTAAAAGCATCCACAGTCTGTGGTGCCCTTAGATGGTCAGGGAGAGCATTCCACAGACTGGGAGTGGCTGAGCAGAAGGTCACCCATAGTTCTGAGCCTTGTCCTCGGAGGTTGGAGGAGGTTGGCCTGTCCAGAGCGGAGATGGCGTGGGGAGGAATGGGGGGTGAGCAGTTCTTTGAGGTAAAGGGGGGGCAGTGCCATAGAGGCACTGGTGGGACAGCAGGGAGATTTTAAATTCGATCCTGTACTGGACAGGAACCCAGTGGAGGGATTTGAGGAGGGGTGTGATGTGATCATACTTTCGCACCCTCATCAGGATCCCGGCAGCACTGTTCTGAATGTATTGCAGCTACTGTATGTTCTTACTGGGGATCCCAATGAGGAGTGCGTTGCAATAGTCCAGCCTGGAGGAGACAAAGGCTTGGACAAGCTTTTCGGCATCTGACAGGGTGAGTGTAGGGCGGAGTTTTGCAATGTTCCTGAGGTGGAAGAAGGAGGTCTTACATAAGTGTTTTATGTGAGCCTCAAAGGTCAGGTTAGGGTTAATTCTGACACTGAGGTTAGTGACTGAAAATGAGAGGTGGATGTCGTGGCCGGCGAAGGTGATGCTGGTGATGGTGGATGGCCGGATCTGGTGTGGGGTGCCAACAAGAATGGCTTCCGTTTTTGTGCTGTTTAGTTGCAGGAAGTTAGTCGTCATCTACGCCTTTATCTCCTCCAGGCGAGTGGAGAGTGTGGAAGAGGGAAGGGCTGCAGAGGGGGTTGGATTGGGTTTAATGTAAAGGCGATGTAGAAGGATGCTGTGGTCAACAGTGTCGAATGCTGCGGTGAGGTCAAGAAGGATGAGAAGAGATCATTAGAGCATTTGAGTGTGTGAGTGTGTGAATGGGTGTGTGCGTCTCTTTATCGTTTCATGTTTTGTATTTCACTTTCGATTATGAACTTCTGATGACCTGCTTTTTATTTTTGTTGTTATAAGGACTCCATCGAAAATGAGATGATTCATCTCAAGGGGATATCCTTTGAAAATAAAGTAAAAAAAATAAAGAGATGGTGAGCCAGCATCAGCTGTCATCAGCAGGTCATTGGTTACCCTGGCCAGAGTGGATTTTGTGCTGTGGCCAGAGCAAAAACCAGACTGGAACTTCTCATATAGACAGTTGGATTTGAGAAACTACCTTTTCCAACACCTTTGATAGGAAAGGGAGGTTGGAGATGGGACGGTAGTTGCTGTATTCTTCGGGGTCAAGGCTGGGCTTTTTGAGAAGTGGCTTGATGACTGCAGTTTTCAGGGCAGTAGGACATGTCCGGCCTGGAGGGAGTGGTTAATGATTTTGGTGATCATGGGACTTATTGCAGAGGAGTGGATTTTTATCAGGGCTGAGGGAAATCAGTCCAGGGCACAAGTGGAGGGTTTCATCTTCCTCAAGATGCCCTCCACCTCTCGCAGTGAGATGTCCGTGAAACAGCAGAGGGGCTGAGTAGTCTCGGACTGAGGGTCAACAGTTGGGAGTGGAGGTGCAGGGGGAGCAGAGGGGCTGGAGAGAAAGGAGCGGATGTTGTCCACTTTCGTTCTGATGAAAGAGATGAAACTGTTACACCACTCCTGAGTGTCGTCTGAGTTTAGAGGGGTCTGAGGTTTGAGGAGATGATTCATGGTGGAGAAAAGTTGCTTGGAGTTACCAGGGCTTTTGTTGATGATGTGGGAGTAGAACCGGGACCGTGCGTAATTGGCGGACTTGCTGTAGGCCTTCTGTTGTTCCTGGTAGGCTAGTTTGTGTACAGCAAGTCCTGTGTCCTTCAAACGCTGTTCAAGGACAGGCCCCTCTCTTTTCAGTAGCAGTAACTCACTGGTGTACCAGAGGGCTGAGCATGTGAAGGTGACGTTTCTGGTCTTGACTGGGGCATGGCGGTCCAGTAGGGTGTTCAATGAAGAATTGTAGAAATCCACAGATTCGGTGACTGATGAGAAATTGGCAGCAGAGAGATGGTGGAGATAGATGGTCAAGATGTCTGGGTTGATGTTTTTGAGGTTCCTGAAACTGATTTGTCTTCTGGGATTATTGAGGAGTGACAGAGTAAATAACTCCATCAAAATGGCATTATGGCCTAAATCATACACCGAGAGATTGCTGATGAGGGCGGAGTTAGTGATGAGCAGATCAAGAATGTGGCCCCTGGTGTGTGTTGGGACATTGACGTGTTGAGTGAGGTTGAGGTTGTCAAGAAGATGGAGGAATTCAGCTACAAAGTGGGAGGAGGGAATATTTAAATGCATGTTAAAATCACCGAGTATAATGATATTGCCTGGGGTTATGCAAAATGTTGTGAGGTCTTGTATCTCAGGGATGAAGGCTGGGTTTGGTTTGAGGGGCCAGTAGATCAGGAGAACTATAGTAGAAAGTGGGGGTTTGCATTTGAATGCAAGGTATTCAAAAGAGGTGTAGACAGGCAGGGACAGGGGGGACAAGTGTCCCCGGTGTACAACAGCAAGGCCACCACCGCGGCCAGTGTGAAATTGCCTCGCAGTGGCAGCGCTCTGATGACGTGTCGCTGATGACTGGACTGATGTTAGCAGTTTGATGACTTGCAACAGCTGAAGGGTGAACTAGGCCAAGCAACGCTACCTAGCCAGGCTGTTGGTGTCACTGTGCAAGACAGGCTGGTGGCGAAGCTCGCAGCAGCCGCTGGGGAAACAGCTGTCCGTCAGCAGTGATTCGATGGATGGATCCCTTGAGCAGAGTCCCCAGACAGCTGGAGCAGGTAGCCGGTAGCAGGTAGGTAAAGCAGCGACCGGTAGAAAATGGGTAATCATACGAATCAGAAGTCGGAAAAGTATGAGGCTTGAGGCACCACAGCTTAAAACGTTTAGTTTTTTTCAAACTAGTAGCGGAGAACAGCGGAAAACAGCGGATAAAATATTAAAATCAATCACATCGCGGGCAGCGAAGCGGCGAACAAATAGCGCCAGCATCCTCGTCCTCTTCCCGGGCGTTGTGTCCTTGGACTTGTGTAGGAAATAACTGTGTAGGAAAGCCGAACTGGCCTGGTCCAGGTCGGTACAAAAAATATATAATAATGGCCTTTTGCAAATACCTGCCTGGTGCTTATTAACGCCTGGGGTCCAAGTCGATTTTGCAAAATAAAAGCCGGGCTACTAAATGGTCATATACGGTATCTTAAATATGGATCATTTGCGGTTCGATTCTGCACTCTGCAGGCCTTTTTCCACACCTCAATCCTGCCTATCATTTTTAATGTTTCCAGCCAGGATTGGTTAAAATCATCTGTTCAGAGCATTCATATCTTCTAGAACAGGGATGGACAACGAGGGCATATCGGTCCCTGGTTTTCACACTAACCTCTGGCCTTTAATTAGTTAATTATCTAAATTAGCCAAACTATTCATGAAATCTGACATTTCTTTAAATTATCATGAATTACCACCAAAGACTGTTCTTGTCTCCCTACATAAACCGTTTTTCTTTGATCAAACTTTTGCAAAAAATCTATATTTGTGTGTGCAGCCAATTAACTCAATTAGTCAGAGTAATTGATAGAAATAAAAACCTGCATACACACTGACCCTCCAGGACTGGAGTTGCCCATCCCTGTTCTAGAATAAGCTGACGCAATCTTGGTTATTTTTACATTATTGGTGCAAGGCCAGTGAAGAGAAAAAAAATCACTGTCTCGAGACACTCCTTCAGAAGTCCAGCTCAAGGTCGCCGATTGGCTGTATGCAAATGACTTTCTGTTGGTGCCCGGAACTCTAGTGGGGGGAAAAAAATGGCTCGTCTCCAGCGAAAGCAGATTGAGTGCCGGAAAGGACGGTTTTTTGCTGGGTGCGTCCAAGACAACATGTTACAGTAAAAATGGCAAAGCAGAAAAAACAATAGCTCGAGATCCTATTCCAGCATATAGCAACTAGCAACTGTTTTCACTCTTTCTTTGCTCAGCTTTCTGTTTTTTTTTTATAAACATTCAAGTAATCGACATACGGTAATTCAAATATTATATTTTCATGGCAGCTATTCAGTGTGGCGTCAGCAAACAATCAAATCATTCAAACTTTATTGTATTCAAGACAGCATCACAGTGTAGGTTCAGCGTGCAGCATTCACACTCGCAATTTCTTCAGGAATTGCCTCTCTAGTTTTTCATTAAGATTCTGAAACTCTCATTGTTCTGGTTTTAATTTTTTCTATTGTCATTATTTTGTAGTTCCCATTGCACCAGTGTCTCCCCTGTTACGTACAACCCCAATTCCAAAATGGTTGGGAAGAAGTGCAAATTGTGAAAAAAATCTAAATGCAATGACTGTCAGATCACATGAGCCAATATGTTATTAACAATAGAACATAAATCAGATTAAAAATGTTAAACTGAGATATTTTACATATTTATCCACAAAATAAGCTTATTTCAAATTTTCTGGCTGCAACAGGTTTCAAAAAAGTTGGGACATAGGCAAAAAAGGGCTGAAAAAGCAATTAATATTGAAGTGAATCAGCCGAAAGAACATTTAGCAAGTAATTAAGCTAACTGGCATCAGGTGTGTGACATGATGGGCTATAAAAGGGATGTCTTAAGAGAGGCCGAGTCTCTCAGAAGTAAAGATGGGCAAAGGATCTCCAACCTGCGAAGACTTGTGTAAAACAAAAAAATTGCGGAATACTTTAAAAACAATGTTCCTCAACGTCATCTTGCAAAGGCTTTGAAGGTCTCATCATCAACCGTGCGTAACATCGTCAAAAGATTCAGAGAAACTGGTAAAATCTCTGTGCATAAGGGTCAAGGCCTGAGACCTTTATTGGATGCCCTTGATCTTCGGGCCCACAGACGCCACTGCATCACTCACCGGCATGATTCTGTCATTGACATTACTAAATAGGCCCAGGAATACTTCAAGAAACCACTGTCTGTAAACACAGTCCGCCGTACCATCCACAGATACCACCTAGAACTCTATCATGCAAAAAGGAAGCCATTGTTGAGCATGATCCAGAAGCGCCGCCGTGTTCTGTGGGCTAAGGCTCATTTAAAATGGACTGTAGCAAAGCGTCCTGTGTCCAAATTTGACATTCTGGATGGAAATCATGGGCGTTGTATCCTCCGGGCTAAAGAGGAGAAAGACCACCCCTCCTGTTATCAGTGTTCAGTTCAAAAGCCAGCATCTCTGATGGTAGGGGGATGCATTAGTGCATATGGTGTGGGACACTTGCATGTTTAAAAAAGCACCATGAATGCTGAAAGGTATATAAATGTTTTAGAGCAACATATGCTCCCATCCAGATGACATCTATTCCAGGGAAGGCCTTGAGTATTTTAGCAGGACAATGTAAAACCACATACTGCAGCTATTACAACAGCATGGCTTCGTAGTAGAAGAGTCCGTGCGCTGAACTGGCCTGCCTGCAGTCCTGATCTTACACCGATTGAGGACATTTGGCACATAATTAAACGAAAAGTCCGTCAAAGGAGACCCAAAACTCTCCAGCAGCTGGAGGCCTGTATTAAACGAGTGTGTTAAGGCCGGGATCAAGGAGGGAAACACACTAGGAAACTCTGAAAACTCGGAACTGGACTCGGAACAAGAGGGAAACACAAAAGGGGATTGAGACGCCACATGCGGGGATCCAAAAATTACTTATTAAATAAACAGAAAACCAGAAAACTCGAAAGGGGAAAAACGGGGCACTCCGGCCAACAGAAACACCGTGCTACTGCACTGAATGAAGGAGAACTCAGGAATCCAAAAAACCAAGAACACTAGGGGGCAGACTCTGGACTACTCAGACGGGACTAGGGGACACTAGAAAGCAGGGGGAACACTGGAAAGCTGGGGAACACTCGGAACCTAGGGAGCACTTGGAACCTAGGAACAGGGAAGGCACAAGACAAGACAGTGGGCACAGCTGGCAGATGGCTAACTCAGGCAGCACAGCTGGCCAGGAGAAGGGTCAGGGAAAACATCAGGAGGGGGGCAGACAGGACGGCAGGAACGCTGGGGCTGAGAAGGCAGCAGGAACGCTGAGGCTCGGACAGTGGCATTCCTAAGCAACTTGGCACCCTAGGCAGGATTTCTGGTAGTGCCCCCCCCCACTTATTAGACCGACCACAAAATATTCATCATAAACTCACACAGGGTCTCTTCACTTCTCTGAAATTTTAAAACTGCAGTTGCAGTGCAATATGCATAATGTAGTAATTGTACAACAATAAACTATACAGCAGCCATATATGTAATGAAAAATACAGGAAGAAAGTAGAATCTGCACACAGGGTACACTCCATATATTTACTGCGAGTCACGACCCAATGTAACAATCTTCCTCATCATAGAAAAATACAAACACAACAAATTACAAACAGTAAAATATGTAAACTAGAAAGAGTGCAAATAATTAATGCAATATGCATATGTAGTAATTGTACTACAATAAACAGGGCCATAAACAAAATACCGAGGACAACCTCAATCTAGCCCACAACATCTAGCCAACAACAACAAAATGGCTCAAAAAACAGCAGTTGCTGCTCGTCACGACCCAATGTAACAATCTTCCTCATCATAGAAAAATACAAATACAACAAATTACAAATTATTATAATTAATCATTTAAGGATTATGTGTATTTGGCTTGTTTGAGAACAACAACGGTGCTCGGCAGGGTATCTTTGTGCAGATCTGTCCACCAGCGGACATGGAGCTGCAAATTTATACACGCAGTTACAATATTGCAACACTAGATGGCACACTCGGATCAGTTAGTGAATATTCAAAAGCAAGCCGAGCTTATTTAAAACTGTTTTTGAACATTTGAAGTTATTTTTATATTTCTTAGTGATTTTATTTGTTGCTGCGCATTATTGTTGTTCATGCACTACAAACTATTTTTGCACATTGCGGTCGCAGTTTTTTTGAAACCAAAAATAAACCAGAAGACACTTTTACAGTAAATCCATTGTCTACTGGTTTATTTTTGTGACTTTTAGTAGGCCTAGAGTATTTAGTGAATACTAAATACTAAGTATTTAGTATTTAGTATTTAGTGAATTAGCTGATTAATCATTAATATTAATTTTTTCACAAAATTGTCATTTTCTGAGACACTGCATTTTGGGGTTTCAACAGCTGTTTAGCCATAATCATCAAAATAAAAATAAAAAAAAATGCTTGAAATACATCACTGTGTGTAATGCATCAAACTAATACATGGGTTTCCCTTTTTGAATTGAATTGCTGAAATAAATGAACTTCTCAATGATATTCACATTTTTTTGAGATGCGCCTGTATTGGCACCAGCTTCATTAGGTACAGTATATGTGTTTTAAGGGGTACAGCCTTGGCAGTAGCACAGAAACCTGCGATTGAAAGTTGCCTCTCTTGGCGTCCTTGTGGCTGGCATCATGCACGTGAGATTTAACCGCGTTTATCCCCATCGATGCAACGCTTTTTTTTTCTTTTTGCATTCTATGCAATATGCCACCTTTGTGTTATCGGCGCTGGCTTCAGCCATGGTTTGAAGTCCGGTAGTCTATATCCAGCCATGACTCCGCAAATGTACACTTTCCCATTTTGTTGAAAATAAAGGCAATATTTTGTGAAGCCGTTTTGACGTTGCCTGCCGTTCCAACCTTGCCGTAAGCTCTGTTTCGATTAATACAGCGGAAGTCAGCCGCCGATGCAGACACGGGTACGTCAAAAATCGCATATTATTGTCTTTACATGAAGTGTTTCCATCCACGCGATTTTCACCCGGCTCCTTGGGCGGAGCCGCACGCGTGTTTTTCCGATCGGACCAGAGAGCGATTCCAGCTCCGGCGCTTAAGGCGTCACGTGACAGTGTCTAGGTCGTGTCCTGTGGGCAATCCATTGGGGACCGTGGCGACATTGCAGGCAGGTTGCGGGCAGACAGACTCTTATCCACGCCCGAATATAAATGCTTTATTTAGCCATTGCTTAAAGACTTCACAACTGTATGTACTGTTGTTAGATTGCTGTATCTTTGTTTTATATTGTGAAATAAAAAGTATTTATCACACACACACACACACACACCCTCCCCCCTTCCTGCTCGCGAGCGCCCCTAGCATCCGCCTAATCCGCCTAATGACAGGAGCGCACCTGGGCTCTGAAGGCAGCAGGAACGCTGGGGCTCGGAAGGCAGCAGGAACGCTGGGGCTCGTAAGACAAAGGCGACTGTCACACTGGGGCACTGGAAACGGTGAAGGCCACTGACACACTGGGACACTGGAAACGGTGAAGGCCACTGACACACTGGGGCACTGGAAACGGTGAAGGCCACTGACACACTGGGGCACTGGAAACGGTGAAGGCCACTGACACACTGGGGCACTGGAAACGGTGAAGGCCACTGACACACTGGACTCAGAAGACAGGGGCACCAGGGGATGAAGGCAGCAGGAAGGGTAGGCTGGGCTGGGAAATATGGATGGCGAGAAACACAGAGAAGGTGAGGGGACCAGAGGGAAAGTGCACAGGGCAGGGAGTGGAGTGAAGCGAGCGAAGTCAGATCTGATCTGAAGAGCTGCCGAGGTGGAACAGATATAGGGCAGGGGCACACAGACACAGGTGTTGAAACTTAATCTAATTAACAAGGGGTGGAACATGAGGGAAACCAATTACATGAAAACAGATAGACATTAACACACAGACGAGGATCACAAGACAATCCCAAAGATGGGATAAATAAACTGGATAAAAGACTCCTAATTGTGCAGAAAAAGAGCCAGAACAGGTTATAAGAATGCAGAGATTCTGCCAGAAAACTTAGCAAAGCCAGTGAATAGAAAAGCAAGGGGCGGAGACTAGAACAGAGCGACTTCTGAGAGATAATTAGTCAATTAGTAAGTGCAGCTATACAATCCCCGGTGCTCGTTAGTAGATTAGTATTATATACAGGGTTAGTTTGGTGAGTAATTTTAGAAAACAACAAACTATTAGTAATGTTAGTATGAATAGAAAAGCAAGGGGAAACTAGCAAACGAGAACAGAAGGAAGGATGAAACCCAGAATCCATTAAATCACCCGAAATAGTGTCACAATCAATTACCACAGAAACTGATACAAACAATGACGCGACCGGGGAGAAAGCAAAGACAGTACATGGGTAAAACGTGGACTGGACTACACGGGAGAGGAATGAAATGTGAACACTAAGACATGGACTAAAAACTGACAGAGCAAAATAAAAACCTAAAATTAACTTAACCAGCCACACAGACCACGGAACACAACAAAGAGTGGGATCAAATTCCAATGGCTAAACTCAAGAAATTTCTCTCCTCAATGCCCAGACGCCTCCACCCTTTGTTAAAAGGGGATACCACACCATGGTAAACAGGCCCTTGTCCCAACTTTTTTGAGACCTGTAGCAGCCATCAAATTTGAAATGAGCTCATTTTGTGGATAAATTTGTAAAATTTCTCAATTTCAACATTTGGTACGTTATCTCTGTTCTATTGTGAATAAAATACCGGCTGGTGTGATTTGAAAGTCATTGCATTTTGATTTTATTCACAATTTACACTTTGTCCCAACTATTTCAGAATTGGGGTTGTACTTTCACTTTCCGGGCACAAGATCCATTTGACTTGGGCTCAGCTCCACTTTACTGACCACCATATTTCCTGTGTTTCCTCACAAGCATGGGACCCTCACGGTTCGAATTATAGGATATTAATCCCTTTTTGACCCCTTTGGGGATTTCAAAAAAGAAATTTACCTGCATGAACATAGTAACAGGCTCAGTCATGTCTACAGTGCACTCCATGTGATTTTTTGTTTGGACCGGAAAGGAAAGAGCATTATCATATGATGCGTTACGTCAGACTTAACAAGAGGATTGAGCAATCACATTACTTCCTGTTTCACTAGGGGATAAAATTGAGGTAACACACTTGCAATATCCCTTTGTCATTCAACTCCATGAAGAAAACAAAACAACTGTCAGTTCAGAAGAGATAGGTGGTCATATATGTTACGGCACACCTCCAGCGTTCACAATCACCAGTCTACTAAGACCCGGCCTGCATTCCAAGCTCCATCTGAATCACCAACATCCGTTACTCCTTGACATTCTCTCATTAGTCCCATTTATTTGATACTGTAGAAATGGGATCTGATTGACTGCTGTTGTGCACGACGGAGTCGCAATGGCCCCTGCCCAATGCAGACTTTTTTTTGAACATACCATCTTTACGTATTTGGAGACAGGAGATTTGCATTCGCTGAAATTTTTCAGAGGGCTGGCTAATCGTGATTGCATTTTTAGCCCCTCAGATTGATTAAAAAAAAAAAGATGAAATGATCTAGATTGATCTAGAGTGAACTGTACTAACCGATCTGATCGACCTAAACAATCTTCGCAGTTTTATTCAGTCAGTAAAATTTCTCTTTCTTTAGCTTATGTTGAACGGTCAGCCAAGTTAGGTTATGATCTAGGTTGCTAGCTAACTTGGCTAATGTTACGCAGTAAGCAGTATAACGTTAACGTGTATTGTGGAGGTTAAATGTTGTTAGGCAGCCAGTCATATATAGTGTAATGTATTTGACATTTCAAAAATACCTATGAAGATAAGCATTTGAATAAAGTAAACTGTACTCAGTCATGAGTCATTCTTCTGTACGTTAACTCGATTTAGCTTCATAAATCCAGTGGCGTAGTAGTCACTGGCTGTGTCCGAAATCACTCACCACTCACTATATGGTGCACTATATAGTGAGTCCGCCATTTTGTTGCGATGTCCAAATTGTTAGTAAGAATTATTATCCCCCATGTAGTGAACTCATTACATTCCACAATCCACCACGAAAGGTAGTGAACATTTGATGGTCGCTATCCCAGCAATATGTCCCATCAAGCATTGCACACAGACTGAAGAGGAGCAAGATGGCAGAAGGAAGAGAGCTGGAGCAGCGAGGTAGCGCCAATTTAAGTTGCAAATGTAAGAAAGTTTACATTAATGTTGTCGACATGTTAACGTTTGCTTGCAAATCCTTAGCTGCGCGAAAAATTATGAACAACAATATTTCACCACAAATCATGGCGAGCAACCCAGTTGCTTTTTTCGGCAGAAAAGTTATGTGGGCTAGTTTTTTATTCCGCTACCAGCGATTTCAAATTTGTGTCGCATGGGTTATCGAGAAATTATCCGTTTTTAGAATTATCTAATCTCCACAGGGACTGACGAAGATGTGAGGGAACTCATTTGCATGTGAAGTGATATGGGCCACCTCTTCTCAGGGAAGAGGTTTGGTTCTGCTGCATGGAAGTGAGTTAACTTTATTCCCATCTTTGTATATGCATAACAAAAGTAAAAGTACACTTAATCATTTGACTAAATTTCCATCTTACCAATACTCTTATTGATATTGACTGATTGAATACTGTTTTTTAAATTGACGGATTTTCACTGTTTAACAATACACTTATTAAGAGAACAGAATGTACTTCATTCATCCCAGAAGGGACATTCTTGCGCATTTTGTAGAGCTGTGCTGAAAGAAATGGGCCTATCGGTGTGATCAATCCTACCAGGGCCTCCAAGAAATGGGAAAATTTAAAGAAGACATACAAGGTTTGAAAACTTTGATTTTTTCCTTTACCGTGACCCTAAATGGTAAAAAATAAATAAATAAATAGATTGACCGCATCACACATTTCCTTGAGCTGTATTTTAATTGCACACTGCATGAGTGATGCTCTATCATTAATTCTATGACTTGCGATGAGTGTAGAAGCTCAGGAAACCACTAACAGGGAGTGGCACTGACTCAGGGGAGCCTACTGCTGCAATGTGGAAGTGATCTGCCAAGGATGAGGCGATAGATGACGGGCCATCTATTCTGCCTCCAAGCCTGATTGCCCCAGAGAACCCTCCTGTGTCAGTCTCCCCTGATTCAGTGCCACCAGAGTCAGAGAGTCCACCCTCAGAGAGAGACAGAGCTGGAGCCAGGGCCATCTAAAAGACAGCAGCATTACCCACTTCTGGGGCTGCTGGAGAGGGGAGGAGAGGAGGACTGAGGAGAGGGAAAGGAGAGAGGGAGGCCAGGGAGGAAAGATCATCAAATTTATTGGAGAGAATTGAGGAGAAAATGTAAAAAGAAATATACTCAACAAAGATGTTTTCATAAACTAATGAGCACAGGCTGACAACTAATATCTGCAAATGTTAACCCTCCTGTTGTGTTCAAATTATTACAGCGCTTTTGGTTTGAGGTCAGTTTGATCTTGCAATGAAAAACTACTGAAAATGTTTGTAACTGGAAGTGTTACCCAATCTCCTCTCAGCTCATTTATGCCTTTCTACTGCTCATTTCAATAGCTAAGTAAATAAAACACAACTCCCCCATCCTCCCCTTACACATCAAACATTGAGTTTACATGATTATAGCAGAATGGATGAGACCAAATGTGAAATGAGTGAGAAATTAATTTAAATTAAAATCTAAACACAACGCTTTAAAGCTGAATGTAATTATTTATGGAATTCTGACTTTTCGGCTGCATCATGACGGACTCAACTCTGCTTCAACCCAGCTGTAAAAAAAAAAACAAAGGTGAATTGGAGTCAATGAGATTGACGCATCTCTCGCTATGGCTCTGTGCATATCTAGGTCAACGCAGTGCATGCTGAGAAATTAGCTTTATGGCTGAGCAAACATGGCAGGCCACATTGGCAGACTGCCGCAGCTGTTAAGCTGTTGCTTATAGCTCATTGTCAGTGTCTCCCCCAGTCCTGAACTGTACAATGCTGACCTCGCCAAGTAGTGAAATGCTACTATTTACGGCTCTTTGTTAATTTCTGTGCACTGTGTGTTCGCTAGCTGAATAGCTAATAATGGCAAGCGGCAAGATATTGTTAACATGTTGTGATAATAGTCATGGCTCCCTTTATATTTCTGTGCTATTATTAGCTAGTTAGCTCGCAAGCAACATGTTTGAAACGAGTTGAACTTGAGTTTTGAAATTGCCATCACTGCAGATGTCATAATCAATTGCTAGCTAACGTTAACTATTGAAGTACTCACTAAGTATGGAAAAGTTAACTCTGCTGGCTTAGCAAGGATGGCAGTTATGGTCATTTTGATACCAATATCTCGCCAATATGCAATATGCGCAAATTTTTCCTAAAAAAATATGTCTTGTTAAATATGTTGAAGAATGTTGTTATATAAACCTAATAAATAAATAATAGGCAAAAAATAAACAAAAAAGTACACTTTTAACAGTTCTATAGTAAAGTAATGCAACATCTTGAACATTAAGCTTTTTCCCCACTCCGATCACAGCGCTTTTTTGAACAGTTCCAGACTTGTCAATGTCACTTCTCTCTCGCTGACCAAAGTCAAGAAGAGGGAGGGACCTACAATATCAACAGTAATGTGGAAGGAGAAACTGAGCCAGCTGCTACCGTCATGCAAGAAGATAATTCAAATTAATTATCTTCATTTTAGATTTGCTCGCTGTTCTCTGATGAGGGACTAGAGGTCTGCTGACATGTTGGTTGTTTGAATTCATGTTTACTACAACCGCATGAGGCTCGGGAGATGTTCCTAATTAACTGGGCAGGGGAACAGACTGAAGACTGGTTAATGGGAATGCAGTCCCAAACCTAAAGACAGAGAGAAAGGCTTGGGAGCTCATTCCTTATTAAAAGAGCAGGAAAAGTACTTCCATATTTAACTCCCATAAATGTTGTTGACAATTACCGATGACGATAAACTCTAAACTAGGAAGATGCTGACTGGTTGTTTTAAGGACATATAGTGAGTGACAATCCAGCAACTTGCGCACTCAAAGCAATGGGTTATATACACCACAGACATGTAAGGACACTTGGATCACAAATGCATCACACCAGGAGAGAGAAGCATGCAGGACACAAAATAATCAAAGGAGGCAGTATACCCAAAATGCAAGTTACTGGATGGGAGGAAAAATTAGGGAAATTCATGCAATGGTCGTGACATATTTTGTGTTCAGACCATGGAAGGAATTTCAGTTTATCAGCGGTGGAAAGCTCAGTGGTCGAATAAGCCTGCCCAGTCCACCCATGAATTGCCAGCCAGTTTCTCTGATTAACCCTCTATTAACCAGCGTAGCATATCTGCGACATGAAGTAAAAGGGATAACAGCCTGGACACCCTGTTGGTTTTGTTTCTTATTGCTAAATAAACATTTGAGAATAACTTGAATGGTCCGTCAGTTTATTTTTTTCATGAGCATTATTACCCAATGTTGCAAATTTGCTACAATTTGGAAAGGTGGGCCAAATGTGTGAAAAAAAAATTTGTCAACTGTTTTTCAAATAATGGCCCAAAATAAACATTTTTGAATTGGGAAATAATTATAACACAATTGGAAATGGGTTTGGTTAATAGAGGGTTAATTCTGTGACTTGGGCAAAAAGAAAAATGTGCCAAATTCCAGCATTTGGAGCAAATGTTTGTGTTTCTTTTCTATTATTTTTTCCCCATCCGTCATTTTCCAACTGAGCATTTAAAAAATAATTATTTATTCATTTATTTCTTAATTTATTTTGCGTGCCATTACAATTTGTGGTGATTTCTGACTTTTATTTTTCCCTTTTTTATCACAGCTGCTGTCACGAGCTCCTGAGCTGTTGAATCTCTGGATTTTAATTGTGGCAACGCTGCATTTAGCCCTGGTATTCCGTGTCTTGATATCAAAACAATACTCTGTGGTCTCTCCACGATAGCAATTAATAAAGTCTGGAGTGGGAATATCACGCCCATCCCTTCTGATCCCCCCGTGTGCCTTTTAAAATATGGCGCGCAGCTCGGTACAAGCCACTTCTTTGGAGCTCAGCGACCGCTGTGGGTAACGGCGGAAAACCAATGTCGGCTGCCGAGGGTGGATTTCGAAATTCTTTGAATGAAACAGGAATTGATATTTCTCCAGTTTTACCGCTTAATAGCTTTGGAAATGTAATGATGTTCCTCTTCAACATAGTTTTGGCAACAGGGATCGTATTTCTCAACGTTTCTGTATTTCTATCGATTATACTTAACAGGTCACTGCGGAGAGACAGCCAGTACATGTACATGCTCAGTACATGTTTGAGCGATATATGTACGGGCGTTTCCTATTACTACGTGGGTGTTCTTGACGTCTATGAAGCAGTTACAGGAACCTACTACGTTGTACCGGCATTCTTGCTGCTCTCTTTTATGGCTGTTTTAGCGGCACAAGCCGACAGATACCATGCCGTTTCTGCGCCTTTCAAATACGCGCAGAGAATGACTCGCAACCGAACTCTAATTGTTATTTTCGTATTCTGGGGGTACGCTTTCACTATGCTAGCGGCGAGCAACCTTGTAGCGGCTGGGGCAGCAGTACACATAACGGGCATTTCAACATTAGTGGGAAACGTCGTCACTGTTGTAATAATGCTAGGACTCAACATCAGGCTGTTCTTTATCGCCAAGTTTCAGTTAGAAAAGGATCCACCGTCCATAGAAAGGGATCAAAAGCGGTCGTCAGTTTACCTCATCATTGTGGTGGCCACATTTTTCATTGGCGCCTGGTTACCGCTATTCATTCACTCAATGGTGTGCAGCTTCTTCGGGAGAACCTGCTACACGTTCAAAAACCTGGGCACGGACCCTCTGAGAATTTTGCCCAGACTTAATGCAGCCCTCACGCCAGTCCTGTACGCTCGAGGCTGCACGCCCCTGAGAGAATCGTTGTTTGGCAAAGTTTGGAAAGGGTGCTGCGCAAAGCAAAGGTAAGCCAGGCAGCGGCGCAAAAGGCCACGCACGAAGCAGCTTTGCGTTTCTTCCGTTATTTACCAGGTTTAGGATATAGTTCTAAATATAACAGCCCACATACATATCCATGCCTTAACGAAACGTGGCGGTGCCCTAAAATACCATGTCCAAAACACGTCGCCAACTGCTTGCTAATTCAATATCATGCGCAGCCCTCTCAGTGACTGAAACCGAAGACAGCACTGCCATCCAATCTCTAAGGGACTGTCTACAATATGTTTTACCTTCTGAGAAAAATGTTAGTCTGCATCGCCAAACCACAGAAACATTTGGTTTCAAGCAAAGTGCATTTGGAGAAATTTTGCATACTGAAAATCTATCATTAGTGTTGAGCTGAAATGATCTTGATCATACATCTCGGAAAATGGCATCTTTGTTTTTTTTTAAACCCCCCTAAAACATGATATTAGCCTAAATTTCTACTTGAGCAGATTATAAGTTTGGAACAAAATCATTTCAATATTTTTGGACAATATCACAAACATATTCTGTATTTGCTGGTTGCTGAGCTTCACTGAAGCTACATTGCCAAGTTAAATATTCAAGCCCAGGACACCATGTTTTAATGGCCACAGAATTATCTACATTAGAAAATAGCTACATAATGTGTATTATTTTATACCCATTTCCCTGCAATTCAGCAGGACATATTTTGCATATTTGGAAACCTGAACATCTAATAAAGATTTAAAAAAAAAAAAAAAAAAAGCCAGTCGCATGCTGGGGTACATTGCCAAAAATATTCAGTACAAATCCAAGGAGGTCATACTTCTCTTGTACAACACATTCGTCAGACCACATCTAGAGTATTGTGTGCACAGTTCTGGGGACAATACTTTAAGAAAGATATAGAGGCTCTAGAAAAATTTGAGAGAAGAGCCACTGAGCTGATTCCGGGTATAAAAGATTAAAGCCATGAGAACAGGCTGAAGATCCTTAATCTCTTTAGTCTTAGGAAAAGAAGACTCAGGGGTGATCTGATTGAGGTCTTTAAATATGTTAAAGGGATTAATAAAGTGAATTATGGAGGATTCCTTTGGCCAAGTTTTGTTTGAAGAACTCGGGGTCACAAATGGAAGTTGACCAAAGGTAAATTTAGCACTGATATAAGGAAATATTTTTTCACCCAAAGAGTAATTTCGATGTGGAACAGCTTGAGTAATCTCAGGGTGGAATACCTTGCCTGACCATATTGTTCAGGCAGAAACCTTCGGTATTTTCAAGAGCAGGCCTGACTTAAAGCTAGATACCATTGATTCATTGAGTATCTGAAGTGATTTATTCACAATAGTTAAAAAAACTGGCAAGCCTAGTTGGGCTGAACAACCTGTTCTCGCCACTCATGTTATGTTATCTCCTGGAACAGGCTGATGACCACTGCCTTCAAGTGTTAAATGATAAAATATAGAAGGCAAGGCAGCCATTTTGGGAGGATGTTACTCAAGCGGAAATGTTGTGAAATAGGTGTTCAGCTGTATTAATATGGCTTTCATTGTCTGTTTCTCCAGAGTCAGCCCTGAAACAGGACGGTGGAGCAAAGTGGTTCGTGGTCGTCTGTTTGGAGTTTTGCTCAAGTCGTGAAGTAGACCCTGAGGGCCCCCAGTTCAGACCAACTCTGGTATCCAGAATCCCACCTTCACAGGAGATTCTTTACATGTTCAATAAAACCAAACTTATGTTTAGTGCACTAATTTTCAGGCCTTATCACGGGGGGGGGGGGGAAACATGCCATCATGCCTACTTGTAGCTTTCATTGAAATCCTTCTTTAAATTAAATTGCAATCATTTTTTTCACATAATATTTGCTTTTATAACATTACATTTGTAGTGATACATATTTGGAAATGACGTTGGGGGATGCTTTAAATGTTTGTTATATATTACAATAGAAATGGACAATAGTGGTCACCAACTATGTCCTTGGAGATCTACCATCCTGCAGGTTTCATTGCAACCTTAATCTATCTTACCTAACAGTACTAATTGCAGCTTTACGGGATGTGTTGCTTTTGATTGAGGTGTGCGTTTCCAGGGTTGGAGCAAAAACCTATAAGATGATAGATCCCCAGGAACAGGGCTGATTTGTAGTCTCTACTTGTAAAATAAGGTGCGTTTTCTTGGGGTTTGAGGGAAAATTTACAGGACATTAGTTCTCCTGGAACAAAGTAGGCGACCATTACCATACGGTATATCATTAATGTGTATCCCCCTTTTTTTGCATCACAATCAAATATTAAAGACAACACACGTGCAGTTTTTTTGCAAAGCCCTCCTGTACTGACAGGGAGTCACTAGCATTAAATGTGCATATGTGGGACATGATACCAAAGCATGAACCATTTTTTGCGAAGTTCTATGGAACATGATATGAAGAGAGGAGACCCTTCAAATGTTTGTCCACCACTCTTTGACTGAATAAACTTGATTATGGGTTTTACTTGTACTTAAATTTGTTGTGAAATGATTTTTTTTATTATTTATTTTTTGTTCTGTTAATGTTGAAACTTCTTTTTGAGGCTTGTGGATGCTGAAAGTAAAAATTTTATTTAGCTGCTGAATTTGTGTTCAGCTGACACTGAATTTAGATTTTAGGTTTTGTTCCTAGTGAAACACATTAATTTAGGCACCTACACTCTTAATCCTGTAGCCGTCCTCTCTGAATTGTATTTTACTGTTGTTAAGGAGAGGTCAGGTGGACACCAGATGCAGGATCCAAAGTGTTGACTAAAACACAAAACACTAGCAGAATGTGGGCACGCAGGCCAGAAATAAAACACTGTGCACATGCACTGAACAGTGGGAGAAACTAAGGTACACTGCCAAAGGCAGGGGGAAACAGAAGTACTCACTCCCAAGAGTGGCTGAACTAGAAAAACAAAAACTGGATCTAACTAAACTGGCAGACACACTGGGAGACTTGACATGGGGCAGACAAGACCTGGGCACAGAAAAACACAAGACTCAGACTCATACAAAGAAATACTCAGGAAGGCACAGGAGTGGAGATTTCACAATGCCGAGCAAAGCCAAACAAAGTTCTGTCTGATGTCGCTTCTCACTTTGCCACAGATATAGACACGGGAGGAGGCGGGGACTCGGAATGCAATCTCGAAAGGAAACAGATCCCAGACACACGCGGGATTAATAAAACAATTAGGCGAGAACCGGGTAAACAAATATAACTCGAGACAAGATTCTGAGACAATCAATACAATGATACTGTTTAGCAGTGGCGTAGCCAGCCGGGGTGCTGAGACATGTCCCTTTTTGACTGCAATTAGTAGTTCTCAATCATTTTCCTTTATTGATGTGTTTTCCATTTATCGTAACTGGCAACCGAAGGCACAGTTTCTCTCCATATGCGATCTAACAGCGATTAAATCATGGGCTAAATTCAGTACAGTTACGGAACAAGAACAGAGAATTTGGTTGCACAAAACTTCAGTTTAAAATAATTGTTAGTCCTGACCTGTTCCTAATTGTGGAGAAAAAGCAGCACCTGTTAAGTGTGGAGTGCTCTCGAAGTGAACCTTCTGTTGATTATGAAAATGACTGAGAACAGGTCAGGACTAATAATTGTTTTAAACGGATGTTTTGTGCAACCCAATTCTCTGTTCTTGTTCCGCAACTGGACTGAATTTACCCCAGTATTAAATCACTGTTAGATTGCATATGGAGAGAAACCGTGCCTTCGGTTGCCAATTACGATAATTGGAAAACGCGTCAATAAAGGAAAATGATTGAGAACCTCTAATTGCAGACAAAAAAGGGACGTGTCAGCACCCCCGCTGGCTACGTCACCGCCGTTTAAATTAAGGTAATCTAAACGTGACAAGTAAGAAGCACTACGAGAGAAGCAAAGGAAACCACAGCTTTAAATGCAGTTAATCGGGGAAAGCTTAGACAGGAATTACAAAAGCTAAAACACTTGCACTGGCTAATGAGTTAATAAAGGTAAATACTGCGTGATGAAATATTTAGAATCACCCTCAAATATGGGTGCGTTCCAAGTAACTCGTAACCCGTGATTTTCCGGTTAAAAGTGGGCGGAGCTACCGTCAAACCTGTGAATTCACGCCGGTGTACTAGATTGTGCTCAACGTACTCCGACTTCCTTGTTTGACGTCACGGAGCTCAACTAAAATAGCGGCACCGGCTTTTTTTCAAGTGGCAAACAGTAAGAAACGATATGAAGTTGTAACTCGTTACTTTTTCCTGGACTCATAACTTAGAAGTCGTGATTCACAGGTTCAAACATCCGCTGGAACGCAGCATAAGTGCTGGTTAGTATAGGTTAGTAATTAACCTATCAGAGAACGCATTCACTCAGAGTTTAGCAAGACCCAGAATCAAGCACAGGTGGAAGTAATGAATGAAATACCGCAGCTGATTCCAAATCAGGAAATGTGATTATATAATGAGACGCAGGCATGCTGAAGGCTGTCACACAACATCACTGGAGCTTGGGCAAAGAGAGAATCTAACATCAGACGGCAGGAATGAAAGCTGAAAAATAAAACAAAAGTAAAGCGCAAGCACAAATAAACACAAAGACGACAAACATGAGGCAGAAACATTACTGTATCCAGTCTTGTACATAGGTTATTGCCCTATTCATTGTGCATCAACTTAATCAATTTGTGTGCTTGAAAAAAACAAGTATTATAAAACGGGTGCTTCCCATCCTTAAATGTGATTGGCTGAGCCACGTTCCATACCGGTATAAAATTACTGTAACCCATTGTGGCAGGCCGCAGCACAAAATATCCCTGCGTGCAACAAACTTCTCTGCACTCAACAGACTCGTTAGGGTTACCTTTGTTTGAAGACTTTTAGCTTGATATTTCAGTGTCAGTGATGTTTAGCCTTTTAACCCAATAACCAGTTGGCTATCTACCTAGCTAGCTATTGCATTACAGAGTTCAATATTGCTTTTGCGTTGCTAGCTATGTTGCTAAGTTGCTCGCTATTTCAGTAACCTATGAACGATAAATTGTTGACTTTTTCTTGTGTGTTTATAAATGTGCTATGTGTAGGGTAACCACATCCACTGCAGTGAACGCTAGCTAGTTGACAAGCTGGCCAGCAAACTAATGCACATTTCAACATATTTTCCTGGACACCGGCAAGTGTGGAAGACAAAAGTCAATTGTTCCCTACTCTCGCTGCTGGTTGTAATGATTTGGCCAATCGGCGCAAGTTGAGAACAAGGAAACTCGAAAACCGAAGCGAACGTAAAATTATTTAACGGGGTCTTCGGGAGACCGAAGGAGACATTCAAAATAGCCTGCTTTCATAGTATATCTACATTAGCGAGCCCAAATAGCCTGATGTGACATGACAGTGGCTCTAGATGAAAAAGCAATCTTAGCGTCTGTGTTGCTGGCCAACCATTCTGTCCACTCGATCTTGCATGGTGGAAGAAGTTCTCAATTTTATTGTTGTATTATTCCCAATAAATTGTCAATTTTTTTTTCTTGTGTGTTTATTTAATGGGCTAGTTACATGTAGGGCAACTGTTTTATAAAAGGAATAAGCCCCTTGTAGCAGTGGGTTACAGTGATTATATAACGGCGGAGGGGCACTCCGCTGTGCGTCGTGCCTTAGAACGCCCCCTGCCGTTGTAAAATCACTGTAACCCACTGCTTCTTGGGACTTATTCCTTTAATATCAGATCATGATGTGGTGTTTAGATTGTTTGTCAGAAGCAAACCTTACAATGCAGCCTGACATTATTTGCTATATAATTCTGCATGACTTAGAAGGATGAAATCGCTGTAAAAAGTAAAAAATAAATTGTTCCACGAGATGTTGTAAATTTGTTTTGCGTTTTAGTCATTATTTGAAATGTTTACTTATTTATTTATTTTGTGGTGTAAGCTAACAGTACTTTTAACCGGTCATCATGTACTAGCCCCGTGTACATGTTTCTCTGTGTGCTTAGGGTCATGTGTGCATGTACGTGTGTTTGTGTGTATGTGAATGTTTGTAAGTGTGCGTTTGTGTGTGCGTGCGGGTATGCGTGTGTGCTTGTGTGTTTGAATGAGAGAATGTGTGTGTGCATGGGCGCTTTTGTTTGTTTGTGTGTGTTTGTGTCTGTGTCCTACTGTAGAAATAACCAGCTTTGTTTTCCCCCACTTGCTTCACTTTTTCCTTCGCTTTGATGATGTATAAACGCTTGAATCATTTATGGTACTCAAACCCCAATTCCAATGAAGTTGGGACGTGGTGTAAAACGTGAATAAAAACAGAATGCAATGATTTGCAAATCTCATAAACCCACATTTTATTCAGAATACAATGTGGACAACATATGATGTTGAAAGTGAGACATTTTACCATTTTGTGAAAAATAACTCATTTTGGATTTGATGGCAGCATAACATCGCAAAAAAGTTGGGACAGGGGCAATAAAAGGCTGGAAAAATAAAAGGTACTCATAAAAAACAGCTGGAGGAGCATTTTACAACTTATTTGAAATGACTGGTTAGAGTGGAGTATCAGTATACTCTGCACTTTGCAGCCAGCAGATGTTCAGACTCTCTTATTACAATTATTTGTATGAGCTCGAGGGACAGTCACAATCCGTAACGTTCGTCCCCGCTCGCTCCCCAGAATGGGTTAGTTATCATGGGGAGACGGACAGGGGCCTCTGAAACCTGCTCTGCTCTCTTTGGAACTAGTTACAATGTGTAACTTTTGTCCCCCTCAGTCACAGCAGCAGATTTGTGGTATGAATGGAATGATTGGGGCCGTAATCTATTCATTACAACACAGTAGGTCAGCCGACGGTTGAATAGACCGTTTCTCAAATGCGAGAACGCCGGTTAGCATCCATGCTGAAATCACTGCCTCATATTTTTCGTTAAGGGGGACTAGTGCAGCGGAGTTGTAATTTATTTTGACTCCTGCGCTTGCGGTGTAAGTTGGATGTGTGTCAATTGCTTTTACGCTGGTGTCACAGTGTGGAAAAGACTATATACGGCTTTGCCCTTTATCCCAATAGCGACAGCCTTAAAGGGCCAAGCTCATACGAAATAGAATGTTGGTTATGCATTGTAACTCCAGATTCTATGAGTAAGAGCATATCCCTTTAAGTTTCCGCCCCACGTGCTCCACCATCGTCAGCTGAAGAAAAAGCTGCCTGTTATTGGAAGCCGAACTCAGGTCACGCGAATGTAATATACAGTGGATGCGGACCTGATTGGGGCCATCATACAGGACAATGGCGGGAAAGAAAATCTTCAGAACTGCGCATGCGCAGAAGGATAAACCCAGTAGTGACAGCCTTAAAGGGCTTCACGCATACTCATAGAAAACGTTTTTCTTATTAATGTCAATTCCGTAAAAACCGTGATAATAAAGACCAATGGAATGGAACATTATTGTGTCGAACTAATAAACTGTAGTGATATTATACCTATTTCTGTCCTGGTACAAGGTAAATCAAATGAACCTGGGAAAGCCCCTTCGAAGCGCCTCCACTGGGCTGTCTCTGTTCCAGTGTATGCTCCACCAGCAACCTGCCCTGTGCCCGTGGGACCGAATCCAGACCGCTCCACCATGTGCACAGAAAAACCATTGCAATAGACCTTCATAAGTCTGGCAATGGCAACAAGAACAAACAATTAAATATGCCACTGAGCAGTGTCAGGGCAATTATTCCAGAATTCCAAAGATATGGAACTGTTGAAAGCCTCAAGGGTAGATGACACAATTGCATTTTGCCTTTTCTGACCAGAAGGCACTGAAGCAAGTGCTTGGAGTTAACCAATATGCCATTTAAATTATCATTGAAACAAAGTGCTTAGGTCAGACATCATCAGCATGCTTGGCATTGAAACAGAGATCTGTGCAAGGAAAAGCATCTCATACTCATGGTGAAATATGACGGTGAGTCTGTCATGTTTTGGGGCTGTTTTAATTCACAAGGTTCAGGGTTGCTGGTTAAGATTAATGGCATAATGAATTCCACCATATATCAGGATATTTTGGCTGACAATCTGGTTGCCTACTTGGCTGTAGGTGAACTTTCTAACAAGAAAATAACCCAAAGCATACTTCAAGATCCAGAAATGGTTCTGTGACAAGAAAATGAACGTACTGCAATGGCCATCTCAGCCGCCAGTCCTCAATCAAATTGAAAACCTTTGGGCTAAATTGAAGAGGGTAGTCGATAAACACAAACCCAAAAATGAAAAGGATCACAAAGGTATCTGCTTGGAGGAATGGTCCAAAATCTCCCATAATGTGTGCTTTGTCAAAAATTACACAAGACTCCATGGTGTGCCCGAGGTAGTTGCAGTTAGTGCTAAATGAAGGATGCCAATCATTAAGAAACTTTGATTTTGTTGAAATCTAATTTGTATTCAATGATTGTTATGATTTTGGTTGTTTCCATCAAAAGATAAAAGTATTTTGCACATGTTGCTGTATTCCGTTTCTCGATAATAATATTGTTTATATATTTTTTGTCTTGTTTGCCCACTGTAAGTGGATTAAATGCTCTCTTACTTTACCAGGCTGAACTGACATTGCAAAAATTGTTTTGCCTAAATTTTTAAATATGTTTTAATTCCTTCTAATTCACATCTCCAGTGGATTTTCTTTCTTCATTGGAAAAACTGACCAGGAAGATGTACAGTGCAACACGTAACACATTTCACAGAAAACATTAAAGGGGACATATTGTGTTGATCGTTCTTTTAATACATATAAGTAATGTTATAATATTGGATTTCCATACCCAACCTCGGTAAAGTTTCTAAACATAAAATACAGGGGTTTTGCCGAAATCCAAGAATCTGATTTCCTCTCTGAACAGCTCGTCCTGAGATCTTCACGAGATCTGGACAAAACCTGATGTCAGACTGTGTCGTCCAATTAATACAAACCTAGCCAGAGCCAATCATGGCGCTGGACATGCCCACACCGGAAACTATTCCAGCAGGCACAAACAACCACGGATCATACTATGCCTTAGTAGCGTCTACACAGTGGGGGATCTAGAAAATTTTACATGGGGTGGCAAAGGGGTGGCAAGAGGTTTGGGAGGGGTGGGATGGGATGTCCTCAGTCCCCATAAAACGTGCATAAAAACAGAATACAATGATTTGCAAATCTCATAAACCCATATTATTCACAATAGAGCATAGAAAACATATCAGATGTTGTAAGTAAAGACAGGGAGAGGGTCACCAATCTGCAAAAAAACTATGTCTAAAAATTGGGGAACAATTTCAGAAAAATATTCTTCAATGTATTTATTGTAGAGTGTGTCCCAAAAAAGGAAACCAAGAATAAATGGTTAATTCTATAAAGATTACTTAACATTCTTTGATTAAAAATGGCATTTGGTGTTATATAACTATGTCTTCTATCTAATGATGTCAAGTAAGTGGAGGTTGTGCCACACTCAACTGAACAACAATGACACTTTTGGAGTAATTCAGTCACCACTTTGCACCAGATTGCATAAAATGATGACAGGCCTTAACACAGATGAACCTGGATGTTCAGTTTCAACTTTTCATTGCCGGGGCCATTAGTGCTTTAGGTTGTGTAAAGAGCACTGCTTTAAATATAAACCCTAATTGCTGCGTGACGTGCACAAATCATGCAGCTGACAACAGAACAACAATGAGTTCTGACAGCGATGCCTGACTAATTTTGTGTTCTTTGTATGATGTGAAAAAGTACACAGTTGTGTAATTAATAGTATAATTAGTTTTATAGAGTTAGATAAGTTTCAACAGAATACTTCTCATTTTATTCCAAGTTTCCTTTTTTTCCAGATGCACTGTATTATAAAATGCCTTCCAAGATGTAGCAGAGTGAATATTTAGGCCTAATGAAGTAAAAGTACCTCAAAATAAATACATCAGTCACAGTCCGGGATTGATATTGGCTATCTCTTTTAAGAGAGCTTCAGATGACGGTTGTTGTGCTGTGCAGCAAAATGTCTCACGCATCCAAATCTAGCTGATTTCACGCTGTTTCAATACTGAAAACAGCTAGACTTCTAATACGATCTTCTGATGATTGTCAGGCTACATAGACGTCTAGTCGTGTGGTGGAATTTCTGTCAAGTCGGATATTCCTCCTGCCGCGAGTACTTATGAGCTACGTCAAGAAACTAAATTGCTAGATCTATACAAACATATATACAGTAAAATAATAACAATTATATTTCAAGTTTCAATGGAATTTAAGAAATTTTCCCTGGTTCGGCTGACACATGCCACATTCATTAGGACATACCATCCGTATGTTTGCAAAAAGGGCCCGTACCTTTACCTGTAATGGACTGAGACGAGAGGCTAATAATACCGCTGCCTTACCTTTCGCATACAGACTAGAGATACGGGTCCGTGCTCGTAGCCACTGCACTGACAGTAAGGATCTGGTTTTATTATGCAGATTCATTGCTGTGATGTTGATCACATCACAATGAAACTTAACAGCGACCCTCTGGATTCAAACATTCCTGTTTTTGATATCTAGCTAAATGCATCAAAAACTGTTCTCATTTTTACTATAATCAAAACTAACCGAAGAGAAAAATGCTCCAACAAGTCATGTGGGATTGAGTCAGTTTTGGACCAGTGATTAATGCATGCATTGAACCATCACCTTTAGCGTACATTCCATCTATTACAAATTTAACTTTATTCAGTTGCCCCCCTCTGCCCCACTGTAGATCCGCCCCTGCGTTTACACTTCCAGAAATACAAAAGAAGAACCGCAGATTTTTTGCTGCTCAGTTTTGTCAGTATCTCTCCCAAAGCTGCACATCCATTTATTTTTGGACGCAATGAAAAGCACCTATTTCTCTTCCAAAAAAAGATGCCACCAGAAATCAGTGGGTAGCTTTTTTGTTTGCTGGCGGCAAATAGCCAAAGGGAACGTTAGCTGTTTGTGCTCAACATTTCGCCAATGACTGCTTTGTCAATAAATGATTCAACGTTGGATAAGCATTTCAGCTGCTTCTCAAACCTGAAGCAGTTGCATTGATCAAGCGCTCGGACCCACAAGTTGTAAGTAATGATATAACAGCAAATAATGTAAGTTAAGATAATGCGCTATGGGTGACTAGCAGGACCGCTAATGATAGTTAGTATTAACAACTGGCCTCAAACGCAGGCTTTGTAAAATATCTGAAGACAAAGCCTGGATTGGTCGTGACTGTCCGTGAGTCACAGACGCAGTAGCTGTAAGTTGCTTTTCTACATAAGCGTAGCTGTAAGTTACTTTTCTACATAAGCCTACCTAATGTGATGTTGAATGTGGCTGTAGCACTGCGGCTAATGTAGCAATGTTACTGTTGCAAATGTTTGTGTCTCAAATATGCGAGAGTGATATCAGAAGACATTCAACAGAAGGTGTGTGAACATAAACCTCATTTGAAGTTAACTTTTTATACTTGTTTGCAATTTGAATGCTTGGTACAACCGTTCACAGTAACGGAACTTGCTGTCTGTAAAACCAGTATTGCAGAATAATGTTTGTCTCTGTTGTTGTTATGACGGCTCAGTTACCAGCTACTGCATGTTAGTTTCCGTGCTGTGCTACTTAAAAATGCTCCTGTATAACTTCAATGCTGTAATTCTGATCGGTATGCTTGTGATTGTGTTACTTCGGTAAGCATCAATGTGGCAGTTTCGTCATAACGTTGCCTGATTGTACCCACTACAGTTAAAGCTACCCGGAGAGGTGCTGTAAAAGGCTGCAGTTAGACCAGACGTAGGTTTTGCAGAGCTTGGGGTGCGTGTTTGGGTGCTTGTAAAATGACTGCTTTACTTATCCATGATCAGGGTCAGCCAGATACTTCACCAATATCTGGGCTAGCTTTTGATGCTACCACAGTGAAAGTAATCGCGAAACGCACAAGCTACAACGTGTCTGATATAACAAACGATTTCTCTGCCCCTTACAGTCTGTAAAACCTGTATTATGTTCATAACATAAGCGGAGCTCTCTCTAGCCGTCACTGATTATCCATAACGCGCCCATTTTCCGCGAGCAAACACTGGTCATTCCGACGCAAAAAGTAAACCTTTACCATGGGCAAGTTCTGAAAAGACCGTTTAGCCTGGAGCTTTCGCCCCTCCATCATATACCAGCACAGAAACTGTTCCTTACTCCACGCTAACGACACATCAGTGATGCACAAGGAGCAGCAGGTCATTATAGTACACACCGAAGTAGTCCATAAGTTGTTGGTCCGCTTTTTGCGGTTCCTCACTGTCCATGTTTCCCTCTAAACTCCACTGGATTTTTATCGTCTCTGGTGTACACTTGGGTATGTCGATCCATTCTAGAAATGTGTCTGTATGGGGTGGTTTCTAGCTTCCCCTCAATCCTGGCTATACAGTGGAAACACCAGTGTACTCACCATAGAAACCGTAGGTAGATAGCAAATTCGAGCTTGAGCTGCCAGAATTTTGCACTGCGTTCTCCACTTTCGCCGCTGCGTTTATTAGAAGTTCATTTCATTAGATCTATACACATGTACAGTGTTTGATTGCGGAATTTCCCCGCTGATTCCTTAGCTCAAATGGCTCATGTTTCACACTAGGGAGGCAGACCTGGAAAACTGCATTCTGCTGAGTCCCGCCCAGATTCGCCCACCACAAAGCAGGCTAATCAGAAAAAAAGTGGGCACACAGGGAGGGGGGGGTCATAGCGGAAGAGCCGCTCAGATGAGGCGTTTCAGGCAGAGACTGCATTGGACTACAAATGGGGTTTTTTGAGGATGGCAGTATGGACCGCACTGGGAAAATACAATTCACGCACGAAGAAGAGACCAATAAAACCATAGCGTTTCTGGACATAAATATACATCACAATAATGAAGGAGACATTAAAATTTAAATATACAGGAAGCCCACCCACACTGATCAATAACTGCTTTGGTCCTCCGAACACCCCATAAATCACAAACTTTCCGTGGTAAGAACCCTGTTTGATCGTGCATCCATCATCACAGAAGACACAGACAAGAAAAACCAAGAGGAACATATAACTAACGCACTGAAGAAATGCCAGTACCCACTATGGGCCATAAACACAGGCAAACTACAGGTGCAGCAGAAGCAAAATACCGGCACATTCAGAAAGAAACGAAGAAATGAAACCGAAACCAAAGAAGTCATTACGTTACCATAGATAAGAGGCGTCACAGAGCGGATTCAACGGGCCATGAGAAAATTCCATATCAGCAGCCCGGTAAAACCGTACATAAAATTATGACAACTACTGGCACACCCGAAAGACTACATTGAGAACTGTAACAAATGTGACGTCATATACGAAATCCAATGCTGGTCTTGCCATAAAACATACATTGGGGAAACAGGTAGACCTTTTCACACACGTAAAAAAGAACACCAAAAAGAATGCGAGAAAGAGACAACAGTAAGACAGACACGCTCAGTTAAAAAACAAGCACTACAAGTAAACCTTAAATCAGCAATCACAGACCATTGCAAGAGGGAAAATCATATTATGGACTGGGACAAGGTGAAAGTCATCCGCCCTCAGAACAACCGACATGAACGCTAGATCATGGAGGCAATTGAAATCAGGAAGTGGGCCCACAGGACCATGAACTGGGACGAGGGGGCATACATGCTTTTCCACACCTGGAAAGCCATCTTGGAGGAGCGGCCGGATGGCAGGAGGTGTGGCCGCCCTGTCAAATCTGACAATAGTGTAAAGAAACTGGCGAGCGTAGTTGGGCTGAAAGGCCTGTTCTTGCCATTCATGTTATGTTATCTTTGCAAGCTTAATTTGTTGCTGCATTGTCGTTATTTATTTATCCATTCATTCATTCATTCATATATTAATTTTGCTTGCCATTGAATTTTTTGTGGTTTTCTGTTTTTCTTTTCTGTTCTTTTTTCCCCACTTGTTTTAAATTCGAGCTCCTGAGCCGCTGAATTTTTGGATCTTAACTGCTGCAGCGTTGCCTTTAACCTGAACATTTCTTGTTGTGATGCTCAATATCAAAACAATGCTCTGTAGTCTTTCCACAATAACAATTAGTGACGTCTGGAGTGAGCATATTATGCCCATCCCTGCCGCGAGCGCAAACCCTTCGAGACCTCTGATGCCTCCTCCTGCCTTTGAAAATGTGGCGCGCAGCTCGAGGCTACGTACTTCACATGAGTTCGGCGACACCCGCGGGTAACACAGATGAAAGCCGATGTCTGCTGCCGAAGATGGATCTTTCAATAAATCAGGGATCGACATTTCTCCAGTTTTACCTCTTAATAGCTTTGTCAATGTAATGATGTTCCTCTTCAACATAGCTTTAGCAACTGGGATAGTATTTCTCAACGTTTCCGTATTTTTGTCGATTATAATTAACAGGTCTCTACGTAGACACAACCAGTATATGTACATGCTCAGTACATGTTTGAGCGATACCTGTTCCGGAATTTCTTACTATTATGTGGGTGTACTTGACGTCAGCGATTCTGTAACAGGAACCTACTTCATCGTACCGTCATTCTTGTATCTCTCTTATATGGCTGTCATAGCGGCACAAGCCGACAGATACCACGCTGTTTCCGCGCCTTTCAAATATTCTCAGAGAATCACCCGCAACCGAACCCTTTTGGTCATTTTAGCATTCTGGGTGTACGCGTTTATCAGCGCAGGGGTGGGAAACCTTTTGACTGCTGGGGGTGTGGCACAGCTCACGGGGATTTCAACATTAGTGGCAAACATTTGCGCTGGTATAATTATGATGGGAGTCAACATGAGGTTGTTCTATATCGCCAAGTATCAACTAGAGAGGGATCCACCATCCATAGCGAGGGAACGAAAGCGGGCGTCAGTGTACCTCATCATTGTGGTGGCCGCATTTTTTATATCTACCTGGTCGCCGCTATTCATTCACTCAATGGTGTGCAGCTTCTTCAGGAGAAACTGCCACACGTTCAAAAACCTGGGCACGGACCCTCTGAGAATTTTGCCCCGAATAAACGAAGCCATCACCCCGGTATTGTACGCACGGTGTTGCACGTCCGTAAGAGAATCGTTGTTTCGCAAAGTTTGGACAGGATGCAGCTCAAAGCGCAGAACTCAAATTGGGGAAACAAAGACCATGGTACGTAGCCTACTACGAGCAAATTGAGTTGTATGAGCAGCCTCGAACTCCATGTTTGGCATGCATTGCGTGCATTATCCGTCCCTGCAGGGTCCCCGACCGCAGGGGTATATTTTGTGATGCATGAGAAACCTTCGGTTTTCTTTGGCACTGGAGAATTCCATGGTAGAACTATGTACATTTTTGCATACAGTTTAATCAGAGTCGAGCTTGAAAATAAATTAATTGCAGTGATCCAAAAATATTAAATATTAATTTTAGTGATCCTTAAACCTCAGCAAAAAAAAAAACACTATTGTGTTTTAAGAACCCTTAAACTCTGATTTTTGTTTGATTTTCTTCATAAGAAGACAGTAAAAGACAAAAATAAATAAATAACATAAATAAATAAAAGAAAAATAAATTAATCATTGTTCCGCAATTGTAGGACGATGTCACTTACATATTCCCTTCTGTTGGCTGCAGCGCTTCACCGAAGCTACATCACACTTCTACAGACTAAAATATTCAAAGTCAGGACGCCATTTTTTTGACCACATCATCACATAGAATAGCAAATAAGAAGATATTGCGCATCATTTATATGAATATCCCTGAAAATCAATATGACACATTCGGGATCATTGGAAACCTTGGCATATCCACTAAAATTTGAAATAGGCCTGAAATTCCGTTGGGTTGAATAAAACAGCTGCATTTGATGAATCCAAATTCATATGGGTCTGTAGGGTTTACGGGTTAAAAACACTCACCTGGTATGAGTGTCATGAAGGCTATTGATGTAAATCCTTAAAGCTTTCTCAATGGCCTCCATTAATAAAAAGGTTCAGTAAAAGATAATTACTCATATACTGTGTCACCATTGAAAATTTCCATACATCACTGCTGCTTATATCTAACTGCACTTCCAGTCTAAATTTAGCGAAGCAGCCTGGAATTAAAATAAGGAGGAAAGGTAAATCCCTGCTGGTTATTCAGGAGTACGAACCAGTTAATTTTGTGACTTGAGCGTCTGACAGCACTTTGGTCGGGCTTACAAAATTGTCACGTATGAAATATGCAGGTGAAGATTTTAATTTCACGTGTGCATGGCGCATTTTTTCTCGCTATTGGCAATATTCACGTGAGCTAACGTTTTTACATGCGAAAAAAAATAATGTCATCTGTGAACTTATTTAACTTTTAACATTTGCTTTGCACATGGGATTTCTGTTTTTATGTGAAAAGAAAACAATGCCACGTGTGAACTACATATTTTCAGATGATTAGTTTTTCTCACAGGTCTTTGAACTTTTGTACGTGTGAAAATAAAATTGGTCGCGGAAAATCATGTAAAATTAGCATTTTCATATTTGATTGCTCTCAGAACTAGAATTTCTGAATGGCAAAACAATGTGAAATCAAATGAGATTTGCTGTGATAAAAATTTTTATGTGTGAAAACAGTGTGAAATCACACGGTAATTTGCATCTTCACAAGTGAATTCCAATTTTTCTCATGTCTGTTTTTTCATTTGTGAAGAATAATTTTTACGTGTGAGAACAACTCATTTCACATGCAATGATGAGTAAGATTTGCATCTTAATATGTGAATTCCAAATTTTCACAAGTAAACTGCAAGCAAATTAATGTTTTACATGTGAAAACGCCGCGTGTGAGAAATCACATGTGAACTGCGAGCATGTGGTTGGGACACATGTATTTCACGCTGGTCTTTCCGCATGTGATCTGGAAGCATGGATTTTGGAAACATGTTTGAAATTCCCATGTTCATTTCTCAAGTGGGATTTTAATGTGCCACATGAATTAATTCCGGTCCTGCAGCTCTCATGTGAAAGAGCGACATGGAAAACATATGTGGATTGAAAACAAATGTGGTTTTTAGACGTGTTTTTCATTTTCTTACTTGCTCAAATGAAAAAAAAAAAATTACACGTGGCTGTAGATTGTGTGTCCCAAAACCGCATGTGGCTTATTACACGTGATTTTTTGTAAGGACATTTTTCCCAAATGAAGATGTAATGTGTTCACATGTGAAATAATCACATGCTTGCAGTTTACGTCTGGAACAGCCAACATAAAAAAAACATCCCAAAACTCCTCGTTTCAGTTCACATGCATTGTTGTGTTCTGTGGGTTTCTGTGTTTTGGTTAGTCAATTTTAGGTTTTTATTATTTTTGTGATGTCTAATGTTTTTAGTCATATGTTTCAGTGTTTCTCATTTCGTATCTCTCCCGTGTTATTCCGGTCCACGTCTTACCCATGTACGGTCTTTGCTTTCTCCCCGGTCGCGTCATTAGTTCGTTGCCGTTTTTGTCTTTATAGATTGTGTCACTATTTCGGGTGATTTAATGGATTCTGGGTTTCAGCCTTCCTTCCGATCTCGTTTGCTTATTTCCCCTTGCTTTTCCATGTTACTAACCCGTACTAACAGTTTGTTGTTTTTCTATTATATTTTCTATTTACTAACCAAAACTAACATTGTGTATATAAGACTAACGTACTAACAAGGACTTGGGATTGTACAGCTGCACTTACAAATTGACTAACGACCTCTCTGCATTCGCCATGTTCTAGTCTCCGCCTCTTGCTTTCGATTAATCTGCTTCACTGTGTTTCCCGCAGATTCTCTGCATTATTCTCATCTGTCCTGCCTCTCACTCTATGCACTTAGGAGTCCTTTTTCACTTTATTTATCCCGTCTAAGAAAGAGTCTTGTGATCCTTGTCCGTGTGGATATTTTCTTGTTTCATGTAATTATGTCTCCCTCGTGTTCCACCCTTGTTAATTATATTAATTTTCAGCACCTGTGTTTGTCCGTGCCCCGTCCCTATATATTCCCCGGCGCTGCAGAGCAGTTCAGATATGACTTCGCCCCCATTCCACTCATCGCTCATCTCTCACTCCTCTCGCCATTCCCCCCATCCCTGTTCCGTGTCTGCTGTGTCCAAGTGTCCCTGTTCCTCCCGAGTCTGCCCTCTGCCTGCTGTGCCCTCCCGAGTCTGCCAGCTGCGCCAGCTCCCGAGTTTTCCAGCTGTGCCCTCCCGAGTTTGCCGTCTGCGCCAGCAGTGCCCCTTGTGTTCCCGAGTGCCCCAGTTCGTGCCCAGCCCCTTTATGTTCCCGAGTGCCCGAGTTTTGGTTCTGTTAGTTTCTGAGTTTCTCCCCTTTTCAGTGCTTGTGCATGGTGGTTCCTTTGGCCGTTTTTTTCCCTCCCGAGTCTTTTTAGTTTTATTATTAAATTATGGTTTTCCCTACATAAGGCGTCTATCTCCCCTTGTTCAGAGTTTTCCCTGTTCTCTGTGTCTCTCCCTGTGTGTTGCCGAGAAATCCTTAACTTGTATGCTGTTGAAATGTAAGGTACTTCAATGTGGTTTTCACATGGGATTTTTCGCCAGGGAGTTTAGAGATTAGGTTTTTCTGGAATGTTTGTCTGTTGGTGCTGCAAAACTCCGATGCCTCCAAAGCAGCTTGATTATTTCACCTTTACTGGAATCATGATTTAAGGGAATGTTAATCACATACTTGCATGTCACACCTCAAAGCAGTAGTCAGCAGCCCTGTTTCTAGAATTTTTACCATCCCGTAGGTTTTCACTCCAACCCTTGCAAAACTCTCTTTAAAAAAGTGTGATCACGTTCAGCAGCTAATCATAGCATAAGGTCTGCTTAACTTGGTATGAAGAGAACCTACTGAATGGCATATCTCCAGGGACAGGGTTGGTGACCCCTGCCTTAAAGGGTTAAAAAATAAACTCCAGAAGGCAAGGCAGGCATTTTGGGAGGATGTTACTCGAGTGCAGGTGTTATTGTGAAAGAGGTGTTCAGCTGTATTAATATGGCTTTTCTTCTCTGTTTCTCCAGAGTCAGCCCTGAAACAGGATGGTGGGGAAAAGTGGTTCGCGGTCGTCTGTTTGGAGTTTTGGTCAAGTCATGAAATAGACTCTGAGGGCCCCCAGTTCAGACCAGTCCAGGCTTCCAGAAGCCCACCTTCACAGGAGATTCTTTACATGTTTAATATGGACTAATTTTAGGCCTTATCAAGGAAAGAAACCCCAAAAACCTATGCCATAGTATCTACTTGCAGCTTTCATAGGTACCCCTCTTTAAATTAAATTGTGATCTTTTTTTTTTCAAATTATATTTGATTTTATGACATTACGTTTGTAGTGATAAATATTTAGAATTGACGTAGGGGTATGCTTTAAATGTTTGCTATTTATTAGAGAAGAAATTGACATTAGTGGTCACCAACCCTGTCCTTGGAGATTTACCATGCACCAGCAGGTTTCATTGCAACCTTAATGTATCTTACCTAACAGTACTAATCACAGCTTAACAGTATCTCTTGCTTTTGATTGAACTGTGCTTTTCTAGGGTCGGAGCAAAAACCTACAAGATGGTACAAAACCCAAAACCAGTGAAGTTGGCACGTTGTGTAAATCATAGATAAAAACAGAATACAATGATTTGCAAATCCTTTTCAACTTATATTCAGTTGAATACACTGCAAAGACAAGATGTTTAATGTTCAAACTGAGAAACTTTTTTTTTTTTTTTTGCTGATAATCATTAACTTAGAATTTAAAGGCAGCAACACATTGGAAAAAAGTTGGCACAGGGGCCTTTTTACCACTGTGTTACATCGCCTTTCCTTTTAACGACACCCAGTAACCGTTTGGGAGGAGACCAATTTTTGAAGCTTTTCAGGTGGAACTCTTTTCCATTCTTGCTTGATGTACAGCTGAAGTAGTTTTTTTTAGGCTTCATAATGCGCCACAGATTTTCAGTGGGAGACAGGTCTGGACTACAGGCAGGCCAGTCTAGTACCCGCACTCTTTTACTCCGGAGCCATGCTGTAACACGTGCAGAATGTGGCTTGGCATTGTCTTGCTGAAATAAGCAGGGGCGTCCATGAAAAAGACGTTGCTTGGATGGCAACATATGTTGCTCCAAAACCTGTATGTACCTTTCAGCATTAATGGTGCTTTCACATATGTGTAAGTTGCCCATGCCTTGGGCACTAATACACCCCCATACCATCACAGATGCTGGCTTTTGAACTTTGCGCCTATAACAGTCCGGATGGTTCTTTTCCTCTTTGGTCCGGAGGACACGACGTCCACAGTTTCCAAAAACAATTTGAAATGTGGACTCGTCAGACCACAGAACACTTCTCCACTTTGCATCAGTCCATCTTAGATGAGCTTGGGCCCAGCGAAGCCGGCGGCATTTCTGGGTGCTGTTGATAAATGGCTTTCGCTTTGCATTGTGGACTTTTAACTTGCACTTGCAGATGTAGCGACAAACTGTAGTTACTGACAGTGGTTTTCTGAATTGTTCCTGAGCCCATGTGGTGATGTCCTTTACACACTGATGCCGGTTTTTGATGCAGTACCGCATGAGGGATCGAAGGTCACGGGCATTCATTGTTGGTTTTCGGCCTTGTCGCTTACGTGCAGTGATTACTCCAGATTCTCTGACCCTTTTGACGATATTACGGACCATAGATGATGAAACCCATAAATTTCTTGCAATAGCTTGTTGAGGAATGTTGTTTTTAAACTGGTCTACAATCAGCTCACACATTTGTTCACCAAGTGGTGACCCTCACCCTATCCTTGTTTGTGAATGACTGAGCATTTCAGGGAAGCTGCTTTTATACCCAATCATGGCACCCACCTGTTCCCAATTAGCCCGTTCACCTGTGGGATGTTCCAAGTAAGTGTTTGATGAGCATTCCTCAACTCTCTCAGTCTTTTTTGCCACTTGTGCCAGCTTTTTTGAAACATGTTGCAGGCATCAAATTCCAAATGAGCTAATATTTGCAAAAAATTATAAAGTTTACCTGTTCGAACATTAAGTAACTTGTCTTTGCAGTATATTCAATTGAATATAGGTTGAAAAGGATTTGCAAATCATTGTATTCTGTTTTTATTTACGATTTACACAACGTGCCAACTTCACTGGTTTTGGGTTTTGTAGATCTCCAGGAACAGGGCTGATTTGTAGTCTCTAGTTGTGAAATAAGGTGCGTTTTCCTGGGGTTGGAGTGAAGATTGACGGTACATTAGTTCTCCAGGAACAGAGTTGTTGACCATTAACATATATCATTAATATGTGTGTCCTATTTTATTTCATTTTATTTTATTTTGCATAACAAACAAATACCAAAGATGGCACACCTGCATTTTTATTTCAAAGCCCTCCTGTATTGACAGGGAGTCACTGTCATTAAATATGCATGTGTGGTACATGATACCAAAACATGAGCATTCTTTATGCAAAGTTCTTGGGAACATGATATTAAGAGAGGAGACCCTTTGCATGTTGGGCCATTACTCTCTTGACTGTTGTTACTGATCTTATACTTTGTGCTCTTTTGATGTAGAAACTTGATTATGCGTTTTGCGAATGCTTACATTTAAAGTGAAATTTATTATTTTTTTTAAATATACATTTCTTGTTCTGTTAATGTTGAAATTTCATTTTTAGGCCTGAGGATCCTGAAAGTAAAAATTAATTTTGGCTGCTGCTGACTTTATGTTCAGCTGACGCTGAATTTAGATTTTGTTCCTGTTTTGTTTTGTTTTGTTCCTAGTGAAACATTAGTTTAAGCACCTACATACATCCTGTAGCCATCCTCTCAGAATTGTATTTTATTGTATCCAGTCTTGAACAAAATTTAGTTCTCCATGCACTTGTGCATCAACTTATGTTTTGATGTAAATTTATGTTTATGTAAAAACAATATCACATGTGGTATTTAGATTGTTTGTCAGAAGCAAAGCTTGCAATGCAGCCAGACACCATTTGCTATATAACTCTTCGTGACTTAAGAGCATGAAATTTCTGTAAAAACGTAAAAAAAAAAAATAGTTATACAAGATATGGTAAGTTTTTTGCATATTAGTCATTTAAATGTGTATTTATTCATTGATTTATTTTTGTTTGGTGTAAGCTAACAGTACTTTAAATCGGTTATCATGTTCTAGCCACTTGTACGTGTTTAGTGCGTAGGTGCATGTGTGCATATGTGTGTGTGTGTTTGTGTGTATGTGTGTGTATATCTGTGTGTGTGCACGCGTGCATAGGTACATAACATAACATCTGACATAACGTAACATGAGTGGCGAGGACAGGCCATTCAGCCCAACTAGGCTCGCCAGTTGCTTTTTCTGTAGTGAATCTATTACTTCAAAAACTCAATGACTCAATGGTATCTAGCTTTGTCAAGCCTGTTCTTTAAAATTCCCAAGGTTTCTGCCTCAACAATATGGTTAGGCAAGGTATTCCACCCTGAGATTACTCTCTGGGTGGTAAAATATTTGCCAATGTCAGTGCTAAATTAACCCTTGGCCAACTTCCATTTGTGACCCCGAGTCTACTAAAAAAACTTGGCCTAAGTAATCCTACATAATTAACTTTGTTAATCCCTTTAACATATTTAAAGAGCTCAATCAGATCACCCTTAAGTCTCCTTTTCCTAAGACTAAAGCGATTACGGATCTTAAGCCTCTTCTCATAGCTTTCATCTTTTATAGCTGGAATCCGCTTTGTGGTTCTTCTCTGAACTTTTACTAGAGCCTCTATATTTTTCTTAAGTATGGTCGCCAGAACTCTACACAATGCTCTAGATGTGGTCTGATGACTGTGTTGTACAAGAGAAGTATGACCTCCTTGGATTTATACTCAATACTTTTGGCAATGTATCCCAGCATCCTGTTAGCCTTTCTAACTGCTCTGGCACAATGGCTAGAGCCTGTGAGGGTTTGGTCAACAATCACTCTAAGATCTTTTTTGTGTGGAGCACATTCCAGTTTTAAACCTCCCATGAAGTAATCCTGTGAAACGTTTTTATTACCTGCATGTACAACTTCACATTTCACCACATTAAATTTCATTTGCCACATATCTGCCCAGTTCTGGATTCTATCTTAATCATCCTGAATCACTTCATTGGACTCTAAACTGTTCACCAAACCTCCCATCCACAAATTTAACAAATTTGCTCTCAATATTCCAATCAAGGTCATGAATGTAGATGAGGAAGAGCATGGGCCCCAACACCGATCCCTGGGGGACGCCACTCCCCACCATACCTGTCTCAGATGAGATTCCACAGACCACCACTCTTTGTGTTCTGTCCTGTAACCAGTTTTGAACCCACTCCAGAATACCTCCTATAACTCCAATGGAGCTCATTTTAAAAATTAGTCTCTCATGCAGTACTGTATCAAATGCTTCTTGAAAATCCAAGTATATGATGTCATAAGCCCTGCTCTGATCATAAGTCTTGCTGGCCTCTTCAAAAAATTCCAGAGGGCTTGTCAGGCATGACCTTACCTAATGGAAACCATGTTGGCTAGCCCTCAAGATATTATTAGGTTCAAGAAATAATTCAAGCTCGTCTTTTATGATAGAGTCCAGTGTGTGTGTGTGTGTGTGTGTGTGTGTGCGCGCACATGCATGTGTGCATGGGAACTTGTGTGTTTTTGTGCATGGGTACTTGTGGTGTGTGTGTGTATATGCTTGTGTGTGAATGTGTGTGAGCTTGTGTGCTAGGGTGTTTTGTTTGTGTCTGTGTGCTTGTTTGTGTTTGTCTGCTACAACAGAAACAAATAGATGTCACGAGACTCGCACTACCAACGGACCTGACGCCATCCATGGTAGCAAACAGGCGAGCTCGACTAAAGACAAAAGAAAGGGGAAATAAACAAAATGAATCCCTTTCTCACTGACACTTTTCCTGTTATGCAGCTAAGATCCTGACAATAATCACTTTTCTCAAAAGACCTTACCGGCTAAAGCACCAAGGGGAAAATGACACTCTAGCAGCCCGAACGAGGTAGAACAGGAGCTTCGCGCTAATCGCGCGGCGGGGGATAAAAATACAATGATGAAAAAACACACGGACAGGACACTTTATGTGATGGGTTCAGGCAGCGGACGCCAAGAGCAGCGGCCAGAAATAAAAGGCAACACTCACAGTGTGCTGAGAGACTAAAAGCAGATAAAAATAACGAGGCTCGCGCTACCAACGGACCTGCCGTCGTCAGTGGTAGAAAAAGAGGCGAGCTCGAGGAAAACAAAAGAAAAGGGAAATAAACCAAAGAATCCCCTGCTCACTAACACTATTCCTGTTATGCAACTAAGTCCTTGACAATATCTCTCTAGAGAACCTTACCGGCTAAAGCGCCAAAGCAGAACTGACACTCTAGCAACGGGAGCGAGGCGAAAAAGGAGCTTAAATAGAGTCCGGGCCACACCTCCAATCAATGCCAGCTGGTCCAGGAATCAGATAGGGAGCAAAACGATATCGCCCCGAACGAGAGACACAAACAGCTCTCAAAGGTCCCAAACCATGACACTTTATGTGACTCTTGTTTAGTGTTGTTTAGATAAATAATATCATGTTTCAAGTATCGCATGTAAAATAAATGATGTAGGCTACTTTTCTCAAACAGATGCATGAATTCACAGATAAATGTCTCAGAAGCCTATTCGAAAATATGTATTCTCAAGGATCGCAGCAGAGAAAATCATGAATATTGTTACATACATACCTAGGTAAATGTTTTGACGGGCAAATTAAAACAAAAACAAAAAAAAACATAAAGTGGGTTACACATAGCATATTCATTTGACAAAGTGAAAAGGCACCGCACTTCTCTAGTTGCAAAGTCATGTATAATATCAAAGTCAATTCTCTTGGCCAGTTCATGTTCTATTGAGATCATCGCTAAACCATTTAGTCTCTCTTGAGACATGGTGGAGCGCAAGTGATTTTTTATTAGTTTAAGTTTACTGAAAGTGCGCCCGCCTCCAGCCACTGTTACGGGCAAATTCAGAAACATACACAACAAGACACAAAGATCACCACATATACTTTGCAGCCCCATGCTGTAGATGGCGTTTAGAAGGTCCAAAGGCCCGAGACCTTCTTCAAAAGTTGCACTGTATATTTTATTAATATGGTGCATCAGTTCTTCCAGTAACTCTGAGAGATCATTTGAGCATTTTTCGGACAGCTTTCTGCATGATGCAGTGATATCATCTTTCGACATATTCCTAACATTTCCCTAAAACACCAAACTCCTCACATATTTGTTTAATTGATTTAACATGTGTATCTAACTGAGAAATGATGCTGTTCATAGTGCCATAAAATACTTTATTTCTAAACAGAGTTGCTGAGCACTGCTCTGTCGTATCATTTCCTCCCCCGTCTCGTCAAAAAAGACCTTTTTCTTTCTGTTTCATTTTGAACTTGGCTTTGATTTTCATGCCACTGATGTGGGCAGCCTTCATATCCAGAGAAATGGATGAGGACTCCAGGACGAGGTCTCTGTCCTCAATGCACTTTAACACCTTCACCCAAAACATGAGAAGCACAACTGCATTGAATGACTCAAAGAAAGTTTTTTAAACCCAGTGCCTCGGCTCTGGCCTCACTGGTAAGGTTCTCTGTGTCTACAAGGCCGTCTAATGCACATAGCACATCGGGAAAATGCTGTGCCACTGTGCGCACGCCCTGGATGCGCGCACTCCACCTAATGTCAGACAACACCCCATGATCTCTAGTAGCATCCCCCAGCGGGTAGGACTCACACTGAGTAGCTTGTACAGCTGATTTATGCACCCAAAGAACGTACCGATCTCCGGACATGCTTGGACTGCATGGGCTCTAAGATAAAATTGTGCAACTGTTGTGTTCCGTGGGTTTTGGATAGTCAATTTTAGGTTTTTATTATTTTGGTGATGACTGTTTTTAGTCTGCTTTAGTGTTTCACATTTTGTATCATTCCCGTGTTATTCCGGTCCACGTCTTGCCCATGTATGGTCTTTGCTTTCTCCCCGGTCGCGTCATTAGTTCATTGCCATTTCTGTCGAAATAGATTGTGACACTATTTCGCTGATTTAATGGATTCTGGGTTTCAGCCTTCCTTCCGTACTCGTTTGCTTATTTCCCCTTGCTTTTGCCATCTTACTAACAGTTTGTTGTTTTCCTATAATTTCTAACCAAAACTAACATTGTATATAAGACTAACGTACTAACGAGCACTCGGGATTGTACAGCTGCACTTACTAATTGACTAACGACCTCTCCGCATTCGCCCTGTTCTAGTCTCCGCCTCTTGCTTTCGTTTAACTGGCTTCGCTATGTTTCCTGCAGATTCTCTGCATTTAACTCATCTGTCCTGCTTCTTACTCAATGCACTTAGGAGTCTTTATTCAGTTTATTTATCCCATCTTTGGGAGAGTCTTGTGATCCTCGTCTGTGTGTTAATGTTTTTCTGTTCCATGTAATTAGGTTTCCCTTGTGTTCATCACTCTGCTTTTCTCCTCACTCCCTTCAGTTCCAGTGTCTGTGTTTTCTGAGTGCCCCTTCACCGTCCGAGCCTGCCTTCTGCCAGCTGTGCCGCCCGAGTTTGCCATCTGCCAGCTGTGCCCGTCGCCCGAGTTCTGAGTCTGCCCCCCCGCCTGCTGTGTTTCCCGAGCCTGCCCTCTGCCAGCTGTGCCGCCCGAGTTTGCCATCTGCTAGCTGTGCTTGTCGCCCAAGTCCTGAGCCTGCCCCCCGCCTGCTGTGTTTCCCGAGCCTGCCTTCTGCCAGCTGTGCCCGTCGTCCGAGTCCTGAGTCTGCCCACGCCTGCTGTGTTTCCCGAGCCTGCCTTCTGCCAGCTGTGCCCGTCGCCCGAGTCCTGAGTCTGCCTCCGCCTGCTGTATTTCCCGAGCCTGCCCTCTGCCAGCTGTGCCCCCCGAGTTTGCCATCTGCCAGCTGTGCCCGTCGCCCAAGTCCCGAGTCTGCCCTCCGCCTGCTTTGTTCCCGAGCCTGCCCCGTCCGACTCTGCCCTCTGCCTGCTGTGCCCGCTTGAGCCTCCTGTGTCCCGAGTGCCCTAATCTGCTCCCTAGTGTTCCCGAGTGCCCTAGTCTTCTCCCTAGTGTTCCCGAGTGCCCTAGTCTGCTCCCTAGTGTTCCCGAGTTCCCTCGGTTTGAGTTATTTGCTTCCTGAGTTTTTCACCTTTTCAGTGCTGGAGCACGGTGGTTCTTTTGGCTTGTGCGCTACGTCATTTATTCCCCCTCGAGTTCTTTTTTTTTATTTTATTAAATATCTTTGGTATCCCTGCTTATGGCATCTCTCCCCCTTGTTTCCTTGTTCCCGAGTCCGAGTATCTTCCGAGTGTTCTGTGTTTTCCCGGTGTGTTCCCAGCAATTCATAACAGCGACGCACACGGGGAGAATGTGGCGAGGGGGTTTTTGTTCTGTGGGCGAGCCTGCACTCCCACCTCTCTTGCCATGTTTGCACCATTATCATAACATTGACCTCTACAGTCAGCTGTATCTATTCCCTTTTCACTCAATTTTTTTTTTTTTTTTTGAAAAGTCACTAAATTGTAAGAAGTGATCCTGTATTTCCCACCCCGCAGAGCCGCTGCTCTGTGTACACATCTCACCATAACTACATTTTGCTCCGTGTCTGGGGTTGCATCACACATTACGGAGTAGTATGCTGCCTCCTGCCTTTCATCTAAAACAGTACTTAGTACATGCTGAGCCCATAGATCAATAACTTCATTTTGGCTGTCCCGCGAGAGATAATGGCCTTGCACTTTTTTTCCCTGTCGCTGGTGCGCTCTGATATTTCACAAATGATCATCTAGGATATTATCGTACTTTGCCAACAGCTCAATTATGCCCAAAAAATGCCCATTATCTAGCTCATCAAGTGTGTTCGTATTACCCCTGAATGGGAAACTCCGAGAGGGTAAATACAAAGTGACACCTTTTAAGTAGTGCTTAGTTTTTTTTTCTAACTCAGTGGCTTCGGCTGCTGGCTTTCAACTACAGATGCATGTATGACAGAGTGCTGTAGGTTTTTCCATTTCCAATAACACTGTTTATGGGCAACATTTCTCTCGTGCTCCGAAAATTTTTTTGTAAAGCCTTTGCCATGTAACATTGGGAATTTTCATCCCATTACTGGAATTAAGCGAACTGCGTGACTTTGCCTTTTGCTCAAAAGAAAACAGTCGACACGGTAAGCAAACAAAGCATTTTTGGAACTGCTATATCCTACCCAGTCCTGCTCCGTCTTTTCATGGCCATTTGGTGATTTGGTGAAGTCAGGTAATTTGGGAATGCCCTACCCTCAACATCTTTTGGAATTTATTTTGCAATCTCTGTTAAAGGGGCTCTCTTGGCCAAGATGCGTGCAATGTTCACCCTGTCAGAATTAAACATTTTATCTGGCCATAAACCAGGATCACTGAAATTAGACTCTTTCGTTTCGCTTGTGCTCACAGTCACGTCATCCTGACCCTCCGTCTCCAGGGCAGGGTCTGTAGGCCTACCCTCTCCAATTGCCTCCTACAGGCTGTGTCACCACCTGAGCGTCTCCTCTCTGTTCCTCTCTGTTCCTCTCCGACAGCAAGTTTTTCATGCGGGCTGTTCAGTCTGTCTCTCCTCTCCAGCCCTAGCCTCATCCTCTCCAGATTTGACTGTTTCTGTCAGAGAAGAAGCATTGTGTTATATGGTCTAGGCTACGAATAACTTAGAGCTAGGTAGGCTAGCTAGCTACCAGTAAGTAAACTCACTTTTCTCTAGAACCTTTTTCAAATATGTGGCCATAAAGCCCTCAACTCATTTGCATCAGCTTCCCTTTTCCGCTTTATCTTTCTGTTTTTGGAACCCGATGGTTGCTTACTTGTACTAGCCATTTAGGAAACTGATTGCGAGGCACGAGCTAACTGAGGAATCTCTCTTTTTTAAAACTTTATTCACTGCTCATACAAAATACAAAGTATTTAACCAATCCTCTTTGCCTGATCTTACACTGATTGAGGACATTTGGCACATACCTGTAATTAAACGAAAAGACCGTCAAAGGAGACCCAAAACTCTCCAGCAGCAGGAAGCCTGTATTAAACAAGAGTGGGATCAAATTCCAATGGCTAAATTCAAGAAATTTCTCTCCTCAATGCCCAGACGCCTCCACCCTTTGTTAAAAGGGGATACCACACCATGGTAAACAGGCCCCTGTCCCAACTTCTTTGAGACCTGTAGCAGCCATCAAATTTGAAATGAGCTCATTTTGTGGATAAATTTGTAAAATTTCTCAATTTCAACATTTGGTAAGTTATCTCTGTTCTATTGTGAATAAAATACTGGCTGGTGTGATTTGAAAGTCATTGCGTTTTGATTTTATTCACAATTTACACTTTGTCCCAACTATTTCGGATTTGGGGTTCTACTTTCACTTTCCAGGCACAGGAACCATTTGACTTGGGCTCAGCTCCACTTTACTGACCACCATATTTCCTGTGTTCTCACAAGCATGGGACCCTCACGGTTCGAATTATAGGATATTAATCTCCTTTTGACCCCTTTGGGGACTTTAGAATAGAAATTTGCCGGCATGAACATGGAAACAGGCTCAGGCATGGCTACAGTGTACTCCATGTGATTTTTTTGTTTGGACCCGGAAAGGAAAGAGCATTATCATATGATGCGTTATGTCAGACTTAACAAGAGGATTGAGCCATCACATTACTTCCTGTTTCACTAGGGTATAAAATTTAGGTAACACACTTGCAATATCCCTTTGTCATTGTTACGGCCCGATCTAGGTAGTGCGACCACTGGTAGATAAATGAAGGAAGCACGGGGAGAGAAAACTGCGGCAAATACAAAAGAACCCGAACGCTGCCCAGCACTCCGGTCCCTATACTGCCTAACCAGAGCTAACTAAAACCTACCGCTAGTCTTCGAAGGTTTACCAGGCACGGGGCGGCTTTTAAACACGCCACTCCAGAACGCTCCGTCCAGAAGCGTGGACTGAGCGAGCGAATCGTGTACCCCCTTCCGAAACAAGTTTCCACCCAGAGTCACCTCCAAAAATAACAAAGGGAAAATAACAAAGCAAAACAATAAAGAGGTATCCCGATGGAAGGATAGTAAGATCCAGCTGGGACTACCCTAGCTAACCAGAGTAACCGAACAGCACACAGAAAGGGCGAGACGAGCGAGGTAGTCGGACACGCGAATCAACGTCAAAACCCGGGCATCTATTACCGAGCAACCAGATGGAAGGGCAAAAGCAAAAGTCAAAGTCACAGAGCGACAGGCCAAGGGTCAATCACAGGAATCCAAACAAACCATAAGCAGGGCAAGGCAAGAATCGTAGGTCAAAACAAACCGGTCCAACACAGAAGGCAATCGAAATACTCACAGTTTAGAAACGCTAATTACAAATGGAAGAAGAGCTAGTCTTTCACAGGAGTGCACGTGGCGCCCTTATAAACGTATCGCCCCGCCCCCGGAAGTGGAACGTTCCATTCAGGCCCAAGCAGAACCAATATTAGGGCAAAGGTCATAACAGTCATCCAACTCCATGAAGAAAACAAAACAACTGTCAGTTCAGAAGAGACAGGTGGTCATAGATGTTACGGCACACCTCCAGCGTTCACAATCACCAGTCTACTAAGACCCGGCCTGCATTCCAAGCTCCATCTGAATCACCTACGTCCGTTACTCCTTGTCATTCTCTCATTAGTCCCATTTATTTGATACTGTAGAAATGGGATCTGATTGACTGCTGTTGTGCATGACAGAGTCGCAATGGCCCCTGCCCAATGCAGACTTTTTTTTGAACATACCATCTTTACATATTTTGAGTAAGAGCGGAGACAGGAGATTTGCATTCACTGAAATTTTTCAGAGGGCTGGCTAATCGTGATTGCATTTTTAGCCCCTCAGATTGATTAAAAAAAAAGAAGAAATGATCTAGATTGATCTAGAGGGAACTGTACTAACCGATCTAATCGACCTAAACAATCTTTGCTGTTTTATTCAGTCAGTAAAATTTCTCTTTCTTTAGCTTATGTTGAATGGTCAGCCAAGTTAAGTTATGATCTAGGTTGCTAGCTAACTTGGCTAACGTTACGTAGTAAGCAGTATAACATTAACGTGAATTGTGGAGGTTAAATGTTGTTAGGTAGCCAGTCATATATAGCGTAATGTATTTTACATTTCAAAAATACCTATGAAGATAAGCATTTGAATAAAGTAAACTGTACTCTGTCATGAGTCATTCTTCTGTACATTTACTCGATTTAGCTTCATAAATCCAGGTGCGTAGTAGTCACTGGCTGTGTCCGAAATCACTCACTACTCACTATATGGTGCACTATATAGTGAGTCCGCCATTTTGTTGCGCTGTCCAAATTGTTAGTAAGAATTATTATCCCCTATGTAGTGAACTCATTACATTCCACAATCCACCACGAAAGGTAGTGAACATTTCATGGTCGCTATCCCAGCAATATGTCCCATCAAGCATTGCACACAGACCGAAGAGGAGCAAGATGGCAGAAGGAAGAGAGCTGGAGCAGCGAGGTAGCGCCAATTTAAGTTGCAAATGTAAGAAAGTTTACATTAATGTTGTTGACATGTTAACGTTTGCTTGCAAATCCTTAGCTGCACAAAAAATTATGAATATTTCACCACAAATCATGGCTAGCAACCCAGTCGCTTTTTTCTGCAGAAAAGTTAAGCTAAAGCTACATGGGCTAGTTTTTTAATCCGCTACCAGCGATTTCAGATTTGTGTCGCATGGGCTATCGAGAAATTATCCGTTGTTAGAATTATCTGAAATCTCCGCAGGGACTGACGAAGATGTGAGGGAACTCATTTGCATGTGAAGTGATATGGGCCACCTCTTCTCAGGGAAGGGGTTTGGCTCTGCTGCATGGAAGTGGTTAACTTTATTCCCATCTTTGATTTATATGCATAACAAAAGTAAACGTACACTTAATCCTTTGACTAAATTTCCATCTTACCAAAACTGTTTTTTAAATTGACGGATTTTCACTGTTTTACAATACACTGATTAAAAGACCAGAATGTACTTTATTAATCCCAGAAGGGACATTTCTGCGCATTTTGTAGAGCTGTGCAGAAAGAAATGGGTCTGTCAGGGGTGATGAGTCCTACCAGGGCCTCCAGGAAATGGGAAAATTTAAAGAAGACATACAAGGTTTGAAAACTTCGATTTTTTCCTTTACCGTGACCCTAAATGGTAAAAAAAAAAAAAAATAGATTGACCGCATCACACATTTCCTTGAGCTGTATTTTAATTGCACACTGCATGAGCGATGCTCTATCTTTAATTCTATGACTTGCAATAAGTGTAGAGGCTCAGGAAACCACTAACAGGGAGCGGCACTGAATCAGGGGAGCCTACTGCTGCAATGTGGAAGTGATCTGCCAAGGATGAGGCGATAGATGACGGGCCATCTATTCTGCCTCCAAGCCTGATTGCCCCAGAGAACCCTCCTGTGTCAGTCTCCCCTGATTCAGTGCCACCAGAGTCAGAGAGTCCACCCGCAGAGAGAGAGAGAGCTGGAGCCAGGGCCATCCAAAAGACAGCAGCAATACCCACTTCTGGGGCTGCTGGAGAGGGGAGGAGAGGAGGACCGAGGAGAGGGAAAGGAGAGAGGGAGGCCAGGGAGGAAAGATCATCAAATTTATTGGAGAGAATTGAGGAGAAAATGTAAAAAGAAATATACTCAATAAAGATGTTTTCATAAACTAATGTGCACAGGCTGACAACTAATATCTGCAAATGTTTACCCTCCTGTTGTGTTCAAAATAATATAATATCAACAATATCAACAGTTATGTGGAAGGAGAAACTGAGCCAGCTGCTACCGTCATGCAAGAAGATAATTCAAATTAATTATCATCAGTTTAGATTTGCTCGCTGTTCTCTGATGAGGGACTAAAGGTCTGCTGACATGTTGGTTGTTTGAATTCATGTTTACTACAACCACATTAGGTTCGGGAGATGTTCCTAATTAACTGGGCAGGGGAACAGACTGAAGACTGGTTAACGGGAATGCAGTCCCAAACCTAAAGACCGAGAGAAAGGCTTGGGAGCTCATTCCTTATTAAAAGAACTGGAAAAGTACTTCCATATTTAACTCCCATAAATGTTGTTGACAATTACCGATGACGATAAACTCTAAACTAGGAAGATGCTGACTGGTTGTTTTAAGGACATATAGTGAGTGACAATCCAGCAACTTGCGCACTCAAAGCAATGGGTTATATACACCACAGACATGTAAGGACACTTGGATTACAAATGCATCACACCAGGAGAGAGAAGCATGCAGGACACAAAATAATCAAAGGAGGCAGTATACCCAAAATGCAAGTTACTGGATGGGAGGAAAAATTAGGGAAATTCATGCAATGGTCGTGACATATTTTGTGTTCAGACCATGGAAGGAATTTCAGTTTATCAGTGGTGGAAATCTCAATGGTCGGATAAGCCTGCCCAGTCCACCCATGAATTGTCAGCCAGTTTCTCTGATTAACCCTCTATTAACCAGCGTAGCATATCTGCTACATGAAGTAAAAGGGTTAACAGCCTGGACACCCTGTTGGTTTTGTTTCTTATTGCCAAATAAACATTTCAGAATAACTTGAATGGTCCGTCAGTTTATTTTTTTCATGAGCATTATTACCCAATGTAGCAGATTTGGGCCAAATGTGTCAAAACTTTTTGTCTACAGTTTTTCAAATAATGGCCCAAAATAAACATTTTTGCATTGGGAAATAATTTTATCACAATTGGAAATGGGTTTGGTTAATAGAGGGTTAATTCTGTGACTTGGGCAAATAGAAAAATGTGCCAAATTCCAGCATTTGGAGCAAATGTTTGTGTTGGTTTTCTATTCTTTTTTCCCCCATCCATCATTTTCCAACTGAGCATTTTAAAAAATAATTATTTATTCATTTATTTCTTAATTTATTTTGCGTGCCATTACAATCTGTGGTGATTTCTGACTTTTATTTTCCCTTTTTTTATCACAGCTGCTGTCACGAGCTCCTGAGCTGTTGAATCTCCGGATTTTAATTGTTGCAACGTTGCATTTAGCCCTGGTATTCCGTGTCTTGATATCAAAACAATACTCTGTGGTCTCTCCACGATAGCAATTAATAAAGTCTGGAGTGGGAATATCACGCCCATCCCTTCTGATCCCCCCGTGTGCCTTTTAAAATATGGCGTGCAGCTCGGTACAAGCCACTTCTTTGGAGCTCAGCGACCGCTGTGGGTAACGGCGGAAAGCCAATGTCGGCTGCCGAAGGTGGATTTCGAAATTCTTTGAATAAAACAGGAATTGATATTTCTCCAGTTTTACCGCTTAATAGCTTTGGAAATGTAATGATGTTCCTCTTCAACTGATAAGGAATCAGGTAGACACCAGATGCGGGGAGATGGGAATGAGGATTTATTAAACAAAAAACAAAACAGGCACGAGGGCCAACGAAAAACTTGGCCCAAAGGGTTGCAAAAGACAAACTAAAGTATGCTGCACAGAGCTATAAACAAAGAATGCAAAACGACAAAAAACAAAAGGCACTGGAAACTCCAGGCAAGAGATCAAGGAAAATAAATAACAAGACTATATATATACACAAAACAAGAGGCTAGGACAAGACTTGAAACTAGAAATGCTAGGGAACTTGACAACAAGAACTTGGCTAAACTTGAACATGCAACGAGACGCGAGACACTGTCTGCCAGCCAACTTCCACCGCATCCAGATAAAGCTTGGAAATCAAGGACACATGAGGGGCAACACCTGGAGAAGCAGAAACAAGAGGCATGGCAAGATCAAGACATGGACAGAGATTGGATGACATGACCTGCTCATTAACAGAATGAGCGTGCTCAGCTTAAGTACCAATTAAGTATGCAGTTTGGAAGCAAGCATGAATGTTAAGAACAGAAAAGCACAGCAAGATCTTGAAATAGCAAAGCAGGAATCATGACAATAAACTCCCTGTCTAAATTAGTAATATTAGTAATGTGCCTATCTAAGAATTACACCACCCAGTGAGTGTTAGTAAATGTTAGTAACTTAAAAACAGTTAATTGCCAATTAAGCTTAGAAAGGCCCGAAGCCAGCACAGCACAGAAGGAAGAGGGAAATACCAAAGCCAACCCAGAGCTCTGAAATGTGCAACAACGAAGGCACGGGGCGGAACGCAGACAAGCGGTGGAGTGGCATGGCAGACCTGGCAAGAACAAAAACATGGAAAAGTAAAAACATGGACATGGAAACATGAAATGCAAAAACTGTGACATGAACTATGAACTATGAAACTATGAACTATGGAATCTTGATACATGAAACTGTTAAAACCATAAACAATATTGTCCTGGCCAAAGGCCAGGACCCTGGAACACAACATCAACATAGTTTTGGCAACAGGGATCGTATTTCTCAACGTTTCTGTATTTCTATCGATTATAATTAACAGGTCACTACGGAGAGACAGCCAGTACATGTACATGCTCAGTACATGTTTGAGCGATATATGTACGGGCGTTTCCTACTACTACGTGGGTGTTCTTGACGTCTATGAAGCAGTTACAGGAACCTACTACGTTGTACCGGCATTCTTGCTGCTCTCTTTTATGGCTGTTTTAGCGGCACAAGCCGACAGATACCATGCCGTTTCTGCGCCTTTCAAATACTCTCAGAGAATGACTCGCAACCGAACTCTAATGGTTATTTTCGTATTCTGGGTGTACGCTTTCACCATCGTAGCGGTGAGCAACCTTGTAGCGGCTGGGGTAGCAGTACAGATAACGGGCATTTCAACATTAGTGGGAAACGTCGTCACTGTTGTAATAATGCTAGGACTCAACATCAGGCTGTTCTTTATCGCCAAGTTTCAGCTAGAAAAGGATCCACCGTCCATAGAAAGGGATCAAAAGCGGTCGTCAGTTTACCTCATCATTGTGGTGGCCACATTTTTCATTGGCGCCTGGCTACCGCTATTCATTCACTCAATGGTGTGCAGCTTCTTCGGGAGAACCTGCTACACGTTCAAAAACCTGGGCACGGACCCTCTGAGAATTTTGCCCAGACTTAATGCAGCCCTCACGCCAGTCTTGTACGCTCGAGGCTGCACGCCCCTGAGAGAATCGTTGTTTGGCAAAGTTTGGAAAGGGTGCTGCGCAAAGCAAAGGTAAGCCAGGCAGCGGCGCAGAAGGCCACGCACGAAGCAGCTTTGCGTTTCTTCCGTTGTCTACCAGGTTTTGGATATAGTTTTAAATATAACAGCCCACATACCACAGAAACATTTGGTTTCAAGCTAACTGCATTTGGAGAAAGTTTTGCAGACTGAAAATCTATCATTAGTGTTGAGCTGAAATGATCTTGATCCGTAAATCTCGGAAAATGGGATCTTAGTTTTTTAAACCCCCCCCCCCCCCCCCTTGATCTACTTGAGCAGATTGAAAGTTTGGAACAAAATAATTTCAATATTTTTGGACAATGTCACAAACATATTTTCTGGTTGCAGGGCTTCACGGAAGCAACATTGCCAAGTTAAATATTCAAGCCCAGGACACCATGTTTTAATGGCCACAGCATTACATACATTAGAAAATAGCTATATAATTTGTATTATTTTATTCTAATTTCCCTGCAATTCAGCAGGACATATTTTCCATATTTGGAAACCTGGACAACTAAAAAAGATAAAATAAAAAAAACAAGTATTTGCCACTAACGTGTCTTGCCAGGAAATGACAAATCGTGTCAAAATGAACAGTGTCTCGGTGTAACCTTGGGAGTGACGAGAAGGTCACCAAAATCGACTGGCGCCGGGGTATCACCCTAATACATGTTGACATGAAATTTGAAGGAAATCCGTCTATTCGTTCTTGAGATATCTCGCTGACAAGGATTTGGGACGGACGGTCGTGAATACTATTTCCCGCCGCTTCACGCATTCGCGCGGCGGGAGACAAAAAAGCCAGTCGCATACTGGGATATACATTGCCAAAAATATTGAGTACAAATGAAGTACCTATTACTAAAACCCCATAAGTCACACTTGACTTGACTTGACTTGTGGGGTTTTAGTAATCAGTGCTTCAAATCCAAGGAGGTCATACTTCTCTTGTACAACACATTCGTCAGACCACATCTATTGTGTGCACAGTTCTGGGGACCATACTTTAAGAAAGATATAGACGCTCTAGAAAAGGTTGAGAGAAGAGCCACTGCGCTAATTCTGGGTATAAAAGATGAAAGCTATGAGAACAGGCTGAAGATCCTTAATCTCTTTAGTCTTAGGAAAAGGAGACTCAGGGGTGATCTGATTGAGGTCTTTGAATATGTTAAAGGCATTAACAAAGTGAATTATGTAGGATTCCTTTGGCCAAGTTTTGTTTGTAGAACTCAGGGTCACAAATGGAAGTTGACCGAGGGTTAATTTAGCACTGATATAAAGAAATATTTTTTCACACAAAGAGTAATTTCGATGTGGAACAGCTTGCCTGACCATATTGTTGAGGCAGAAACCTTGGGAATTTTCAAGAGCAGGCTTGACTTAAAGCTAGATACCATTGATTCATTGAGTATCTGAAGTGATTTTTTCACAATAGTTAAAAAAACTGGCGAGCCTAGTTGGGCCGAACAACCTGTTCTCGCCACTCATGTTATGTTATGTTATTTTATCTCCTGGAATAGGCTGATGACCACTGCCTTCAAGTGTTAAATGATAAACTATAGAAGGCAAGGCAGCCATTTTGGGAGGATGTTACTCAAGCGGAAATGTAGTGAAAGAGGTGTTCAGCTGTATTAATATGGCTTTCCTTGTCTCTTTCTCCAGAGTCAGCCCTGAAACAGGACGGTGGAGCAAAGTGGTTCGTGGTCGTCTGTTTGGAGTTTTGCTCAAGTCGTGAAAAAGACTCTGAGGGCCCCCAAGTTCCGGCCAACTCTGGCATCAGGAAGCCCACCTTCACAGGAGATTCTTTACATGTCCAAAAAAACAAAACATATGTTTAGTGCACTAATTTTCAGGCCTTATCACGGGGGGAAAAAAACATGCCATCATGTCTACTTGCAGCTTTCATTGAAATCCTTCTTTAAATTAAATTGTGATAATTTTTTTCACATAATATTTGCTTTTATAACATTACATTTGAAGTGATACATATTTAGAATTGACGTAGGGGGATGCTTTAAATGTTTGTTACAATAGAAATGGACATTAGTGGTCACCAACTATGTCCTTGGAGATCTACCATCCTGCAGGTTTCATTGCAACCTTAATCTATCTTACCTAACACTACTAATTGCAGGTTTACGGGATGTGTGGCTTTTGATTGAGGTGTGCGTTTCCAGGGTTGGAGCAAAAACCTATAAGATGATAGATCCCCAGGAACAGGGCTGATTTGTAGTCTCAAGTTGTAAAATAAGGTGCGTTTTCTTGGGGTTTTCTCCGCTGTGCGTCGTGCCTTAGAACGCCCCTCTGCCGTTATAAAATCACTGTAAGCCACTGCTTCTTGGGACTTATTCCTTTAATATCAGATCATGATGTGGTGTTTAGATTGTTTGTCAGAAGCAAACCTTACAATGCCGCCTGAAATTATTTGCTATATAATTCTACATGACTTAGAAGGATGAAATCGCTGTTAAAAGTAAAAAATAAATTGTTCCACGAGATGTTGTAAATTTGTTTTGCGTATTAGTCATTATTTGAAATATTTATTTATTTATTTATTTATTTATTTATTTTGTGGCATAAGCTAACAGTACTTTTAACCGGTCATCATGTTCTAGCCCCGTGTACATGTTTCTCTGTGTGCATAGGATCATGTGTATGTGAATGTTTGTAAGTGTGTGTTTGTGTGTGCGCGTGTATGCGTGTGTGTGCTTGTGTATTTGAATGAGAGAATGTGTGTGTGCATGGGCGCTTTTGTTTGTTTGTGTGTGTTTGTGTCTGTGTCCTACTGTAGAAATAACCAGCTTTGTTTTCCCCCAATTGCTTCACTTTTTCCTTCGCTTTGATGATGTATAAACGCTTGAATCATCAAACCCCAATTCCAATGAAGTTGGGACGTGGTGTAAAACGTGAATAAAAACAGAATGCAATGATTTGCAAATCTCATAAACCCACATTTTATTCAGAATACAATGTGGACAACATATGACGTTGAAAGTGAGACATTTTACCATTTTGGGAAATATAACTCATTTTGAATTTGATGGCAGCATAACATCAAAAAAATTGGGACAGGGGCAATAAAAGGCTGGAAAAATAAAAGGTACTCATAAAAAACAGCTGGAGGAGCATTTTACAACTTATTTCAAATGGCTGGTTAGAGTGGAGTATCAGATGCCGCGGCAGGCGAAGCTGCACCAAGCAGCGAGCCGACGCAGCTGAAAGTGATTGGGTGAAGTAAGAGGAAAGGAGCTCACGTTTCTGAATAAACGAAAGGCCTAAGTTCCATAAATGAAGCGAGCAACCAGATAGAAAAGAAATGTCAATGAAAGAGAAAACCAACAAGGCACCCAACAACAGTGCCAAATAACCTAAAGAAGCTAAGCTTCCCAGAACCAAAGAATATACAGAACCAAAGAATATATATATATATATACGTAGCAGGCCGAAGGAGGGCCCAGGCGGGGACTTGAACCTCCAGACTCCTGGGTAAGAGTCATGCGCGCTGACCACATCGCCAAAGAGCCAGGTTCATTGGCAAGATAGCCAGGGCACGTACTTATTAGGAGACACTTCCAGTGACAGGACCCCTCTACTGTCACATATATATATATATATATATATATATATAAAATTTGGCAAACCCCTGACTAGAAATATATCGTGTCACAGTGAGAAAAGTCATATCAAACACTCCAGCGAAGGAGGCATGGCGACTTCCGGCTTAAATAGACTCAGGGAAGAACCGCCCAGGAGTAATCAGCCACCTGGGTAAAAAATACCATGTGGAAAGAAAACGATGTCGTCAGGGATGAGAGTAACAAAGAAAGTAAAAAGCACATAGCAAACCATGACATTATTGGGCTAATTGGGAACAGGTCGGTAACATGACTGGGAATAAAAAGAGCATTATAGAGAGGCAGACTCTCTCAGAGGTAAAGATGGGCAGAGGCTCACCAATCTGAAAAACTGGGTCTAAAAATTGTGGAACAATTGCAGAAAAATGTTCCTCAATGTAAAATTGTGAAGATTTTGAATATCCCACCATCTACAGAAGATAATATCATCTAAAGATTCAAAGAATCTGGAGAAATCTCTGTGCGTAAGGGACAAGGCCGAAGATCAATATTGGATGCTTGTGATCTTCAGGCTCTCAGGCGGCACTGCATTGAAAACGTGCATGATTCTGCACTGGAATTCACTGCAAGGGCTCAGGAACACTTCCAGAATTCATTGTCTGTGAACGTAGTTCGCCCTACAATCTACTAATGCAAGCTAAAGCTATATCATGCAAAGGAGAAGCCATATGTGAACACTATCCATTTAAAATGGACTGAGGGAAAATGGAAAACTGTTCTGCGCTCAGTTGAATCAAAATTTGAAATTCTTTTTGGAAACCACGGATGTCGTGTCATGTGGACTAAAGAAGAAAGGGACCATCCAGCTTGTTATCAGCGCTCAGTTCCGAAGCTTGCACCTCTGATGGTATGGGGTTGCATTAGTGCCAAAGGCAAGGGCAGCTTACACATTTGGATAGGCATTATTAATGCTGAAAAGTATATAGAGGTTTTACAACAATTAATCTTTCAGGGAAGGCCTTGCATATTTCAGCAAGACAATGCTAACCCACATACTGCATCCATCACAACAGCATAGCTTCACGTGTAGAAGAGTCCGGGTGCTGATCTCTCAAGATCTTCGCATCCTTATTGTTGCAAAACACTCTGATGGCATTGGTTACAGACAGATTTCTAAACTTCTGAATGCTCCAGTGAGCACTGTTGGGGCCATAATCCAGCAATGGAAAGAACATCATTGCACCATAAACCGGCCACGGCCTGGTGCTCCTTGCAAGATTTCTGACAGGGGAGTCAAAAGAATAATCAGAAGAGTTGTCCAAGAGCCAAGGACCACTCGCGGAGAGCTTCAGAAAGACCTGCAATTAGCAGGTACAGTTATTTCAAAGAAAACAATAAGGAATGCAGTCAACCGCCATGGCCTCTATGCACGCTCACCATGCAAGACTCCATTGCTGAAGAAAAGGTATGTTGAAGCTCATTTGAAATTTGCTGCACAACATTTGGAAAAGCCTATGAAATACTGGGAGAATATAGTCTGATCAGAAGAGAACAAAATTGAACTCTTTGGATGTCATATCACACACCATGTTTGGAGGACAAACGGCACTGCACATTAAACCTAAAACACCATTTCAACAGTAAAGTTTCGAGGAGGGAACATCATGGAGTCGGGCTGCTTTTCAGCATATGGTACTGTTCAGACTTCATATAACTGAAGGAAGGATGGATGTAAAAATGTACTGAGACATTCTTGATAAAAATCTGCTGCCATCTACCAGGAGGCTGAACAAGAAACAAGGGTGGAAATTTCAGCAAGACAATGATCCCAAACACACAGCCAAGGAAACTCTCAATTGGTTTCAGAGAAAGAAAATAAATCTGCTAGAATGGCCCAGTCAAATATCCGGCTTGAATCCAATTGAAAATCTATGGAAAGAACTGAAGATCAGTGTCATGGTTTAGTCCTGCCGGATACAACAAGCAATCCGGCGGGCAATGGGACCATGTACCCAAAGGCTGAAAAAGTAACCCACTTGCACAGGCTGGTAAGAAAAATAGAAGACATTTAATAAATATACTTTTTAAAAATAACAAAGAGAAAGGGGAGCAGCAGCAACACATACGAGGCTAAAATACCAGAATGCAGCAGCTCTTAAATACTCTAAACTTCACCTCCACTTCAACAAGCAAAAGGTGTGGCTGATTGAAATGGAGGCGAAGATAGCAGGACGGGGAGGGACTGCAGGGCAGGACCATCACAATCAGAGTTTATGGAAAAAGCCCCCGGCCCGGAACCTTCAAGAGTTGAAGACAGTTTGTGTGGAAGAATGGGCCAAAATCACAAAGGAGCAATGCATGCGACTAGTTTCTCCATACAGTAGGCGACTCGAAGCTGTCATTAACAACAAAGGCTTTTCTACTAAGTATTAAATAAATACTTTGTGTGACACCTGGGGAATGAGAAACCTTTTTATAGGCCATCAATTAAGACTAAACCTGTTGATATGAATTTGCACTGATAGAGGGCAGGATTGTTGTCTAAATATTGACAGATTTCAGCTGGTTTCCTGGCTTTCCATGCCTTGTTGCACCTCCTTTTATTCATGTGTTCAATACTTTTTCCCTGCGTCATTCCACTTTATAACTAATAACTTAATTTATGGATTTATTTATTTTCACTTCTTTGTATGTGTGGATTACATGGGTCGTTACCGACATCTGGTGAAAATTTCATGTCAATAGTCCCATTAGAAATATACTTACTGAGAAAAATGTTGAGGCATACAATACTTATTTTCCCTGCTCCAAGTAGCACTGTAAGTATATTGTAATAAAATGACTATAGAAGATTTCACAAATGAATCAACAGAAGGGTTTCTATGAAAGCTAAAAGTGCTCACGATGGATTATGTTTTTTTTTTTCCTTTTTGATGGGAGGCACAAAGAAGATGACTGAAATAATTTCTGTGACATTGAATATGTGCAGAATTCTCTGTGGAGGTGGGCTTCTGGATGGCAGAATACGTCTGAAATCATAGATGCACTCAAAGTGTGCTTCACACCTTGAACAAAACTCTGACCAGATGACCAATAAGCATCCCGCCCCACTTTCCTGTTTCAGGGCTGACTCTGGAGAAACAGAGAAGAAAAGCCAGATTAATAAAGCTGAACACCTCTTTCACAATAACATTTGCACTCGAGTAACATACTCCCAAAATGGCTGCCTTGTCTTCCATATTTTATCATTTAAGCCTCTAAGGCAGTGGTCACTAATCCTGTCCTTGCAGATATGCCATCCAATGTGCTTTTTCTCCAACCCAAGTTTAGAACACTTGATTCTGCTGATTAGCAGCTCAACAAGACCACACTTTTTTCAAGAATGAAAGCTTTGCTGGGATTGTTAGGGCCAGTGGATACAGAATATGTAAGTGATATTGTCCAACAATTGTGAAAAAAATGCTTGTATCATAATTGTTATTTTCTATGTCTGAATCATTTATTAAGAAATGCAAGCTAAAATCAAAGTCAACGGACCATAAAATGACAATAATACCTGTTCTGAAGTTTGCGGATCATAAAAATAATTATTTTGGGCTTAACACTAATTAAAATTCTTGCACACAATTCCATATTTCAGCCTCAGAATTTTCCAGTTTCAAAGAAGATCGAACGCTTCTCAGGCTTGGGACCCAGCTGGGGATGTTGTAACCAATTGGCCTACATGTTTAACGCCACCGAGGCAGTGGTTCAACATGTTGTGAACATTGAACGTACCCCTTCCCCTTACTACCTCTGACAATGCTAACTTCCAGCAATGGGCACTTTGAGTGTACTGGATGACAATATTCTCAGTATGCGATAATTTCTAAGTGAGCATAATTTCAGGATTATGTAAATGGGTCATTCCTGGCTATTGGTGACTTTTCCGTCCCCAAGAAAAAAACTCAATATTTTAATAAAAATAAACAATACCTTTATTACAAAAGGGTCTTATTATACATTGAGGTCTTCTTTATACAATTAACACAAATTTATGTTTGTAAATATATATTTTTAATCTTTATTGCCTTCTGTTTTGACTGTTATGGCCCCAATTTGTTATTACATTTATAACACAACAGCAACAGCAACAGCAAGGGATGACAGACACAGTTTTAACAACTTAAACACATTTAATTAACAAACAAGGACTATTAACTAAACTAAAGACCAAGATTGAATTATGTACAAAACATAAATATGTACAATCCCTTTTCGTGGGGGTGGCTTGGTGATGTCCTGGATGATGAAAATGCTCAAACACAGGCAAAGAAATCCACAAAAGAAACGTCACAGGTCTTGAACAGAATGGCAGGTCTGGTCATCTTCTTGCAATTTCTCCTACTACTTTACTGTCTAAATTCTTTTCCTGATACACTCTTTTGCAGACCCCACCCACATTTAGACCTCTTTTTTTTAATTTTTCTGAGACTTGCCCCAGACATGTCCAGGACATGTCTAAACATGACTCCAGTCTGAGCTGAACAAAAAAAAGGTAAATACTGCTATCTAGTGGCCTATATTCACATTACACCTCCATTAAAAAGGGAAAAATTTTGACTCATAAAGGCAAAATTTTTCTTTTCAATATAAAATGGTTAAGTGAACACTTGTCTATATATACATATCATACGATATTCAAACACATGATATATATATACACATTCAAACACGGGATAAGCAATCAGCAATTACATTGTCTGTACCCTTCACATGCTTAATTTCCAAGTCAAACTCCTGTAAAATCAAACTCCAATTCAACAATCTCCGATTCTTGTTTTTCATCTTACTCAAAAACATTAACGGATTGTGGTCAGTGTACACAATCATTGGCTTTTGTCCTGTACAAACATAAACCTCAAAGTGTTGTAAAGAAAGGACGAGAGCCAACAGCTCCTTCTCTATTGTGGAATAGTTTGTTTGGTGGCCATTGAACTTCCTGGAGAAGTATGCCACGGGATGCTCAATGTCATCAGAGTCACTTCTCTGTAGGAGCACAGATCCACAAGCTTGGTCGCTAGCATCGACCGCGATGGAGAACGGTTTGTTGAAGTCAGGAGATTTGAGCACGGGAGTGACACAGCAGAGACTTCAGGTGATCGAAGGCTCTCTGGCATGCATCATCCCAGGTGAACTTTACGCCTTTCTTCAGTTGGTTAGTTAGACTGAGAGCAATCTCAGCAAAGTTCTTGCAGAACTTGCGGTAGTACCCGATCATTCCAAGGAAGCGGCGCAAAGCTTTTTTGTTGTCAGGAACTGGAAAGTCCATGATGGCTTGGACTTTAGCATTTATGGGTGCCACCTTACCCTGGCCTATGACGTAACCAAGATAGGTGACAGTAGCACAACCAAAGTCACTCTTGTTCAAGTTAACAGTCAGGTCAGCCTGGGTCAGGCGCTGGAACAACGTCTCTACATCTTTTAGATGTTCTTCCCAGGAGTCACTCCATGTGATCAGGTCATCGATGTACGCACCCGTGTGTGGCAATCCGGCGATTGTAGACTGTATCATCCTTTGGAACGTGGCTGGGGCATTTTTCATGCCAAAGGGTAGGACTTCATATTGGTACAATCCAGATGGTGTGGCAAAAGCAGAGATGCTCTTGGCCCTCTCAGTTAAAGGCACACACCAATAACCCTTCAATAAATCAATCTTGGTCAGAAACTTTGCTTGCCCTACACTATCAATACAATCATCAATCCTAGGTATTGGAAACACATCAGTTCTAGTTACAGCATTGACTTTGCGATAATCTGTACAGAATCTAGTACTTCCATCAGGTTTTGGAACTAGCACACAGGGTGAACTCCAATCGGAGTTGGAGGGTCTGATAATATCATGTTTTAACATGTACTCAACCTCTTTCTCAGCAATCTTTCTCTTTTCAGGATTCATCCGGTACGGATGCTGTTTAATTGGTTTGGCATCACCAACATCTACATCATGAGAGGCTATAGAAACTCTCTTTGGAACATCAGGAAAAAGATCCTCATATTTCTTGATCAACCTCTCAAACTGATCTCTCTGTGAGGGTTCTAAGTGCTGGAGTTTTACATCAAGATTTTGCAACACTTCAGTGTTTGACAATTTACATGAAAGAACTTCAGCTTTAATTCTTGGTTCATCATCTTGAAACTCCCCCTCATCTTCACACGTTTCGACAATTGGAGAATCTGAAGTGACAGCTGCAACCCTAGCATTTCTGTCATGATAAGGCTTTAGCATGTTAATATGACACAATTGTTTTGGTTTTCTCCTATCTGGAGTCTTCACAATGTAATTGAGATCATTGAGTTTTGTCAGAATTTCATAAGGACCATGAAATCTAGCCTGCAATGGATTGGACTGCAAGGGAAACAACACAAGGACCTTTTCTCCTGGTTTAAACTCACGGCTTCTAGCCTTATGATCATACCAAGTTTTCATTTTTCCCTGACTTGATTTCAAGTTCTCTTTGGCAAGGTCACAAGCTGCACGCAATCTTTCCTTGAACTTGCTAACATAGTCTAACAGACTGATATGCGGCTCTTTCTCTTGCCATTGTTCACTCAATAATAGCAAAGGTCCTCTCACTTCATGACCAAACACTAGCTCAAATGGACTGAATCCAGTAGACTCCTGCGCTGCTTCTCTAGCTGCAAACAACAGCAAATGAACCCCTTCATCCCAGTCTTTCTCATAGTCATAACAATAAGTCCTCATCATTGTCTTGAGAGTGGAATGAAACCGCTCTAAGGCACCCTGACTTTCTGGATGATAGGCACTAGAAAGAATCTGCTTTGCACCTAGTTCATACACAACCTGCTGAAACAATCCTGAAGTGAAATTGCTACCCTGGTCTGACTGAATTTCCCTGGGAAGGCCAAACAACGTGAAGAACTTTATCAAAGCCTTCGAGATTGCAGTTGCCTTGATGTTACGTAGAGGTATGGCTTCTGGGAATCTGGTAGATGCACACATGATTGTCAACAAGTACTGATTTCCAGATCTAGTCTTGGGTAATGGACCAACGCAATCAACAATGACCTTACAGAATGGCTCCCCAAATGCTGGGATAGGCTGCAATGGAGCCACAGGTGGGTCTAACTGGTGTTTTCCAACTACCTGACAAGTGTGACAGGTTTTGCAAAAGTTGGAAACGTCTTTCCGAAGCCCAGGCCAAAAGAAGTGTTTCATGATCTTATCAACAGTCTTGTTAACACCAAGATGACCTCCTAAAGGTAAACTATGAGCCATTGTTAAGATCTCATTCCTATAGACCTTCGGAACAACAATTTGCCTGACCACTGCCCAATCTGCATTGGCAGGGATATCAGGAGGGCGCCACTTCCGCATCAACACACCATCCTTGAGATAATACCCAACTGGAACTGCGTCTATTTCTTTATCAGGAAGGGCTCTCCTCTTTAGTACACAAATTTCAGGATCATTAGTTTGCTCCCCAATCAACCGCTTTCTGGACAGAGACAAGTCTCCAGACACATCAGAATCACCAGACCCATCTGGCTGGCTGAATAGAGAACTGATAAAAGTATTTGATAAGTCCTCAAACGGAGAAACCATAGTAGGCCAATCAGAGTCATGAGGCGAACCACCTGAGTCCTGACTATTCAATGTACTGGACGGCACCACATCATCTTCTTCTTTAGCCTTCTTGACTATAGCACGAGTCACTGCGCAAGAAGGATACAGAGATGGGACCTCATCCCCATCTTCAGTGCTCGGCTGTGAAGTAAGATGCACAGGGGGAACTACTTTGCCCCCAGCCAGGTCATTGCCTAGCAACAGAGAAACACCCTTTACAGGTAGACTTGACATAAGTCCCACCTTTACCTGTCCTGTAACTAAATCTGACTTCAAGAATATAGAGCGCAGGGGTACAGATACAGTCCTCCCTTCAATACCTTGTACAAGTATGAAATCCCCTGAAGCGGTCTCATCACGTAACTCCAAGGAGTCCATCAACAAAAGTGACTGAGAAGCTCCGGTATCCCTTAGGATATATATGGGGACAGGAGTAGTATGCTCATTCAGAGCCACAAATCCCTCTGACACAAATGGAAGAAATTCCTCCCTCACGAAGTCAGCTGTATCAGGCTTTTTAGCCCCACAAGAAGCAGGCAATTTAGCAGATTGGTTATCTACTACAGGGGTTTCTAACCTTGTTTTCACAAAGGCATTTGGTTTGGTATCCTTTTCATTTTCTTTCTTAGCTTTAAGGAACCAACAGTTAAATGTAACATGACCAGATTTCTTGCAATAACTGCAAACTAGACCACTTTTGTCACTGTCAGCTTTCACACTTTGATCAGACCTGTTACTGGATTTCTGAGCACCATCACCAGATTTGTCTTTGTCTCTGGGTGAGGAATCTTGGGTATCACCATAACCCTTTTTCTGAAATTGGGACCATCTATTATTACTGCTAGACTGAAATTTGGACTTATGTGTGAGAACATATTCATCTGCAAATTTGGCAGCTGATTGCAAATTCAGTGCTTGCTTCTCATTAAGGTAGGTCTTAACATCATCTTTTAACACAGTTCTTGAACTCTTCAACTAACACCATCTCTTTTAGTGAGTTGAAATCATCCTTGACCTCCATAGAAGTACACCAGCGCTCAAAGCAAACCTGCTTTTCATTAGCAAATTCAACATAAGTCTGATTTTCAGATTTCTTCAGACCTCTGAATTTCTGTCGGTAAGCCTCTGGAACCAACTCATAAGCTCTCAAAATAACCTTTTTGACAACCTCATAATCAGAGGAATCATCTGCAGACAAAGCCGAATAGGCTTGTTGAGCTTTACCCTTGAGGACAGTTTGCAACATCAGAGGCCAGTGTTCCTTTGGCCACTGGCAACTCTTTGCTACCTTTTCAAAACACTGGAAATAGTTGTCAACATCCTTTTCCGAAAATGGAGGCACCAGTTTTACCTCCTGACTGGCACAAAATTTATTTCTAGTTTCAATTTTAATTTTTACTTGCTCCATTTGGAGTCTTTCTTCTCTATCGAATTTCTCTAATTCAAAATCTCTCTGTCTTGCAAATTTTTCTAACTCAAATTCTCTTTGTTTTTCTTTTTCCTCCCTTTCTATTTTCTCTTCTCTTGCTCATTTTTCTAACTCAAGCTGCCTTTGTTTTTCTTTTTCTTCCCTTTCTTTCTCTCTTTCTTCCCTCTCAAATTCTCTTTGCTTTTCTCTTTCCTCCCTTTCTTTTTCTCTTTCCTCCCTTTCAATCTCTAGCATTTTTAATTTAAGTTCCATTTCTATATTTGGATTTTCCACTGGAAACTGTTCCAGATCTCCGGGTGCAAACACATTTTCATCAATGTAATATTCAACTATCTCTCGAGCCAGTCTTGCTTTTCGCATGGCTGGTTTCACCTCTGTCAGCTCTAAATGTCTGCAAATTTCTAGCAGTTCTGTCTTTTTAAAAGACTTCAAAACCCCTACAGTTGGTGATGCCAAGAAATCATCCATTGCTGTTGTCAATATATATGTATTCAATTAAAAAAAATCATTTTTACAATTTGAAATGTTAGATTTTCAATACATTACTCACAAAATGGTCTATCCCGGACCTTGAGCCCCCAATTTGTTATGGCCCCAATTTGTTATTACATTTATAACACAACAGCAACAGCAACAGCAAGGGATGACAGACACAGTTTTAACAACTTAAACACATTTAATTAACAAACAAGGACTATTAACTAAACTAAAGACCAAGATTGAATTATGTACAAAACATAAATATTTACAATCCCTTTTCGTGGGGGTGGCTTGGTGATGTCCTGGATGATGAAAATGCTCAAACACAGGCAAAGAAATCCACAAAAGAAACGTCACAGGTCTTGAACAGAATGGCAGGTCTGGTCATCTTCTTGCAATTTCTCCTACTACTTTACTGTCTCAATTCTTTTCCTTATACACTCTTTTGCAGACCCCACCCACATTTAGACCTCTTTTTTTTTTTTTCTGAGACTTGCCCCAGACATGTCCAGGACTTATCTAAACATGACTCCAGTCTGAGCTTAACAAAAAAATGGTAAATACTGCCATCTAGTGGCCTATATTCACATTGCATGACACATACACTTCTTTTTATGATGTCCCCAAAGCAAATTCTCAGTTTCAGTGACATAAAATTTGTATAAATACATGAAAATTTGTATTTATTATTGCATAGATCATGTTAAAATATTAACCTATAGCAATGGAAATGGTAATTATTATTCTAAAAAATAATTTACCATATGTCCCCAAAATCACATTCCACCCTGTTAGATTGTAGTTTTTCACTGTTTGAACAAAAAGAAAACTACCATTCGCATTCCCACACTTTGGCTGTGACATCACACTTTTGGAGGGAAATTTAAAAGGAGCAAAGTGAGGTGAGTGACACCTTTCTGTTTGCCTTTTTTTATGATGTTTTATGATGATGTAAACCTGTTAGCCTGATATTGTGACGAACAGTTCAGGAACCACATGCGAGAGACAGAAATCCAAAAAACGTATGTCTTTAATGGGGTCCGAGTCAAAGGTGAGGGGAATGAGATCAGGTGAGGGGAATGAGACTAATTACATCGGGGGAATCACATGAGGGAAACCCTACCCACGAAAAATGGCGAGAGACAAAATACAAACAGGAATCACACAAACAGCCAATTACATTTAAACAGCTCCGGTACAGGAGTTCTACGTGCACAGATAAGGAGCAGGAGAGTAATTAAGCACGTGCGAGAGTTTCTCGCAGAACACAAAGCAAAGAACAGGGATAGTTCAGTAAGAGGCGGAGATTAGAACAGGGCAATCGCGGAGAGGTAATTAGTCTAGATTAGTAGCGGTGCAATTTTACATATTAAACTAGAGTGCTCGTTGCTAAGTTAGTAATCTTATATACATGGATTAGTAGTGTTAGTGGACTATGATACAAAATACAAATGTTAGTCTTGTTAGTAATCAGAACAGAAGGATGAAGGAAGAAAACAAGATTTCGAATGAATATTTTAAACACCCGGAATCCATTTAAATCAAGTCAGTGGGCACGCAGACAGGGAAGACGGACTAAACCAACTAGATCTCAAGACAGGGCAGACAAGTGCAATGGAACTGAGAAATGGAATGAACTAAAAACCTGAGTATTACAATAACCAAAAGGAATAAATAAAAGACAATAATGAACACAGAACAAGAACATGAGCATGACCAAAAACCCATAACCATGACAAATATATGAAGAAAGTAAACCACATTTTCAAAAATTCAAAAACATATTTGATATTTATGCTAAAGTACTGTTTATTTGTGGAGAGCTAGATAACGAGAGTTTGCTGTCACTGAGCAATGGCTAATTTGGTTTGAAAATTTCCACCCTGTTGGGTTCCACCGTGTTAGGTACACTGAAAAAAGTGATTTTGACCCCTAGTAAATGTTCCATATATCAATTAAGCCTATTTTAATAGAAATAGGTGTGTTATTTAACTCCACTTAAAAAATATAAGTAATTTCAAATAGTCAACATAATAAAAATATCTAGCTTCAGATAAAAATATTTAGTGCAACCACTTACCTTAAAAAAATTATGTTCATTCAACAAAACATTTTTTTCAGTGTATGTAAACCATACAGGCTGGAACATGCACCTAACAGGATGGAAAATCTACCACAAAATGTAACGAAATGCTCATAAAAACTGATAAATATTTAGTTGTTAATTATACTGTTCATCTAATTTATCAACATGTGTAAAACTTTATTATTATACAAAACCCAAAACCATTGAAGTTGGCACGTTATGTAAATCGTAGATAAAAACAGAATACAATGATTTGCAAATCCTTTTCAACTTATATTCAATTGAGTACACTGCAAAGACAAGATGTTTAATGTTCAGACTGAGAAACTTTATTATTATTTTTTTTTGCAAATAATCATTAACTTAGAATTTAAAGGCAGCAACACATTGCAAAAAAGTTGGCACAGGGGCCTTTTTACTACTGTGTTACATCGCCTTTCCTTTTAACGACACTCAGTAAACGTTTGGGAACTGAGGAGACCATTTTTTGAAGCTTTTCAGGTGGGACTGTTTCCCATTCTTGCTTAATGGACAGCTTCAGTTGTTCAACAGTCCGGGGTCTCCGTTGTCGTAATTTACGCTTCATAATGCGCCACACATTTTCAATGGAAGACAGGTCTGGACTACAGGCAGGCCAGTCTAGTACCTGCACTCTTTTACTACGGAGCCATGCAGAACACGAGCAGCATGTGGCTTGGCATTGTCTTGCTGAAATAAGCGGGGGCGTCCATGAAAAAGACGTTGCTTGGATGGCAGGATATGTTGCTCCAAAACCTGTATGTGCCTTTCAGCATTAATGGTGCCTTCACATATGTGTAAGTTTCCCATGCCTTGGGCACTAATACACCCCCATACCATCACAGATGCTGGCTTCTGAACTTTGCGCCTATAACAGTTCGGATGGTTCTTTTCCTCTTTGGTCCGGAGGACACGACGTCCACAGTTTCCAAAAACAATTTGAAATGTGGACTCGTCAGACCACAGAACACTTTTCCACTTTGCATCAGTCCATCTTAGATGAGCTTGGGCCCAGCGAAGCCAGCAGCGTTTCTGGGTGCTGTTGATAAATGGCTTTCGCTTTGCATTGTAGAGTTTTAACTTGCACTTGCAGATGTAGCGACGAACTGTAGTTACTGACAGTGGTTTTCTGAAGTGTTCCTGAGCCCATGTGATGATGTCCTTTACACACTGATGTCCGTTTTTGATGCAGTACCACCTGAGGGATCGAAGGCCACGGGCGTTGAATGTTGGTTTTCGGCCTTGTCGCTTACGTGCAGTGATTTCTCCAGATTCTCTGAACCTTTTGACAATATTACGGACCGTAGATGATGAAATCCCTAAATTTCTTGCAATATCTTGTTGAGGAATGTTGTTTTTAAACTGTTTTACAATCAGCTCACGCATTTGTTCACTAAGTGGTGACACCTCGCCCCATCCTTGTTTGTGAATGACTGAGCATTTCAGGGAAGCTGCTTTTATACCCAATCATGGCACCCACCTGTTCCCAATTAGCCCGTTCACCTGTGAGATGTTCCAAATAAGTGTTTGATGAGCATTCCTCAACTCTCTCAGTCTTTTTTGCCACTTGTGTCAGCTTTTTTGAAACATGTTGCAGGCATCAAATTCCAAATGAGCTAATATTTGCAAAAAATTACAAAGTTTACCTGTTCCAACATTAAGTAACTTGTCTTTGCAGTGTATTCAATTGAATATAGGCTGAAAAGGATTTGCAAATCATTGTATTCTGTTTTCATTTACGATTTTTACAACATGCCAACTTCTCTGGTTTTGGGTTTTGTATTAAGGTACAAGGCATTTACTTGGTTTTACCGCTGTCCTACCGCATAACAGCTATGATCCAATAGCAACAGATCACTCCTTCTTAAGTGTATCAAAACAGTAATTGATCATTATTATAAAATGTTGTTGATACAACTTGCATGACAATGTAATGCAGCTGAAATGCAGCTTCACTACAAAACGAAGCGAGATGCAGATCCAAAGAGAAGAGCACACACATACCCACAAACACCGTCTCAGGCACGCACACACACACATACACACACACACAGACACATACGCGCACGCGCGCGCACACGCACAAGCACACACACACACACACACACAAAACTGGTCAAAACTTTTAGAACACTCCAATTTCTCCAGTTTTTTTTATTGAAATTCAATTTAAGTCCGATGAATAGCTTGAAATGCTACAAGGGTAAGTGGTGAACTGCCAGAGGTTAAAAAAAGGTAGTTACCCAAAAGTTTTAAAAAAATGTACATTTCAGAATTAAACAAAAATTTTCAAGGAACAAGAATTTCGGTAGTAATGGAGGTTGATCAAGCCATGAAACTTGGTGCTACCAAGTCCTACAGGTCTCCCAACTTTTATTCATTATTTCAACCCCCTCTGTCTGAACCAAAATGGCTACCACAGCATTCTGCAGCACCATGCAGTAGCCTCTGGTAAGTGCCTGGGTGGTCAGGAGTTCATCCTACTGTGACATATTGACCCAAAACAGAAGTCCAAGCTCCGCCTGAACTACCTTAGGAATAAAGAACAAGATGGTCGGCTGGAAAACATGGAGCAGCAGCACAGTGTCCAGACTTAAACCCCAGCGAGATGGTTTGGGATGAACTGGACAGAAGAGTGAAAGCAAAGCAACCTACAAGTGCTACACGTTTATGGGAACTTCAGCAACAGAGTTGGGAAGAACTTTCTGAAGAATATTTGATTTTCATTGTAGATAGAATACCACGAGTGTGTTCAGCTGTTATATCTGCCAAAGGAGTCAAAAGTTTAGAATTCATTATTTTGGTTTATAAATTGATTCCATGATTTTTTATCTTCATAGTTTATTTGTTCTATGCTTTCATTTCAGAGTACAATGAGACAAACTACATAAATGTCAATAAAAAACTGGAAAAATGACAGTGTTATAAAACTTTTGACCGGTAGTGTATGTACACACACACACACACACATCCACAACACACCTGCACACTCCTGGACACACAAAAAGATTAAATAAAATGAAATAAAGTTAAAAATAAGAAAGTTTATGTTTACTTATGTTTAGTACTGTAATGTAATTTTTTTGTTTAAAATGTGCTAAATGTTTTGTATTTTCAATTGAAGTTAAATGTTCTGTGAGTTAATAATATGATTATTGTTGAAACTCACTGAATTATTGCTGATCATTCCACCCTGTTGGGCTCCTTTCAACCTTGTTAGTCACATTTTTACCCAAATAACATAAGAAGTATGTTAAATGTTATGCATTTGTTAATGTTAAACTGCAGAGTTGAAAGGGATCAGCAGCAGATATATGTAATTTTGTGCAAATGTTATTCTCATTTTGGGCAAATTGGGTGCAAAAAAAATGTGACCGTTTTAAATAATGAATGCATGTTCAACTCAAAAATTCTTTTTTCAACATTATTCAAAGAAAAAACTTACACGATAGAATAAATGGCACATAAGGTGCAAGTAAAGCTTGATATTGTTGAATATTAACATTATTCACACTTTGTAATACCTGTGTAAATGTCCCTAACAGGGTGGAGCTCTCTCGTCAGAGGCGTTACCAGGATGCCAAGCTTGGGTGGGCATTTGTCCTCTTTGGGGGGGCAAAAAAAGAACCTCTAAATCGCCGTAAAATAAATAAATAGGGCCTATATATATATATATATATATATATATATATATATATAAAGTGGCGGCTGGTGAATTGGCTGTAGGGGAGGGACATTAACAGGTGTGGTCAGTTTTCATTAATTATGCACACTAGGGTTGAGCCAATCATGAACCGCGATTTTTAAGGTGTAGCACCACCACCTGCTGCCATGGGGCGAACATCCGAGCTTTCCCTTTTCCTTCATTAAACCCATCGCAAGTTAAACGAAAGTGTAAAACATCAGAGGGCATGTGAAATGCTTCCGGAAAGAAAAAATACTGATGACAGCCAAGTTTTGGCTACATGCTTCACAGAGCCAAATAAAGCAGTGGTTCTCAAACTCGTTCCTGGGGGACCCCTGTGTTGGTTGGTTTTTGTTCCAACCACACTGGCAATCTCAGTATTTTAACAAGATATTAATTATCCAAACTAGGCGCTTATACTGTTGGATTACTTAGATTCTTCAATCACATCATGCCAGAATTGTCAATGTATGCAATGAAAAATTTATCTTCTATGGGCATGTATTATTCACTGGATTAAATTTCAAAGAGTTGATTTCAATATACATGAAGAAAGGTAACTATAACCAATGCAATTAAAGTCTGAGGTCTATCAGCAGGCTCTTAATTGGTATGTGCACCTGGCCTTAATTCCTAACCATCAAGAGGATAATGATGAATGCAATAACAACACCAATGATAATGAGGCCCACCAGTTTTGCGGTGAAGTATCAGGTGAAAATAGCCCATTATTGCGTATGCAATTAACTAAGTTACATGTTAAGTCATAATTAAGTTGGCAAGTTAATCTCATTGGTCTGTTACCTCTTTAATTTTTTGCCTATAGTGCAATGAGTACAATGTAAAATTAGTCATCTTTGGGGCATTCCAAAGCCATGTTTGGCATTCTGTAGATTAAGATGATAAATTACCTCTCTGAAGATCAACAGAACCTAATTAAGAAAAACTAATAGCTTGTTAAAATCCTGGAATTGCTATTGTGGTTGCAATAAAAACCAGCATACACAGGGGTCCCCCAGGACTGAATTTGAGAACAACGGAAGTAAAGGACTACAGAATCGCCTCCTATTAACCAATTAGGCAACTCTCAGAAAAAACAAACTCATTCTCATTTACTTTGCTTGATTGGCAATCAAATGGTGGATTCGTCTACTCTCTGTGTTGAATGAGTAGAGCTGTTAAGACAGCATGTGTGATTAATGCATTTCGAAATTTAAATGGCCCTAGAACAGCAGATTTGCATGAACGCGATTGTCATTGCCAACGCGATTTCGTGCGACTGATCATTTATATCTCACATTCACATTTCATGCTTTTGGGGAAGAAGATTTTTTCTAATTATTCAAATTGGCATTCTTTCAATCTAACACCGTAGCTCAGTAATGTTTTTCTGCTTTTCACCATCACATCTTAATCGCTATAGGCCACTGAAATTGTTTGATTGTTATTGAGACCAAGTAGCCTACACGGGAGCAGATTTAGGGAAGGGCGGAGCACCTGCAATTTGCAAAATCTAAACTCAGGCTTCTTCCCGGCAGCATTTTAAATCGTTTTAAGCCGCTTCAGGTGTGTCTGTTTGAACGCGTTTACTTTTCTTAGAGTTGCCTTCTGAAGTCCTTTACTTTGGCTCCGTTCAACATGTCACCGAAAAATACTTACGCCAGTCAAGTTTTCTTCCCGAAGTGCTTATGATACAGAATTATTGTAGCAACAACCCCAGTGAGTGACTAGCAACTCCAGGCTAGCTGCTGGCGAGCTGCCTAGGCTCACTCGGTAGCCAACTCAGGTCAAAACCACACGAGTCAACACAGATGATAAACTAGTACACAAATTACCTTAATGTCAAACAACAAGAGTAACAAAATAAGCGGTGGCAGAAGTAGCAACAAAAGAGATACAGGCGAAGTTTTAATTTCCTGAGAGAAGCACAGTGCCGTAGACGTGACCTCAGACTGATGAGTGAAAACGGCAGTCTAAGAGTACGTTAGGGTCACTAGTGATCCGACAGTTTCACAGCAGAATAGCCTGGCAAAGGAATCCACCAATCACACGCAGTGATGGATAGATGAAGCATACTTAAAGCTCACTCTAATGGCTGTCTACCTCCGGCTGTGTATCAGTTGGATATCGCGTGTTTGCGGACATATAATAGTAAATCAAAATAAAAAAACGGAGTTTTCATTGGGGCGGGGCAGAGCTTTTATCAGGGTGGGCACTGCCCACCCCCTGCCCCCCCTTGGTAACGCCCCTGTATCTCGTGGTCCATGTCTGAATAATCAATCCATAACTATTATATCCCCCTCCTCCCCCACCACCACCAAAATAAATTAAAAAAAGATAAATAAATAAAATTTTTGTCTCACTGAAAAGTCACCCATAGTGAAGAATGGCCCATATATTTCCGTGATTTGGCTTGTGCGGTCGCAAAACACTTTCTTGAATAACATCATACTTTCTAGGCATTCCCATAGGAAAGTAAAGGCGTAGCAGTCTTTGCTTTGTTCCAATCAAACAAAAAGAGGGTGAAAGTTATGTTCAGTTAGCTAGCAGAATGTTATTTATCATGGACGGACGCGGTGTTTCAGGGCACAGTCACACTGTGAAAGCACACTTTCCGGGATATTTTCCTATATATAATACAAATACAGCCAATGCGCAGTAATTATCAGAAAGCAATTAAGGCATTCCTGATATGGTTACTGTTTTCCCTCCGTCGTCTCCCTTACCTGCGCTTTGCGCCACATCCTTTCCAAACTTTGCCAAACAGCGCTTCTCTCAGAGGGGTGCAGCCTCGAGCGTACAGAACCGGCGTGAGGGCTTCGTTTATTCGGGGTAAAATTCTCAAAGGGTTCGTTCTTAAGTTTTTAGACTTGAAGCAGGCTCTCTGGAAAAAGCTGCAAACCATTGAGTAAATGAATAGGGGCGACCAAGCGCATATGAAAAACGCGGCCACCACAATGATGAGGTACACTGACGCCCGCTTTTGTTCCCTCTCTAAGGATGGTGGATCCTTCTCTAGTTGAAACTTGGCGATCAAGAACAACTTGATGTTTAGTCCTAACATTATTATAACGGTGCCAATGTTTCCTACTAACGTTAAAATGCTCATGATCTGTTCCATTGCATTTGCAGTTACAAGGTTCCCCACCGCTAAATTAAGAAAAGCGTACACCCAGAGTGTTAAAATAACGAGAAGTGTTCGGGTCCGGGTCATTCTTTGTGAGTATTTGAAAGGCGCGGAAACAGCGTGGTACCTGTCGGCTTGTGCCGCTAACACAGCCATGAAAGATAGTAACAAGAATAACGGAGCGATGTAGTAGGTTCCTGAAAAAAATTCAGGTATGTCAAGCACACCTACATAGTAATAAGTAACGCCCGAACAGATATCGCTCAAACATGTACTGAGCATGTACATGTACTGGTTGTCTCTACGTAGTGACCCGCTAATTACAATCGATAGAAATACAGAAACGTTGAGAAATACTATTCCAGTTGCCAAAGCAATGTTGAAGAGGAACATTATTACATTTCCCAAACTATTAAGCGATAATACTGAATAAATATCGATTGCTGTTCTATTCAAAAAATGTCGGACTCCATCTTCTGCAAGAGACATTGGCTTTCAGCTGTAGGCTACAGCTGTCGCCGAACACGTTAAGTGGCCAGTCTAGTGCTGCGCGCCACATTTTCAAAGCCACGAGGAGGGATCAGAAGTCTCGGTGGATAAGTGCACGCGGTAGGGATGGGCATAATATGCCCTCTTCAGACCTCATTCATTGTTACTCTGGAGAGAGTTGAGACTGTTATTTTGAGATGGATCATGAAAACAAAAAATTAATGGGCAAAAGGCAGTGCTGCGGAAATTAAAATACAGAAATTCAAAAGCTCAAGAGCTCGAATTTTTACAAATTACAAAAGAGGCAATTTAGACAAAAGTTTTAATAATATACGTTGGCCGAAAAAGAATCAAAATAGCGTCAAAAACCAATGCCTGGCAAAATGAATGCATAAAAATAAACAAAAATTTAAATAAATGCAGTTGGAAAATGAGGGTGGCAATAGTGAAGTGAAAAAGAAGGGGGGTGAGGGGATTATTTTCCATCTTTGACAGACTGTATTCCTGCCCTGACGTGAATGCTCAATAGACATTTTAAAAGTAATGCACTTGCCCTAATAGTTTTACTTAATTGTCTTTGCAGCACAATTGAAGCACTGATTACTAAAACCCCACAAGTCAAGTCAAGTGTGACTTATGGGGTTTTAGTAATAGGTGCTTCAATTCATATAGGCAACTGTCCATGAAAAGAAATGCAATTATGTATTCTGGTTCCAAATTTCGACAAACCCATTGAGAAAGATATTTTTGCTCTGAGTTATTTTTGGAGGTGAATTCTTCTACCAGACAAACTTTCACGGCACGTATTCTGGAGCCAGCCTTCGTCCGGAACCAAACATCGGCAGTGCTTGGCGTCGTATCAGGTCTCTTTCGGCCTTCACCTGAGCTGTTTTCAGCTCGTAGGGTTTTCTCTTGAAAGACAGGGGTTGCGCGCACCTATCTGCATCGGATTCCTACTTTGTTAATATCACTTGTTTGGAACATTTTACTTTGGTGTTGTTTAGTATGCTAACAACGTATGTTTGCCTAATCGGCTACTCGTCTTCTGCCACAGTACTCGCGACTACCTGGCTGCCCAACTGGTAAATATTAGAATAATATCAGGTGTGTGAATCCTATAAATTACCCAAGATTCCGGCACCTCTTTGAGTTAGTGCCATCTATACACGGCGTTGCAGAGGTCTTTTAGGCTTGTTTTGCAATCTACGTTTCCTAGTTTTTTATTTTATTTTATTTAACCTTTATTTAACCAGGTATAAAAAACCCATCGAGATCGAAATCTCTTTTACAAGGGTGACCTGGCCAAGAGGTCAACAGCACACGACCAGGGCCGCCGCACGCACTTTTGCCGCTCTAGGCGAATATCAATGATGCCGCCCCTCTACTAGCAGTGTACCATGATAGCAAAACCACACAAATACCAATACGTCATACAAATAAAGCAAAAACCAGCAACATATTAACGTCAATAAGCTACACTCACACAACAGAAAGCCGATCCAGAAATAGTGCCCCCGAAGTGTCAACAATATACAATATGCAAGCATTTTAGCTATCCATATGCAAATAAGGCAACTAAAAAGCCTGCCTATAACCAGACAAACACCGATAACCTCCTTTAAAAATATTTACAGCAGACTCCTGACAACATACCGGCTAGCCCGTTTCCAAATAAAAAAATCTATACACCACTTTCTCCTGTGAGGCAAACACACGTGCTTACACGCATTGAATGTCAGCAGGCAGGTATCATCAACAACGTTATATACATGAAATGCAATGTAAATTCGGTGTCTCCCAGACATTGCTTACTCACTGTAAAGAAACTGCCAGACATCGAACTAGTGGTATTGCCGATGACCAGTAGAAAGTACTGGATTCTAAGGAGCCACCGAATTTACATTGCATTTCATGTCTCCGTGTATGCTGGAGATGATTTGTCGGATATAGCTAGCTAGGTATAAATGAACCTGGAGCGTTTAATATGGAACTACAGACCCATGTGCACACAATATGTAAATCCGTGTTGGCTCTGTATTTCTGCAGAGAGAATATTCCCGTACTCTCAACAGCGTATTTTCGTGCATGAGTGAATTTGCATGAGCGTGAAGTACTGCTCCAAACCTTTCTTGCACCAGTTTCAGCTGCAACTCCAACTGGAATAATTGCAGTCTATTCTCTTTGCCGGTATGTAATCATTTTGCGACTTCAGGTATTCTAAACCATTAAGCCATATGAAGGTGAAGTTTAAGTTCTGAACAGCTCTTTCTAGCTAATTATTTTGATTTTGACTGAATCAGTGTAACGTTACATTTGAAGCCCTCGAGCTTAAACGTGTAGGCTCGCCAGCTAAATATATGCACACATACCGATTAGGAGAAAAAGTTACAAACCTAACGAACATTAGCATTACTGACTAAGCCAAAGAAACGCTAGAAATTAGCGAACGTATTTACTGATGATCTTGGGCTAACTCAGGGTTAACTTCTTAAGATTAATATGATGAGCTAAAACAAATAAACTGATGAAGAGCCGAAATTTTGGTCAATGTTTATCGGTGTATTGTTAGGTGGGTTTAGAATTCGTTGAGGTGCGCTTCATGCAACCAATCAGAGGCGCCAAATCGGGCCTAATGGATATAACGGGTAGAAAAAAAATTCGCGGCCAGGGAGGGGGTGTGTGCAGATGGTGTGTGTGTGTGTGTGTGTGTGTGTGTATGCTTGACATGCCTTTCAACATCTCCCAGAATGATTGAGCCTGCCGGTCTTTGTTTCTCCCATTTTGCCGCTCCTGAGAAAGTGCCGCTCTAGGCAATTGCCTAGTTCGCCTATATGGCCGCGCCGGCCCTGCACACGACACAATAAAATAGAAAATAAACAAAATTCAGTCTAAAAATTAATACATTGAATCTTGTAAAGTGCTGGCATTTAAAAAAAAAAACATTGAAGCAATTTTAATAACACTGGCACTGTTCCATAATCTCACGTTGTCGGTCAGTTAAAATAGTGCGAAAGATTGCAAGAGGGACAAGTTTTGACATCTTCAGGTCAGTCTGGAGAGTATTCCAGGCCGAAGGGGCGGCAAAACAGACTGCCCTTTTGCCTAGTTCAGTCCTGGCACGAGGAACAAGCAAGTGAAGGGTGTTGCATGAACGCAGGGCATAATGGCTTGTAGATCTTTGTAAAATAAAAAATAAATAAGAGGGGACCAAGCCAAGAAGAGCCTTGTAAATCAAAGTCAACCAATGATTATAGCGAAGGACACTGAGAGGGCCAGTCAGTTTTAAGATAGAGCTCACAGTGATGAGTGAGACGTCTACAACCAGTGACAAACCTAAGAGCGCAATGATAAACAGAATTTAAAGATTGCAGACATTTGGCCAAGGCAGTCATGTACAGTATATCACCATAATCTAGCACAGGGAGAAAAGTAGCTGATACAAGATGCTTACGAGCTCTGAGTGAGAAGCAGGATTTATTTCTGTACAGGAAGCCTAGTTTGATCTTAAGTTTAGATACCAATTTTGCTATATGGATTTTAAAGGAAAGCTCACAATCGACAATAAAACCCAAGTACTTATAACTTGCAACCATCTCGTTAGGCTTACCTTGCATGGTTGAAATAGATGGAATGTTCCATGATAACTTACTTTTGGTTGAGAATACCATAAGTTTGGTTTTGTCTGCATTTAAGACTAATTTAAGTTTCTGCAGACGAGACTGGACCACATTGAAAGCAGACTGTAAGAATTCAAGGGCCTGATCAATTGATGAAAAACAGCAATAAATGATTGTGTCATTTGCATAAAAATGGTAAAATGCATTTGACAAATCGTCACACAAGTTATTAATGTAAATAGTAAATAAAATAGAAGACCGAACCCTGTGGCACACCCTTAGAGACCTCCATAAAAGAAGTTATTTAGCATTTGGATTATTTTACTTCTAGCTTGCTCCGAAGTCTGAACTTTATTTCTTAGAAGTTGTCATTCCCTCATATTGGGCTTTGTTCCACAGTATTTGCTGCGTGGATATTTAGTGGTTTAGGTCCTCGTATCCTTAAATTTTAGATTGGGAATTGCACACATTCCGAGATCTTTCTCTCGAACCTTTACACTTAGGTTTGAGTACTAACATTGTCCTAACATTCCCATTTTTGTTTTAAGTTCCTCGTAGACACCGGAGCCTATAAGTCAGACCGAAAAAGAGTAAAAAGCAGACTGGTTATAGTGCCACGACTAACAGAAGTTCAACGAGAATGCGCAATCGGGATGCTGCAGGCCGGAAGTTGGGTAGATGGAGTTGCCTATCAATTTGGCATGCATTCTGTGACAATTAGTCGCCTCAGAATCAGGTTTAATGCCACTGGAGACACGACCACTCGCCCCAGGTCCGGCAAGCCACGCGTTACGACTACAGAGTCTAACCGTTCCGCTTGTTACAACTGCGGAATTGCTTTCGTCTAGCAACTCAAACTGCTGCTGACATGCATTTCTCAACGCCGTCCATTACCGCAATGAAATTCTCTGTCCAGTTATCCTTCCGTTAGTCCGATGCCACTGACTGATTTTCCGACTGGACAACGCGCGTCTGCACGTGGCACGTGTCTGTATGGAGTTCCTTCGGGCCGAAAATGTGCAAATCCTTCCCTGGCCAGCATTTTCTCCAGATTTCTCACCTATAGAACACTTGTGGGACATTCTGGATAGAGCGATCTGGAGACGTCAACCATCGCTAGCAACAGTACGTCAGCTAAGACGAGCATTGACCGAAAAGTGGAACAGCGTTCCAGAAGCAACAATCAGACATCACCAGACGTCTATCAGACGCAGGTGTACCGCCGTGCATGACGCTAACGTTGGGGACATATGCGATACTAATTGTCATTTGTGTTCCGTAATGTCGAAATTCACCTTGTTAAATAAAAGCCAACGTGGTGATATTACAACTCAAGTTTGTGTTATATTGATCGTCTGAGATTCCCTCTTTCATTTGATACCAATGAAGTATTGATTAATAAGTTACACACAATAAAATCAAGAAATACAAAAGTGCATTTCTTTTTTTTTTCGGTCTCCCATCTCTTCCTGTGTTTGTTTTTTTTTTTTTTTTAAAGATTGCGGCATGACGTGTTGCTTTTTGAGATCTTTCACTTTCATTTCACATGAACTGCAAATGCCAAAACACCTGCATATTCGAAAAACACATGCAAACTCTTTAATGACAATGGAAATGTTTCCCGGGGGGACCATAACCAGTGACGGACCCACATCCAGTTGGCGGTCCCAAACGATCTATGCGAAGAAAATTGTTTCCGAAGAGTTCTTTTTATGGACTTAGCGATGTCTGATACCACCGTGGTTTTGTTTAATATCAACATATTGAGGCAGTATTCACATAACGTATTAGTCCACTTAGATGATTGTTAAACGTTTTGCAAACTTTGTTGGCTGTAAACCAGTTGGCTAGCGTTTCTACATTGCTGTCCCAAGACGAGCGCACCGCACCTTTCATAGTGCAATTTCGTTCTGATACAAACACTTTGCCCATTCTTTAGCACTATTTCCTCTCCTGCCATTTTGTTTAATCGCTCATGTATCTGCTCATGCTGCTTTCCATTTGTACTGGGAAGTTGGGATCTCCAAGCTCCCAGTCGGAAATTTCAATTCGAACGCCCCCTTGAGTCGGATTTTCAACTCAGAAAGTCGAAGATTCTTCACCTACCCCGAATTCCGACTTCCGAGTTGAAGATGGCTGCACCATACATCAACAGCAAGCGAAACCTGTGACAATAAACTGCATTTGCAATTCAGGGTCATTTGTGTTTCGGTAATTTGTGTTTCATTTACACGCAGTACTGAGAAAAGTTTATTGGTGGACTTGTTGCTCCGGTGTTAGCGCGCAAAAAATACACAGTGATTTGCTGTTTTCAACTAGTATAGCTAACAATATCTAATACAGGCTATCCTTGTCAGATGAGACACCACTGACCGCAAGTCAGTTTTCACACTTACATAAAGGAATGAAGCCTGCTTGGGTATGACATTGTTTCCAACCCCCGACTTCCGATCCAAATCTAACGCAGCATTAGTGCCATTACCACAAGTCTCTCTGTGGTCATGGCGCTAAGCTGATACATGAGTGATCTTTAAAAATTGGTAGTAGTCCGTAGCAGGAGAGGGAATAGTGTTAAAGAATGGGCAAAGTGTTCGTATCTGCATGAAATTGCACTATCAAATCAGAATTGACATACATACTATGTGACAGTGATAACTTTCAAAAATGGTGGTGTGGTGCGCTCGTCTTGGGACAACAATGTAGAAACGCTAGCCAGCTAGTTTACAGCTAACAAAGAAAGCCCAACGCCCACTGAGGGCGTTAGATGGCGTAAAAAAAATTGGTTACATTACATTCAATGGAGGAACGCCCACTGGCAGTGTCTGATGCACGTCAGATATTTACGTTTCGACACTGCTCAATTTTTACTATTCAGCACTGCTCAGTTTCTGAAGCTGACACGTCAGATTTTTACTTTTTGCCACTGCTGAATTTCTGAAGGGTCTACACCAGGGGCGTCACTAGACCTAATACTGTATTGGGGCACAGCTGGGGCACAAACAAAAAAAATTTTTAGCACTAATTTATCATAAAAAAGCATAAATAGTGCTTCAAATTATACATTCATGTCAGATTATCTGCATACTGTATAAAACTGTATTCTCTCCTTTGTTATCCTCAGTGTCTCATAACCAAAGCACTTGATAAGCCCAATTCTCTGTTCATACAGAACCCATGTTTTAAGGTGAAATAGCTCATATATGCTCATCAAACATCGATAGCAATCTCCAGCAACCGAGTTGACAGTGCTAGGCTAACCATTATGAATCCACGTTATGCCTATGATGAGCCAGTTCGCTATAAGGCAGCAGCTAACGTCTGCACTAGGCTACTTCAATTTACAGCCAGAGCTGTAAGACTGGGGTGTGACTGACCTGCGTCCACTCTGTTCTTGCTGACTGGTCAGCACGATTTGGCTCCTCGCCGGAGGACGTATGCAGTCCAGTTTGGTGTGCAGCACTCTTTTCAGGAGGAGTTCAGCGGGGGATGCCTTAGTGGAGCTGTGTGGCGTGTTGCGATAAGTCAGCAGGAAACTGTGGAGTCGCTGATGAAGGGAGCCTTGGGACGCTGATGCCTTTAGACTGCGCTTTAAAGTTTGCACAAATCTCTCAGCCAGGCCATTGGTGGTGAGGTGCTGACTTAATGTGTTGAATTCCATTCATTTTGAGGAAAGCCTGCATTTCTTCGGCGACAAACTGGGGTCCGTGGTCACTCACCAGCTGTTCCGGTATTCCATATCGGCAGAACATTTCCTCCAGTCTCTCGATGGTTGTCCTGGTAGTTGTAGACCCCATGATAGCCACGTCCGGCCATTTGCTGTGCGCGTCCACCACCACCAGGAACATTCTCTCCTCGTATGGTCCAGCAAAGTCAATGTGTAAGCGCTGCCAGGGCTCCGCTGGCCAATCCCATGGGTGGACTGCAGCTGGTTGTGGTGCGTTTCGCACAGTCTGGCAGGTGGTGCAACGGGCCGCATTTTCCTCAATGTGCTTGTCTAACCCCGGCCACCAGAAATAGCTGCGAGCCAGCTCCTTCATGCGCACTATGCCACAGTGCCCAACGTGGAGCTGTTTCAGCATGGGGCTCCACAGAGAAGGGGGTATGATTACCCTTCTGCCCCACGGCAGACACCCTGACTGTACAGAGAGTTCCTGTTATCTGACCCAGTATGGCTTATTGTCAGGTGAGTCTGAAATTCTTCTACCTTTGATGATGGCGTCCATCACGGCAGATAACACCGGGTCGTTCCGTGTGGCATGTCTCACTTGTTTTGCAGTGACGGGGTGTCATCCAGTTGCTGGAAGTAGAAGATGTCAGTTTGCCAGGTCACTGGCCTCGCCACCGGGAGTGGGAGGCGGGAAAGGCCATCAGCGTTACCATGTAGTTCTGATCGGCGGTACTTGATGTCGTAGTTATGGCCTGACAACTGCAGGGCCCATCTCTGCATTCTGCTTGCGGCAAACTGTAAAATGCCCATGTGTGGTCCCAGTAAGGCTGTTAGCGGTTTATGATCAGTCAGAAGCGTGAACCTCCGTCCTAACAGATACTGATGGAATTTCCTAATTCCAAACACGATGCTCAGAGCCTCTTGCTCAATCTGTGCATAGTTATATTCAGCTTTGTTGAGGGTCTTCGAAGTGAAAGCAATGTCTGTGCCGTCCGGCATGATGTATGAGACAACCGCACCAACCCCATAGGGGGAAGCGTCACAGGCTAACCGAAAATGCCGGGTCAAAATGGGTCAGCGCGTCCGAATTCAGAAGGGCGTTTTTGGAGCTGGCAAAAGCCATTTTGCAAGCCTCTGACCACTCCCATTTCCTTCCTTGCATCAGCAATTCATGGAGTGGTTTCAATAAGGTGGAGAGATTTGGAATGAATCGGCCGTAATAGTTCAGGAGCCCCGGGTACGAGTGTAACTGGTTTACGTTTTGAGGCGGGCCTGGTGTAGACCCATGCCGTCGATCACATGGCCCAGGTATTCGATGGAGGGTTGGAAAAACTCACATTTTTCCTTTCGAACTTTCAGCCCATATTCCCTCAGCCTTTGTAGTGTCATGTCCAAATTGTGGAGGTGGTCGACATCATCCCTCCCTGTAATGAGGATGTTGTCCAGGTAGCACTGCACCCCCGGGAGCCCAGCCAGAATCTGATCTATGGCCTTTTGGAAGAGTGCGGGGGCTGACATGATTCCAAAAGCCAAACGACAGTATTGAAAAAGGCCCTTATGCGTGCTGACTCAGTAACTCTTTGGACTCGGGGTCTAGTGACATCTGCAGATAAGCCTGGTTTAGGTCAATTTTGCTGAATTGTTTCCCGTTTGCTAGACCAGCGAACAGGTCGTTGATGAGGGGCAGGGGATAGTGTTCGTTTTGCAAGGCTGGATTAACAGTCACCTTGAAATCGCTGTGGATTCCTAGGCTTCCATTTTTCTTAAGGACAGGCATGATTGGGGTAGCCCAGTCACTGACAGGCACTGGTTTGAGCACCCCACTATTCACCAGATCTTCCAGCTCCTTTTCAACTTTTGGTCGAAATGCTTATGGGACCGGCCGCGCTTTAATGAATCGGGGATTGCTCCCCGGTTTCAGGGTCAGCTTTGCAGTGATACCCTTCATGTGCCCTAGTCCTTCTGTGAAAAGTTCAATGTGTTTCTTTAATACAGCTTCTAGAGCGGTCTCTCCCTGGCTCAACATGCGGACAGTAGGCCAATCAATTCCCACTTTATCCATCCATGATCGCCCTAACAGGGATGGGTAATTGCCTCGAACGACGTATAAGGGCAGCTTTACACATTGTCCCTTTAACTCCACTTTGACCTTAATCATGCCCTTGACAGCCACTGTCTCCCCCGTATAACTCTTAATTAAGCACCACGCGTGCTGGTTGGATTGGCAAGTGGTGTAGGTGTTTTTGATACACCGTCTCCGAAACAAGCGACACTGCTGCCCCTGTGTCAATTTCCATCCGCACTGGTTTGCCCTCCAGCAGGGGTGTCGTCCAGTAGCCGTCAGACCCACCAGCTAGCGAGAGAATGTGAAGGGGCAACTTGTCATCCGTGGATTCACTGGCACTAACTTCCTTTTCCATCACATGCACCGTTTTCTTATATGAAGCAGCTCTCTTTTGTTTCTGAGCGTTTTTCTGCATTGGCTCTGTTCCCTTTTTCTTATTGCGACAGGCTTTTTCAATTTGACCTTTTTTTCCACAGACATGGCACTCTAATTCCTCGCACCAGCACTCTGCTGCCGGATGGCCTTGTTAGCCAAAGCGATAACATGGCCTGGATGTCGAGCTATCCTCTGTACTAGCTACCTTCAATACCTTGGCCATGGCTGCACTCAACTGCTGCGCCTCCTTTGCAGCCATTTCCATTGACACACTTATTTCAATTGCTTTGGTCAGAGTTAATTTGTCCTCAGTTAGCAGTTTTCTCTGAGTGGCCTCATTTCGCAGCCCACAGACCAGCCGATCACGAATGGCATCATTAAGCGAGTCCTCTTTAAATTCAGTGTTCCGTTAGCTTCCTGAGCACAGCAACAAACATGGTCACAGTCTCCCCTTCCTCCTGATTACGTTTATAAAATCTGAACCGTTCAGCAATCATTAAGGGCTTAGGCGAGAAGTGTGCATTTAGAGTTTGAACAATCTGGTCATATGTGAACTCCCCTGGCTTTGTGGGCTGTGCCAGTGCACGGAACAGATTAAAAGTCTTTGCGCCCATTACCGTTAGGAAAGTAGCTACCTTTATATCCGCGCTGATTCCGTTGGCCAAGACGAAGAATTCAAAACGCCCGGTATAGGCGCTCCATTGCTTCACTGTGTCATCAAACGGTCCAATATTCTCCAATACACTAGCCATTGTAGAATGATTTTCCCTGCATTGTCCCTCGTCCGACTGTCTGTTGTCTGTCTCTCCAGCTGAACTTTCCTGTTCAATATAGCCTTCAATGCTACCTCCCGTGCTTTCGTCGTCCGATGAAATGCTCCTTTGACAGTGAAGTAAACGATTACACGACTATCACGGAAAATAAAACGTCTATTTAGAAAAACCGACATTCAAACTACAAAGCCCCGTACATTAACGAGCCACGAAAGAAGTTGTAGTTTTCCATTTTCAGTGGCCGTTTCTCAATAACAAGTACACTAAGTTCGTACTTGTGAACTCCGTGAGTCTGGACTGCCGAGTTCAGATGAAAGAACGAACTCCCTGGGGACGGGAGGACGAGAGTACGGTCTTTCTGCAATTGGAGCAGGAACGTACTTGATGAGGTTAACGTCGTCGTCTTCGCTGGTGTCGGCATTTCAACTTCTGATTATTTTCACTGGTTTACTTAAAATAAAATGCAAACACAATGTGCACTTCCAAGGCTAGGAACACTCAGAAGAGGCGAAGAGGGTCTGTGAACGTGAGCTACTTTAGGTGCTAAGCTACGTTCCGCCGGCTGTTGCGGAGTTTCTCCACTCCGAAAACACTGGAGCATATTCGACATACAACATCGTAAGGCGGGCAATATTCCAAATGTACTCAGATAATAGTTCCTCGCCTTAAAATCGCCAGAAGAGTATTCAGCCAAGAAATAGCAAACGAATATTGCAGCAAAAGACTTAAGCTGCTTTCATACTGAACGCGAAACGAATTTATCGCACGACAGGTTACATTCAAAGTCAAAGAAAAGACGCGAACACGCGCGTTTTCGCATTGACTTTGAATGTAATCTGTCGGGCGAAGAATTCGTTTCGTGTCCGATGTGAAAGCGGCTTTAGGGTGTTATATACATTGGCATGCAAGCTATAACATTATAGATATCGATGTCTCTTTATCTTGCTAGCTAGCTAGCCAAATAGCTCGCTCGTGACTATTCCATTGTGAGCGAACTGTAGCCTTTTTTTTTTTTTTTTAGCTCGCTAGCCAGTTGGCCATGTAACTACATTGGCGTGCTTGTTATGATACACCAGTGGTTCGCAAAGTGGGGGGCGCGCCCCCTAGGGGGGGGGGGGGGGGGGAGGGGGGGGCGCAGAGCAATTGCAGGGGGGGCGCGGGGTGCGGGAGTTCCGGACACCAACAGAAAATCATTTGCATACAGTCCATTCACTGCCCAGAATTCTGCGATTACATCGTAAATGCCTGCCTTACTCTCAACATAACTGTTCGCCAAATCATTCATCTAGCCTGCCATTTTCATAAATAATTTATGAATGTAGTTGTTCAAATATTTGAAGGCGGTAATGTAGTCTCGCGATACCCAACTCGCCGCTTTTTATCCTGCACTGATCTGGCATATTGATAATAAAATGGTAAGTGACACCGAACAAAACCTGATGAATACAAAGCAGAAATAACCGAGATTGCGTCATCTTATTCTCGATAATATGAATGCTCTGTATGCCGACAGATTATTTTTATCTAGCCCACCAACTGAACGTTACAAACATATCGGCAGGTTCGGCAAGTGGTGTTCATGAATTTTTTTTCGTACTTCGCTGTCTTTCTGCATCATAGAAACATAATTTTAAGTAGACGGCTATACTCAGGCAGAGGAGTGTGATACAGCCTAATGATTTTATACTTTAAAAGAGATTTTGCATTATTAAATTTTCGTGTCCTTAATTGGAAAATAACTGTGGCCGTTTCCAAACGTGCCAATCATTTTTAATGTTCACAGCTAGGCTGGACAAAAATCATCTGTGCAGAGCATTCATATTATCTAGAATAAGCTGACGCGATCTCGGTTAACGTATTTTAACTTAAAAGTGCGAGGCCAGTGAAGAGAGGAAAATGTAACTGTCTCGAGACACTCCTTCAGCGGTCCGCACAAGGTTGCTGATTGGCTGTATGCAAGTAAGTTTCTGTTGGTGTCCGGAAAATGCATGAATAGCAATGTTGTTGTATATTAAAAATAATAAACCTGTTACACTGAACATAATTACACAGTTAAGGTGCTTGAAAACAGTTACACTTAAAATAATTACACCGTGGTTGTTTGTTATTTTGCTATTTCCAATTCTAAAAGTAGCCTAGTTTTAGTTTATGACAATCTACAGTTTATGACCTTTCACTTACATTTTTTCCAAAAAGGTTGAGGTTGATATAAATTACAATGAGTGAAATAAACTGCAATGGTCTCTGAAAACAAAATGTGCGTATGTATTACCTATTTTTTTTGGGGGGGGGGGCGCAAAAATTTTTTTATGTACCAAAGGGGGGCCCAGCAGAAAAAGTTTGGGGACCACTGTGATACACAGTTCAATAATTGCTACCCAGATAGCAAGCACCTCCGCTCCAGATCTTCCCCGGCTATGTGCCGACACCAGCTGATCCGGCTCAGAGCCGGGGCAGATCCGGAGCGGAGGAGCTTGATTTCTAGGAAGCCAACTAACTTAGCTCGCAAATGAGTATGACAGTGTACACAAACTGTAGCCTTACTTTGTCGGCGTGATTGTGTCGGAGAATATTTCGGTCACTGAAAGCGAACTGCAGCTTTTTCAGCGTGCAAGCCAGTTGCCTATGTAGCTAACTACACTGGCGCGCTCGCTATACTATTACCAGCTAGGTAGCCAAACAGCTCGTTAGCGAGTAACACTGAAGGCAAACGGTAGGGGGAGCAGAATTCCAGAATAGCGACGCATGGAAAAAAATATTGCGCCCCGCTCGCGCTTGGATGCCGAAAAGAATTCTGGGTTATGTGTGCTGTGAAGTTCACACACGTTACCATCATAGATATGTAAGGGATAATTAACGAGAAGGTGCGCATTCCCCGGATTTAATGCACGACGCTGAGGCCAATAACCGCGAAGTGCATTAAAGCCGTGGAATGTTCATCTTCGAGTGGAATAATTAAAGAGGCGCCGCGCCTTCTCATACCCAATAGCCTACTATAGGCTAAGTTAAATTGAACCAGCTATCTTAGGTCATCCTCTGTTCATGGAGAAAGATTTTATTTGCACGTGCTTACATCCGTTTACTAGCTGATTTGATTGCGGATTCCAGCTGAAATGGAGATTATGCATAACGCAACATTATGTGCGATTATGCAGACTGTAGCTAACTTGCTACCCGGCCAGGTAGCAAGCACCTTCAGTCCCGATCCGGCCCGGCTCAGTGCCGACTCCAGCTGATCCGGCCCAGAGCCGGGGCAGATCCGAAGCGGAGGTGCTTGCTATCTGGGAACTTATGACGGTTTCCGCAGTCAGCGAGCTGAAATGAGTCTGCTGGCATAGCACGTGGCTAGCGAAGTGTCAGCAGTTGCTGACACATGAAGTGGACACGTTAGCTTCCTTTGTAACCGTACATAATTACAATCGTTTAATGAATAAAGCCTGATTACTTCGCTGCTACCATATTTCCGGTCATTATCGCCCGAGTACCTATAGTTAACCGCCCCGCTGGACGCAACTTGTATGACGCCGCTAAATTTACTGGAGATAAATTAGCAGCTAGGTTGCCGTTGTACCCAGCCGAATACCACGTTTAACGTAGCTAGGGTTACAAGTTGGCTAGTGGATGAATTTCGAATGGTGAAACGACCGTAGCCGGACTACCTGTGCGGTTCCACGGTTTTAATGCATACCTGCCATCCAATCAGAAAAAAGTATTCACCCAGACCATGGTATAAATATGTATAGAACGCTAGATTGCTGATAGGGTGCACTCAAGTGAAGCATCTGTTCTACGAGCCTATATACCCGGAAGTAAAATTCGCTCATAGACTCCCATTCATTTTAGCCTACTTTAAAATTACATTTTCAAAGACACTTGTGCGTGAGTCTGTGTTATTTTGGTATCGCTGCGCAGAGTAACATTTTGTCCCCCTAAACATGTGCTTTTCGGAGGATGGAAAGCGGCACCCTTTCTAAAGCGAAGATCTAAATGTGACTCGCTGTTGGAGGCAAAACGCAGGCAGCAGAAGCAGCATTAGAAACGGCGGAAGACGTTTTCGGCGGGAGAATTTAAAAGTTTGGCGTTTTGTGGAATTAGTTACCTATTGATTGGGGATCTAATTTTCAGTTAAATGGAGAGTGATGAGGTGGAAGGGAGTAAGAAAAAAAGGAAGAAAAGGAAGTGAAAAAGAAATCGATTAAGGGTTATTTGTTGTAGGGATGAAAGCGGTTGGAGATAAATGGAATAATAATCAAATATTTAGTGACAGTCATCTTGTCGGGAAATTTGTTAAATAGGAAATTGGGGATGTTAAGGCTGTGAGGGTATGTCGGAGCGGCATTGTGGTCATTGAATGTACATCAAAGAAACAAAGGGAAAAAGCTCTTAAAATTAGCACTTTTGATCTTGCTTCTGTTAGTTGTTTTAAAATGAATCCAACGCCAACTAAGAAGGGTGTGATTGGTGGCGTACCATATTCTTTGGAAGTTAAAGCTTTTCTGGAGGTGGAGGGAGTTTGCACTGCTCGGTGCATGAAAAGTTATAGAGATGGGAAAGAACAGGACAGTATGGCAGTGTTGCTTGAATTTAATCATGAATTGCCAGAAAGGATCTTTTTGGATTATGTGAGTTATCGGGTGAGAGCCTATGACAGGGTGCCACTCCGATGTTTTTGGTGTCAAGAATACGGGCATGTTGCTGCAGTATGCAGAGCGAAAACTTGTAGATGCAGACGATGTGGCTAGTCGGGATGTTTAGAGGATGAATGTATCCTCACGAAAGCGCAAGCCGTTTGTTTCCATTGCGGGGGGGATCATGAGATTGGAGATAAAAAATGTTATCGGAGGAAATTTGAAAATGAGGTGGAACGAGTGCGGACCCAAAGTAATTTATCATATGCCGAAGCTGCAAAGAAGGCGAAGATAGAAAGGGGAAATATAAGCGACGAACTACCTACAGCAAATAAAGTGGTAAAAGAACCAAGGCCTGACACTGAAGTTATAAGTATGGACAAAAGGAGATTTTTGGCATTTGTGGCAATGGTTATAAATTGTGCAAAGGAAATTGAGTCTAAGACGGATAGGATCAGGATGGTGGTCCATGCTGCAAGGGAGGTCCTTGGTATTACCGATGTAAAGGGAGAAGAGATTCAAGAGATTTTAGGGAGAGGATTTGGCGAGAGTCAAATGCAAATGAATTAGTTGGTGTTAATTCTGAAATTGAAATAATGGGTAGGGTTACGGATCTGGGGTTTTTTTTCTTTCTACTGCGACAAAAGCTAGTTGTAAAGTTGACTGGCGGAGGGCAGTAATACGCAGTTCAGCGTCTACACTGCCGGAAATCAAGAAGAAGAAGAAGAAGACTTGCTGTCAACGCTGAAGTGCAACAGAGACGTGACCGAGGCGTTTACCTTTGATAAGGTATTGCTTGGAAGTTATCGCCGATATAAGAAACGACGATGAATGTCCGTGTACGTTATCAAATTGCACTCATTTCATTGTACCCTGGTTGACTATTTGAAATCAGCCGATTTAATGCCAACGCTGATAAAAGGAAGCGCTAGTGAAGCCTTTCTCCCCGCCTTGTCTTTTGAAGCGCTGTATAAAACAGACAAAGCGACTTGTCCACTGTTTTAAATATAATGCAGGTAAGAAGTATTGTCGTTGAATGTCAATTACAAGTAGCTAGCTAGCTTGTTAGCCACCCTTTTAATTTATTTACCGCTAAGTCGATGCAGTCCCCGCAACGCCAAGGCAGCTCGCAGGTGACCGTTAGGGCCTGGCTACACATTCGCGGTTTATAATGCGTGTTAATGCCGCGTGAAAAGCCGCGAAAAACGCTCTGAGCAGACGCTGCGTAGTACGCGGCGGTGAACGGTCTACACCTTGGCAGGTAAAGTGGGTGTACACGCTTTGTCCTCCGAGTTAGCTGGAAACTCCTCTCCTAATCTGGTAAAACCAAGTCACTCACTTTTTCATGAAGCTGAGAAAACAAAAGAACTGAAGTCCTTCAGGATAAACTTGCTGTAAAAAAAATCAATAAAAAGAGCAAATCGGTGACTAGGCACTTCATTTGTTGATTACAAACTTAGTAATTTAAATAATGGTTCTAACCTTTCTACCAAAATGACTCACTAGTTTGACCAGATTAGGGGAGACTTGCGCTCTGTAAACATGGTGGACAAGGGAGAATCAGATAGTGACATTGAGGAGACACTGGCACCGTACATTTACAGGAAGAGGCAAAAGGCCAGGAGAAGGACTCGAGAATGCTGGGTACATGACCTCCTTCTGCAAAGATCCCAATTTGGGGAGTATCACCATTTAGTAAACCAACTATTTTCATACGAAGACAGATTTTTCCAGTACTTCCGTATGCTGCCACAGACATTCAATAATCTCCATGAAAAACTCAAGAAGGACTTAACAAAAGAGCTGACCTTTTGGCGTAGGCCAATTGGAACAGAAGAGAGGCTAGCCATCTGTTTGAGGTAAGTGCTTTATTTTATTCATACAGTGTTTCTTTGACTGACTCCAGCCGCATGTATTTGAAAATGATGAGTGAACAATCACTGAACATATTACTGTAAGCGATAGGATATTATTCCTGGCCCCATTGCTGAACCTGTCTACCAACTATATGACTCCATGGGCTCAATTTATATACTACAATGAATTTTACCGTTCGTCAGTTGTACCTGTGGTACAAGTAGAAGGAGCCTGAATGCATGAAACTGCATGCGATTCATATTGTGAGGAAGTACTGAGCCTATTCTGAACAGTCAACATTGATGGATTGTAATCATTTCCATGCTGAAATAAGTAATTCATTTCAGCATCATGAACAATGCCGTGAATTTTATATTTCACTTCTGCTCTAACACGGGCGGGCAGTTTTCTAATGGTACTTGCCATTGACCTCATGAAGTGGTCAATGTCATCTTCCTTTTCCTCCACAGGGAGAGTATGTTTGTTTAATAAGGATTTTTTCTTCTCTGTGAAAAAATCCACAATGGCTTCATCCACAGTCGTATTATTCAATGACTTTTGTTTGATATCACGTTTGTTGCTGATATATTTTTATTCTTTATTTTGTTACAAATCTGTTCTCATATCAATACTTTTACTTTTTGCTGGCTGCTGGACATGGAGTAATTTGCATTTCGTGTCGGACAGTCTTGATCGTGCATGCGATGATTTCTTCACTCTGTCAGTGGTCATGGAATTGATTTGCTCACGCACTATATTATCTCTGCTGTGGAAATAAAGCGTGAATCTGTTCGATCCATCTGACGAATTTTCAAAAGAAAGACCGAATGAATACTGATGTCTATCTTCAACGGAAGAAAACAGATGAATAGGCTAAAAAGACCAAGAAAAGTCGATAGCTATCAATTTGCATTTTGTGAAGGCCGAACACAAACATAGCCAAGTTTGCACGTCTAATAATTCCTGGAATACTCGGAAAAACTAGAACTTTTATGACTCTCGGACACGGAGCTATATTATAAACCTGTCCGACTATCGCGTCTTTGCATTGACTTTGTCTGTAATCAGTCGTGCGAAAAATTCGTTTTGCGTCCAGTGTGCAAGCGGCTTTAATGAGCATAGAACGCAAGCATTCGATATATATTATACAGTTTGTGGTTGGCTGAGAAAGATGTGAAGTCGTTAGTTTGCATCACAGATTCAGTTGCGTTGATTAAGCCAGGTCAAGTTTCCATTACGCGTGGCAACCGCCTGACATCAGGACAATCGATATAGATACTATAATTTATGTCCTTATTCAGATAGTTACATTAAATAGTGCTTCCTGTAATTTTTTCTTGCATTGAAATGTGCCTGACATTCTGTAAACCTGCCTGTGAGATTTCGGTGACGTGTGCGCACTCTGCGCCGGTCAGCCAAATTACCACTGCACGGAAATTAAACCAGGTTGGAGCTGGCGAGTTTTCTGCGCAACTCCAGCGGAGACTTTTTCTACGAAATTGTCACTGCGTCTTGATGAATATGTGACACCTCCCCCCACTACGCCGCCACACCCATCGCGGCGCACCTTCGTCTACCGAAGGCTGCGCACCTCACGAAATTACCACTACGCGGGCTGCGCCGTACGAAATTACCACTGCGCGGGCTGCCCCTCGCTACGCCAGCTGCGCTGCGCCAGGAAATTAGAGCCCAATGGCACAATATCATTATTTATAACCTCTCCTCCAACAACTTGTTCTCTTTGTTGAACAGCACTTTCCCCATTATCAAAATCTTCATCCATGTCGACATGTAGAAGGTCACCTTTGCTGAGGTTACATGTTGACCTGCAATGGAGCCACAGACGGAACAATCAGAGAAGCTGAAGTAGTAAAACACGAGCAGGTTATACCACAATGATATTTCATATCTTAGCCTTTGTTGCCTTCAATTAAGGGTAGGACACAAGCCCATAAATTGTTCGGGGAAACTTACTCTCTGTCTTCCAGGAAAGGATTTAGGAATCCAAGTATTCCAGAAAACTTGTAGGGAGCGACCACCTTGGCAGCTTGGCCACTTCTGGACTTCAGATTATTCTTGTACTTCCGATAATTATCCCTGACAGTCTTCCATTTTTGCTTTGCCGCAGGTACTGAAAACAAATTTATGAAATTGTTATTCACTTCTGTCTTTTCAGATTTCTTGCAACTGGTGATTCGTACAAGACCATTGCATTCAGCTATCGAGTTGGAGTCCAAACTGTTGCCAATATAGTAAATGAAACCTGTGATGCTATTTGGGCAAGATTGCAGCCTCTCTATATGCCTACCCCAACCCGTCAACACTGGGAGGACACTGCAACAGGATTCCTAACAAAATGGCAATTTCCGAACTGCTTGGGAGCACTTGACGGAAAACGTACAAATTTTTGCACCAAAAAATTCCGGTACAAACTTCTTCAACTACAAGAAATCATTTTCTGTCGTGTTGCTTGGGTTAGTTGACCACCAGTATTGCTTTCTAGTGGTTGACATTGGATCGTATGGGTCGAACAGTGATGGAGGAATATTCAAGAGAAGTCACCTTGGAAAGAAATTGGTGAATAACACTTTGAACATCCCAGACGACAAGCCTCTCCCAACATTTGAGGAAACAGAACCTGTACCGTATGTCATAGTTGGAGACGAAGCCTTTCCTTAAACAAAACATCTTGTCCGTCCAGTGCCTGGCAGAAATCTTTCAGAAAGTGAAAGGATCTACAACTACCGGCTATCCCGAGCACGAAGGGTCTCCGAAAACTGTTTTGGGATTTTAGCTAATCGATGGCGGCTGTATCACCGGAAGATACCACTACAACCAACAAATGTAGATAAAGTTGTAAAGGCAACATGTGTCCTACATAAAATGCTGCAGATGCATGGAATACCTGTTCCTCCACCACCCCAGGAACCTGACCTTCGCATAAATAGAGCAGATGACCTGCATGATGGCATTCTCAAGGAAATACACTCAAGGAAAAAAGAAATGCACCACCCTGAATGTCCATTTTCTTGAAATTTATGAAGACCATTGTCTCCAAAATATGCTGGTGTTAATTCAGTACCGTGTTGTGTGAAAGAAAAATGTTGTTTTGTGCAGTTCCGGTTCAGTGATTTTGCTGAGCAACAAAAATTGTTTTTTTGCACTGGTGACTCAGGGCAGCAAACGAGTAAAACTCAGAGATGAGTTTGACCACTCCTTCACTGCACACACTCAGTCCCAATAAAAGGACACCGAAATGGAATCCAAAATCACAATGTCCCCGATGCCACGACTGTCGCAACCTCAGAGAGATCGGGCCATTGGCATGCTCCAAGCTGGGCGGAGCACACAGATAGTTGCCAGGACATTTGCCGTTCACCACTCAACTGTCGTGCGCCCAGCAGTTCGTTACCGCACCACTGGCTCCAGCAACGACCGTGCCAGATCTGGTCGACCATGTGTGACGACTGCAGCGCAAGACCGTGCAAACCGGCTAACACATCTGCGTGACAGGTTCCGGCCAGCGACACAGACTGCAGCCGAGACCATTGGGACACACCACCGGCCAGTGTCGGCCAGAACAGTACGAAATTGTCTCCCAGCTGAAGGAATCTGACCATATCGGCCATACGTGGGATCAGTGCTGACCCACAGACATCGTCAGGCTCGTGTCGATTGGTGCAACACTCATCAGCGCTGGACTCTGCAGCGATGGTCTCAGGTTGCCTTCAGTGAAGAGAAGAAGTTTCAGTGCTTCAGGACAGATGGCAGAGAACGAGTTTACCGGAGACGTCACGAGCGGTACGCGGATGCCTGTGTACGCCATGTGAACAGGTCGGGTGGTCCAAGCCTGATGGTTTGGGCTGCATTATCAGCGGATCATCGCTTGGATTTGGTGTTCATTGACGGAAACCTGAACGCTGTCCGTTACAGGGATGAAATCCTGGGCCCAGTTGTGTTGCCTTTCCTGGAGCGAGTCGGAGGTCGTGCTGTGTTCCAGCATGATAACGCCCATCCTCATGTGGCTCGTGTATGCACCAATTTCCTGATGGAGAACGACGTTCACGTGTTACCATGGCCTGCCCTCAGTCCCGACCTTAATCCCATCGGAAATGTGTGGGATTTGCTGAGCACGCGCATTCGGCGACGTGGAAACCCCCCACAAACTGCACAGCAGCTGAGGGCAGCACTGGTGGAAGAATGGGCGGCCATTCCACAGGATCAGATCTGACGTTACTGCTGGTCCATGAGGCGGCGGGTTACTGCTGTCCTTGATGCAAATGGAGGTCATGTGAACTATTGAACTTTAAAATGGATATGTGTCATTTTGTTAATTGGGGGTGTATCACTGTTTTGTTGTGGTTTTGCTGAATAAACAGGCCAGATCTTAAAATCCTTTGCTCTTATGACCTGTGACACATGTGCGGTTCCAAAAGGAACATTATTTTTCTCAGCCTAAAAATACTTCTGGAAATTTTTCAACTTTTTTCAGTGGTGCGTTTCTTTTTTCCTTGAGTCAAAGAGCTCGGGGCAGACCACCTAAGGATGCAATAGCTGTTCGAGATAAATTCATCAGATATTTTGTATCACCCATGGGATCTGTACCATGGCAATATGATTATTGCTTTGGACATGCTGAGTGAATGACCAAAGTACCAATGACAGTGATCCACCCTGTATTGTAGTGTGACATATTGAGAAAATTGTGGTCCATATTTTATTACCTCTTTTTTTCTTATATCCATATTTTACTTCCTTATTTTGAGGCTAAAATTACACTTCACATGAGCTCTGTGATTCTTTCCCAAGGTTTTTCTCTAGGGTTGTAATTATTTTATTTTAATAGGATCATCACTGATGATTGTAATAAAATGTAATTTTCTCATTGTCATTTTTCTCATTAACTGCGATATGTGCAGCCACTCACCATCAAAGCCCACACGATGTGCAATTTCTTTCCAAATGTCATCCTTTTTGTTGCAGTCTTTATACATTGGAGATTGCTTGTCATATAAACAAGAATTTTTCTCTACTTCGATAATCAAACGTTCAGTTTGATTATCTTCTTCTTTTCGTCCCATTCTGCTTTTAAATGAAAGCGAACAGGGTTTGTGTCTCAGAGTTTGACAGGATAATTAGCCACGTCTTTAAAAAAATCTGTCAGGCCTGCACATCATCAAGTGGGACAGTTTCCTGAATTTCTATTGGCTGACTATGGAACACGCTTAACTGGACGCGTCGCGTGATACGCTCAGAAAACCCTTGGAGGTTTCTGAAATTTCACGCGGCGGTGACAGCGCGTTCTTTTTTTCCTGTCCCGCCGATGTGTAGACCCGATCATTATAAATCAGTTACTCCAATCAAAGCGTTTTAGCGCCGCGCTTCACGCGGCCGTAACACGCGGCGTAATCCGCGACTGTGTAGCCAGGCCCTTAGGGTCGGTTCATACTCTACGTTAGGTACGCGAGCGAACGCGAGCTCAGGTCCGTTCCATTCCGTTCACAGAGAAGCCTGAACGCGCGTCCCTTGCTGCGCTGTGCCTCGTTAAAAAGCAGTACACTGTTCATGCAATAGGAGGCAGCAAAGTCTTCTTCTCCTCCTCCTCGTTTTTTCTTTTTCGTGTCTCAACACAACGTATGGTGCATTACCGCCACCCTCCGAATAGAAGTGTGGGTCTGGACAAAAATCCTACTTCACATCCTAATGAATAAACCTGTTGCTTTGAAGTAATAACCCCCCCCACAAAAAAAAAATCCCCAGTGTTCCTTTGGAATACTAATTTTACATTCAGCCTTACCCATTCTTCTGCAAGTTTTCATATTAACCTTGATCTATCCTGATTGTACTTGCATGTAAGACACTGTTCAACTTGCATGTAAGACACTGTTCTGACTACCACAAAAATCACAGGCCCCACCAGCAGGCTTTTTGATAAAAAAAAAGGTGCTGTTTAAACATGAATGTCCAAATCTCACACGTGTAATAATCTCCTCTTAAGAAATTCACCGATGAGGGACGGGTGACATTCCGGGTGTTCGTAATAACCATAATCAGATTGACAAAATGGCTACTGAGGAGGAATGCATACTTTTGCTGCTTTTGCATCGCCACCGCCAGAAGAAAAAAAAACAACAAAGAAGATGGTATGTTCGCCCATTGAATTGTTGGAGGGATCAGGACGGGGAGTACAAAAGTCTGGTAATCCCTATGCGGCAAATTGACGAGGAGAAACACTTCCAATATTTCTGCATGTCAGCGCCGAAATTTGACGACCTTCTGTCACGAGTGGTCCGCGTTCTCCCGGAGACCTCTCGTTCTCACTGCAACCCCATCAGTGCGTCCCAAAGACTGGCCCTGACACTGAGATACCTATCCACAGGTATAAGTCAGCAAGCAATCGCTGCCAGCTATAAGATTGGCAAAAGCACGGCCTGTGGCATTATTGGAGAGGTGTGTTGTGCCATCTGGGATGCCCTGGTCGCAGATTTTGTGGCATTCCCATCAGCAGCTGAGTGGATGGAAATTGCGGAGGATTTTCAGCATCTGTCCCACAGCCGATTCCCTCTCTGTCTCAGAGCGATCGACGGGAAGCATATCCGAATCAGAGCTCCACACCACTCGGGCAGTGATTTCTATAATTATAAAGGCTTTTTTTCCATTGTACTTATGGCTGTTGCTGATGCCCGCTGTCGATTTGTGTTTGTCGACGTTGGCGCGTATGGACGAGAGAGTGATGGGGGCATATTCAGCCGCAGCGCGTTCGGGTCCTGCTTGGCAGAAGGCCAGCTGCAGCTGCCTCCTCCTACTTTCTTGCCAGGCACCACAACTCCCAGTCCCTACTTCTCCCTGGGTGACGATGCTTTTCCCTTACAGGTGAATCTCATGAGACCCTATTCAGGTGAGCAAATTAGCATTACTTCACCGTTATTATATTTATATTATATTTATATTTTGGCTTGTGGCCAAATAATGAACTAAGTAGGCCTAGTGGGGTCAATTTTCATTGAACTGCCTACTGCGCGTTCTCCCCAATAACTAACAATGCAAAAAATAACTCAGCTGCTCCAACATGCTGAGAGCGCATAAAGTGCGCAAGGGTTGAAAGTTAACCTGAGTGACATGAATAATGAATAGATGAATGAATGAATTATGCAATTATTAATGTCCACTATGTTTGTGTGCTTTCCTCATTTCATTTAAGGCACAAACCTCACCGACAAGAAGCAGGTATACAATTACCGCCAGGCCAGGGCGAGACGTGTGGTGGAGAACGCCTTTGGGATATTGGCTGCTCGCTACCGTATCTTCGGACGTCCAATTGACTGCATGGCGGAAAAGGCAGAGCAGATTGTGAAGGCATGCGTGGCTCTCCATAACTATTTATCCACCACCGAACGAGGCAAATACATGCCAAACACCTTTGTGGATTCCACGCCTGACTCTGGAGAAATCCAAGCAGGAGAATGGAGGCAGCAAGTGGAGGGTGACACCAACATGATTGATGGACCACGATGTGCAGTGGACCGGCCCTCAAGAAGAGCGATCCTTGTGCGAGACCAGCTCGCAGATTATTTTATGTCTGATGCTGGCGAGCTTCCACACCAGTTCACTGTTCTCCGGCAAGGATGCTTGCCGACAGCCACTTGACTCTGCGCCAATGCGCAAAAATGCTGCGCTATTTTTTCATAGACTCGAGGCATAAAGTGTCCCTTAATAAATCATAATCTAAAAATATGGAGTGGTGTCATTACAGCAAATAAGCCTACATTTTATTCTTTTCAAAAAATCACCCAGTCTCCAAACAATTTCATCATTTGATATTTATTAGCAACTTGTCTCAGCGAAAGGCAATCAGTAGTGCACGGCCAAAACAAAAAATAAGTAAGAAGAAAAACAGGTGCAGGCCTATCCGACGCGCTTTAAATAAACATAGGCTATTAGGCATGTGTGTGGTTTTAAACAACTCATTACAGGCTACCGTGCGCGGCTAACATAGCCACTGTGCGGCAAATGAACACAGGCTACTGCGCAATGAACACAGAATACTAAAACCAAACATAAACACCTAAACAGCATGTTAAATAAACAACATTCCTTCACGGGGGGGAATATGACAGGAGCCTAGTGGCTGCAGCTGACAGCCAGTCTCGAACCACAACACACAATTGGGCCACATTTGGTATCAAGTGGGCTCACAAACCCTCATGAGTACTTTTACATCCCGCATTAATATGGCACTTTGCTCTGGGGGAATACTTCTCATGAATGAGCAGAGATAGTTACAGATGCATGAATATATGTCACCATTGTCCTTCTCTTTCTCCTGCTTGATAACTGCCAGTCTCTCGATCAGGGCAGCCTCATATGCATTCTCTATATCCCCCCTGCACTTTCTTGCAGCTAATATAGAGGCGGGCCCAGATGTCGGGGTTGGAGGAAGGGAAGACGGTGGGGAAATGTGTATTGAGGAGGAGGAGGCCGGAGACGGGGATGGGGATGAGGTAGGGGGAAAGGATGACTGGTCTGCCGAAGATCCCTGCGACTTGACGCTTTCCTCATCATCTCTGTCCTGATCAGCTGTCTCGTCTGTATCACCTGTTGCCCAGGTATGGATTTACACATAACCACATGTCAAAACTATGCAAGTCAAGACCGGGATGCTACAACGAGTCACAAATCAACCCACTGAGACTATTTTAATTAAAAATGGAAAACATTAATTCTCTCTACCTACCGAAAAATTTGAGCGGGTGTTGCGATGTTTAATAAACTTGCCCGGCCAGGCAAGCTCGGATAGCGCTGACGGGTACCCAAATCCCAGTTGACCAGCGCCACTTTTGCAAGCACGTTTCCATTTTTTGCTTGCACGAACATTCCGATCACGGACTTGCTTCCACTTTCTTTTTGCCTTGTGTACATCGATTTTTAGATCGAAAGCAATTTCCTTCCATCCATTCTCCACTGCATTTCTATTACAGTGCCACGGATGGGAGGTATTATATAAGTGAGGGTGTGCCCGCACTAGCTCGCATAGGCGCTCCTCCTCAACCTCAACCGCCATTGTATTCAAATTTCTTCTTCGAAATCAACGAAGTAGTCGGACTTTGTACATCATCTGCTTTATCGCCCCTATTGGAATCTCACGGAAATACACGCGTCGATGCGTCGCGTTTCAAAAAATTGGACGATACACTTTGCTATGGCAAGCCGATAGTGCCATCATTCGTCTGTATACAACGCGTTTTGGGACGAGAACATGTGTATTTTACGCCGTTATTGCTTTTTTTTCGGCGCTTATAACGCCGTTTTCTCGCGAGAACGCCGTTAAAAGCTTCGTTTTCATATGAATATTAGCGCCGTTAATTACTGCGTTGTGGAAAACGGCGTTAAAAGCGCCGTTTTCATATGCAAATTAACGCCGCTATTGACAGCGTTGTGGAAAACGGCGTTAAAAGCGCCGTTTCCATGGTAATGAGCTCCTCCCTTTAATTTCTTTCAGCCGACACATTTTAACTGCTCTCCTCCAGTCACCTGCCAAGGGAAACAGACCACATCAATTCAACCCAGATTTCTTTCTGCAGATCTTCCCGTCAGAAGGTTTACACAAACCTGCAGTCTGATACGAGCCTGAAGGAACTAAACCATACACACTTTTTCAATAATTAAAAATTTCTTTGACAAATAAGGTTACCATTTTGTGAATAATATTGTCAGGTACATAGCATACTGTTTATATGTATAAGCATTATCTGTGGTTCATCTGTTTACGGTATAGCGCGAGTGAAGACTTATCGTCGCAGAATCATTCCAATAGGATCCTGTGTCAATCGCGGTTAACTTTTGACCAGAAAATAAGCAAACATACGTCGGGATTCGGCCCAGCAATATTATTACATTATCTCTGAACCCCAATCAGGTTAACCAGCTTGTCTGGACCAAGTTCAAATGCGACATATCGCCACAAACATAGTTCGTATTGCTCATCAAAGTCAATGCAAAGACGCGCGTCAATGCGTTTCGCGTGTATTTGCGTCTTTGCTTTGACTTTGAATGTAATCTGTCATGCAAGAAATCGGGTCGCGTCCGGTGGAAAAGCACCTTAATAGCGTTGCACCCGATTTTACTGATCAGGGTCTGCATTGAACCCCATGCACGCTTTTTCAATAATTAAACATTTCTTTGACAAATAATGTCGCTATTTTGTGAATAATATTGCCAGTTACATTGCATAATGTTTATGTATGAGGATCATACAGTATAGCATCACACCCCTAATCATACAAGCATATCAGAACTATGATTTCTTGCTGTTTATTCAGCATTGATCTCTGCATTTTACTTCACTGTACCTTGCAGCCTCACCTTGAGCTGTTTGTCCACATTTATAATTAAAAACATATATTTGACAGATAATGGTGCTATTCTTAGAATTGTATCACCATAGCTAGAAAATCTATGTTCTTTCTCCTTCAATTAGGCTTACCAGAAGGCTGAGAGGGTGACACCTGTGAATTACCATTGCTAATTCCTGAGGAGCCACAGGTTCAAATCCTAGCGGAGACATATGCTTCATGAATTTCAATGGATGCCCGCTCGATTTTTTTTTTTCAGAGATTTTAGCAATTTTGGATGAAAAGTACATTATGCCTGGGTAAACATCTGTGAACCAATTTTCAGTAGCCTGGAATTTATTATGATTATTATTATTATTTTCTTTTTTGCCTTACCTTGCTGTCTCACCTGTGCTGCAGTCTGTTCACCAAGCCAAGGAAATAGCCTACATCCTTTTGCTTAAGTCTAGGCTAGGGAGGCAGGTGAATATATATTTTTTATTATATCATAAAAACGTAGTGTTTTGGTAAAAATGTTCACTTTTCCATATTTAAAATACAGTTTGAACAGGTTAAACATTTTGCAGATGGTGAAATGGGATGCTTGTGCGGGAGGACCCCATTTAGCTGAGGGGGGTGCCCTAGACAGCAATTGGACCAGTTTCCGATTTCATTCTAAATATTGTCTTTTTAAAGGTCTACATTCATTTTTGGAACTTAATAAATATTTATTCATTTTGTGCTGTGCCTCCTGTGCCTGTGACCCTTATTGATGGTTTGGTTCATTCCTTAGGTAGAAGGTGAAGGTGGGTGAGCTTGTGCCTTCACCTGTTGACAAATGTCAGTAAATAGTAAATCTGCAACACTAGTAAGCTGCTTTTTCACCGGACACGAAACGATTTTTTGCATGACAGATTACATTCAAAGTCAAAGCAAAGACGCAAATACACGCGAAACGCATTGACTTTGCAATGACGCTGGTGCACGCTTTGCATGGACTTTGATGAGCAATACGAACTATGTTTGTGGCGATATGTCGCGTTTGAACTTGGTCCAGACAAGCTGGTTGACATGATTGGAGCTCAGAGATAATGTAGTGAAATTGCTGGGCCGAATCCCGACGTATGTTTGCCTATTTTCTGGTCAAAAGTTAACCGCGATTGACGCAGGATCTTACTGGAATGATTGGGCGACGATAAGTCTTCACTCGCGCTATAACGTAACCAGATGAACCACAGATTATACTTACACATGTAAGCAGTATGCTATGTCATTGACAATATTATTCACAAAATGGTAACCTTATTTGTCAAAGAAATGTTTAATTATTGAAAAAGTGTGCAAGGTTTATTTCCTTCAGGCCCGCATCAGACTGTAGCGATGCACTTTAGGTTCGTGTAAACTTTCTGGCAGGAAGATCCGCAAAAGGAACTGGGTTGCATTGATGTGGTCTGTTTTCTTGGCAGGTGATTGGAGGAGAGCAGTTAATATGTATTGGCTGAAAGATATCAATGGGAGGAGGTCATTACCATGGAAACGGCTCTTTTAACGCCGTTTTCCACAACGCCCTCAATAGCGGCGTTAATTTGCATATGAAAACGGCGCTTTTTACGCCGTTAATGTTCATATGAAAACGGCGCTTTTAACGGCGTTCTCGCGACAAAACGGCATTAAAAGCGCCGAAAAAAAGCAATAACGGCATAAAATTATGGCAAGCCGATAGTGACATAATTCGTCGGTATACAACGCGTTTTGGGACGAGAGCACGTGTATTTTACGCCGTTATTGCTTTTTTTCGGCGCTTTTAACGCCGTTTTCTCGCGAGAACGCCGTTAAAAGCGCCGTTTTCATTTGAACATTAGCGGCGTTAATTACGGCGTTGTGGAAAACGGCGTTAAAAGCGCCGTTTTCATATGCAAATTAACTCCGTTTTTGACGGCGTTGTGGAAAACGGCGTTAAAAGCGCCGTTTCCATGGTAATGAGCTCCTCCCATTGATTTCTTGCAGCCAACACATATTATCTGCTCTCCTCCAATCACCTGCCAAGGGAAACAGACCAATCAATTCAACCCGGATTTCTTTCTGCAGATCTTCCCGTCAGAAAGTTTGCACTAACCTGCAGTGCATCGCTACAGTCTGATGCGTGCCTAAAGGAAATAAATCATGCACACTTTTTCAATAATTAAACATTTATTTGACAAATAAGGTTACCATTCTGTGAATAATATTGTCAGTTAGGCCTACATAGCATACTGTTTATATGTATGAGCAGTATCTGTGGTCCATCTGGTTACTTTATAGGGCAAGTGAAGACTTATCGTTGCCCAATCATTCCAATAAGATCCTGCGTCAATCGCGGTTAACTTTTGACCAGAAAATAGGCAAACAACGTCGGGATTCGGCCCAGCAACATTATTACATTATCTCTGAACCTCAATCATGTTAACCAGCGGGTCTGGACCAAGTTCAAATGCGACATATCGCCACAAACATAGTTCGTATTGCTCAGCAAAGTCAATACAAAGACGCGCGTCAATACGTTTCGCGGGTATTTGCGTCTTTGCTTTGACTTTGAATGTAATCTGTCATGCAAAAAATCGTTTCGCGTCCGGTGGAAAAGCAGCTTAATAGCGTTGTACCCGATTTTACTGATCAGGGTCTGCATTGAACCCCATGCACGCTTTTTCAATAATTAAACATTTCTTTGACAAATAGTGTCGCTATTTTGTGAATAATATTGCCAGTTACATAATGTTTATGTATGAGGATCATACAGTATATAGCATCACACCCCTAATCATAAAAGCATATCAGAACTATGATTTCTTGCTGTTTATTCAGCATTGATCTCTGCATTTTAGTTCACTGTACCTTGCAGCCTCACCTTGAGCTGTTTGTCCACATTTCTCTAATAATTAAAAACATATATTTGACTGATAATGGTGCTATTCTTAGAATTGTATCACCATAGCTAGAAAATCTGTTCTTTCTCCCTCAATTAGGCTCACCTGATGCTTGAGAGGGTGACACCCATGAATTACCATTGCTATTTCTTGAGGAGCCACAGGTTCAAATCCTAGTGGAGACATATGCTTCATGTATTTCTATGGATGCCCGCTCGATTTTTTTTTTTTCATAGATTTTTGCAATTTTGGTTGAAAGTACATTATGCCTGGGTAAACATCTGTGAACCAATTTTCTGGTAGCCTGGAATTTATTATTATTATTATTATTATTATTTTCTTTTTTGCCTCACCTTGCAGTCTCACCTGTGCTGCAGTCTGTTCACCAAGCCAAGGAAATAGCCTACATCCTTTTGCTTAAGTCTAGGCTAGGGAGGCAGGTGAATATATATTTTTTTATTATATCATAAAAAAGAAATGATATTGGTAAAAATTTTCACTTTTCCATATTTAACATACAGTTTGAACAGGCTAAACATTTTGCAGATGGTGAAAAGGGCAGTTGGGGGGCGTTGGATGCTCGGTGCGGGAGGACCCCATTTAGCTGAGGGGGGTTCCCTAGACAGCAATTGGACCAGTTTCCGATTTCATTCTAAATATTGTCTTTTTAAAGGTTTTTATTAATTCTTGGAACTTAATATTTATTCATTTTGTGCTGTGCCTCCTGTGCCTGTGACCCTTATTGGTGGCTTGGTTCATTCCTTGAGGTAGAAGGTGAAGGTGGGTGAGCTTGTGCCTTCACCTGGTGACAAATGTCAGTAAATAGTAAATCTAAGGTGGTTAATGTGAAGTTGCCAATACATGATATCAGATGGATTGTGGTATGTGTTAGAAATAGGTTATAAGACTAAAGCAAAAGGATGAGAGCTATTTCCCTGGCTTGGTGAACAGACTGCTGCACAGGTGAGACTGCAAGGTAAGGCAAAAAAAAAAAAAAAAAAATCACGGCTACCTGTTAATTGGTTCACAGACCCTGTTATAATGTACTTTTCTTCCAAAATCGCTAAAGTCTATGAATAAATCAAGCGGGCATCCATGGAAGAGCATGAAGCATATGGCTCCACAGAGATTTGAACATGAAGCTTTTCAGGCAGAACCAATGGTAATTCATGAGCGCCACTCTCACAGCAACCTGGTGATTGAAGGAGAATGAACATAGATTTTCTTGCAATGGTGGTACAATTCTAAGAATGACACCATTATCTGTCAAATATTTGTTTTTAATTATTAGGCCCTAGAGAAATGTCGACAAACTGCTCAAGATGAGGCAGCAAGGTACAGTAAAGTATAATGCAGAGATCAATGCTGAATAAACAGAAAGAAATTGTAGCTCTGATATCCGTTCATAATTAGGGGTGTGATGCTATATAGGCTACAATATGATCCGCATACATAAACAGTATCCTAACTGGAAATATTATTCACAAAATAGCGACCTTATTTGTCAAAGAAATATTAAATTATTGAAAAAGCGTGCGTGGGGTTCAATGCAGACCCTGATTAGTGAAATCAGGTGCAAAACTAGTAAGCTGCTTTTCCACCAGACGCAAAACGATTTTTTTTACACGACAGATTACATTCAATGTCAAAGCAAAGACGCAAATACACGCGAAACGCATTGACGCGCGTCTTTGCATAAACTTTGATAAGCAATACGAACGATGTTTGTGGCGATATGTCGCATTGGAACTTGGTTCAGACAAGCTGGTTAACATGATCGGGGCTCACAGATAATGTTGTGAAATCGCTGGGCCGAATCCCAAAATAAGTTTGCCTATTTTCTGGTCAAAAGGTAACCGCATTTGACGCAGGATCTTATTAGAATGAATGGGCGACGATAAGCCTTCACACGTTCTTCAACGTAACCAGATGAACCACAGATAATGCTCGTGAATATAAACAGTATGCTACGTAACTGGCAATATTATTCACAATTGCAACCTTATTTGGCAAGGACATTTTTAATTATTGAAAAAAGTGTTCATGGTTTATTTCCTTCAGGCTCGCAACAGGTTGTAGCTACGCGCCACAGGCTTGAGCAAACTTTCTGACAGGAGGATCTGCGGAAAGAAATCTGGGTTGCATTGATGTGGTCTGTTTCCCTGGCAGGTGATTGGAGGAGAGCAGTTAATATGTGTTGGCTGAAAGAAATCAATGGGAGGAGCTCATTACCATGGAAACGTTTTCCACAACGCCGTCAAAAACGGCGTTAATTTGCATATGAAAACGGAGCTTTTAACGCCGTTTTCCACAACGCCGTAATTAACGCCGCTAATGTTCAAATGAAAACGGCGCTTTTAACGGCGTTCTCGCGAGAAAACGGCGTTAAAAGCGCCGAAAAAAAGCAATAACGGCGTAAAATACACGTGCTCTCGTCCCAAAACGCGTTGTATACGGACGAATTATGTCACTATCGGCTTGCCATACGCCTATGTGAATGTTCCGTGAGGAACATTCTTTAGATAACACCTCCGAAATCAAGAACTCCTAACTGATTGTGAACCTCTCAGCAGTATCTAAAAATATGTAGGGTCTTATCATAACCGTGCTTTGATCATTTTATTTTCTTCATGTTAAGCTAAAGACAGAATGTAGTGTTATGATTGATTGTACAGTGACTGCATACATTATTTTGATAAGTACTTGAGACTTTTACTGATAGGCAGATATTTATTTCTTTATTCAGCTTTCATATAAAGGAGTGGATGTTGCAGGGACTTTGCATTTTCTTTTTCCACTTTAAATTTGAACCTGCTTATGTATTAGAATAAAAGGTGAACCTTTAACAGAGTCAAACAATCTGTTAACTTATTTTTTTCATTTGTTGTTTACCCAAAGAATCCTGCAAATGCTTTTATGTCTTATATAAAGAAATACAAATGTAGATCCCTCTGTTCTGATTGAGAAAACTGATTAAGCATGTAACAGCAATGCAAGTTTACTATGCTATGAATGGTTTCCTACAATTAAATTATAAAAAAACAAGTAGACATGGGCAACAACATCCCCCGCCAAATGCCTAAATCGCGCGCACCTCATTTTCGAACTCCATCAAGGCCTTTATGGCCTGAAGCTACACACCAAGTTTGGTTGTCCTATCTCTAGTAGTTCCTGAGAAAAGCTGTCCCCTTTCCGGATGGGTGGACGGACGCACAGAGCGCAAGCCTATATCCCCCTCAGACTTTGTGGCGGGGGATAAAAATCTCAATATATCCTCATGCCTATAGCATTGCAATATATCGTATTGTTGCCCCTGTATCGTAGTCCGTATCATCAGATTCTTGCCAATACACACCCCTAATATTTTACCAGCACGTAAAGCAGCCGACCGTCGCGGGTGAAATGAATAAGTTTTGTGACAAATAATGCAGCATTATAGGCTGCGCTCTTGGTGCCCCGTTCACTCCCATTATACGGATATGTGCGGCTCTCTTTGGATCTAAATATGTTCCGTAGGACTTCTAGTAATATGAAAGTTATATGGGTGAGTAAATGATCGTATTTTAAGCCACAAATAATGTCAAAACTGTAAAAACAGTACTTCTCCTTTAAGGTTTATTACTAACAACGAGGACGCTATTCATCCCGCAGTGGTCCAGCGCAAAAGTTCAAAGACTGGGGCGGATTATAAAATGAAGTCGCTTATTGGCCTAGTTGTGGGGAAAATAGCAGAAGTGCTTCTCTTATCTGCCCCATCATGGTGCCAATAGCAGAACTGCTTCTCTAGTCCGCACCGCAGATGGCCGATCTCTTTCCCCCAATTAACCCCGCTGCGGGGCGAGTCGCCACTTTCAACAAACAAACAAACAAAAAACAGACAACTATGATAACATGAACACAAAATTGCACAATTCTTAATTGTTTCTATAAGTCCAGTACATTATTTTTCATATTATGGATACAAGTTTTTATGACTTTGTTTAATGACCCATGGAAAGTAGTCAAAGGGAAACACATCTTAACTACTCAGTGCGCCTAATCTAACTTCGTTACGCAGTTGGTAACAAATAAGGCATAGTGATCGACAGTTCGAAGGTTCAATACCCCTCATCACCGCAAAAAAAGGAGCATTGTCTGTTATAATATGATGAGTGTTCACTTCAGCTGCTCAAGAGCGACATCTAAGAGCTAATTAGACAGTCTAAGAGAGAGGGAAGTGTCAGGAGGGAGGTGACAGAAAAGCGAATGTTATTTTTCTTTTTTATTTTGTCAAGTATCTTTAAAAAAAGTGTGCAGTTGACGTTGAAAAGACGCTCAGAATAACCACATTTGAACTAATTTTTAACCTTGTGCAGAAGTCTGAGGGACGTCGATGCGCGACGTCCACTAGACGTCGTTAAAAACACATCATAAAAACTTTCATTCTGGCTCCTCAGGGGGCGTCATGTAGACATTTGGGGAGACGTCAAAAAGACATCGTTTGGACGTATTCTTGCTTGGTGGGTACCTAAGGCAATGCTAACTTCTGCTAGGAGCACGTTAACCATACTGGATGACATTATTCTCAGGATGCAATAATTCCTCAAAGTGAGCATAGTCTCAGGATTATGTAAATATTCCTGTGATTTGGCTTGTGCGGTTGCAAAACACTTTCTGGAATTAAATCATACTTTATAGACCAGGGGTGTCAAACTCACCCGTAAACGGGCCAAGAGGCTGCAGGTTTTCACTCCAACAATGCAGAAGCATACCTGATACAACTAATCAGTTATGCAGGCCTAGATCAGTTGATTGAATCAGTGCTTTCTGGTGAGCTTCTGCTAGGTAGGATTGAAGACCTGAAGCCTCTTGGCCCATTTACGGGTGAGTTTGACATCCCTGTTCTAGACAGTCTCATAGGAAATGTAAAGGTGTAGCTGTCCTTGCTTTGTTTCATTCAAAGACTACAAAATAATTTAGCAGTAAAAAATGGCTTCAGAAACTGTTTGCCGTTCCAAGAAATGAGTAGTTGGCACATCTATGATAGATTATGGTAAACAGACTTGCTTGGGTTTAATTGCTATCCAAATAAATCCTGACCTCCGTTTACTTTCATGCCCAGAACTGCACAATTCCCTTTTTATCAAATGTGTAGTTACTGCATTTAAGTTTTGTAGGGCAGTAAAGTGAGCCGGTGATTGTTAAAGGAGCAAGTCCTGAGAAGCAGTGGGTTACAGATTTTATAACGGCAGAGGGGCGTTCTAAGGCACGACACGCAGCGGAGTGCCTTAGTGCCCCTCCGCCGTTATAAAATCACTGTAACCCTACTGCTTCAAGGGGCTTGTCGCTTTTATAAAATGGTTACCCTACATATAGCCCATTAAATAAACACACAAGAAAAAAATCAATAATTTATTGGTAATAATGCAAGAATAAAATTGAGAACTATTTGTTCTTCCACCAAGCAAGATTGAGTGGACAGAATGGTTGGCAAGCAACACAGACGCTAAGATTGCCTTTTCATCTAGCGCCATTATCATGTCACATCAGGCTATCTGGGCTCGCTAATGTAGATATACTATGACAGCAGGCTAGTTTGAATGCCTCCTTCGGTCTCCCGAAGACCTCGTTAAATAATTTCACGTTTGTTCCGGTTTTCAGTTTCCTTGTTCTCAACTTGCGCCGATCGGCCAAATCATTACAACCAGCTGCCAGAGTAGGGAACGATTGACTTTTGTCCTCCACACTTGCCGGTGTCCAGGAAAATATGTTGAATTGTCCATTAGTTTGCAAGCCAGCTTGTCAACTAGCTAGCGTTCACTACAGTGGATGTGGTTACCCTACACATAGCCTATCAAATAAACACACAAGAAAAAAAGAAAATTTATTGCTAATAGGCTACTGAAATAGTGAGCTAGTTAGCAACGTAGCTTGCAACGCAAAAGCGATATCAAACTCCGTAATGCAATAGCGAGCTAGGTAGATAGCCAACTGGTTATCGGGTTAAAAGGCTAAACTTCACTGACACTGAAATAGCGAGCAAAAAGTCTTTTATAGGGTAGACTGATTACAGTTGAGACAGTTTTTGCTTTTCCCCATTTCCACACAAAAATTAGACACTGAAAAGACACTAAAAAGAAGATTTTTTACTTAATGTATCCTCTATTTGTGCACTAAAATATAACCAAAAAATTATATCCCTAAGTGGTTTATATTTTTCATAATTAATCAAAAACAAAAGGTGCATTTTTGTCTCAACCGTACCCATATAGTACACAGGGCCGTCGTATAGGGGGGAAAGGTGATGACAATTATAAGGGCCCACAGCCCATTGGGGCCCACAAACCCCACGGTAACAGCCATGACTAAATTGTTTTGTATTGACCTAACTGCCGATCATACTAATGCACCAGAGGTAATCACAAAGGCGTGCAATATTGATTAAATAGATTTCAACAACCCCTTTCTTAAAAAATGGTTCGGACCATACTTCGTGCTCCTCTTGGAAAATTGTCTGTGCGTTTTTGCTTGCCAGGTTCGCGAAGTACGGCAGTCATTAGTACGCGCAGCCCACACACACAAATCTGGACACCAGAAAAGGATAGAGAGAGAGGGAGGGAGGCCAGCAGAGCAGGGGCCCAGAAAATTACGAAATTCTTTTCAAAGAAAGGTGAGGGTATTCAAGTAGCCTGCTGTGTTAGCTGTTCAGCTGATAACTTAACGTTAATGTAACATGCGGTTAGCTGAGTAAATAATCGCCTGACAAGAATGACATTACTCAGTTATTAACGGTATCATATACAGAAAAGATCGATAAGGTTATCATTGGCCAGCCATTATAATATACCTTCAAAAAATCCGGTAGTAGCAGGACACGTTCCTCCATTCTTATTCTGAGTGATTGCTGAATACTTCGCTTTCGTGACAGTCCAGGCTAGGTTTGGATAGCGATCGAACAACAAGCAGTCAGTGTCATAATCTGAGGTGTAACTGAAACAATCGCTTGACAAGGCTGACATTTTACCTTCTTACCAGAGTTTGAAATGGGCCGGTTCTCACCGGCACGCCGAGTCGCCACGTCAGATTTTTACTGCCCTGCGCACGTAACTTCTTCCAGGACCCTACAGCGTTCCGTTACCTTTTGACACGCCTAGGTAACGTTACGCATATTGTTGCTGCAAATTATGGTCTGTGCGGTAATTTATTTGCTCTTTTTAAGCAGCGTTTGATTTATTTTTATATGCACAAGACAATCACACAGTCTTCCGCACGAGTGCTTTATTTCCGTTGTCGTTCTTTTGTAGTTCATAAGAACGGCAAGTGAAATTCAAGCCAATTACATATTATTTATTTATTTTATAAAGACACGTCTGCCGAAAATGCAACATTTTACTGCATCGCGCGAGTTTACGTGCATACAGAGCTATCCAAAATCTTTATTTAGCCAGCCGTCACTTCGTAACTGAAAACAGTACGATTTCGAGGATGTTGGCTTGGCTTAATCGTGCGAACACTACCAAACGAAAGCGATTTTCCCCGGACCACGACCCGAATTTATTTCTGTAAGATCAGCGAATGGCTCGTCAAACAATGCTTCTAGTGGGGTGGGTACGGTTTTTTCCGCTCATGACTGTTTTTGATGCACTTAGTTTGAACAGCCACCACCACAAGTAACCTATGAGCCTGTGTGAAACACTGATGTATTGTCCATTATTCATTTGGTTTGTATTCTTCATTATTAACCTGTGTAGGCTTGTCTGACCGTTAACATCGGACTTATAAAAATATGTCCTGCCATGTTACATGTGTCATTCTGCCAGGTAATTTAAATGTCCACTCAGCCAATAATTATATGCGTATTGGTTCACCTCCTAAAATTGGCTTGCGTGGAAATGGCCTGATTTCTGTAAAAAGCAGTATACACTGCAAATAAAATGATTCTATTGAGTGGAATATTCCCATACCATTTACCATTTTGACAACCGATTTGAGAAAGCTGTAGTTCGTCTTATTTTTTTCTGCAAAATTTTGTCAATATCACCAATATAATATTTCACATGAAGGTTATTTATTTGGTATTAAATTCATAATTGTCATGAAATTATCAAAGATATACTTGTAAATTGAGAATGTGGGAGCTTAAATAATACTAGTTAAGATATGCAGTGGTGTCTGCTGGGTTGGGGCGGAGTGTAGTGCGGTTCTACAGTAAGGTTTTGGTTCAGTTTTTGTTTTTCGGAGCTGCTGATTCACAGTACTGGCACTTTTTTATTCCAATTCAAGCACTGCTTCTTACAAAAGTGTTCAATAAAACTAAAATGCTACTTTATTCTGTTGCCATCAGTCTTGTTAATTCGGGGGGTAATTTTACAGAGCTTCCCCTCCTCATACAATATCAAATTGAAACTTTGTGCTTAGAGTTATGTTACTGAGAGAGAAGCCCATCTAAATTTGGTTTATTCATAGACTAGGAATGTTAGTTCTTCATTATTTGGTCCATAAAAGCTTATTTTAAATGTTTACAAAAGCAACATGAAATAGAATAATTCAACCTTAATGTACTGCCACTCCAGAATCAGCAGTGGTCACTTCATCTGAACCTGACCCAGCAGTAGACCCTCAGCACCAGCAGTCTGAAGATGTTTTTCACGGTGAGTGAGTGTGTGTGGCAGAAACTGGTTGGCTGTTTAGATTTATTGGTGAACTGCTGTACCAATGGCAATTATTTACATATTGGTCGATGTCTCAGCCATTTGAATTACACTCAACAAAAATATAAACGCAACACTTTTTGAAATGAACATTCAATGCCTGAGCAACAGATCTGGTTGACATTCCTGCTGTCAGCATGCCAATTGCACGCTCCCTCAATGCTTGCGCCATCTGTGGCATTTTGCTGTGAGACAAAACTGCACATTATAGGGTGGCCTTTTATTGTGGACAGTCTAAGGTACACCTGTGCACTAATCATGGTGTCTGATGAGCATCTTGATCTGGCACACCTGTGAGGTGGGATGGATTGTCTCAGCAAAGCAAAAGTGCTCACTATCACACATTTAGACAGATTTGTGAACAATGTTTGAGAGAAATGGTAATATTGTGTATCTGGAATGAATTTTAGATCTTTGAGTCCATCTCATGACAAATGGGAGCAAAAACAAAAGTGTTGCGCTTATATTTTTGTTCAGTGTATATAATTAAATAGCCAAATAGGCTGGATTTATTTATAAATCTACTTGAGCCTCTATCCATCCTGTTGACACAGCCAGACCCATCTTCCTAAAGCAAGGCTACTTCAGATAGTGAAGGGAATAGTGAACCTGATCATAACTGTAGCCTACAGCTACAACAACCTAGGAGAGGCTTAATAGCCTGCCAGACCTTCAATTGAAAGTCAGTTAAGCAGATAGATGGAGTTCAAAGCCCTTAAGCTGTGAACAAACAAAATAACTTAAGCTGAAGCTGAGATAAGGGAAGACTTAAAATTTAGGTTTTGATATTTATTTTACAGGAAAGTATTTCATTGTGTTGTCAATATTACTTGCAAGAAATTCAAATGGTTAAGTTACATAGCTACCTTTGTGATTTCACTATAACAGCTCCTGCTTGTTGTATCTTTAGCCAGTATACTTTGAGTTATTGTCTGTTGCACATCAGTGCTTGAGGTTTTACATAGAATACCCAGTACCCATTTGCGGAGTGGTTTATTGAACATTTTATTTCTGATCAGACTAGATGATATAATGCGGTTTCAGGTAGCCTCTTTTGTAAATGCGTGCCACATCTAATAATTCAGAATTTGCATAATAATACTCTTGACTCTTTTTTGAGTGGTTTAAGAAAAAAGGAAAAATTTTGTGTTTTGCGTCTAGCACTGAACACCGAAAAACAGAAAAATGAATAACAGCCATTGTCGTAAAAAATGTCGAGGGCCCACTCTGATATTCTTTCAGGGGGCCCAAAATTTCTAGCAACGGCCCTGACCTCAGGGCCGGCGCTCGCCTAGACGAAAATTGGAAACCTCAGTCCTGGCCTTTCCTTAATGGTTTTCCTTTATTAACACATTTTCCAATCTAAGAATAATCAAGTGGGAATTGAAGACACGGCTTCTCTCCCCCATGCGATCTAAAAGCGACAAACTAATGGGCTACATTCAACACAGAAAGATAATTTGATTATTATTAGGTATATGCACCGTCACTCAGCGACGACATTTCAGAACTCTTCAGCGAATGAAGAAAATTTTGTGATTAGTACGTGGTTTCGTCCGTTAACATTTTCCAATCGGGCAGCTGTATATTTTTTACAGTGAGCTGAGTGACCGTGCTGCAAAAACAGGTGTACGTACTTGCCGCCGAAATTACCTTAATTCAATGAAGAGATGAAATGCCGTCGCCGAGTGACAGTGCATAGACTTAATTATAATCAAATTATTTTTTGGTACTGAATGTAGCCTATTATTTTGTCGCTTTTAGATCGCATGGGGGAGAGAAGCCGTGTCTTCAATTGCCACTTGATTACTCTTGAACTGGAAAATGTGTTAATAAAGGACAACCGTCTAGAATTAGCCAGGACTAATTAATTTCAATAAAGGGAGGGATATTAGCCCCAGAATTTTCAGGTCAAACAATGCGCCTGAGGTCCTACGTGCATTAATGGTCCCCCCCTCCCAAAAAAGAAAAAGCTGGAAGTGAAATTAAACAGTGACATCGTAGCAAAGAGGTGAGCTAAGTTATTAAAATACTCGCATAAAGATATAACGTCAAGGCTGATTTATGATATACAGACAAAAGAATAAATCATAAACCCCGTTTGTTCCCAATGCAGCCTGAGCTATGACTCTGAGATCTGCAACGAAAACTAAGGCGGGCATTTTAGTCTATTATAAACGTACACCAACTAGTAACAACTGGAATAATTATAAGGCCAACAATGCTTAATTGCTTATGATTAATTAAACCAGTCTCATACAGTTGGCAAGTAATGTTTTAATGTTAATTTCAAGTCGTGATGGCCGGTCGCGGAGAGAAGGCAAAGCAGCACAAGATCTCCTCGTTCTTTTACGACTGGCGGAGTGACCCAAAAGTAAGCAGTTTGTGTTTTCCAACAACATGTTTGTGGGTTTGTTGTTAAGCAACTTCTCTCATAATTTGAAAGCCACAAATAATAATTTATTAAGCATCTTCTCTTTAATTTTGAGGGCAAAAATAATACTTGAACAATCTCAGTGTTTCCCACAGATCAAGGATCTATTTGTGGTGGTGTGGTCCAGGAGGGGGGGGGGGTCAATGTCAAAACCCACATTTTGAATGGAACTGCAAACTATAATGTAACACTATATACACACACGAATATGCAAAGCTGCAATTGTAAACACTATATACATACATATATAAATGCTATACAAATGTACTTGAATAGAAATATTTACAGAATAGAACAATAGATTAATTATGTACAAGTATTGATGAAAATAGCCTGCATTCAGTAAATTTTTACTTAAGATCTACATATATAGATATACATTTTAATAAAAAGATAGAAATAATAGCCTACATTTACTCTGTTAGTTTTCACAGATTCATAGATATACATAGTAATAAAAGATATGAATAATAGCTTGTATTTAGTTTTTAATAGATATACAAGTATATTTAGATATAGAGACATCAGGTGTGCCTAAGTGCCCTCATTATTTCACTGGCGAGTTTAGGCCGAACATGTAATAAACCAATCATAAAATCAGCTCTCATCTCGTGTAAGAGGTAGGTGAGCCAGCGGCGCAAGCAGTGGCAGCATGACGGCAGATTTAACAGGAGGAAACAAGAGAAAAGATTTTCAATGCGACGACCCAGATATCCTGGTTCCAGAAGTGAACGCATGAGAGTGCGCAATATATGGAGACACGTCTCCTCCTTCATGTGTAAATACTTAATTATACATGAACACCTGCAAAAACCATTACAATAAATGAACCGCAAATGTCATGCAGATATGTTTTACACTGAAGCACCCGCTACGAAACAATCTGAAAGAGTTTCTGATGTTTGAAGTGCGCAGAATTACGCATGGATATATCCAAGACCACTTTTTTTTGTTCAGACCACTTTTGGGCTTATTTGACCACTTTGTACCGGCACGTCTTACCTTCGTTGTTCGGGCCACGCCTCTTCCACCACGACTTTTTCTTCTGCGTCTTCTCAATTTATAGCATGGACCTATAAGGAGATCTGGACGCACAAATCGGGTCGACCGCATAATCCTCCATGGTCCTAGCGGCGAATGTGATATTGCAGGTCACGTGATGCCATGGGGGCCAAAAAGAAATTTCTCCATAGGGAATAATTGAAAAAGACACGCTGATAAATCCGTGAATAATTTTTTTTGACAGCCACAAATTATCGATACCGAAACGGTTCATTTTTCTCTTTTAAATCATTGATGCCTGGTTTCTCGGCAAAGACAAAATCTTTTATTTATATTCAGGCTATGCGAACACCAACGGGTCCACATATGTAAGCGCGTTCCCGCTCCTCCGAATTTGTCACTGCAGCGGATGTGAGTGGGTGGAGCAATGGGCATTCCTTGCCATCTGTCTGTTCAACATTAAAGACGTAAAGTCGGTGAAGTGAGCTGGCAACTTACGGAGCATATGTATTGAGCAACAAAAGAAACGCAAGTTAATTAAAGGCAAACCGGAAAATAAGTTTGCGCGTAAATATTGAAAATCAAATTTATTACTAGCGTGTGCGCATTTACACTCTTTTTATCAAACTTTTCTTTGTTTTGCCGTAACTATGAGCAGTGGCGTGCACTGACATTATGGGGGGCAAGTGCTCAGGGGGGAGGGGGAGGGCACTTTGTTGCACACGTGGAACATGTTATTATAGTGTGAGATTAAAAAAATAAAATAAACATTACCCGCACATGTTCAATGCAATTCATGACTACTGTCATTCATCACAAGAAGGCACATGGATAGCCTTTATGGGGATATTTTTCTCAGGCAATGGGGAACTGCCTGATTCTTCTTTATGTGTTCATTTATGTTGCCTAACAAAACCTACACAAAAGAAAACGTTCAGCTTAAGATAGATTTGCAAAGTCGACCGACATTGATTGTGGTGGTCGTCCTCACGTTATCTATCATTGTTTGGGCTATAGCATTAAACTAGCTAATCAGGTGACCAGTCAGCTAAAAAATGCTCAGTTGTTTGGTGCTGTATGAGCAGTGGCGTACCGTCAGATGCCAGGAAGGCCTTCAGTAACATCACCCTTTCCCGGATAATTGCTCTTAAACTATTTGCGATCTGGTTTGATTGATTAACAGTCAAACAGTTAATTAACAGAATAGCCACCACGAAAGCGTGACACGTAATGATTAATAAATGCTAATTACAAAGCGATTGCCTGTTGGCTATGTTGATATAATTGATGTGAATCCGCAAGGATGACAATCTGCAAAAAATCCGAAACTTTCGCGGACTTCACAGCAATTATTTTCGTCTTCACTCAGCTGTACTACTACGCACTTTGGCTGTCACATTCAGAGTATATAGAACGGATTCTCATGGCCAATTGCTCAATGAACGTCGCAAATTAATTTACGCAAATTCAGAAATGATAAAGACATAGGCTATTGATATTTTTTCCGTCGCCATTGGTGTGCGGAAGTAAGTTAAACGCCGTGTAATTTCGTAGCGCAATGTATAACACGGCTTTCAAAAACAAGTTAAACTCTCGTCGGTTCCTCCAATCAGTCTGAGCAACGGTTGCTAATCGGGGAGGTAAACTGCGAGAGGTGTCTGTCATTAAAAAGTGAAAGATGAGGTTATTGCTGGCCCTGTGTTTCTGCCGACGGACCGTCACTGTGTATGAGACATGCTGCTGCACAACAAAATGATTACAGGTTGGGCTTGGAGGGCAAACTGTACGATTTCACTTGATCTGTGTGTTACCTGGCTGGTGGGGCACAAGACTGTGGCTTCCAGTCGCTCAGCTGATATGCTCCTGCAGCGCATCTATATGCACTGCGCGCGTGTTCTCGTGACAAAGGAAGAGAGGTCGGAAGTGCGTGAGGAGGTGGCCCATATCGGGGCATGTTTTTCAGTAGTTTTTAATCACACAGCTTTTATAAAAGGTCATTTCAACATTGGCCCCACTAAAGTGTTAATAATAATAATAATAATAATAATAATAATAATAAATATAATCATTAAAAAAAAAAACGAAATTTCAAAAGGGCACTTTCACTGATAAAGGGCAAAGGGGCAAGTGCTGTAGCACCACCTAGTGTCTATTTGTGCACGCCACTGACTATGAGTACCCAGATAGCAAGCTCCTCTGCTCCGGATTTGACCCGGCTCTGAGCCGGATCATCTGGAGCCAGGGCAGATCCGGAGCGGAGGGGCTTGCTATCTGGGTCACCATAAGAGCACATTAACTAAGTTAGCTAACTTGCGTTTCTTTTGTTGCTCAGCATATTTTTGCCATTTTAATTTATGAATGGCCGTAATACGTAATAATATGTAGCACCTTGATTGCTGCACTTCATGCAGTGTGAGAAAATGTACAGTAAGCTAAGGCCGCTGGTGTGACATCGTAGAACCATGTACGCAGGCAACACTCACCTTACTTATTCAAATTAAAATGAAATGGTTAAATCCATTAACTGCATGCTGTATCTCCATTACTTTGAATAGCACCAATTCGCATCACTCTATTTTGATGCGTTATGCATAACTGAGTAGCTGAGTAGCATCTAACGCAACGTAATGTGCATTTATAGCAGTATATAAATTCAATTCGAACACTGCTTAGCGATCCATTTATCAGCCTGACCATTCTTCGTTGTTAAATTACTTACCGACCTTCATACATGATGACGAAACTTTTCGGCAACTTGACTTATGAGATCCAAAATGATAACTATTTTTTGTTCATGATCCGAACCGTGGAACAATGCGCATTCCTTGCCGTCCGTCTGTGATGAACATTCTATACGTGGCCAAGTCAATAAAGCGAGCTGGCGTTACGGTGCAAATATTTTTTCCATTTTATTTTAATTGATGAATGGCCGTAATATATTCGATTGCCACACTCCATTACGTAGTGCCGCAAAGTGTACAGTAAGCTAAGGCCGCTGTTGTGATATCCTAGAAGCATTTATACGCAGCTAACACTCACCTCACTTTTTCATAGTTCATGGTTATCATGTAATGAGTTGTATATTTCCATTACTTTGAATAACACCAATTCACATTTCTGTATTTTGATGCATCATGCATCATGTGTCAGCTGTGTAGCATCTAACGTAATGTCCATATAAGTGCATGTATAGCAATACATAAATTCAGTTCCAACACTGCTTAGCAAACCATTTATTAACCATTCTTCAGTCTAAAATTATTTACTGACCTTCATACTTGACGACGAAACTTTTCAGCAACTTGACAGATGACATCCAAAATGTTTATTTTTTTGTGCATGATCCGAACATCCATGAAAGCACTGAACATGCATACACATTTTTTTGTGGTTCAGCCTTTATTAGATCAAAGTTTTGGGTAGGCGGAGACGTCAGAATATACTAAATTCGAACATCTAATGTTCGTGAGCAGCATCCGAGATCAACCGGAGTGATGCAGGTAGATTCGACGGTGTGGCAGATTTCCATCTGAACGAAGATAATACGAGACCTAAAAGAATGCAACAGTTGGTAGCGTAAATATGCACATTCAGAACAGAAAAGTGATCCCATAGGGTCCCGTCCCGTTTACAACTTATGATTTTAGATTGATAGAAAATCTACATAACTTTTTAAAAAATCTAATACAGAGCACTGGAGAGGAGTAAATGGTATTGCAATGCTCTGATGCACGCACACACACACACACACACACAAAGAATAAGAATTAGAATTATTTGTGTTTTGTCAGTTTTTGTTTTTTGCCAGCTCTGCTTAACATTTGAAGATGAACTCAAGTACTCAAAATCAAAAGGGGTTTAATGCTTAACTTTCGCAGAGCCGGCCATTATCATAAAATCTACCACAAATACAATCGATGTTAACTCGCACTTAGAAATGAAACGTAGCAACGTAATTAAAATTATAATCGAGACAGACTTTATTGGAAAGGGCTTTGGGGGTGGATAGAAAGGCACGGCCTCTGGTTCACTGACATGCAGAAATTCATGGATGAACGGTTCAGTGCACTCCAAGAGGCTCAGATATCTGGAGAAGGACAGAAAAAAGAGCTTTAAAACAAAGGAAAAAATAACGCAGTGCAACGTGTGTAACATGTCACGGTAGACCCACATCTTACTATACTCCATGGAATGGTTATAAGTTACGTAAGCTAAAAGTAAATTAGCTTACCAGAATTGACAAAAGTTTAAAGCTCCTGACTTTAAAACATGTGGGTTTATAAGGCACGTGAAGTGCGTTGTGTTATGTGTTCGGTTTATTGTCTTGAATCCGGAAAAGATAATGGAATTCGCACGCAGACGAGCAAAAAATCATCTGACTCCGATAATGTGGTTATTCGACGTTGAACTAAAGAGAACACGAGCCTGGGGCGCTTTTCCCAATAGCGTAGCTGCAGAAATTTATTCGTCCATTCAGTCAGTGGTTCCAACTATGGAGGTTAGCACCTGTGATTTCGGGAGGCATACCCCTGAGCAATGTCACGTTAACGTCACACAACAGCAAGTCAACTATTTTGCCGAGATTTTGAGGTGAAATCAATAGTATTACTTCCCTGTCAAAGTCATTTTAAACATTTGTTATTGCATTTCTGTTTTAAAATTGTATCTCAAACCATAATTAAACATTTACTGGCAGCTATGTTTTGTTTTCCGTTCCGCTTATATGTACATCAGGGTGCAGTCTGCAGTGGTCAGTCTTCCATTTCCGATGAAAAGTGATCGTGAACACGCACCCTAGGTCGGAGTTCCACGAGCCCGAGCCGTTGTCATGGACACCTCGGATACCAGCGCGTTCATGAGCCCCCACACTAAGCATGTGCGAGCAAAAATCACACAGCGCATGTCCGCGTGGCTCCGGAAGCTTGGCCCCCATGTCGGCTTGCTGCGCCACTGAGCAATTTCCATTGAAATGAATGGGCGGCCATTTTCCAATTGTATATCCAGTGAAATATAAAACATCCTTGATTTATAGGCCCACCACGACTTCTTCTTCTGCGTCTTATTAATTTATAGGCGGAATTACAATGCATACCGCCACCCAATGCGCCAGAATTGTAACGACACGCGACATTCACAAAGCAAACATTCCGGAGGCGAGGTCGAGTCGAAAGCTGAAAAATGTATTCGTGGCGGCCAAAATTTATTCGTGGCGGGCCTTTCCCAAATGGCATCTTTATGTCAACCATGTTATACATAGCAGGTTGAAATAGATCATTAGTAATTAATGTAAAAAGTGGAACAAGTCTCTGGTACGAGTAACCAAAATAAACGCAAACAACCAAAGACAATTGTATTTACATATTTACAATATATACAGTTTATTTATGACTTCTGGGGCCGGTTGCATAAACTGAGTTTAAGACTGGTTTTCACTGTAGACTGGTCTGAAATTGTCAAGTTAGACGCGTCTAATTAAGACTGTCTGTTGCATAAAGCTTAAGACTGACTGAATTTGAGGCATTAAAATTAGCCACCTCTCCCCCTTGCTAACCCTGAGATGAGAGCTTTGTTGCCATGGCAACACATTTTTAGAACACCTGTTTGAGGACACAAAGATTCAGCAATATTTATTGTTTTTCTAACAAAAAATACATTGGAAACAGGATTATCAGCTCTGTTTTTTTTTTATTTGTATTTATTTTGTAGTTTTGGAGGGGGCCCTCCTCCGGTGGCTAGATTTTTTTATCTTCCATATTTCCGTCTTAAGCTGCTTTCACACCGGACGCGAAACTAATTTTTTGCACGACAGATTACATTCATAGTCAATGCAAAGACGCGAATACACGCGAAACGCTTTCCGGTGTGAAAGCAGCTTTGGATTCTTGCACTATATTTTTAAAACGTTTTTGAACATCTGTTACGGTTTACACGACCGTTGATACCGTTCGCCTTTTCTGTAATTTTCTCCCCTAATTTAATGACGTGCCAAATTTCCGTTCGCTTGATCAAAACTATTGAATAAAAGACTTCTTTCGGCATTATACTCCTCCAGCAACGAAAAGGTTTTCCGTTGCGCTTCAGTGTCGCTATTTTGTCCGCCATGTTTTTCTCCTCTGCGAAGTGTCTTATTTTACCCATGATACATAGCGCGACCGGCTATCCAAGTTAGGCTTAAATAAGTCACTCAAAGACAGGTTTTATGCAACAGGCATATTTAATAGTCAATAGTAAGTCTGACTTAAAATTACATTTAAGTCAAAGACTGGGTCTAATTTTATGCAACCGGCCCCTGGTTCATAAGGCACAATTTCTGTTAATATTTTGATATCAGGACTTCCATTTTGATTGTATGGTACACACACTGTGTGGGAATAATAAACTATGCTCTTTTTATTTGATATAATGTGTTATTGTATGGAAATGTAATATCGGATGTGAAATAAAATGAATGTAAACAATTAAAAATAATGTGTGTAATATTTTCATTATTTAATATTTTGGTTGTCACTTCTTCAATCTGCCAAGATTTTTGTTTATGACAAAAGCAGTGTCCAGTTAATTTTTACACAATATAGAGCAACAGACTGTCCAGAAAGAAATGGTTCTGTCACACTTTTGCAGGTTGGCATACATCTAGTACACCAATCTGGTAAATTGTGACCTGCTTAAAAGTGCAGTGTTTTTGCTCACATTAAAATACCTTTCCGTTTTGTCTCATCTGCAGTGTCAAATAAACAATTTTGGCAGCTCTATTTAATTACAACAGGGTTACAATGAACTTGAATAAAAGAGAATGTGATAAAGGATTTGAATTTTGAGTGTTCAGTGCCACAAAACCTTATGGGGGTGCTGGATTCTCACTTCTATAAAGATTTGCAACTTGTCATTATGAAGAGGCATGAGAATGAAATTTAAAAATGAAGACTTTCATCAAAAAAAAAAAAAAAATGAAGAGCGCTGAAAAAAAATGGAATTGAGAAAAAAACGCCCCAAATGGGCTGAAAATAACACCTGGGTTAATTTTGGGGGGAAAAAGTCAGTTTTTAAACGAAAATATTCTCATGCCTGTTCATAAGATACATGTATTACATGGTGTTTTTCAATTTTGAGTAACACAACAGTCACAGTCAGTATGGCATACATCGTCCCACTTTGAGGATTTGAATGGATTAAAATAGCATATAATTCAATGTTGGACTGGCATGTGCCATTACCGCTTGACTTTGAATTGCTGGCCTAGTAAATTATGAGTAAAATGTTGCACGAGTGACATAACAAATTTGTAATTGTCCAATGTTTGAAAATGGTCGTATGTTGGTGAGTCAAACTTGAATTTATGAAAAATTAGAATTAACAGACCTACTCACAAGTTTTATAAGAAAACAAATTCAGATAAGAGTATACACTATACACAAATGGCATTATATACAAATTGCAGTGGCTCTGCTGAAGTTTTATATTGCTCATTCTTCTTCAGAATCTCCTAGTTCATCGTCATCCTCAGTCAACCTCAGTTCCTTGATTCTTGTTTGAACACCCCACACATTTACACAGATCTGTGCATGACAAACCTTCTCCTACACAGCCACAGTTCAACATCAGCATCTACAAAAGAAAACATTCAGAATAGAGTACGGTATATTAATGTGATGGTTCATTGGAAAAAAATAATTCAAATCATTATGATGGGCTCCATTGCATTATGTAGGATTCAAAACAAGGAGTTATTAATTTGATAACATCAATATCTGCGAGTAGAATTATCATAATTTGAATGGGCACAATTATAGATACCCTCTTGGCGCAGGCCAGCTACTGTAAATACATACAAATGACACTCCACAAAGTGGCATGCATTTGTATGTATCTACGTTCCCTATGATTTACAACAAATAACTACCACAAGAATGAACAAAAATTATCAGGCAGCATAGGTCCCCTCTTGGCGCAGGCCAGCTACTGTAAATACATACAAGTGACACTCCACAAAGTTGTATGTATCTACATAAACTACAAATTACAATTTATTTTATTAATATTAAGTATTAAAAAATTTTTAATATTTTGAAAATATTTTTTATTTATTTTTTTATATTGATTTTTAATATTCTGTATTTTCCCCTTGTATATCGCTAATAAATGATACAGACAAAACTTGCTTCCCTGCTCTTCAGCGTTGGTATGAAGGATAGATATAAAAATAAAATGTAAAGAAATCGACATGTTTTGATTTGAAGCCTTGCAAGTCATGCCAGTGGAGTGCGTGCATTCAGCATTGCATTTCCGACAGACTGAGAAGGATAGGGTACATAAATATTGAATTTTTAAAAAATGGTAACCCTACAGTCTAGTACAAATAAGGTTACCGTGAAGTTTGTCAAGTTTATGTTTTCTCTCATGTCTGGTTTCTACTGCTGCAACCTTGCTGTTGTTACAAATATGTTGGTAACAATCACAATGATAACCAGCCCATTTTCTACAGTTACGACAATTGGTATTTCTAGGCAGTCAGCGTTGAAATTAATATCCAATATAGCGGTCATTTCTGGATAATTGCTGCTTCGGGACCTTCAATATTTATCCAGCATGGTGCACATTCAAGAAATGTATTCCAGATTCTAGGTTTAAATGCAGTGAGATCTCCTTTCGGATCAGAAATTGCATGCATACAGCACCATTTCGGAGAGAAATGGGTCGCTGTATCCAGCGCCACATGTAAACAACATTCTTGCGCGAGGACGAGGGTACAAATACCTATGTAATGCGCGTTGTGATTGGTCAATCAGCGGAAGGTCGTACCGCAAGTGTATGTATGGCGATATTTAATTGGCTGGCTGTAGGTTTCGATCAACACAATCCCAAGCAAAATTATCGCTGAGTTTATTCAATTTTCTCAAAAACGTTCATTATAAACACCAAGCAACATTCATTGTAAGTCAAGATATCATATTTAACGAATTTACATGGGTCAATATCATAATACCAAATAAGGGATTACAAAATTGAACGATATACTTTATCATCCTATGGTCTACAACACAGAGGCTAAGATTGCTTTTTCATCAAGCGCCATATCATGCCACATCAGGCTATTTGGGCTCTTAATGTAGATATACTATGAAAGCAGGCTTTTTGGAATGTCTCAACTGAAATAGTGAACTAGTTAGCAACGTGTAGCTAGCAAGCTAAAGTTATATCTAACTCTAATGATATAGCTTGCTAGGTAGATAGCCAACTGGTTAGCGGGTTAAAAGGGTAAACTTCGCTCACACTGAAATAACGAGCTAAAAATCTTGTAAGAAACGTGACCTAAGGAGTCATTTGAGCGCAGAGAAGTTAGTTGCTAGACCAGGCGCGCAGGGATACTTCGTGCTGCGGTCTGGCTTAAAATACAGTGGGTTACACTGATTTTATACCGGCACGGAACCCGGCTCAGCCAATCACATTTAAGGATGGGAAGCACCCTTTTTATAACGAAAAACCTCCTGACTTTTTTTTCAACAATCACCGGCTCACTATACATTATCCCGCCTAGAACATGGCTAAAACCACTGATCTATATAGAATAACTGGATTGCTGACGTGTGCAGAACTGCGTTGGGAGGATGAAGCAAGCGTAAGTGGTCGGGCGGCCATTTTACTATGCCCGGTAGTAAGCAATCTTTATATAGTATTCTATGGCAGAGAAGCGCAGATGTGCAGCCTTGCAATGCGGAGCAACATTTTTTTTTTGGGATGTGGCGAGACAATGCACTTGCTGTAGTGAAGACGGATATACATAAATTAATTTCAACTAATATATTGCTTATTATTGGCCACTGGCCATCTACCTTAACGGCAGATAATGTGTCAATGTTAGCCCAGCTAACGGTTATTATTGGAACTATTCAAATTAATGTTCGCTAACGTGATCCATCAGGTTAGCCTAAAGCTACCTAGATTACCGAACTGAAGTAAACCAGATAAATCAATGTCACACGACACAAATGAGATAATCCAGAAAAAAAAACTGTTGTGTAACGCTGTCTATAATATTAGACCAGACTAACTAGACAACAAAACCAGGTGTTGACTGGTCTAATCATTAAGGTAAATTTATGCCAGCACTATAAAAGGCTAATGTTCCGCTGACGCTCAATTACCGTTGACGGACAAATTTATGACGGCCAGGTTATCAATGAGGATGTAACGTTAGAGCTACTTAAACAGATAATGTGATTCACACTAGACAATGAATAGCAGGCAGTTTTACATACATCTACACAACGCACAACTCACTTCACTTCTCATATGAGCGCTGATTTAGCGACCTTTATTAGTTTACATTGCGTTCTCTTCAGCGAACCCACTTTCGCTTCTTAGGAAAATTAGCCGAGCTTCATGGCAGCCACTGAGCGAAGACAGCGCAAGAGAAAACTCAATACAAGACATCCGTTGGGAGTTAAATATGCGTTATGTGCGATTGAATCTCACACCCAGTGTTTCTAAAATAAAGACAGCGGTTGACAAAGTGTGAGCTTACGGCTACTTTCCTTTTTCATGAAGTTTTCAAATTCCCTCAAACAGATTAATAACAATACGTGCACGATTGACGCCTTGTCTTCTTCAGTCTCAATGACTTTGGACTTCAATTCCGTAGTGCCACTGCCCCACTCAGGCGAGATGTAGAAAAATCCGTATAGATTTCCTATGGAACGTACTCATTGGTCGTCCTGTCAAATGCTGATATTGTCCATTGAAAATGTTAAAGGCACGTACAACTGCTGCCTACTGTGGTTAAACCTGCGGTCCTAGAGGCATTTTTCGTACAGTCAGGTCGATCTGAGGACGAAACATAAAATACCGCCTCTTCCGTGTCAGTGAAAAGATATCTTCTCAATTAATTATTTCTTTGGCTGCAACATGTTCAATGTGAGTAATGTTCTGAGAGATTATAGTTGGGCATACCAATATGGCGGCACGGTTACCTCAAAAATTATGACGTCATCAGCTATCCAGTTCTTATATATAGATCAGTGGCTAAAACATTAAAAATATGAAAGTATTATTACTAGCAACGGACAGCAGCGCACCGGTCATACCTCTGGAAATGAACACCGCAGATTGGTGATTGACCAATCAGAATCGAAGATTTAAAAGTGTCATGTTCTAAGCTCATTTAGTGAGTATTATTCTATTTATCGTGGACGCGGTATTTCAGGGTACAGCCAAACTGTCAAAGCACAGAAATGTCCTCTGGCTATTTTTAAATATTATACAAATATAGCCAAAGCGTAGGAAAAACGTAATTAACAGAAAACAAGTAAGCCGCTTCCTGCATTTTGCGCTGCAGCCTCGTTTACCTTCGCTTTGCGCAGCACCCTTTCCAAACTTTGCCTAACAGCGCTTCTCTCAGAGGGGTGCAGCCTCGAGCGTACAGAACCGGCGTGAGGACTTCGTTTATTCGGGGTAAAAGCCTCAAAGGGTTCGTTCTTAAGTTTTTAGACGCGAAGCAGGTTCTCTGGAAGAAGCCGCAAACCACTGAGTAAATGAATAGCGGCGACCAGGCACATATGAAAAACGCGGCCACCACAATGATGAGGTGCACAGATGCCCGCTTTTCTTCCCTCTCTACGGATGGTGGATCCTTCTCTAGTTGAAACCTGGCGATTAAGAACAACTTGATGTTTAGTCCTAACATTATTATAACGATGACAATGTTTCCCACTAAAGTTGAAATGCTCACGATCTGTTCTATTGCATCAGCAGTTACAAGGTTCCCCACCGCTAAATTGGCAAAAGCGTACATCCAGAGTGCTAAAATAACGAGAAGTGTTCGGGTCCGGGTCATTCTTTGTGAGAATTTGAAAGGCGCGGAAACAGCGTGGTATCTGTCGGCTTGTGCCGCTAACACAGCCATGAAAGATAGTAACAAGAATAACGGAGCGATGTAGTAGGCTGCTGAAAAAAAATCAGGAATGTCAAGCACACCTACATAGTAATGGGTAACGCCCGAACAGATATCGCTCAAACATGTACTGAGCATGTACATGTACTGGTTGTCTCTACGTAGTGACCCGCTAATTACAATCGATAGAAATACTGAAACGTTGAGAAATACTATTCCAGTCGCCAAAGCAATGTTGAAGAGGAACATCATTACATTTCCAAAACTATCAAGCGATAATACTGAATAAATATGGATTCCTGTTTTATTCAAAAGATTTCGGACTCCATCTTCTGCAACTGACATTGGCTTACAGCTGTAGGCTACAGCTGTCGCCAAACAAGTTAAGTGGCCAGGCTAGTGCTGCGCGCCACATTTTCAAAGCCACGAGGAGGGATCAGAAGTCTCGGTGGATAAGTGCGCGCGATAGGGATGGGCATAATATGCCCACTTCAGACCTCATTAGCCTAATTGTTATTCTGGAGGGAGTTGGGACTGTTGTTTTCAGATGGATCATCAAAACAAGTTTTTAAGGGGCAAAACACAGTGCTGCAGAAATTAAAATTCAGAGATTCAAAAGCTCAGGACCTCGAATTTGGAGGCAATTTACGCAAAAGTTTAAATGATATACATTGCCGAGTTGGGTTCAAGTACTTTCAAGAATCGGATGCAAGTATTTTTTTTAATAGGCCTACCAAAGTTCTTGCACTTGTATCGGAGTGCTTCCTATTAAAGCCTAAAGGACTTGTACTTGTATTCAAGTACTTTTCAAAGTGTCCTAAGTGCTAACTGAGATTGGTCAAGTAGGCTACTTTGAAAAGTACTTGAATACAAGTACATATACTTATTATTAGGTATTAGGCATTTGGCCCAGAGGTGGACATTCCAGGGGACAGAAAGTTAAAGTCGCACCATGTTTTACTTCCACTCATCAACTCAACCAGCTGATTTTCTTGACTAGAAACCTCTGGTCTGAAGGGCTGTTTTATTTAGCAAATCCAGGAGGTTGGAACTAAATACTGGGGAGGACTTATACTTTCTGAACCTGGATTGTCCACCTCTGATCAGGCCTAATAATATTATTAGGCCTAATGAATATTAGACATTATTAGGCAGTAGCTGCTCAGATACAAATACAAGCACTATGGTATGTAAAAAAATGCTTGCAGACAATTCTCGAAAGCACTTGAAAGTACTTCGTCCTCAGCTAAGTCATCTTCGTCCTCAGCTAATTTTTAATTCTGGATAGCAGAGAGAATAACACTCACCTTCGCAATTACTGACGGGCAGAGTAAGAAGCAGCCTTATCTAAAAAAGATGCTTGCTTTTTTTAAATCTTTCTTTTGGCTGCTCCGCTTAACGTCCACCGGTGCTCCATTTTGAATTCACAAACTTTTTGCGCTTGTTAAAGAATTTCACATTTTAACAGATAGAGCTTCTCTAACTTTCTCTAGTGCAAACTTTAATAGCGTCCTCTATCGACCAGTTTCTTTATTCATTAATCTAATGGGAATGTGGGCCCTCATAAAATAGGACTATGCAAAATATATTTCTTATATTCTTGTAAGAAATCTCTCTTGACCCAGTCAAAGCGTAACACTGAAACATACTTAACCCCTTATACCCTGCCTTTTCCCATAAGTTTTCCCTTAAAAAGATTTAACATAACACATTTTTTTCCAGTTGGAGGACAGTGACGCACAAATATTCTGTATCAGGTGGTCTCAGCACTTCACTGAAGCTATATTGCACTTGGAATGGAAATATTCATATCAAGTACATATTTTATACACATTTCCCTGTTATTCACAGGACACATTTGGGACTGTCAGAAACCTTTGGATTTGAAATGGGCCTGAAGTTTCACAAGTTTGAACATAGCCGCTGTATTTGATGGACTCCAATCGAGGGCCTCTCTGGCTTAAAAGGTTAAAGGATCCTATAATCAAGTGATACGCCGCAAAAATAATAAAACTATAAATTAATGAATAAATGAATCTCTCTCTCTCTCTCTCTCTCTCTCACAGATGCAGGCCCATGTTATATGACTGAGGGACTGTTATGGGTCTTTATGAACCATGAATTTCCAGAAATGCCACATAAACAGCTCATTTGTGTGTGTGTGTGTGGCAGAGGGTCCATATCTATGACCATGTGAGAGGCCCCTTTATGAAGGTATTATTGGTAAAAAAAAAAAAGGTTTGAGCACCTGTAACAGTGGAATTTGCAGTTGTGTACAGTGATTTGATTCTGAATCAGTAAATTTGAGGTCACATACTCTATGAGTTGTGTACTTGTAGATTTTTTTTTCTCTTCACAAATAGAACACAGCACTTACACATTCACAAATTCTTAATTACAGGTGCACAAATCCTATTTTACAAGTGACAGATTAAAAAACTGACATGCTCACTTTTTTTGGTCCTATTGTTGCAGTATATTTGGTGCAAAACATATTTGTGCACCTGTATTAAAGAATTTGAAGTTGTGGACAAAATTTGAATATGTACAAATCTGAATGTGAAGTTGTGCAATAAATGTTCAATGTATGTAAAATAATTTCTCAAGAAAATATCTTTTAAAACACAAATACAACTCGAAAACTACAACTGCTTGAATCTTCCCCACGAGTCACAGATTCTGTTTCCTTTAACTACAAATCACAAATCGTATCCTCCACTGTATGAAGGGTGATTTGTGCCATAATTAAATACAATACACACATTGAAATACAATGCACTTATTGAAATACAATACACATCTCGAAAATACAATACATGTGTGGCAATAAATACAATACAAAAATGCTTAAATACAATACACATCTTGAAAATACAATACATATATTGAAAATACAATACATGTGTAACAATAAATACAATACAAAAATGCTTTGTTTTTCAATGTGAGTCAGGAATATTTGTGCCAAAATTAAAACAATACAACTGCATTGTATTTTTGAGATGTGTATTGTATTTTCAATATGTGTATTATATTTCAATGTGTGCATTGTATATAACTAGTAAATTACCCAAGGCGAGAATAATTTCGACCGTGCGAGCATTGAGATGGAAATACAGCAGTTACATTTGTAAATGGCTATGCCACACCCTTATCCCCAAGAGGAAGGGGAGTTTTGTCTGGCATGGGGGTGGTGGAGTGTCCAAAGTAGAATGGTTTGGTTGGAGCTTACTGGTTAGGTGAGGATTTCTCTGTAGACAACATTGTCTGTGTATGTGCCTTGTTTGTCAGGAAACTGCCAGTGACTTTTGACCCCAGGGACTTTGATTTCTCGTGACGACCTACGGTTTGACCTTTGACCCTCGTGACCTTGACCTTTGACGGAACGGACCTCTCGCGGTCATTTCTTGTGACGACCTACGTCCACATACCAACTTTCATGAAAATCTGTCCAGGGAGATGGGAGATGCGAAACATTGACTTTTGACCCCAGTGACCTTGACCTTTCAAAAAACTAACCCCTCAAGGACAATTCCAGGGACAACCTACATAGACCCACCAAGTTTGGAGAAGATCCGTCAGAGGACCTCGGAGGAGTAGGGGAATAAACAGACAGACAGACAGACAAACGTTCCTCAAATTATTGTATGATTTTGTCATGAATAATCCTGACCGACTTCGAAAAACAAATTATGTTTGTATTGTAGTTCAGTGGCGTGCACAGACATTATGGGGGGCAAGTGCTCAGGGGGAGGGGGAGGGCACTTTGTTGCACACGTGGAACATGTTATTATAGTGTGAGATTAAAAAAATAAAATAAACATTACACGCACATGTTCAATGCAATTCATGACGACTGTCATTCATCACAAGAAGGCACATGGGTAGCCTTTATGCGGATATTTTTCTCAGGCAATGGGGAACTGCCCGATTCTTCTTTGTGTTCATTTATGTTGCCTAATAAAACCTACACAAAAGAAAACGTTCAGCTTAAGATAGATTTGCAAAGTCGACCGACATTGTTTGTGGTGGTCGTCCTCACGTTATCTATCATTGTTTGGGCAATAGCATTAAACTAGCTAATCAGGTGACCAGTCGGCTGAAAAATGCTCAGTTGTTTGGTGCTGTATGAGCAGTGGCGTACCGTCAGATGCCAGGAAGGCCTTCAGTAACATCACCCTTTCCCGGATAATTGCTCTTAAACTGTTTGCGATCAGGTTTGATTGATTAACAGTCAAACAGTTAATTAACAGAATAGCCACCACTAAAGCGTGACACGTAATGATTAATAAATTCTAATTACAAAGCGATTGCCTGTTGGCTATGTTGATATAATTGATGTGAATCCGCAAGAATGATAATCTGCAAAAAATCCGAAACTTTCGCGGACTTCACAGCAAGTATTTTCGTCTTCACTCAGCTGAGCTACTACGCACTTTGGCTGTCACATTCAGAGTATATAGGACGGATTCTCATGGCCAATTGCTCAATGAACATCGCAAATTAATTTACGCAAATTCAGAAATGATAAAGACATCGGCTATTGATATTTTTTCCGTAGCCATTGGTGTGCGGAAGTAAGTTAAACGCCGTGTAATTTCGTAGCGCAATGTATAACACGGCTTTCAAAAACAAGTTAGACTCTCGTCAGTTCCTCCAATCAGTCTGAGCAACGGTTGCTAATCGGGGAGGTAAACTGCGAGAGGTGTCTGTCATTAAAAAGTGAAAGATGAGGTTATTGCTGGCCCTGTGTTTCTGCCGACGGACCGTCACTGTGTATGAGACACGCTACTGCACAACAAAATGATTACAAGTTGGGCTTGGAGGGCAAACTGTACGATTTCACTTGATCTGTGTGTTACCTGGCTGGTGGAGCACAAGACTGTGGCTTCCAGTCGCTCAGCTGATATGCTCCTGCAGCGCATCAATATGCACTGAGCGCGTGTTCACGTGACAAAGGAAGAGAGGTCGGAAGTGCGTGAGGAGGTGGCCCATTTCGGGGCATTTTTTTCAGTAGTTATTAATCACACAGCTTTTCTAAAAGATCATTTCAACATTGGCCCCACTAAAGTGTTAATAATAATAATAATAATAATAATAATAATAATAAATATAATCATTAAAAAAAAAAAACGAAATTTCAAAAGGGCACAAAGTCTCCAAAACAACCATCAGGCGCTATCTACTTTCCAACAAGCTGTTTGGGAGCCATGCACGGAACCTTTTCTCACTCACAATCATAAACACAAACATCTGGAGTTCGCTAAGCGGTACATAGACTTCAACTAAGACAGTGTGCTTTGGTCAGATGAGACCAAGATAGAGCTTTTAGGCAACAAACACTCTAATTGGGTCTGGCGGAACACAAAAGATGAGTATGCAGAAAAGCACTTCGTGCCCACTGTGAAGTATGGGGGAGGATCGGTGATGCTGTGGGCCTGTTTCTCTTCCAGAGGCCCTGGGAACCTTGTTAGGGTGCATGGCATCATGAACGCTTTGAAATACCCGGACATTTTAAATCAAAATCTGGTGGCCTCTGCCCGAAAGCTGAAGATGGGTCATCACTGGGTCTTTCAGCAAGAGAATGACCCAAAACATGTGGCCAAATCTACACAGAAATGGTTCACCAGACACAGAATCAAGCTCCTCCCATGGCCATCTCAGTCCCCAGACCTCAACCCCTTTGAAAACCTGTGGAGTGAGCAGAAGAGGAGGGTGCGGAGGAGAGGACCCAGGTCGCTGGATGATTTAGAGAGATTGTGCTAAGAGGAATGGTCAAAGATCCCTCTTTCTGTATTCTCCCATTTTGTGAAATATTACAGGAGAAGATTAAGTGCTGTTTTGTTGGCAAAAGGGCGTTGTACAAAGTATGAACATCAGGGGTACTAATAAGTGTGGCACACATGATTTGATGTAAAAGAATTATTTCTTAATGTGGGATTTTTTCCCACTTAATAAATGCACTTGAATTAAAGATTGGATTTTCCTCTTTTGTGGTCCTATATAAAAAAAAAAAAAAAACTGAATTTATTAGAAGCTAAAGAACACATCTTCACCAGGGGTGCCTATAATTATGGAGGGCGCTGTATATATATGTATATATATATATATATATATATATATATATATAAATAAATAAAAATACAGCGGGGGAAAAAAATAATGGGGTTATTGACATGAAATTGTCACGAATTTTTCGGCGTAAAGAAAGTCAGTTCTTCTGCGGAGTAGCAGTACATTTGAGCAGCGCCACTCACTCAAGACCTGCCAGCCGTGGTAACAGTTGCAAGCACAGTGGACACGTCGGGCAACAACCGTTACCCGATATTTTCATTCTGATATCGTCTTATATCCTGCCGAGAAATGTTTTGTAACAAAGTGGAATTTATTCACTGGACTGTGAGTGAATAACATATGGGCAAATCTACATACATGATACAGTCTAATTTTAATTTCCCACATCATTTCAGGTAAAAACTGATTTTTTTGTGTCACATTTTGGTGTCCTCTTTGAGCCAAAAATAAACATTTTAATTAACTTAATAAAAAAACAAATTGGGTTCAAATGGTGGTTTTATCCTCACTATCTCTAATATGTGCTCAACAAAATAATCATCAATTAAATGCATCAATCATTACGTGCTGATAATAAATCAATGAACAATGACTGTCCCGAAAATTTCTCCGGTATAGTAAACACACACACACACAGATGAGCGAAAACTATGTTTCATCCATGTGTACGTCACGTGAGAAGCTGGCGTTTTGTACATGTCATAACGTACGTCTAACTAACGTGTCAAAAATGGGGAATGATGCACATTCCAAACAATACGTGTAAAACACTTTGATTATGCGTAGCAGTTCATGCGTGCCGCACTGCAGCGAACAACTGACCTTTTCCATACATGTCAACCCCTTTGGGTTCCCACCTTATTACCCTCAGTGATTTCATGTGAAATTGTTTAAAGTGCTTGTACATCCAAGCCACGAAATCACAAAATGTAAATCCATCCTTTAAAATTTGAAATGAGCAGTGTACAATGAGTCAAAAATTTATTTGCATTTTAATCACTGCAAATCGCGATCATCTCAGAAGGAATTTATATTTGACCATCTTCGGTGACAACATCACGGGAGGTATCTAGCCAGCTGAAAACATATTGTCAGAGTCATTGGACTCGTAATTATTGATTCGTAATTATGGATTATTGCCTTGGGAAAATGGCAAATATCTGCCTTGTTTACGGCTGTAACAACAAGGCTGATGCAAGCAGAGGCATCGTGGTCTAAAAATTTCCAAAATAACCCACAATTCAAAAGCCATGGGTGTATTTTATGAAGAGGAAACGAATGAATTTCATGGAACCAAGGTCAGGATCGGTGACCTGCTGTAAACATTTCACTGTTGACTGCTTTTATTTACCACATTCTGAGTCACTGGAAAGGTCTGGATATCACTGTCGGTTAGTGATTACTGAAATTGTTGCTTACTAAGACATCAGATAATAAGCCGAGCCCAAACTCTTCCAGTCCCGAACTTTCCCCATCTGTTCTGTACTCAAGAAAGCCGGATTATAAACGTAGGGCACTGCTAAATAAACCAACCCTAAAATGAGTGTATTTTTTGCAAATAATGACAAAAAAACAAAACATTTTATATATCAACCCCCAATTCCGAAATATTCGGGACAAAGTGTAAATTATAAATAAAATCAAAATGCAATGACTTTCAAATCACACCAGCCAGTATTTTATTGACAATAAAAAAGAGATAACATAGCAAATGTTTGTAGTGATTGGACCAGTGGCAAATTCAATGTGACTATTAATTCCTGATATAGCTCCTTGTGTATACAGACAAGTGTCCGGAATGAACGGGACAAGAGGCTGACGGCTCCAAATAGGAGATTTTATTTGTACCACAAATGCCATAGTAAAAACAATAAAAAGGCAAAAAACCTATTGGGCACGCTTAATGCTACACTGTAGCAACATATAACAATTTTGCACCCAACAAGGCACAGATGCAGTCACCTGACACAAGCAGTATTTACTCCCAACTATGAATCACAAGCGACCCAATACTTTAGGACCCAACACAAAATAAGGAATATTTAAATCTGCTTAGGAAACCACCAATGCACACTCTAAGTCACAAATCATATACAACTGCACACAAAGAATGAAGAGTGATCATCACCACAACCAATTATGGACTCAAACATGCAAAAGAGGGTCTCGAAATTTATAGCGCGCCTGTAACTTCATAATAGTCAAGCTACAGCTCAAGAATTGCACAATGCCAATCGACAATATTGCACAATGCCCAATTTAAATGAGTACTATAAAGAACAGAAAACAAAAAAATAAAATTAAAGGCCCATTAATTTATGGAAGTTCTTTCATGGGAAAAAAACAGTGACAGTCAATATTGCACTTAAAGACAATCCTTTAACACATTTAAATTACACCCAAACCAGCAGTGTGCTTGATGTCATGACGCTCAATAAATCATAATCCCCCTCAAAGTTGGCAACTTCACAAACAGCTCCTTGAAAACGTGGTTACAACATGCCTATACAGCACCCAGTCTTCCCTCACTATTGTATTCTGGGGTCACAAACAATTGTTTGGCCGCACCCGCAGCACTTTTTTGTTCTCAGGAGGTTAATTGAAAAAAGAGAGAGCGAGCTACCTGCCATTGGTGTTGTGTTCCAGGGTCCTGGCCTTTGGCCAGGACAGTGTTTTTATGGTTTCAACAGTTTCATGTATCAGGATTTCATAGTTCATGTTCATTATTCATATCACAGTTAACGGTTTCTTGTATTAGGATTTTGCATTTCATAATTCATGTTTATTGTTCATGTTTTTACTTTTCCGTGTTTTGTTTTTTGCCAGGTCTGCCCAGCCACTCCATCGCTTGTCTGCGTTCCGCCCCGTGCCTTCGTTGTTGCACATTTCAGAGCTCTGGGTTGACTTTGGTATTTCCCCCTTTCTTCTGTGCTGGGCTGGATTCAGGGCTGTCTAAGCTTAATTGGCAATTAACTGTTTTTAAGCTACTAACATTCACAGGGAGGTGTAATTCTTTGACAGGCACATTACTAATACTACTAGTTTAGACAGGGAGTTTATTGTCATGACTCCTGCTTTGCTATTTCAAGTCTTGCTGTGCTTTTCTGTTCTAAAAACATTCATGCTTCCTTCCAATCTGCATGCCTCATTGGTACTTAAGCTGAGCACGCTCATTTTGTTAATGAGCAAGTCTTGTTCACCAATCTCTGTCCATGTCTCATGATCTTGCCATGCCTCTTGTTTCTCCTCCAGGTGTTGCTCCTCATGTGTCCTGATCTTTCTACCTTTATCTGTAGGCGGTGGAAGTTGGCTGGCAGACAGAGTCTTAAGTCCAAGTTTTGCCCTAGTTTCATGTCTCTTTGTGAGCTTTTCAGATCTAGTCTTGTCAGTGCGTTTCACAGTCTTCTTATTTTTTTGTATATATAGCCTTTGCGTTTCTTGTCCTTTTTGAACCCTAGCATCGTTATTCTTTTATGTTTATGGTTATTCTGCCTAGAGTTTCCAGTGGCTTTTGTTTTTGGTCATTTTTTGGATTCTATCGTTATTAGCTCTGTGAAGCTTTCTTTAGTGTGTTTTTTTTTTTTTTTTTTTTTTTTTTTTTTTTGTTGGCCCTTGTGCCTGATTTTCTTTATTTTAATAAACTCCCTTTCCCCTCCACCTTGCATTTGGTGTCTATCTGGTCTCGCATCAATTGGCCTTATATAACCTTCCCTGATTCCCCAGGGTCCTAGAGGGCATCCCTGTTACATGTTGAAACTGAGAAATTTTACATTTTTATCCAAAAAATGAGCTCATTTCAAATTTGATGGCTGCTTCAGGTCTCAAAAGTTGGGACAGGGGCCTGTTTACCATAGTGTAGCATCCCCTCTTCTTTTTAACACGAGTGGAGGCATCTGGGCATTGAGAAGACAAATTTCTTGAGTTTAGCCTTTGGAAGATGATCTCACTCTTGTTTAATACAGGCTTCCAGCTGCTGGAGAGTTTTGAGTCTCGTTTGATGCACTTTTCTTTTAATTATGTGCCAAAAGTTCTCAATCGGTGAAAGATCAGGACTGCAGGCAGGCCAGTTCAGGACACGGACTCTTCGACTATGAAGCCATGCTGTTGTAACAGCTGCAGTATGTGGTTTTTCATTGTCCTGCTGAAATACACGAGCCCTGCCCTGGAATAGATGTCGTCTGGAGGGGAGCATGTGTTACTCCAAGACACACTTTATATACCTTTCAGCATTCATGGTGTTTTTTTAAAACATGCAAGTATCCCACAACATATGCACTAATGCACCCCCATACCATCAGAGATGCTGGCTTTTGAACTGAATGCTGATAATAGGAGGGGTGGTCTTTCTCCTCTTTAGCCCAGAGGATACAACACCCATAATTTCCAACAAGAATGTCAAAGTTGGACTCGTCTGACCAGAGGACACTTTGCTACAGTCCATTTTAAATGAGTCTTGGCCCACAGAACATGGTGGCGCTTCTGGATCATGCTCAACAATGGCTTCCTTTATGCATGATAGAGTTTTAGGTGGCATCTGTGGATGGCACGGCAGACTGTGTTTACGGACGGTGGTTTCTTGAAATATTTCTGGGCCCATTAAGTAATGTCAATGACAGAATCATGCCGGTGAGTGATGCAGTGGTGTCTGAGGGCCCGAAGATCACAGGCATCCAGTAAAGGTCCTTCGGTCTTGTCCCTTGCGCACAGAGATTTTTCCAATTTCTCTGAATCTTTTGATGTTATGCACTGTTAATGAGACCTTCAAAATGTTGAAGAACATTGTTATCAAAGTATTCCACAATTTTTTTTTTTTTTTACGCAAGCCATCACAGATTGGAGAGCCTCTGGCCATCTTTACTTCTGAGAGAATCAGCCTCTCTAAGACATCCCTTTTATAGCCAATCATGTTACACACCTGATGCCAGTTAGCTTAATTACTTGCTAAATGTTCTTTCAGCTGATTCTCATATATTAATAGCTTTTTCAGCCCTTTTTGCCTGTGCCCCAACTTTTTTGAGACCTGTTACCGCCAGAAAATTTGAAATAAGGTCATTTCTTGGATAAAAATGTAAAATGTCTCAGTTTCAACATTTGAAATGTTATATTGTAAATAACATATTGGCTCATGTGATCTGAAAGTCATTGCGTTTTGACTTTATTCACAAATTAGACTGGCAGCAATGTGAATCGTCCACATGCCCCACAACCACGTGTGACCACGCCCACACAGGATCAGCACATGCGGCTCCAGCACCTCCGAATCGGCACCGACCAGCCACCAGGACAGCCAATGAGACCGCTGGATTGCACAACGGGCGTTTATCAGCTCAGACTGTCCGAAACCGCCATGAATATTCATGTTTCTGTTAATTAATATTGAGGTAAGAATAAAATTGATATATATTTTCTCTCTCGCTCAAAAAGGCGGGGGACAGTGAATCAAGGGGCACAGTGAATCAGGACATTTTTTTCAGACCTGACAAGGGGCAATACCAAAATGGCATCATCACTTTGTGTTTGGGGACTCCCCATCCAGCAAAGTTCACTTGGTATCTTCAGGATCACTACTTACAAAATAGCAAGGTAAAGTATGTTTTTAGGCATCAAAAGTTCATTCTACCAATTAAGTTTGTAGGCCATATCCTGTAGACCACCACGAAATATAAATCAAAACATGATGCAGTAATTAGTGTGTTTATTTGTCATTATTACTGGATGGATGTTTGCTTGGAACAAAAGCAGCATGGACCAGGAGAGGCAGTTTAGGTCAATGAGTTCACATGGGGCACAGTGAATCTGGGCAGAGTGCCCTGACCATGTGATTCACAGTGCCCGTCATTTGATCAGATACAAGGACCTGACTCCTTTTTATACAAGAGAATTGGGGAACTGCAAGTCTCATTGCGCACACACAGAACTAAATCACGCGCAGTGCATAATGGGAAGAGCTGTATGTCTCCATCATGGCTTTGGTAAATACAACCTCTGGAACCCGATTATTCTCGGCTTATTTTCAACCCAGATGATGTACCTGGCGCGGTTTTCACTCGCCGTTCAAGGTAGCCATTGTCACAGAATTGAAGAGATTACTGTAAAGTCGAAATGCAAATTTAAGTGGCAAGAGGGAGGACCTGGTACAGAGGTGAGGCAGGTACGTGGTGATTACAAGTAATGGAGGCAGCCTTGTTATTGATGACACCCGGGTTGCTAGGACATGCTCTGCATATGCTCTTGTGATATTAAACATCCCCTCCAAAATATATTTCTGTACACTTCTAAAATCGTTATGGCAAATAAAAAGCTGTGACACATGGAGTTTGGATATGGAGCTCTTTCGCGCAGATCCTTGGTGATATAATGCTGAACATAATTATTTGACAGAATTTGGATCTATTGAGTTCACAATTCGCATCAGCGTATTTTCCCTCGCCCCTCCCCAGTCATTGTTACGGTTGATATTCCCGATTAGACAACAAATATTCAGGCGGATGTAAAGGGGTATTGCATTCTTTGTAAAACAATGTATAGTTACCCAGTCAGTGTTTTCTTATACGATGTGAAGTGTTTAAAAGCCCTTGCGATAACGGCGGGTGAAAAAGCTCAAGAGCAGCTGTCATATAATCCATTTATGAAGTTATATCCTCGAAAAATGCTTTCTATAGGTAGTTTAACCGCAACATACATAATTAAATAAAATTTGAAATGCCAAAAGTCGTTTTCTCAAAGCCTAAGAAATTCCTCTGCTAGCCAGTGACCGAATAGCCTGTCAGCAATTGCCCTGCATCGCTACTGTCAACTCATTGTGTTTGCGTGGATAGCAGCACTGACATTGTAAAACAACGCTTTCATTTATTGTGTGAATCGGCGACATATGAGGCTGTCGTTGGGCATTTTTCTGGGTATGACTGGAAAAACAGTCACTGCGTTTACATTTTCCTCCAGCCTCAAAACAGCTGCTGCCGACTCGGAGTGTTGAAGAGGGCTTGAACTTGCTGAATTCTCCGTTATTTCCAGCCCGACCGACATTGTGTATCCACTTACTTCTACGCTTAAGGTCTTTGGGAAAAGCGTAGAACCTGAAATGTCGATCCCTGACTTGACGGTTGTAGCATCCAAGCTCGCTACAATTAATGACGAGGCTTTCTTTCTTATTGAAGCGTATCTGTCGGTCACTTGCTGACCTACAGTTTCCATAATGCATTACGTGCTAAAAAAATCCAGGATGGCTTCTTGCAGTTCCCCTGTTGTGTAAGATTTTTATCTAGCAGTCCAAAAGTCATTCTGTGCCTATGAATATGAAAAGTTTTCATTATTTATTTATTTTTTTTCAGGAAACCTAGTGTCATGGTTTTCTTCCCAGGTGCTAGGACCATGGGCCTCGGAAGAAGTGAGTATAGTGAATATAAAAAACAAAAACAAAAAAACTTTCAGATGCAGCGTAATTGAGAACAAGCTTAAACAATGCAGGAAGACTTAGAGGGCCAAATTTAGGCAGATGAAGAAAAAGAAGTAAGGGAATAGTGTGCTGCCTCGCTGAAACAAGCACACAAATCTTTTTTTTTTAGGTAACGTTCACTTTGGTATAGGCAGGATGACCAGAACAACGAACAGCGCTGTAAATTGGGGTGTCAGTTTTTGGTGGTGTAACGGAGTGGGCCTGACTTTTAAATTTATAGTAGGGCTGTCGCATTAATTAATCGCGATTAATTTAAGCGCAATAGAAGTAACTGCCACTATGAGGCAGACAGACGTGATTGCTTATTACCTTTTCTATGACACATACCTAATGCGGTCATCTGAAATGCTTCCGGGAAAAAAACTGTGATTTGAAGTCCGCTAATTACCAGCGAGGTTGGACAGCCTCCATCGCCTTGGCATAATTAGCTCACCTTAAATCAATTCCCGTGTACTTTGCATAACTTGCAATCAAGCCATTTATTCAGCCAACTGACGAATCAAAACCATGTTGTGGCCTATAATGATTAAGAAGAGATAATGGGAAGCAGACAGACCTAACCAGGCTGCCGAGTTATATTGAAAAGTTTTCAAATTCATTAACAATTTACTTGTCACGTTCTATACGCTTAAACAAAATGTTTTCCACCTTCACTGCTGGTTATTTAGACGCTCAAAAGTAAATAAAATCAAGTGCTATGAGTTACATTATTTTAAATTACTCTCGTTCAATTATCTAATAAAAAATGCCTCAAATTTGCGGCAAAGATTCGCCTGAACGTTAATTGCCAAATCTTTGGTACATTTAACTATTGCCTGCAATACAAACATTCTCTCTTGCATTCACGTTCGGTATGCTTCACAAAATGTTTTACACTTCACGTAGCCTTTATTTTTAAGCTGTTAAAACCAGGGCCATCTTTGAATATTTTTTTTTGAAATATCTTTGATAATGTGTAACCGCTGTCTGCGTTGTTTTGTGATTTTTTTTTGGATGAAGGCCGACACTCTCTTAGTATTTGAACGTTCTTTATTGTCTCTGTAAAAACAGCGAGGAAACACGCACTGGTCGGTCACGGTCACATTCATCAGTCACTCGGCACAGCATGGGCTCAATCCTCTTCTACTTGCCGCGTTATTCATAAAAATAATTAATAAAAGTAAACTTAACCCTAACCAAAAATATATGTACCTGTAAAAACAGCGAGGAAACACGCACTGGTCAGTCACGGTCACATTCATCAGTCACTCTGCACAGCTTTATGGAAAAGGAGTTAGCACATGTTAGTTTAGAATTTGAGCTAAGTCGCTAAAAATCGTGTAATAACAAAACACTACTATTTTTACTCATTCAGTTCCGTACTATGTATTCAGCACCTTCTTGAGCATAACATCACATTAGCTGTGTTATTATATTATATGCACATTTTTTTAGTGCAATGCTGTGCGTTGCGCGACCTACCAAGGGCTCAATCCTCTCCCACTTGTGCTGACGTAGCGTTGCAGCCAGTATTTATAACCTGAGGAGAGTCGTGCCAACCAGTAGGTGTCCCTGATACATAAACTGCTTTATGTAACGGCAAATCTGATTGCCTGTTCGGTGCTAAGTGGAATCAACTCCGTTACAAATGCATACAAAATTTCTCAATGAAAGCAGTGGCGGCTCGTGAATTGGCAACAGGGGAAGCTCAAACAATCCCTTAAAGTTAATGATTGTTCATGACCTGTTTTCAATCATTCATTTAAATTATCATCACAAAAACTCCGAAAACTCTCTACATTATCAGATGTGGCCAGTTTTCATTTAGGCTATTACGCATACTAATTACGACTCCAGACTTCTCACGCTTTTATTTACTCAGGGGTTGGGGTTGGAAGCAATGCATTTCTTTCATGATTGTTTGAATGAAATAAGATAATTTAAAACGTCTTTATGCAATTCCATTGCTTCTAACTACTCCATGCACAAGTACTTAAATTCCACGCGAAAATCTCTTACATGCGCGTTGATAGAATAATTGCTGTCTACAGCAAAGGAACGTAAAAATGCCACTTAAACTCATGCCGAATGCGTGAGAGTTGACAGGTATGCGTTATTAATGAAAACTGGCCGCATCAGATAATGTTGAGTTTTCGGAGTTTCTGTCGTTGTAATTTAAATTAATGATTGAAAACAAGTCATGAACAATCATTAACTTTAAGGGATTGTTTGGGCTATCCCTGTTGCCAATTCACGAGCCGCCACTGAATGGAAGGTGGAATTCAGAGGTCTGCTATTTATTCAGATTATTGAAATTCTTTCAATCTAACACGGCAACCTGGTTAGGTCCGTCTGCTTATCATTATCACTTCTTAATCATTATAGGCCACATTTTGATTTTGATCAGTCAGTTGGCTGAATAAATGGCTTGATTGCAAGTTAGGCAAAGTACACTGGAATTAATTTAAGGTGAGCTAATTATGCCAAGGCGATGGAGGCTGTCCAGCCTCGCTGGTAATTAGTGGACTTCAAATCACAGTTTTCTTCCCGGAAGCATTTCAAATGACCGCATTAGGTATGCGTCATAGAAAAAGTAATAAGCTAGAAAGAAATAAAAACAAACGCGGTTTCATTCGTAGCAGAGGAACTGCGTCCGAAGACTTCAAATCTATTTTCATCATGGGCAGATACAGGTTCGCGTTGTGAAGATGTTAAAAATACATTCTTATGAGTCAATGTGAACTCGTCAGCAAGAAACGCTGCTTCTGAAAGAGATAATGCCTTTTGCTCATTAATAGGTATAAACTACGACACGCTCAGGCAGACACCTTTTAAATTCCTCCAAAAGGATAAGCTCTCTTAACCCCGTAAAATCGAAAACTTTACTGGCTTGACACCATTTATCAAAAAGTACATTTTTCTCATGTGCGAACTCTACGGTTGGCACTTTTACAACAATTCCTGAATTTTTGTCTGTATGCTTCCGGTACTAGTTCATATGTGCGTATAGCACAGTCGCTTCATCAAAATCTTAATTTAAACTTTCTTCTTCAGCAAGGCTGGCACATATTCCCTGAGCTTTTCCCTCAATTTACATTGGAGTAACAATGGCCAATCATCCTTAGGCCAATTCAAAGTGATTGCAATGCGTTCAAAAGCATTAAAGTATGAGTCCACCTCAGCGCCAGTGCCGCCGTTTAGAGAATCTATCTGCTTGCTCAGATCAACCCCATCTCGGGGAGACTACGGGGTCTGCTGAGCGTCAGTTGACAGGGGAGGGATGAAACCAATTGCGAAGCTGTATGTAAAAAAGGGTATCAGCGTTTGTTTTGCTTAAGAAAGTTGTCATCTTTTAACATTGACAAAAACATCATGACATTGTTTTATCGATCTTTTATAGAATCAGTTCTGTCTTATTCCTTGGTGTAATGGTATGGTGCTTTATCTTCGAAGGGGAGAAACAAACTGATGCAGATTGTGAAATGGTCAGGGAAGCTGATTGATGGAACCACAGCTTCGCCCCGAGTCTCTGTACACCAGGCAATTACAGAGGATCACAAAGTCTATTATAAATGACCCCTCACACCCTCTACACGGGGAATTACAGCTTCTTCCCTCTGGTCAGAGGTTTATAGTCAGTGCAGAACAAAGCGATACAGGAACAGTTTTTTCCAGCCGCTATTATTCAGATGAACAAATCATCATAGCAATTTTTGCACGTCCACTTAATGATTTATTCAAATACTATTTTTTAATGTACTTATTTATGTGCCTTTTGGGTTTTTATAGAGTATTTTTATTTATTTATTTATTTTATTCATTTAAGATGAATGGTTTTTAACAAAATTTAAGGTTGTATGTATTGTTAGATTTTATTTATTGTCATTTTAGGTGGTTGCCAGGCTGTGGTCTAGTGTGGCTCTGAGCACATTCATGTCTGTGTCATCTTTGTGTATGTCAGTGTTGTCCCAAACGTTAAAAAGTTGGATGCTCTCTGATACTGCAACACAAATCTACCTACGGGTATCAATAAAGTAACCTGACCTGACCTGACCTGACCTGCCCCCCAGTAACAGAATTGAAGCACTGATTACTAAAACCCAGTAAGTCACGATTTGATAGTTTTGAGAAAATCAAGGAAAACATTTTAATTCATGAAAAAGTGTAGACAGCGCTTCAGTATGATATGCAAAGGTGCTCTACCACTGGATTCAGAGAACCCTACTTGATTACATATTCTATTCCTTAAAAGGAATAATGGACAAATAAAAAATTTGGACTTCTGGGGTTCTAAGCACATATGTTTGGACTTGTGGGGTTTTAACCCCCTATTTAGGGTTATTGGCCTTACATCACGTGACAATCCTGAAACAAAATGTTTCCATTTACAATAAAATAAATAAAAACCCTGCACTGTGACAAAAACTTGTTTATTATTAACACTTTAATTAGTACATAAGTGGGTCTAGTGTTTGATATGCGATACCTTTAACTGCCAATAACGCAGAACTTGGAACATGACTTGTGGTTTTTTAGTACCCTAAAGATGGCCCATGTCAAATGTGATAGGGCAACGGTCTTAACTCAATTTCACCAAAAGTGTGACTTATGGGGTTTTAGTAATAGGTGCTTCAGTAATAGGTGCTTCAATTTGCTGTCCGTAAAACCCGTATTGCAGGGTAACGTTTGTCTCTGTAGTTGTTATGACTGCTCTGCTATCAGCTACTGCATGTTAGTTCACATGCTGTGCAAATTAAAATGCTCCTAGTAACTTATAGGCAGTAATTATGATTGGTATGCTTGTGTCATTTCGGTAAGCATTAATATGGTAGTTTCATCATAACGTTGCCTGATTGTAGCCACTACAGTTGAAGCTAACTGGAGAGGTGCTGTATGTGTCTGCAGAGTTGGGCTGCGAAGGCTGCAGTTAGACCAGACGTAGGTTTTGCAGAACCTATCGCGCCTTTTTGGGTGCTGGTGAAACGATCGCTTTACTTGTCCATGACCAGGGTCAGCCTGATACTTCTCCAATACCTGGGCAAGCTCTCTGATGCTACCGGCGAAAGCAATCGGGAAACACACAGGCTATAACATGGCTGGTATAACAAATGATTTCTCTGCATTGCCGTCAATTGAATATTAAATCGGCGATTGAATATTAAATTCTTTCCTGTAAAAGTAATCGCTAGCTCCACATAAGCAACGGTTCACGCAAACCGAACTGTAAAACCTGTAATATGCTCATAACATAACCGGAGCTCTATCTAGCTCTCACGCATTATCCACACCGCGCCCATTTTCTACGGGGAAACACAGGTCATTCCGACGCAATAAGTAAACCATTACCACAGGCAATTTCTGAAAAGGCCATTTAGCCTGGATATATACCATATACCAGCGTAGAAGCTATTTGTTACTCCACAACGACACACCACAGTTATACACACACACCAGCAGGTCCTTATAATACACACCTAAGCAGTCCATACGCTGTTGGTCCACTTTTAGCTGCTCCTCACTGTCCTCGTTTCCCTCTAAACTCAGACCCATCCGATTTCTATGGTCTCCAGTCTACACCTGAGTATATCGACCCATTCTACAAATGTGTCTGTATATGGTGGATTCTAGCTTTCCCTGTATCCTAGCTATAGAGTAGAAAAACCGCTGTACTCACCACTGTTGCCATAGCAAACTGTAGTAAATTTGAGCTTGAGCTGCCAGACTTTCACACTGCATCCTCCACTTTTGCCATTGCGTTTATTAGAACAAGTTAATTTCATTAGATTTATATTCAAGTATAGCGTCAGGCTGTGGAATTTCCCCGCCGATTCCTTCTCAGATGGCCGACGTGTCTCACTTTTCACACTGGGGAGGCGGACCCAGAAAACTGCGTTCTGCTGCCTCGTCCCGCCTAGATCCGCCCTCCACAGAGCTGGCCAGTCTGAAGAAAGTGGGCACACGGGGAGTGGGGGCCAAAGCAGAAGAGCCACCACAACGAGGCGTTTCAGGCAGAGACTACAATGGACTATAAATGGGGTTTTTTGAGGATGGCAGTATGAGCTAAATAAGGACCCTGTTTTGGACTTTGAATGATCAGGAGTACTCTAGGGGAGTCCAAGATCAAAATATAACCTTGGAAATATTGCAAAATGGGTCCCCTTTAAGTCTGCCTTCAACAGGGCAGCTGACACATTCATGGTAAACCATCCTGGACAACCAATCATCATTTATGACATTGCTCAAATAGTGGGATCTGCCTACCCCTAAGCATTCACCAACAAACATTGTGTCTCGTTTCAAGTGTACAGGCATTCATCCCTACAACCCAAATATCTTCACAGATGAAGATTTTCTGTGTGCTTATGTCACTGACAGAGCTTTTTATAAGAAGGGTGAGGCCGGGCCACAGGTCTGTAGTCAACCCCCGATTCCCCAAACATCTACAGCCTCAGCAACATTAGCAATTGTGCCTACACCAAGCCTTCCTGAGGAGCAGCTATTATATATCCACGTCAAGTGTCCCTGAGCCTGTCGCATTTATGTCAAGTGTCCCTGAGCCTGTTGCATCTACATCAAGTGTCCCTGAGCCTGTTGCACCTACGTCATGTCCCTGAGCTTGTTTTCAAGAGCAGGCTTGACTTAAAAGCTAGATACCATTGAGTCATTGAGTATCTGAAGGGATATATTCACAATAGTATAAAGAAACTGGCGAGCGTAGTTGGGCTGAAAGGCCTGTTCTTGCCATTCATTTTATGTTATGTTAATCAAACATGCAGTTTAGTGCAATGTTCAGGTGAATAAATAATCAATCCATTTCCTAACCACATATTATAAACCATAGATATATATATAAACACTAGATGGCTCAAGGCGGAGTTGGCAGCGTCGTCACTGGTCGGCCATCTTAGGACAGGGGACTGCTCTGGTGCGCTGTGCTGTAGTCGGAAGTAAGGTGCATTATTTATTCACTGAAATACTCGTAACTCGTTGAATTCTTGACGGATTTACAAACGGATTGGGTTATTACAAACCTTATTAACGTAATGTACCTTTTATATCGAATTCAATGGTTTAAATTATTCTTAAGTATGCAGTTAAATGACTACATCTCTGATGTTTACCTGACAAACCAAGCCGTTTGTTTGAAAATCGGTTCAGAATTTGGAAGAGTTGAGCAATCTACAGTTATTTCAAAGTCTGTCCTCCATTGGCTGTAATGTTATGAGTGATCGAGCAGCCCTGTCCCAAGATGGCCGCCCCGTGACGACGTTACTTCACATTGGCTCGCAGCGCGCTTGAGCCATCTAGTGTTTATATATATCAATGTTATAAACTACTCAGGATTGTCAGAGTTAATTTCCCATGTCCAGCGAAGCAGCCACCCAAACCTGCACTTTGACTTTGGCGAGTTAACTCAAAGCAAGTTAGCCAAGCCTGAAATAGGTGAATGTTCAAATAGTTAACATGGCTATCTTTAATCAAAGAAGATGACAGAAAACTGATTGAAGCTAGTTAACAATTTAAAACTGCATTCACACCGGATGCGAAACAAATTTTTTTGCAGGACAGATTACATTCAAAGTCAATGCAAAGACGCGAATAATTTGGTAAGGTAATGCTTAATGCCCTCCTGGCTTTCTGTTCAGAAGTCGTCTCTGCTTTTTAGAGTCAAAGGCTAAAGCACAGGTCAAATACGAGCCGCAGCCGCAGCAGTCAGGTAGCTAGCCAATTACGTGAAAAATGTTGCTACTCTTTTTCCCATTTTTAATGCTCCTTGATTTTATGTATACTCAGCCAAAATAAAAACTTCACACTTGTTTGGAGGTCGATAAGTTGAACATACAAGAAATGAGGTTTTAAATAATGATTTTATTTAATTCTGTACTCATTAAAGATGGTGTATCATAAAAATAATGTCCATAATGTTACCAGTTCCACCGGAAATGTCCAGAGTAAAAATGGTAAGTTACAACTTGAATAAGAGCAGTGCGCTGGCGATTACGTATGGTTTCGGCAGTCACACGACCTCTAAACAATTCATTCCCAGTGGACGCTGCAGTGACAAATCGATTATGCAAATGACGATTATGAAAAGACAATTTGTCTGTCTTCTGCTTTTGACGTCACACATGGGCTACCAGAACGAGGTCGGTCAGCTTTGGTGCCAGTTTGTTGGAGACGTGTCTGAAGATCATGGACAGTCCGTCGACTGCATCCCATAACCCTTGCAACGTCAGTGACTGACGGCTGTTGTTACTGGGCAAGTTATATCAGTCAACACAGCACTACAGTCAGCAGGAACTGATAAACGTTGGAGTTGTCCATAGCAGGGCGGACTCATGATATCCCGGTTACCATAGCCAGAGCTCCAGGTTCCCCGTAGATTGTTATCCCGGAAAAACGAAGCAGACGCTGGAGTAAGAGGAAGCAGAAGCGGGGCTGCTGGGCGGGCATCCAAGCTAAGCTACGGAAAGACCTACACAGACCACTGATCCCCAACCTCTTCCTCCCAAAGGCCAGGTCCATCACTCACAAGATCAGTGAACTGGAGCTCATCCTAGCCGCTAACAACTCCATACGGAACTGCAATACCATGATTTTTACGAAAACCTGGCTGAACTCTTCCATCCATCGTAGATACCGCCGTCGAGCTGACTGACAGGACGCTACACAGACAGAACAGATCCAGCAACACCATTAAGAGCAGAGCAGGTGGGCTAAGGGTGTATGTGAACAACAACAGGTGTACACAGAGCCATGTCATAGATAGCCCCTGCTCCCGAGATCTGGAGACACTGTCAGTGTTATGCAGACTCTTTCATCTACCAAGAGAGCTAACTGTAGTCATTTTGACTGCTGTTTACATCGCCCCTGACACTAATGTTCGCTTGGCACTGGTTCACCTCCACCAAACCATCAGCAAGCAGCAGAAAAGCCACCCCGACAGCGTCCACGTGATTGCAGGTGATTTTAACCTGGCATGTTGAAGTCAGTACTCCCTAAATTCACTCAGTACCTGAACTGTGCCACCGGGGGAAATGATACTCTCGATCATGTCTACTGTAACTTAAAGCAGGCCTACAGGACAGTGCCCTTTCCCCATTTGGGTCGCTCCGACCACCTCACTCTGCTCCTCCTTCCTGCTTAAATCCCTCTGAGGAAGACAGCAAAACCCTGCATCAAAAATATGACAACATGGCCCGAAGGAGCACTCTCACAACTCAAAGACAGAATGGTCCATGGTTGAACAACTGGATCTTCAGGAGTATGTAGAAACTGTCCTTTTTTTTACATCAATTCCTGCATTAACAATGTAACTGTAAATAAATGCATCCGGGTCTTCCCCAATCAAAAACCATAGATGACCTCAGAAGTACAGAAACTCCTCACTGAACGGGACAGGGCCTTCAGGTCAGGGGACAGGGCTCTCTACTCCACTGCGAGGGCTGATCTGAGGAGGGGGATCAGGGCTGCCAAGCTGACCTACAAAGGTAAAATTGAGGACTCCGTCTCGGACAACGACCCGAGATGTGTGGCAGGAGCTTCGACATCTGTTATGGCCCCAATTTGTTATTACATTTACGACAGCAAAGGATGACAGACACAATTTTAAAACTTAAGCAAATTTAATCAAACAAAGGCTACGAACAACTAGCTACTCTACTGACCAAGACTGATATATACAAGAAAAAAATATTTACAGTCCCTTTTTTTGGGTTGCTTGGTGATGTCCTGGGTGAGGAAAATGCTCCAACACAGGCAAAAATCCACAAGAAACTTCACAGGTCTTGAAAAGAGTGACAGGTCTGGTCAAATGTATCCTTCTGCTTGCAATTTCTCCTACACCTCCACTCCCTCAATTTTCCTCCTTATATACTCTTTTGCAGACCCCTCCCACATTTAGACTTCTTTCTTTAATTCTCTGGGACTTGTCCCAGACATGCCCAAGACATGCCCAAACCTAGCTCTAGTCTGGGCTTAACATAAGAAAGGTCAATACTGCCATCTAGTGGCTTCTATTCGCATTACACATCTCACCACCTATAAAGGCAGCCAAATGGCAGTAACAACAACAAATGGAGCCCTGCAGGCAGAGGAGCTTAATAACTTCTTTGCCCGCTTTGAGACCAGCAGCTCCTCCGCTTCACTCCCCCTGATCACATGTCCGCACTATTCAACAGCACGAGGTGAGGCAGGTTATCAAAGCGGTGAATCCAAGGAAAGCCCCCGGCCCTGACGGGGTGCCTGGGAAGGTATTCAGGGCATGCTGCAATGAGTTTTCTCCTGTCTTTACCATCATCTTCAATCTCTCTCTTGCTCAGGCCACTGTCCCCCCTTGTCTGAAGTCAGCAACGACCATCCCCGTACCGAAGAAACTGCCTAGCAGACTACAGACCTGTGGCCCAGCCTCACCCTTCTTATAATGAAGTGTTTTGAGAGACTGATGCTCAAACACATACAAGCCAGCCTCCCTCCATCCTTGGACCACCACCAGTTTGCATTCAGGCCTAACAGATCCACAGATGATGCCGTGTCCATCACTCTCCATACTGCCTTGAACCACCTCCAATGCAGGAACAGCTACGTCAGCATGCTTTTTGTGGATTACTCCTTCGCCTTTAACACCATCATCCCAGACATCCTGATAAACAAAATGCGGAACCTTGGTTCCGCCCCCCTCCTACAGCTGGATTGAAGACTTGTTGACTAACCGTCCACAGTCCGTCAGATTCGGCCCTCACCTTTCCTCCACAATCACACACAGCGCTGGCTCACCTCAGGGCTGTGTGCTGAGTCCCCTCCTCTATTCACTATACACTTCTGACTGAACACCAACATTTCCTTCTAACTCTGTTTCTAAATTTGCAGATGACAGTACTGTGGTCGGAATTATTACAGGTGGTGATGACTCCGCCTGCCGGCAGGAAGTCAAGAACCTGTCGAAGCGGTGCTCTGCTAACAATGCTGATGTCACACCCGTACAGTAATTTTGATCATCTATAAGGAGAAAGCCTGTGCAGCACCTTTAACAAGGTATGAATGCAGAACTACTCTTTCTTGTCTTATATAAAAAGAAGTCAAATTTTAAAACAACAGCAACAACTAAGGTCTAGTGTTTAAATAAATTTGGTAAAATTAAATGAATGGAATTCACTTCACTTTATTGAGAGTGATTCACTGTACCCTGGAAACTGATCCACCCTACCCCGGCACTGGGCACAGTGAACCACTTGGATCTTTTTAAAAAAAATGTGTCTCACCAAAAAAGTGATGGTAGTCGCCAGGATCTGATGCCTTGTGTATATACAAAACACCCACCGCTTTATGGTCATTAAATAACGGTGGGCCTGCTTACAAACAGTATGAGAAAATCAATGAAATAATTTCTCAGATTCACTGTGCCATATAGGAACCCCTATATGGGTCAGGCTCACGAAATAGGAACCAGGGGGGAGTTCAGATTGAAAAATTGTAAAAGTGGAGTAAGGCCTTAATTTTTCATTGTTTCCAAATGCAAAGGGGTTATATTATTATGTGCAGAAAACCGCGTCATAAGATTGCGGATAGTTTTTGCGCTACAGCTGGTCAAAGTCTGGTCTTTCAGTTCTCCAAAAACTTAGGTTTTTTGACTTATTGGTGACTTTTCATATTGAATCATGCCCTAATTATATTCAAAGATAGTCAGCACTGCCTATAATTGCCTGATATGTATAGTAGGACTATGAACCTCTTGAAAAATACAAAACATCTGTTGTGATTGGTGAATTAGTGGTGACAACACGTCTCTGAAGTTTGTATAGTTTTTAGGCACAGCAAAAATTGTGCTTTTCATAAAAACTGTTCCCTCTCGTTTCTTGTAAAATGAAAATACCCTGCCCTAGGCCTCAAATGGTTATTTTATGCCATAAAGTTATATGTCTAGTCTGTGCATACGCAATCTGGTGTCCCTCCTCCAAATCCCTGCTGAGTCACACAACTTTCCCTACAGACAGACCTTGGATAACTCAGAAAACATAAGTCTATTTTCACTGGTTGCAGTTTAATGGCCCTAATTTCAATTCTATCCATGGAAGAAGTTATTAAATGTTGTTTTTAATGTAGAAGAGTGTTAAACATGTGTCCATGCGTCAGTCAAAAATTTGATTTAAATTTTTTTGTTTGGCTTCCAGGCGGTGACCAGAAATCTTTCCAAATTCTGAAAACCAATAACAGATCCTGACAAACAACATTTACCATCTTGAATACACCTCTAAATGACTTAAATCTATCATCCTTAACATGCTATCGGTCAGTTTTGAGTGGTAAATAGATTGCAATTTAGAAAAAATGAATTTAGACTGCGGATAACTAAAAAAAATACGCATATCAAAATAATCAGCACCCAAAAATGAGTGTAACTAGTTCAGGCAGAAAACTTGAGCTACAACAGCTGACAGCAGCCTGGTAAGCTACCAGCACGTCAGCATCAGCAGGTACACGATTGGAGGAGACACATCACGAGGTCATACAGCGGTCTATTTGAAAGACGTCAAGCTCACTTACTTCTGCTGCTGTTTGCAATGACTTTTCATGCTATGCTACATGCTCTTTGGTTTTTTTGCTTGATATTCATACTGGCGCTTGCAGCGTCCCTCGCTACGCAGTTTCATCTGCACCTCATCACTGTCTTTGTTTGTTATTCTGCTGCTATTCTGTTTCTGCTCAGTTTACAGTGTGTTGTTGTTTGCGCTTTTCCTTGGCTTTTGGCTGGCGTGTATTCTCTCAATGTTCCAGGATTAATGGTCGCCTGATGGAATTGAATTATTACTGCAATCATATTTTATCCTGTTAGAGCTGCGACAGGTAAAGTGCGTGTGAATGCCCCTCAAACGCTATTTTCAAGTTGAAAACCCAAGATAATTCTGTTTCAAGTGAGGTTTCTCCAATACGTCAAAATGACGGTCAATGGACTGATTCAGTTGGAGACCCGATTCCAGTCTAGATGCAGAACGCCAATTTCTGCAAACCGACAGAGTCCATTTACCACATCGGCAGCTTCGGTACAACCCTGGCACTGCGGTCAAGTCAGCCGACGCTCGTTTCTCCATGGTGGAATCAGCAGACAGTAAAATTAGAGTCCGCATATTCTAGATTTTGCGGTAAATGAATTGAAATTATCTCAAACAAGCGGACAGGCGTGGTTGGGACATCCATTTTTCAAAACAAGATGTTGGAAACAGTTAATGAAGAATTTGTGATATCCAGACATCTCTGACTATTGACACAGTGAAGACCATTCATTTTTACTGCATCAGTTTAGAGAAATTTCAATTTATAAGTCATTTGTACCTTGATATGGTTACATTTATGAAAGTTCGACATTGTAAAAACAAATTGCTCCATAATTTCTGGCAATGCCCGATTTTTTCTGTGTAGAGGGAATCTCTGACTACACACATACTGAAAATCATTCATTTTCACTGTATCAGTTTGGAAAATTTTCAGTTTAAAATTCCTACATCTGTACCTTGATATGGTTACATTTATAAAAGTTTGACATACTGTAAAAACAAATTGCTCCATAATTTCTGGCAATACCTGATGTATCGGAGTAGAGTCTAACTCTCACTACTCACATTCTGAAAATCATTCATTTTCACCGTATCAAAATTTAAATTTAAAAGTACTATATCAGTACTTTGATGTGGTTACATTTATGAAAGTTCGACATACTGTAAAAACTAATTGCACCATAATTGCTCTATAAAGGACTTATTTCCTCGTCTGTTTGAGTCCAAATGATAAATAGAAAGGTTTCTCCCCTTATGTTATAAACCTATTTCAATTGATTTCAATATTTGAATAGGCTGTAGTCTACATTTATTTATTTATTTAGTCATAACATTTATTTAATTTAATAGAATATTTATTTTTTATGTCAATAATTGTTTGTTTTGTCAGGTTGTTGCCGAATTAAAAGATCACCATTCAAGTTACATAAATCACCAGTTTTATTCACAAAAAGCATCTGTGATCATGAAAGTAAGAAAATTCTAAAAGAACACGAAGAAAAAAAGAAAAAAAACTCAAATAGCTGGCGATGACTCCTGCAGGTCTTTAGACGCACGTAGCTTTCTACGAGTAGAATTCATCACTCGTCTCCAATCATTCTGAGAACGTGTTTAAATATGATGCTTTCGGAAACACTCCAAAAACGTCACTGGCTTCGTCAGACGGATTCTACGATCATCTTAACCTTGAGACTCTTTTTGAAAACGAGGCCCTAAACCACATCAAGGCTGTCCGGGATTACCTGGAAAGAAAAAGCAAGTTAGACAGTTTGCAAAAGAACTATGGCACATTCTTCATTATGCTTGGAATGAACAAACACCCGATTTTCTTATAAAACTATAAAACTACAAAGCAGTGTGCCTAATTTTTAGGCCATGTGTAGTCGCACCAAAATATTGATTGATTTATTTTTTAACAGGTTACATGCAGCTCTTTTCAAAAACTAGAATTTCTGGAAGCATCTTAGCCTTACTCTCGGTTAGTGTTTTAAACGTGCTTATGACTTTTTTTTCACTGTGCACCTACTGTATATCCACATTCGGGGATTCAAAAGTTTTAGTGAAAAATATATGTTCTTAAATTCCTTTCCTTCATGGTGATTATAAAAAATGCCACATTCCGTTCTTTATGGTTAAATTAATCAAGGCCTATTAAATCTACTTGAAGTACATAATACCAACCTTTTGGCAGGCCATATATGTTTCCACATAAAGAAAATCACCTTTTTAGAATCATGTTGGCCCTTCTTCCAATTCATGATTTTCTCAGTATTCCAGCATGTGTTTTCTGAGTAAAATCATGAAAATACATGTTTGAAAGCAGGGATAATCAATGATTTGAGATTCAAACTGATCTCTTTCCCCTTATTCTATCGTCATAATGTTTACACTTTAAGCCCTTAATCTCGCGCTTGGGCTGAAGATTTGACCTGTGGTTTAATTTATGAACCAAATTCGGGTACCACTGCATTACCCAATACTTATTCACGACCTTGGAAATCTCACATTTTACTTGTGGTTACTTTGGTGTTAATAGGTCAGCATAAATGGCGTATTCCGTTCTTTATGTTCGTATTAAGGTCAATTAAATCTACGACATATTTCTAAAATTTCAGAAGGCCATTAAAAAGGCATATATCCTGAAGAAAATCAGCTATTAAAAACTGAATCTCTCATTTTGATCGTCTAATTGCGGTTTTCACAGTATTCCAGGGCTTTAAAATAAAATCATAAAGATGCACGATTGAATGCAGAGATTATCAACGATTAGAGATTGTTTTCGATTTCTTTTCACTTTATCTTCCATAATAATATTTAGACTTTTCAGGAGAAGCCCTTATCCTCGCGCTTGGAGCCGAAGATTAGACGAATGGTTTAATTTAGAAATGTATGGACCAAGTTTCGGTAACACTGAATTACCCAATATTCATTCACAACCTTGAAAAGCTCGCATTTTGCAGACTTAATAAAAAATAAATAAATCAATAATCATCATAAAATTCAAGAAAGAGGCTCACTTGCTATCGACAAAGAGGCCCACTTAGTTGTAGGGCTGCAGATTCGTCCAGATTTTCATGGCATTTTCCTTCTCGATATTTTCCGTCGATGATCGATCTTGTGCACATGATCGCAACTGATTCTGTGTCAAAAAGGAAAAAGTCAACAAGCTTGTGATTCTACGAAACGCTGTGAATGACGATAAAACACCTTGAATTGTCTCTACCTTCTCCTTCGCTTTGGGCACACTCTACCCCAGACACTGTTCTTCACAGCCTCGCGGAGAGCGGGGCTTCCACAGACGTACACAGCCGGCGTGCTCACCGCGTTAAATCGCGCCATAATGGCAAAGATGTTGGTGGCACTGTTCTTAAACCGTATAGTTTGCAATTTCAGTTGTTTCATGATGACATTGAACATAGAGGGACACCACAATGTCAAGAAACATATGACCACGAATATAACGATTCTCAGTGACTCCTTCTTGCTCTCCCTCTCGGCGCTCGGTGGGTCCCGTGCGAGCTGGTGTCTGGCGATTACATACAGCTTTATCGTCATTAGAATTTTAGTAACAACCACAACCAGTAAGACCATGACGCCAATCGCGCCTATTAACGTGGCTTTTGGCACCGGGGCTGTGTTCTGCAACGCGTTCGTAAGGTATGTGATAAGCCAGGCACTGACACAAACTGAAATGATGACCCGTCGGGTGACGTACCGACAGTAAAAAAAGGGGTGACTAATTGCGAAGTACCGATCAATCTGTGCAAAAAGGAAAGTAAGGACATTTACTCCGAGAAATGAGGGTACAATGAAATATGTACCGTTTTTAGACGGGAATCCTTCCTGCACATCAAACAAACCAACATAATAAACGGAGAACCCGGTCAGTGTGTCGCTTATGCTTGTATTGAGCATGAAAATGAACCTATTCTGCCGCAAAAGACTCTTCGTGGTCGAGATTCCAACCACTACTGAGCCTGCAAGGAAGACCGCGCAAGTAGCAAAAATTATATGGTAAAGGAAAATAAAGTAGTCTCCAGGGCGATCAAATTCAACTGATAGAGGGATGCTGGTATTTACTGAAAGCATTGCGTAACTTATGGAGCTGTGCAGGTTGTGATGATGGGAAGAAGATCTACGGCGTTTTATGTAACATAGCATGATCAGTCTCTTGGGAACTGAAAATCTATTTCATGCGAGGGCGGAGATATGTTCACACGCAGGCTCACTTGAGTACTTCACACCGCGCACGGATAGGCCTACCACATGAGACTATTGGTGCACTGCAGGGTATTTGCTAACGCGCCAGGTTGGGCAAAAATTATGGACAGCTCCACCTGAACGTTGTAGTGTGAAAAGGCAATATGCAACTATGTATTAGACACGTATTTTATTACAGACTCAAATATCAGCGATTACCTAAAATATGGTTGTTCTTACAATTCATTAGTTTATAAACCGAGAAACGACATTTTTTTCTCATAAAATTTATGATACACTCACATGAACATATGAAACGTGGAAAGAATAATTTCTGTGGAATGTTTTTTTTTTTTTTTCCAAATATCTGCATCAAACTCGAAGTTAAACTTGACAATGATTTACAGCAAGCGGTGTCTGTTTTCTTTCTTTCTTTCTTTCTCCTCGATACCACAACATTAGGTGGCTATTTGTGGCCTGTCAATAGGGGGCAGTGAAAGACAGCCTGTGGAGAAGTGAAACATCAAGGTAGAGATGAATAAGAATCATTTATTGATTTGATTGTTTGTTCACAAAAAGGTTAACATTGCCATAGAGGAAAGGTGCATAAGTGGTTGTTCTCAAACGTGGGTGCCAGGAGTTCCTTGAAAGATTAAAGCATCACCCCAGGAGAGCCAATAAGACTGATCACTTCTCTTACACTATTGGCTTCAGTTAATAACATATGATGAAGGTGATCCGATATTCCTGAATAAGAAGTTGTCTCCCCTCAGTAAAACTGGTGCACCTAACAGCAGTTAAAGAGGATGAAGGGCCACTTAACCCCATATCCCATGAAAATGCACTCGTATCCAGTTGAAGCACTTGATGTAAAATAAAATGAGACTTACCCTGACAAGGTGACCTTCTTCAACTGCTCCAAGTTTCAGTTCTGAAGCCGAGGTGCCCATTGGGGGCACTTTTAGATTTGGACCGGGGTTAGAGTGGGCACAGCTAACAAACTCAGAGTTACCGCGAAGCCAGATTTTCTGACACAGGGCCCAGGTCAGGTGTCTTGGTATTCATGTGCACCAAACCTAGTCCTACAGCAGCAAAACATCATTTCTGAGGTTAAAGTTAAGGTCAGGGCTAGACATGATTTAGTCATGGTTATGGTTAGGGTTGGAGTTAGGGATATGCTGTCCACAATAAATAATGCAATGTCCTTATAAGGACAGCTGTGCAAACTGTGTGTGTGTGTGTATGTGGGGGGGGGGGGGTGACTGTGCGTGTATATCTGTGTGCATATGTACATGTCTGAGCGCATGCGCGTGTGTGTTTGTGTCTGCATGCATGCGCATATGTGCATCTGTGCGAGTGTGTGTGTGTGTGTATTAGTGCGTGCGTGCACGCGAGTTTGTGTGCGAGAGTGTGTGCTAAATATCCACTGTTATATACACACTGAATGTGTGTGTCAATATACAAAACCCAAAACCAGTGAAGTTGGCACGTTGTGTAAATCGTAAATAAAAACAGAATACAATGATTTGCAAATCCTTTTCAACCTATATTCAAATGAATACACTGCAAAGACAGGTTACTTAATGTTCGAACGGGTAAACTTTGTAATTTTTTGCAAATATTAGCTCATTTGGAATTTGATGCCTGCAACATGTTTCAAAAAAGCTGGCACAAGTGGCAAACAAGACTGAGAGAGTTGAGGAATGCTCATCAAACACTTATTTGGAACATCCCACAGGTGAACGGGCTGATTGGGAACAGGTTGGTGCCATGATTGGGTATAAAAGCAGCTTCCCTGAAATGCTCAGTCATTCACAAACAAGGATGGGGCGAGGGTCACCACTCAGTGAGCAAATGCGTGAGCTGATTGTTGAACAGTTTAAAAACAACATTCCTCAACGAGCTATTGCAAGAAATTTAGGGATTTCATCATCTACGGTCCGTAATATCGTCAAAAGGTTCAGAGAATCTGGAGAAATCACTGCACGCAAGCGACAAGGCCGAAAGCCAGCATTGAATGCCCGTGACCTTCGATCCCTCAGGCGGTACTGCATCAAAAACCGACATCAATGTGTAAAGGACATCACCACATGGGCTCAGGAACACTTCAGAAAACCACTGTCAGTAACTACAGTTTGTCGCTACATCTGCAAGTGCAAGGTAAAACTCTACAATGCAAAGTGAAAGCCATTTATCAACAGCACCCAGAAACGCCGCTGGCTTCGCTGGGCCCAAGCTCATCTAAGATGGACTGATGCAAAGTGGAAAAGTGGTCTGTGGTCTGACGAGTCCACATTTCAAATTGTTTTTGGAAACTGTGGACGTTGTGTCCTCCGGACTAAAGAGGAAAAGAACCATCCGGACTGTTATAGGCGCAAAGTTCAAAAGCCAGCATCTGTGATGGTATGGGGGTCTATTAGTGCCCAAGGCATGGGCAACTGCCCCTGGTAGGGTCTCCCAGGGCAAACAGGTCCTAGGTGACAGGTCAGACTAAGAGCGGTTCAAAACCCCTGATGAATGTAAATAGAACAAGGACGTTTACGTCGCCCGGATTGGCGTCACCGGGACCACACCCTGGAGCCAGACCTGGGGTTGGGGTTGGTAGGCGAGCGCCTGGTGGTCGGGCCTCTGCTCATGGGACCCGCCCGGGCATAGCCCGAACGAGCGACGTGGGCCCGCTTTCCCGTAGGCCCATCCCCCGCGGGAGGGTTCAGAAGGGGCTGATGCCTTGTGTTTTGGGTGGCAGTCGTGGGCGGGGGCCCCGGCGACCCAATCCTCGGACTCTGAATCTGGTTCTGGGGACATGGAATGTCACCTCACTGGGGGGGAAGGAGCCTGAGCTTGTGCGGGAGGCCGAGCGATACCGGCTAGAGATAGTCGGGCTCACCTCCACGCACAGTCTGGGCTCTGGAACCCAACTCCTTGAGAGAGGCTGGACTCTCTTCTACTCTGGAGTTGCCCGCGGCGAGAGGCGACGGGCTGGTGTGGGTTTGCTTATAGCCCCCCAGCTTAGCCGTCAGGTGTTGGAGTTTTCCCCAGTGAACGAGAGGGTCGCTGCCCTGCGCCTTCGGGTCGGGGACAGGTGCCTCACTGTCATTTCGGCTTATGGGCCGAATGGCAGTGCAGAGTACCCGACCTTCTTGGAGTCCGTAGGAAGGGTACTGGAAAGTGCTCCGACTGGGGACTCCATCGTTCTACTGGGGGACTTCAACGCCCACGTGGGTAGCGACAGTGTTACCTGGAGGGGCGTGATTGGGAGGAACGGTCTCCCCGATCTGAACCCGAGTGGTGCTCTGTTATTGGACTTCTGTGCTAGTCACGGTTTGTCCATAACGAACACCATGTTCAAGCATAAGGGTGTCCATCAGTGCACGTGGCATGAGGACACCCGAGGTCGGAGGTCAATGATCGACTTTGTGGTCGTGTCATCTGACCTCCGGCCGTATGTCTTGGACACTCGGGTGAAGAGAGGGGCTGAGCTGTCCACTGATCACCACCTGGTGGTGAGTTGGATCCGCTGGCGGAGGAGGAAGCTGGACAGACTTGGCAGGCCCAAACGTGTTGTGAGGGTTTGTTGGGAACGTCTAGCGGAACCCTCTGTCAGAGGGGTTTTCAACTCTCACCTCCGGGAGAGCTTTGACCAGATCCCAAGGGAGGCTGGAGACATTGAGTCTGAATGGACCATGTTCTCCACCTCCATTGTTGACGTGGCTGTTCGGAGCTGTGGCCGTAAGGTTTCCGGTGCCGGTCGTGGCGGCAATCCCCGAACGGGGTGGTGGACACCGTAAGTAAGGGATGCCGTAAAGCTGAAGAAGGAGTCTTACCGAGCTTGGCTAGCTTGCGGGACGCCTGAGGCAGCTGACCGGTACCGGCAGGCTAAGCGTGCTGCGGCCTGGGCGGTGGCGGAAGCAAAAACTTGGGTATGGGAAAAGTTCGGGGAGGCCATGGAGGAGGACTATCGGTCGGCCCCGAAGAAATTCTGGCAAACCGTTCGGCGCCTCAGGAGGGGAAAGCAGTACCCTGCCAACACTGTTTACAGTGGAGGTGGGGAACTGTTGACTTCGACTGGGGATATTGTCGGCCGGTGGAAGGAATACTTCGAGGACCTCCTCAATCCCGCTGTTATGCCTTCCGTAGAGGAAGCAGAGGCTGGGGACTCAGAGGCTGACTCATCCATCACTCGGGCTGAAGTCACTGAGGTAGTTCGGCAGCTCCTCGGTGGCAAGGCACCGGGGGTGGATGAGATCCGCCCTGAGTACCTCAAGTCTCTGGATGTAGTAGGGCTGTCTTGGTTGACACGTCTCTGCAGCATCGCGTGGCAGTCGGGGACAGTGCCTCTGGATTGGCAGACCGGGGTGGTGGTTCCTCTATTTAAAAAGGGGGACCGGAGGGTGTGCTCCAACTATGGGGGGATCACACTTCTCAGCCTCCCGGGTAAAGTCTATTCCAGGGTGCTGGAGAGGAGAATCCGGCCGATAGTCGAACCTCGGATTCAGGAGGAACAATGCGGTTTTCGTCCTGGTCGTGGAACACTGGACCAGCTCTATACCCTCCGGAGGGTGCTTGAGGGTGCATGGGAGTTTGCCCAACCTGTTCACATGTGTTTTGTGGACTTGGAGAAGGCATTCGACCGTGTCCCTCGTGGCATTCTGTGGGAGGTGCTTCGGGAGTATGGAGTCCGGGGACCTCTGGAGCAGGAGCTTGGTTCGCATTGCCGGCAGTAAGTCAGACCTGTTCCCGGTGCATGTTGGACTCCGGCAGGGCTGCCCTTTGTCACCGGTTCTGTTCATTATTTTTATGGACAGAATTTCTAGGCGCAGCCAGGGGGCGGAGGGAGTCCGGTTTGGGGACCACAGGATCTCATCTCTGCTTTTTGCGGATGATGTTGTCCTGTTGGCTCCTTCGAATCAGGACCTTCAGCATGCACTGGGGCGGTTTGCAGCCGAGTGTGAAGCGGCTGGGATGAGAATCAGCACCTCCAAGTCCGAGGCCATGGTTCTCGACCGGAAAAAGGTGATATGTTCCCTCTGGGTTGGAGGAGAGTTCTTGCCTCAAGTGGAGGAGTTCAAGTACCTTGGGGTCTTGTTCACGAGTGAGGGAAGGATGGAGCGTGAGATTGACAGACGGATCGGTGCAGCGGCAGCAGTAATGCGGTCGTTGTACCGATCTGTCGTGATGAAGAAGGAGCTGAGCCGAAAGGCAAAGCTCTCGATTTACCAGTTAATCTACGTTCCTACCCTCACCTATGGCCATGAACTCTGGGTCATGACCGAAAGAACGAGATCTCAGGTACAAGCGGCTGAAATGGGTTTCCTCCGCAGGGTGGCTGGCCGCTCCCTTAGAGATAGGGTGAGGAGCTCTGTCACCCGGGAGGAGCTCAGAGTAGAGCCGCTGCTCCTCCACGTCGAGAGGGGCCAGCTGAGGTGGCTCGGGCATCTTTATCGGATGCCCCCTGGACGCCTTCCTGGGAAGGTGTTCCGGGCATGCCCCACCGGGAGGAGGCCTCGGGAAAGACCCAGGACACGCTGGAGGGACTATGTCTCTCGGCTGGCCTGGGAACGCCTCGGGATACCCCCGGAAGAACTGGAGGAAGTGTCCGGGGAGAGGGAAGTCTGGGCATCCCTACTTAGACTGCTGCCCCCGCGACCCGGCCCCGGATAAGCGGTTGAAAATGGATGGATGGATGGCATGGGCAACTTACACATATGTGAAGGCACCATTAATGCTGAAAGGTACATACAGGTTTTGGAGCAACATATGTTACCATCCAAGCAACGTCTTTTTCATGGACGCCCCTGCTAATTTCAGCAAGACAATGCCAAGCCACATTCTGCACGTGTTAAAACAGCATGGCTCCGTGGTAAAAGAGTGCGGGTACTAGGCTGGCCTGCCTGTAATCCAGACCTGTCTCCCATTGAAAATGTGTGGCGCATTATGAAGCGTAAAATACGACAACGGAGACCCCGGACTGTTGAACAACTTAAGCTGTACATCTAGCAAGAATGGGAAAGAGTTCCACCTGAAAAGCTTCAAAAATTGGTCTCCTCAGTTCCCAAACGTTTACTGAGTGTCGTTAAAAGGAAAGGCGATGTAACACAGTGGTAAAAAGGCCCCTGTGCCAAATTTTTTGCAATGTGTTGCTGCCTTTAAATTCTAAGTTAATGATTATTTGCAAAAAAAAAAAAAAAAAGTTTCCCAGTTTGAACATTAAACATCTTGTCTTTGCAGTGTATTCAATTGAATATGAGAAAAATTTGTTTCATGTCCAGTGTATAAGCGGTTTAACGCCACCAATTCTGGCAAATATTCTGGCGAATAATCCTGAAGTTTAATGCCATAGATGGTTAACTTTGATAAATTAGCAGGCGAGGGTAACTGCCACAGCTGGAGAGTACCTGGATAATCGACATGATCCAGATGAACTCGGGAGGCTGTATTGTGATGCCTGATCGCCGGCTGTGCTGTAGGAGGTTGGCATCCATCCAGCCATCTAGCTGCGTTTACGAGCCTACGTAACATGGTTTGTCGAAAGTAACAATTAGATGGATAGAAAGACATTTTGATTGCAGGCTCACACACTAAACCAGGGGTCTCCAACCCTGTTCCTGGAGAGCAACCATCCTGTAGGATTCTACTCCAACCTTAGTTCCACACACCAGCTCATTAGCAGCTCGTCAAGATCTGTAACCGGGAAAGCAGGAGTGGTTTGCTTTGGTTGAAGTGATGCCTTCACGATGGTATCTCTCCAGGAACACTAAACAAACACACAAGAAAACGTGTATAAACAAGCATGTAAATGGACTGTGGAGATTGCTATGGCTATGGAGGTGTGTTCCTTTGATGACGTCATAGGATCATGTGACTGATGTCTCGGAAACTTCCTACTTATTCAGGGGGCAGGGCGTAAGAGTGCAAAAAAGTCACTTATTCCTTGAAATTGATGGATTTTTCTGTCATTTCAGAACTTTTGAGTGCATAGAGAGATATAAATAATCATACAGAACAAAATAAACCAACAATTTCAGGTGATGTGTCTCATGTCAGGGAACCTTTAAAACTTTGGAGAACTTGCTTACTAGGAAGATTATACAAGCCAAGACACTGTTAAAATGTCCAACACGACTTCAGTGCTCTCAAATTTGAAACTGAACATGGGTGTGATAAAAACATATAATGTACTTGGAATACCTCCTTATTACTGAGCTACTTCCAAGGAAAAGCATGGGAAGAATACGTCAAGCAACAAGCCAAAACCCTCATTCCTACTCCTCCTAGAAACCTGCAGCAACATGGCAGCCATCAAGTGTCATCTCAAGCAAAATGACATAAGGAAAAGCATTATCTCCACCTTTGGGCTCACTCAACATATCAGCAGTTAGGTCTTAAAAAAATATGAGAACAGTAGACAAGCACTGGTAGCAATTAGAAGGAGCTCCAATTTGGCCTAAAGGGACTGTTCTCATAATTGGTTCACTTCTGTAGAAAAGGCTTACTTTACAGTAACTTAAAACATTATGCAGTTATGAGTGAGCTACCCAAACCAACGAAGGCAGGTGTCCCCTTGGTGATGTATTCCTCGGGGAAGCTGTGAAGGCGGGTGTGGATAACATGACTACGACTGCATGCGAAGCACAGACCAAAACATCAATGGACCATACAGCTGTGAAGGCAGGTGTGGATAAGATGACCGTGACTGGATGCAAAGCACTGACCAAAACAGCAGCGATGGACCACACTTCTGAAGAAAAATAAGGACAGAGGTGAACCCTGTAAGTTGATGGAAAGCTACTTAATATCAACTGAAATTACTTAAAGCTGCAGGTGTCAACCGTCTTCACAGGGATCTACAACTGGTGTATTCTGTATACATTACAATACAATCACTTGGAAAACAAAATCAACAAGACACTTATAACCTCAATGTGAGCATAAAAGACAAACTGACCAATTAAATTTACAGTTTTTCAAGCTCGTAAGTTTAAAGATGCACAGCTGTCGGCTGATCGATGCCCTTCTTTCTCAGAACAAGGAGAAAAACACTCCACAGCCATACTCTTCAGTACAGGTCCTTTGAAATGTTTATTGTCTTCAGAGGAACTACAGCCTGCTACTAACAACAAAAACAACCAATTATTCAATGATTTAGTCCTTGAGCCAGAGGGTTGGTACCATTTGAGGGCATTAAAGCTGCAGTCTGAAGTTTTAGAAAAGTAACTTTTTGTCATTTTTGCTAAAACTGTCACTGTGTACAGATAGTATTACATATAACTAGTACTCTGTAATTTAAAAAAGGCTCATTTAAACCCACCTAATGCTCCTACTGCAATTTAAAAGAATCGTTCGGACCGACTAAAAAAACCAATTAGAGCCAGGATGGTGGCTGACAGCCGTCAAACAGTGCACATGCACGCGCTGCAGACAGCCCCCTCCCCCTTCCTCCTCAGTTCACGCCAGTGCTCAGTCAAGTTCAAATCTCTGAGAGCGGGATCAGGAGCTTAGAGCCATCAGTTTCTCAGTTTGAACATTAAACATCTTGTCTTTGCAGTGTATTCAATTGAATATAAGTTGAAAAGGATTTGCAAATCATTGTATTCTGTTTTTATCTACGATTTACATAACGTGCCAACTTCACTAGTTTTGGGTTTTGTACACGTGAGTGACTAATTAAGGGAAAAAAGCTTGAATAAATGATTGTACAAAGTAAAAGACTGCTGGTGCATGCAATCCACTCATCTCCTCACTGACAGAAAAATCTCCGCAAATCAATACAGTCATTCTCTGCGATCACCTTTAAATACTATCATGAAATATTCCGATGATGATGTGAGTGGTCTGTTCCAGGATGCCTCTCATATTTAGAAATTTACGGTAAATTATGTGAATTAGGCACTAAACGGATGCATCATTGGCGAAAGCCAGTATAAATAACCAACTGAAATGAAATTGAGTCACTAATTTTATTGAAATTCATTGTCATTGAGGACACAAGTGTCAATTAGTCATGAAGACCAAGGGGCTCTAATTTCTTGGCGCAGCGCAGGGTGGCGCAGCGTGGTGCAGCCCATGTAGTGGTAATTTCATCCGGAGCAGCCCGCGCAGTGGTAATTTCGTGTGGTGCAAAACCGTACGCAGCCACTTTGACAATTTGGTAGACGGCCGTGCACCGAGATGGGTGTGGCGGCGTAGTAGGAGGTGGTGTCACATATTCATCAAGACGAAGTGACAATTTCGTAGCAAAAGTCTCCACTGAAATTGTGCAGAAAGCTCTCCAGCTCCAACCTGGTTTACTTTCTGCGCAGTGTTAATTTGGCTGACCGGCGCACAGTGTGCACACGTCACCGAAACCTCACAGGCAGGTTTCTAGAATGTCAGGCACATTTCACTGCAATAAATAATTACAGCAACCACTATTTAATGTAACTATCTGAATCCGGACATAAATTTTAGTATCTACATCGACTGTCCAGATGTCAGATTAAAGGCGGTTGGCACGCGTAATGGAAACTCCACCTGGCTTGATCAATGCAGCTGAATCTGTGAGGCAAACTAACGACTTCACGTCTTTCTCAGCCCACCGCAAACTGCCTACACAAATAGTTACAGTAGCTCTCAACATAATGTTATAATACACAAATACATCCAAAATCATCATTAAATCTTACCAATGAAAGGTAATTCCACAGGCATGGATATCTCGTTCAGCATCCATATGCTGCACAAAAATCTGGCATCTTTGGTGTAGATTTAAGTTTAAGCGCTCGACTGCTGTGAATACAAAGTTTGAAAACCGGTATTTTAGAGTATTAGGGTATCCTGGATCATTGCCAAATGTGTTACGTTTATAACAAATCAAACCGATTGGAAATCGGTAGAAAATTCAGCGAATAATGATTTGTAGAAATTGTTTGATACTTCTTACCCCAATAGACGTACATACACTTAGACCTCAGCTAACCCTGTAATAACATGGCCGCCCTGTGGGGACCCCTCTCCCCCAGTCATGCGGCATCTAGGTGTATATATCTATGCTTTGCCCCTGATAGCCTAGCTTACGTCGGCGACAGTAATGTTGCATGTAACGTTTTTTTCAGCTGGAAAAATAACATTCATGGAAGGTTAATTTTTCTAAGCTGTCACTTGTGCCAAGGTTTAGCGCCTCAGGGAGGGACCCTCGTCGGGTATTGTCGCATAGCCATATAGATATCTAGATTCATAAGTTATGCTGCGGTAGGATAACCTTACTGACAAAACAGCCTATTTAGTTATAAGTAACAAAAAGTTCAAATATTATCGATCAACCTAATCGACTCATCGGGGCCTAATACGAAGAACCAAACAATCCAAACAATCGCTCAAGATACTGAATGTGTGTAGGTAGAAATGCGCTTGCGCAAGTAGCTAGTGGTTGTCTGTGTAATGTGGAAAAAAGCCACTAGGTGGCAGTATTGATTTTTTTTGTTAAGCCAGTCTTGAGCTAGGTTTTTGGGCATGTCCTGGGAATGTCTGAGAGGGGAAAGTCCCATAGAATTGAAAAAAGTCTGGAAGGTGGGAGGGGGCTGGAAAACAGTATATAAGAAGAAAAATTGAGAAAGTAAAGTAGTAGGAGAAATTGCAAGGAGAAATAGTGGAAGGATACACTTGACCCTTGCTGTCCGATATGTCAAATATGTCAAATAACAAATTGGGGCCATAACAGTAGAAATGCGCTCACGCAAGTAGCTAGTGGTTGACGTTGTCTTACAAACGCTACCGTTTATTAGCCATCAAGCCTGCTAATTATTGAACTTCAACAGCATTGATAGCAACTCTTAACATTGCTTACCTTTTCTGGTAATGATGAATAATGTGTGTGTATATACAAATATATATGAAATCTATCTGAAACTGATTAACAAACAGAAAAATGAACAAATCCTAACTAACACTAACACTACAACTATAACTTGCTATCCTATTAAATGTTATACTCCCAAAAAATGACTAATTAAATCTTATATGTACAGTAAAAAAGTTGAAAAAAGTCGATCTCTGTCTCTCCCTCTCTCAAAAAACACCCGTCTCTAAATTCCAACGCCAATGTCTGCATAGATGGCTAGTATTCAAGGGCTCTTAACAGTGACAAGCACAAGCTCCTTACAGTGCATTCTCTTTCTCGTGCTTATCCGCTCTGTATGAGGATATCTCTTAACCTTTTTTTATGAAAATGGGATATTCATCTGGAGTTACATAATTTTGTCTTGGTGCCTGTGAATTCCAAGTGTGGCAGACCCATCGTTGGCTAAGCTTTGCATAGGCGGAATGCAGACTCGCCAAATGGCAGCACTCATGCATGAACTTGGTCCCATGTTTAAAATAAAATATAGCAGTTTTGTTTGTTATTCGAGCCCCCTGAGGGATTTGCAAGACTATCGTAATCACCTTGAGACTGTCTCTGTGTGTATGTGTGTTTCCATGCAGATATCTTCAGAATCACTTGACCGATTTCAATCATCTTTCATATATAAGCACCTTGGGCTGACCTCACGGCATGACATAAATTTCTGGCTGTTCGGCGAGACTATGAATTCTCTGAATGCTTGTGTTTTTTTTTTTTTTTTTTTAATCGCCTCTCATTGCTTAATCACTTGTGATTTGTACTTTTTTTGGTCATTTTTCGCTTTTGTGTGGTAATGCTTTGATTGTCAATGGACACCGACGGGGCTGAAATAGGTAGGGCATCCCAACAAATTGTCAATGTAAACAATCAATTTCATATTCAACATAGTCAGACCTTTCGGGGAAGTTTGTTTGGTTGGTAGAGGTGCACAGTAGTATTGTCTCAATGTAAATAATTAGCTGGGGAAGTTTTTAGGGGTAATCAGTTTAAAATTACCCATAATATCCCTCCACAGGCTACCACCAATATAATGCTGTAATTTATTTTCTAACTCTAGGGTGCATAGCATTCCAAAAATCACTATGGGGTCTATTCTCGCATTAGCGTGTACGTCCTTTTTTATGCGATTTGAGTTGAGCGCTTTTGAGTTACGCGTATTCTCCCCTACGCACTTCGATCACGCCCACAGCGCTTAACTTCAGAATGTAGGCGGCCTTATGAAAGAGGTGTGACTTATCCAAAAGAGAGGCAGACTCTGTACAAATCTCATTGATTATGGCTATCAGGAAAACATGGAACAAGGATTTTCTGATTAACCATGAAAATGCAGTTGTGGTCCATGGTAAACGCAAACCAGACTTTAAACTTGAAAATCGTGGGCCTGCTGATAAAACCTTGTATCTCCAAACTGAAAAGAAACAAAAACTCTTATGTCCACTATTCTTACACGCTGAATTAAACATGTTTTACTTTATTTATATTTTAAATTATATTTATCAATTTATTATATATATATAATATATATATTTATATATATTTTTTTTTCCTGTGAAGTATATCATTTTGAAGATACGAGGTTTTATCAGCAGGCCCACGATATGCGGCTGTAATAGTGGGCCTATGTATGTCTGTGCCAATTAGAAGAAGTAATACAGACATCTCTTTTTTTATTTCTTACCCTAGCCACCATGGCATTAAAGCTATGCAAACAAACAAATTGCCGCGATAATGAAATAACAAAAAGAATTTCGCGCTTCTCAACCAGCGCAAGCAGAGCATTGCATATGTGCCCCTCCCACACCAGCCTGTTTGTTCCATGGAAAACAGGGAAGGAGACAAATAAAGGGAACATTCTTAACAATCAAAGACAGTTTGTATGATCTCATTTAGAAATTGCGCACTTGAAATCTCAAACTACTCCGATGTCAGGTTTGCAACTAAAGGACACGGAAGCGCTTTCACAAAGGATTCTTACCCCGCACGCGGTCATCCCGCCGCCCCGAAACCGCCTCAGCAATGACGGAGTTACATATCCATAGCCTATTATGTCCCATTTGATTTGACGACACATTCACTTGAACTTGTGCCTAATACTTTATTATAATCAATTACCCAATTTACTGATAATGATTCTTCCCATGTCGGCGATTCTTTATTGAATCAGAATCAGACGACTTTATTTGTCCTAAAAAAAGGCAATTCAGTTTCTCCAGTCTACCGGGAAGGTAGACTGCAGCGGGTCGCACAATGAGAAGCGCCCCAGAAACTTTTCCTATGAAAATTAAGGTTACAGATGCGGAACACAGAACAAACATATATAACATGTATTGATAACATCAGACATAATACACATAAGGTTTATAACACACGACACGCAGGAAACGCGTTGGAATTTTTTCAGGGGAATGGGGAAAGGAGAGAGGTGGGGGAAGAAGAGATTAAATGCGGGAGAGCAGCCTTGGAGACCTTATCAGGGGCAGAGTGTTCTGTCCTTGTCCGAGGGATAAGAAATATGTTGACATTCCGTGTGAGACTGAGGCAGACAGAGGGGAGACACGGAGTTGGGGGGGGGATCCGCTATTCATTTTGTAAATTTTTTACTTCACGCTTCAGGGCCACCAGTTCTCTCAGTTGTTCTCCCATCCTCTCATCCTGTCTCTTGCCCAAATTCACAGTGAAACGCACAAACTCCACACACTGACTCAAAACAGCGTCCATCTTTCTGTGCATTTCTGCAGATGATCCCAGAGTCTTTTTGAGCAACTCACCATTCTCCGATATTCCACTGAAGCGCTCCGTAATTATTTTGGTGCTAGGCAGCGCGTGGGCCATTTTTCTCGCTCCCAGCTCGCGTACTTTGCGGTAGATCAGAGCAACTCCCATGCCAATTAGGAGAAATCCCGTCACCATAAATCCAAAAAGATAAACATCCTCCACGCCTTCAAGGGATAGTGCCGCCAGACAAAGAACTTGCCATCTCGACCACGCGTCCCGAACGTAGCCAGCAGCAAAAGTTCCATCCGGGCAGCACGGCTCACCAGGTGCTCCGCTTCTTGGTGAAAATATTTTGTCAGTTGCATTCAGGGACCAGCTAATTAATTCCATCTTTACTTGAGGAGCCTCAGAAGCAGATGGAAGGTCCAAAAAATAAAAAGGAAAGAGGGGGTAACAGGACAAAACAGGACAAAGAAAAAAGACGCAGGCAGGAGCATAGATAGAGTGCAACTGCTCTCCTCAGAAGCCGGAAGAGAAAGGAAAATTGATTAACAAATGGGTAGTGCTTTGGTATTGGCCAGGGCAGGGCTCAATCTAGAGTAGCCTATTTAATAATATCTTTTCACACATTAAAATACACAGTATTATCAATGATTTAAAAAAAATTACAAAGACACGAGTTAGTTAATACCGATATCCTCCATTAGAAAATCATTCTCCTCCCTCGTGAGAATATCACAACTTTTTAGATCATCACGAACATTTAGGGCAGTTGCATTTGTTCATAGAACATGAAGACAATGATGACGACGTCGAGCCAAAACCGAAAACCAAATTTCACAGATGTGGACTAGCCGGTTTACAAATGATTTCTCCGCACTACCTTGATATAATTTCATCCCCCTTTAGAAATTGTTGTGGCTAATAAAGCCGAAAAAGGCGGAGATTAAATAGGTAATAGCTCTCTCTAACTGTCGCGTACTGTCCATAAAGAAGCTTTCACTTCAGACACGAAACAAATTTTTCGCAGGACAGATTAGCCTACATTCAAAGTCAGCGCAAAGACGCCAATACTCAAGCCGCTTTTACACCGGACGCGAAACGAATTTTTCGCGCGACAGATTACATTCAAACTAAGTCATGACCGCTTATCAGCTACTGCATGTTAGTTCGCGTGCTCGGCAAATTAAAAATGCTTCTGGTTGACTTATACCCGATCCGACGGTCGAATAACATGGCGAACAGCTGTAGTGCCGTCGGCGGCTGTAGTAAAAGTGTAGCCTTTTGGAGAAGTATGCGTCAGAGCAGACGGCAAAATAACCTTCCAGCGTCAATTGCCGTCTGGGTAGACGGCATAATAGCCCTTTAGCGTGAATTGCCGACGCCGTGTATATGCCTACAAACTTTAAGTCCACATCTGTGAGATCTGTGCATGTCAGCGAACGTGACGGCAAAATAGCAGAAAAAACGGGAACCGTCAGACGGCAAAATAGATACTGCCTAGCCTAAATGGAGAGATCTGCGGGGCGCTGTAAAAGCCAGGCTCACTGCACACCGGAGAAGTGTGCACGCAGCAGGTGGTGGGCAACCATCATCCCCTGTGCATTTCACTGCACTGGAGAAGGTGGAACCCACTCTTTCTGCAGTGGAAGTGCATGGTGAAGAACTTGGAGCATCAACGAACTGTGTCAGAGACCTTGACACAGACGCATGAGATATGTGGATGACATCACCAGCCACTCTCTGGAACGACCCAGATGCCAGCACCGACAGCACAGTTGTGACTTTGATGACCACCGGCATGTTTGTAATTGTTTGTAATGCGTTTGTAATTGAAGTAATTGGAGAAGAGGCTGTTGCGTAATATCTTTCGTTTGATAATTTATTATGGTATGAGAAATGTAGTTTAGAAATATGGATGAACAATTGAATATTGAATGTCTCAACCTTTACCGTGTTAAATAAAATAAAATTAATGTCAAAATTCGGCCTATAACCGACATCAAACGCAATATTCCATTTCGCCTTATGTTGGCGCTTGACCTTAATACAGCCCTCAAAAGCGCTTAACAGAAAAAGCGCGTAAGCCAGGGAGAGAATACGCGTGAGTGTTATTTGCATGAGAAACGCCCGGAAACGCCCCGATTTTTCCCTTGCTCCACCCCAAGTGCGTAACTGCTATGGAGTTAAATTACTGCCAAAACCTTGTATACAAACCGAACATGTTTTACAAATGCACCACGATTCACAAACAAATACAATGTGATTTGCAAATATAAAAATGATTCACGTGCAAACAAAGTGTGATTTGCAAATATGAAAACGATTTGCAAACAAATACAGTGTGATTTGCAAATATAAAAACGATTCACGTACAAACAAGGTGTGATTTGCAAATATAAAAACGATTTGCAAACAAATACAGAGTGGTTTGCAAATACAAAACACCATTAACAAACGAATGTTTTCAGTTTTACAAATACAAAACGTACCGATTACAAGTATACGACGAGAACCATTTCCTACAAGTACAAATCACTTTTGGCAGTTTTCTACCACTGACATGGCGTAAAGGATTTTCTCACAAATGTCCTCACTGTTATTGTCCCTGTTAAACAGCAGGTGGGGCTATGACTCAATATCCTAGATCTCTACACCGTGAAGTTGAACAGAATAGAGAACGGCCGCCAGCGACAACCGTGGACATGAGGATGATGGCTGAGGCTAAATAAAAACGCAGTGACTACGTGTTCGAATTAACTCCGTGTCCGACAGTGGGATGGTGTCAATACAACTCCGTGTCCGACAGTCGATTATTGTTTTTAATCTCTTGAAGTCTACTGAATCTTTTAGATAGCCTATTAAACGTGAATGTTTGATCAGATGGCTCAGTTCTTCAAGATGGGTACCCAATCAATGTTTCTGTTTAAGTTCTGCTCAATAAAGTGTTCTGATTGATAGTGATATATTTTTATTTTCCATTTCGTTATAAATCTGGGCCCGTATTCACAAAGCATCTTATCTTAGCGCTAGGAGTACTCCTAATTCGCGCTAAAACATTTTATGTAGGAGTAAAATCTGAAAAGTAATTCACAAAACCGCTGAGAGCAACTTTTAGCCATCCGAGACACCGAGGGTAACGCTGCAACGATCTGTTGGCTGATATTATCCCACGCATACCGCTTGGATTTGCTGTTCACCCCCGAGCCAATTTTCCCTCTGATTAGGTTACATGCTTTCGCTCCAGCACCAACTGGCCCAGCAGCAGTAACTGGTCTTGGCTCCAGCTGGGCTTTCGCGTCATTTTTGAACTTACATCCATGTCAGTTTAGGGCAAACAAACTTGAACGGCTCGACATTTAAATGATCGCAACATATTCTCATTCTCATCGGGTAACAAGTAGCAATTGGGGCAAGTGACGCGTTTCATTAATAACTTGTTTAATGCTATTAATGTTTTTACAATTATCTCTTTCCTATGTACGTTTATTTGCCTAGAGCGTGATATGCGGGGACCGTGCATTGCAATTTTCAAAAGTGCTCAATATGCTATTATCTTAAACCGAATCTAAAAAAACCAATGCTTTGTATGTTAATAATAACTTGCTTAAAAGTAACCGTGTTTTAAATTATAAAGATTGAAGGGAAGAAAATTATTATAATGTCAATGTTAAAGTTAAGGTTAGGCTTAGGGTTAGGGCAGTGTTTAAAAAGGGGATTGTCGTACCTCTCTACTTTGAAATGCATTTGAAAACTGCCGAACCCGTAACAACTGCCATTATTTTATAGGACAAACCAGTCCCTTGGACTATTTTCTCATTTTTTCCTCCATGGGTTGTATGTGGGATATTTTTTCAATGGGTTGCCCTGCCACCAAACAACCAATCACCGTGCTCATTGTTCCAAGACTCGTGCATGAGAATTGACATCAGCCATAGCAACGGAGATTACTCCCGCCTATCTCAGAGCTACCCCTATTCTAGGAGTTACCAATTTTCTTCACTAAAAGTTGCCCTCAGCGGTTTTGTGAATTTTAAGATTGTTTTATCATAAATGTTTTAGCGCGACTTAGGAGTACTCCGAGCGCTAAGATGCTTAGTGAATACGGGCCCAGATTTATAACGAAATGGAAAATAAAAATATATCACTATCAATCAGAACACTTTATTGAGCAGAGCTTAAACAGAAACATTGATTGGGTACCCATCTTGAAGAACTGAGCCATCTGATCAAACATTCACGTTAAATAGGCTATCTAAAAGATTCAGTAGACTTCAAGAGATTAAAAACAATAATCGACTGTCGGACACGGAGTTATATTGACACCATCCCACTGTCGGACACGGAGTTATTTCGACCACGTAGACACTGCGTTTTTATTTAGCCTCAGCCATCATCCTCATGTCCACGGTTGTCGCTGGCGGCCGTTCTCTATTCTGTTCAACTTCACGGTGTAGAGATCTAGGATATTGAGTCATAGCCCCACCTGCTGTTTAACAGGGACAATAACAGTGAGGACATTTGTGAGAAAATCCTTTACGCCATGTCAGCGGTAGAAAACTGCCAAAAGTGATTTGTACTTGTAGGAAATGGTTCTCGTCGTATACTTGTAATCGGTACGTTTTGTATTTGTAAAACTGAAAACATTCGTTTGTTAATGGTGTTTTGTATTTGCAAACCACTCTGTATTTGTTTGCAAATCGTTTTTATATTTGCAAATCACACCTTGTTTGTACGTGAATCGTTTTTATATTTGCAAATCACACTGTATTTGTTTGCAAATCGTTTTCATATTTGCAAACCAAATTTTGTTTGCACGTGAATCATTTTTATATTTGCAAATCACATTGTATTTGTTTGTGAATCGTGGTGCATTTGTAAAACATGTTCGGTTTGAATACAAGGTTTTGGCAGTAATTTAACTCCATAAACTGCCTTCAGGGCGTGTAATGCACAAGTCAAGGGGAGAATACGTGTAGGCTGAAAAGCGCGTTGCCACTCGCTTTTTTCGACTTACGCGCATGGGAGAATAGACCCCTCTGTGCCTTAAGCTGCAGTCTGTAACTTTGAGGAGAGAGAGGACTTCGCACAAAAATGTGAAAAAAATCAACTTTCAGATCCCCCCCCCTCCCTCTCCACTGCACTCCTCAGACCCTTCCCTAGAAAGCTACCGTGCACGCGAACTGTTGCATGCAACTGCGGAGAGATTTTGCACGTTCACATTATGAAAGCAGCCAAGTTGCCGAGGCGAGACGTTTCTGTTGCGAACAGTAAACACTGCTGGCCAACAAACCGGCGCGTCGTTTGACCTGAAAATTCTGGGGCTAATATCCCTCCTTTTATTGAAGGCAAGTGTTTGCCACTAACATGGCAATATCCCCCATAGATATACATAAACACTAGATGGCTCAAGCACGCTGCGAGCCAATGTGACGGTCACAGGGCGGCCATCTTGGGACAGGGCTGCTCGATCACTCAAAACATTACAGCCAATGGAGCACGGACTTTGAAATAACTGTAAATTGCTCAACTCTCCCAAATTCTCAACCGATTTTCAAACAAACGGCTTGGTTTGTCGGGTAAACATCAGAGATGTAGTTATTTAACTGCAAACTTGAGAATAATTAAAACCATTGAATTCGATATAAAAAGTACATTAAGGTTTGCAATAACCCAATCTGTTTGTAAATCCGTCAAGAATTCAGCTTATGTGTATTTTAGCGAGTAAATCATCCACCTTACCACCGACTACCGCACAGCGCACCAGAGCAGTCCCCTGTCCTAAGATGGCCGACCAGTGACGACGCTGCCGACTCTGCCTTGAGCCATCTAGTGTTTATATATATCTATGATATCCCCCGCCGCCTCAATTTTGTGTGTCCGTACGGACGGAGCCCAATGCTATATCCCCGCGACGCGCTAATCGCGCGGCGAGGGATAATAATTAGTCCTGGCAAATTCCTTCATTCACACGTTTTCCAATTCAATAATAATCAAGCAGCAGTTGAAGACATGGCTTATCTCCCCCATGCAATCTAAAAGCGACAAAATAATAGGCTACATTCAGTACCGAAAAATAATTAGATTATAATTAGCTCTATGCACCATCACTCGGTGATGGCATTTCATAACTCTTCAGCGAATGAAGGTAATTTCGGCGACAAGTACATACAACTGTTTTTGCGGCACGGTCGCTCAATTCGTATAAAAAAAAATAGACATTTGTCCGATTGGAAAATGTAAACGGACGAAACCACTTACTAGTCTGAAATGCCGTCGCTGAGTGCAGGTGCATAGACATAATTATAATTAAATTTTTTTTCTGTCCTGAATGCAGCCCATTATTTTGTCGCTTTTAGATCGCATGAGGAAAAGAAGCAGTGTCTTTGATTGCCACTTGATTATTCGTGAATTGAAAAACGTGTTAATAACGGAAACCCATCTAGAATTAGCCAGGATTAATTATTTAAAAAAAAAAATCAGGGTTATTAGCCCCGATTTTTCAAGTCCAACGACACGCCTGCCAACAAACGAGCAGTCGACATGAAAAGTAATCTACAGCAGTATGTATTTATTAAAAACCCAGCACACACTTATTTCAGGAAGTTACCTGTTTTTTGAGTACAGAAACTGTTGTGAATCCAGCTGCATGGCCGATAACTCATGTATGTCAGCATTTAGCTGTGAGAGCACAGAAACTTTGCACATATTTATAAGGACAACAGCACAACTGATAAGACTGCCAGGTCACTTCAGAAAGAGATTTTCTGCTGCTTTCTAATAAAACGCCGCCAGTGACGTTAGCCCTAGCATCCAAAACAAGCTAACGTTAGTTTGACTGCGACATCACAGTAACATCACATGTACTGCGGAGTACTGTAACAATTACAAGACTCTGGCTATTCGAACAGCGACTGTGCTTGAAAGCGACGTTCACTCGCTTATTTGCAGAGCGAAAATGAATTGATGCTGGTTAGGGCTGGGGTCAGTTTGGTGATCATGTCAGCGACGCCAACTCGCTTATTTGCAAAGCAAAAATGAACCAACAAATAAAGCGGGGGTTCACCTGTCAAGGAGAAAAGTCGCAAACTCTGCGTCAGTTTTTAATCCTTTCAGATCAAGGAGTTCCTTCCACTTTTAAAAATCCACTCCGATGTTCACTCTGGTTTTATCCTGGGTTTTGTTAAATTCTTTCTTTTGTGCTTCTTTTTCTTCTGGCTTCCATTTTTTTTACTTGTCTTAGCCACGTGTGCTGTTTCTGGAAACTGAGGAATCGGTATTTTTTTCCTCGCTGATGGCTCTAAGCTCCTGAACCCGCTCTCGGAGATTTGAACTTGACTGAGCACTGGCGTGAACTGAGGAGGAAGGGGGAGGGGGCTGTCTGCAGCGCGTGCATGTGCACTGTTTGACGGCTGTCAGACACCATCCTGGCTCTAACTGGTTCTTTTAGTCGGTCCGAACGATTCTTTTAAATTGCAGTAGGAGCATCAGGTGGGTTTAAATGAGCCTTTTTTTAATCACAGAGTACTAGTTATATGTAATACTGTCTGTACACAGTGACAGTTTTAGCAAAAATGACAAAAAGTTACTTTTCTAAAACTTCAGACTGCAGCTTTAATGCCCTCAAATGGTACCAACCCTCTGGCTCAAGGACTTAAATCATTGAATAATTGGTTGTTTTTGTTGTTAGTAGCAGGCTGTAGTTCCTCTGAAGACAATAAACATTTCAAAGGACCTGTGCTGAAGAATATGGCTGTAGAGTGTTTTTCTCCTTGTTCTGAGAAAGAAGGGCATCGATCAGCCGACAGCTGTGCATCTTTAAACTTACGAGCTTGAAAAACTGTACATTTAATTGGTCAGTTTGTCTTTTATGCTCACATTGAGGTTATACGTGTCTTGTTGATTTTGTTTTCCAAGTGATTGTATTGTAATGTATACAGAATACACCAGCTGTAGATCCCCGTGAAGACGGTTGACACCTGCAGCTTTAAGTAATTTCAGTTGATATTAAGTAGCTTTCCATCAACTTACAGGGTTTACCTCTGTCCTTATTTTTCTTCAGAAGTGTGGTCCGTCGCTGCTGTTTTGGTCAGTGCTTTCCATCCAGTCACGGTCATCTTATCCACACCCGCCTTCACAGCTGTATGGTCCATTGATGTTTTGGTCTGTGCTTCGCATGCAGTCGTAGTCATCTTATCCACACTCGCCTTCACAGCTTCCCCGAGGAATACATCACCAAGGGGACACCTGCCTTCGTTGGTTTGGGTAGCTCACTCATAACTGCATAATGTTTTAAGTTACTTTAAAGTAAGCCTTTTCTAGAGAAGTGTACCAATTATGAGAACAGTCCCTTTAGGCCAAATTGGAGCTCCTTCTAATTGCTACCAGTGCTTGTCTACTGTTCTCATAGTTTTTTAAGACCTAACTGCTGATATTTTGAGTGAGCCCAAAGGTGGAGATAATGCTTTTCCTTATGTCATTTTGCTTGAGATGACACTTGATGGCTGCCATGTTGCTGCAGGTTTCTAGGAGGAGTAGGAATGAGGGTTTTGGCTTGTTGCTTGACGTATTCTTCCCATGCTTTTCCTTGGAAGTAGCTCAGTAATAAGGAGGTATTCCAAGTACATTGTATGTTTTTATCACACCCATGTTCAGTTTCAAATTTGAGAGCACTGCAGTTGTGTAGGACATTTTAACAGTGTCTTGGCTTGTATAATCTTCCTAGTAAGCAAGTTCTCCAAAGTTTTAAAGGTTCCCTGACATGAGACACATCACCTGAAATTGTTGGTTTATTTTGTTCTGTATGATTATTTATATCTCTCTATGCACTCCAAAGTTCTGAAATGACAGAAAAATCCATCAATTTCAAGGAATAAGTGACTTTTTGCACTCTTACGCCCTGCCCCCTGAATAAGTAGGAAGTTTCCGAGACATCAGTCACATGATCCTATGACGTCATCAAAGGAACACACCTCTGCCATAGCAATCTCCACACTCCACTTACATGCTTGTTTATACACGTTTTCTTGTGTGTTTGTTTAGTGTTCCTGGAGAGATATCATCGTGAAGGTATCACTTCAACCAAAGCAAACCACTCCTGCTTTCCCAGTTACAGATCTTGACGAGCTGCTAATGAGCTGGTGTGTGGAACTAAGGTTGGAGTAGAATCCTACAGGATGGTAGCTCTCCAGGAACTGGGTTGGAGACCCCTGGTTTAGTGTGTGAGCCTGCAATCAAGATGTCTTTCTATCCATCTAATTGTTACTCTCGACAAACCATATTACGTAGGTTCATAAACGCAGCTAGATGGCTAGATGGATGCCAACCTCCTACAGCACAGCCGGCGATCAGGCATCACAATACAGCCTCCCGAGTTCATCTGGATCATGTCGATTATCCAGGTACTCTCCAGCTGTGGCAGTTACCCTCGCCTGCTAATTTATCAAAGTTAACCATCTATGGCATTAAACTTCAGAATTATTCGCCAGAATATTTGCCAGAATTGGTGGCATTAAACCGCTTATACACTGGACATGAAACAAATTTTTCTCATATTCAATTGAATACACTGCAAAGACAAGATGTTTAATGTTCAAACTGGGAAACTTTTTTTTTTTTTTTTGCAAATAATCATTAACTTAGAATTGAAAGGCAGCAACACATTGCAAAAAAGTTGGCACAGGGGCCTTTTTACCACTGTGTTACATCGCCTTTCCTTTTAACGACACTCAGTAAACGTTTGGGAACTGAGGAGACCAATTTTTGAAGCTTTTCAGGTGGAACTCTTTCCCATTCTTGCTTGATGTACAGCTTAAGTTGTTCAACAGTCCGGGGTCTCTGTTGTCGTATTTTACGCTTCATAATGCGCCACACATTTTCAATGGGAGACAGGTCTGGACTACAGGCAGGCCAGTCTAGTACCCGGACTCTTTTACTACGCCGCCATGCTGTTGTAACACGTGCAGAATGTGGCTTGGCATGGTCTTGCTGAAATAAGCAGGGGCGTCCATGAAAAAGACGTTGCTTGGATGGCAACATATGTTGCTCCAAAACCTGTATGTACCTTTCAGCATTAATGGTGCCTTCACATATGTGTAAGTTGCCCATGCCTTGGGCACTAATACACCCCCATACCATCACAGATGCTGGCTTTTGAACTTTGCGCCTATAACAGTCCGGATGGTTCTTTTCCTCTTTGGTCCGGAGGACACGACGTTCACAGTTTCCAAAAACAATTTGAATTGTGGACTCGTCAGACCACAGAACACTTTTCCACTTTGCATCAGTCCATCTTAGATGAGCTTGGGCCCAGCAAAGCCGGCGGCATTTCTGGGTGCTGTAGATAAATGGCTTTCGCTTTGCATTGTAGAGTTTTAACTTCCACTTGCAGATGTAGCGACGAACTGTAGTTACTGACAGTGGTTTTCTGAAGTGTTCATGAGCCCATGTGGTGATGTCCTTTACACACTAATGTCGGTTTTTGATGCAGTGCCGCCTGAGGGATCGAAGGTCACGGGCATTCAATGTTGGCTTTCGGCCTTGTCGCTTACTTGCAGTGATTTCTCCAGATTCTCTGAACCTTTTGACGATATTACGGACCGTAGATGATGAAATCCCTAAATTTCTTGCAATAGCTCGTTGAGGAATGTTGCTTTTGAGCGGTTCGACAATTAGCTCAGGCATTTGTTCGCTAAGTGGTGACCCTCACCCCATCCTTGTTTGTGAATGACTGAGCATTTCAGGGAAGCTGCTTTTATACCCAATCATGGCACCCACCTGTTCCCAATTAGCCCGTTCACCTGTGGGATGTTCCAAATAAGTGTTTGATGAGCATTCCTCAACTCTCTCAGTCTTTTTTACCATTTGTGCCAGCTTTTTTGAAACATGTTGAGGCATCAAATTCCAAATGAGCTAATATTTGCAAAAAATACAAAGTTTACCAGTTCGAACATGAAGTAACTTGTCTTTGCAGTGTATTCAATTGAAAATAGGTTAAAAAGGATTTGCAAATCATTGTATTCTGTTTTTACTTACGATTTACACAACGTGCCAACTTCACTGGTTTTGGGTTTTGTAGTATTATAGGTCCTATGATATTACAAGAAAATGCCTGTAATGTTCTTGTAAGAATTTAAAATGCTATGGTACTCAATCATTTCATTGATCCTATTGTACACACTCTTTACTATGGATCTCTCGAGGTGGTCCAGATGAGGCTAGTCTGTGTTGTAATTGGCCTAGTTATCATAGTAGGCATATAAGATTGATTTCACTGGTTGTGTTTTTGTGATGCTAAAAGCTGTCTGTTTCACTTTTGCAGAGACTAAGGTCAAATTGTTATTTTTTCTACTGCTGTTATCTATAGAAGGCCTATTTTATTTGATAAGCTTAAATGATGATTGCTCTGTTTAGATAACAACCAAAGAATTACCAAAGCACTTTTTATAAGCTGCGTTATGGCTGTGTTGTAGCTATATGGAGAGTAATGGATGGGTGTATTTCTGTGAAGGCTCTGGTACAGGTACATAAACTGTAGGCCTATCCTGTTTGGCAGACTGAGGCTTCAGTTATCAATATATTTTCTGCCTGATTGTTGTCTATAGGCAATCACTACCACATAACTTATTACTATGTGGTAGTGAGTAGTGGGTCGTTTTATTTTTGTGAAGGTGCATAGCCTTTTGTGTTAGAGAAAATTAAAGTGGCTCACTCCTTTTTTCCAAGGCACACCCAGTGTCATTTTTCTGCCTATGATCAAATGGGTATAAATATCAGGCCACGGAATACTGGGCCACTAATTAACGTCATCTACCCACTCACTGATACCATACGGATCTGGAAATTGGTTGCCATTTGTCAAAGTTAATTTGTTTTGGTAGAATTCCCGATCTTTGATGGCTAATGCCCTCACATAGCTTTACAAGCTATTATGGTTCGCCTTACTTCCGTTGCGAAGATGCGCGCGCAGCCTGTTTTGTTTGCAAACAGTAAATGGGTCTATAGGCTATAATACTGTACAAAATTATATTGTTTCGGGTAGACTCTGGATGTTACCCCTTTAGGACACTTGAAGTGCACCGGACTAGCAGTATGGAGGAATGTTACAAAGTTTTTGCATAGTTTTATGGACCTTTTCTTTTCGGTAACCATAGACACTCGTTATATGGATTTGCGGTGCAGGATGAAAACCCCCCCAGTCTCAGGCTGCTTCTTGAGGAATAAAAAACTACACCGGACTTCTCATCAGCATGAGGGTAAGTCGATAATGACTGAATTTCATTTTTGGACTGCGCTGAAACACAGTAACCCACCTCATACAGCACTGCTCATTTTCTACACTGATGGAGTCACAACTTGGGGAATAAGGACAAATCTGATGATGATGGATCCTAAATATGGTTAAAATGTGACATGGAAGGGGGACTAATTGAAGTGTGATGGTCACAGTCACGTGTATACTTGATTATAATGATCGAATATTGGCTATTTTACTGACATCAATGGTCACATGTTTCCAAAATAATTTCTCTGGACTGCACCTACTATAATTGAAATATCAATGTGTAGTGGATAATTCAGAATGACTACTAAGGATGCTGATTTTCAATTTGGGTGACTGCTCAATGAGGTGAGATGAAATTGGCTGAGGCCAGGAGTTTAGCTAGTTCGTAAGCCTGCTCTGGAGCTGGCTCCACAGACTTTGTTTCCATAGTAACTAATGCTATGACTTAGCTCACATGTTCTGTGCAACCGAAATGGGGCTTGAGATCAGGCCCTTATCTCGCCTTCGTGCAATAGGCCCCAGGGAATTTATTGTTTACAATCAGTTCATCAGACAGCACCTTCTTTCAGGAAACAGCAGAACACTGGCCACTCCTACACCCCACCCCTAATAAGCCAATCCACCAGCTACCCAGCCCCATCCCACGACACAGCAAACTCCGCCCACCCTTGCCAAATCACACAATAATCTACCTGCGAATACCCACACTTGTGACACTCCAAAGGGCATATAAAGCCAGCACACTAAAATACTGCAAAAGAGACAGACACAGACATGCAGACAGACAGACAGACAGACAAATACACACAGACACGGACACAAACAGACAGACACAGACACACACACACACACAGACACAGACACATAGGCGCACACAGACACAAACACACAAACACATACAGACAGAGACACAGACACACACACAGAGACAGAGACACAGACACACACAGAAACACACACAGAGAAAGACACGCAGACATACAGACACAGACACGCACATAGAGACAGAGACACAGACACACAGGCACAGACACACACACACACCGAAACACACAGACGCAGACACACACAGACAGAGAAAGACACACACAGACACAGACAGACACAGAGACACAGACACACAGAGACACCTCCCCACCCTCCCACCACTCCCAAATACACTGCTGTCAAAATATTTTAAAAACACAAAGTTAGAAAAAGGCATAGACAAGACAAACAAACACACAACATTTTAAAATACACGTAACTTTCCAAGCGAATAAGACCCTCCCCCGGGGTCTAGGCCTAAAGCGCTGGTCCGTTACGGCTTGCAACAATCAATGCCAGTGGGGGAATCGTCGGCTCAGTCCTGAACACCAGACAGGAGGACGGCGTGTCCACCACTCATACCAAAATGGGAAGCGGTAGATTAGAGCACTCCTATTCGTCCCCAGTCCCTTTCTATCATCCCCCTAGTGCCGGAACATCTCCCCCTGCACTAGCTATCTTCGCCACTGGCAGCCCTAAATGGCTACGAATGGCACCCATCGCCCTTCAGAGAGTGCTTATCACAACAGCTTAGTCGGCGATCTGCCCAGGCACAAAACACCACCAGCTCCGCTCCCCAGAGACGCTTCCCACAGACTTGGCTCACATTTTATAGGGCCACCTCCCCCCCCCAACAATCAACTTCAGCTGAATTAACTCAGCCACAACAACCTCCAATCAACAATCATGAAAGCCCTCCACTTTTAATTATTCAACCCATCACGACCCACATTTATTAGAGCATTTTAAGAAAATTTAATGAGGGGAGTGCTCCTAAGGTAATAGTATTTTGCTACTCATTCCACGCCCAGGGTGCATTAAAGGCGAAAGCAGATTTACCAAGCACCCGGTGGGGACCCGGGGGACATTTTAAAGGATCCGATTAGTTGGTTTTCGGAGTCACTCCACGAACGTATACAAAATGCGTCGCAAGAGAGATTCTACGATCATCATTGGATCGTTGCTTTTGGTAAATGAGGCCAAGACCATTATCCAGACCACTAGTTCACAGCAAAGAACCACTCTTACATCCTTCTCGCAGCCGTCCATTTTTGCAAAGCACACAGTGCGCATGTGCTCTCGAATACAGTGCTTATTTCATGGGTAAATATTTGTATTTTATACACTGCTTTCGAATGACAGTGAATGAAAATTATTTTCAAATGGTAATATCACTTGGATAATTTTATAATCTTTTATCTAATTAATTCACAACAATTAGGAAATGATCATGTAATTACTTTTTATGAATGACAAAAATGGCAGCACCTGAATAATTTTATAAATAAGGCCGAAATACCATCACCCCTACATTCAGTCTCGGCCTTTTCCCCTCCATGACTGATTGTCAGACACCACATTGCCGCAAGCCAATTTACAACCCCAATTCCGAAATAGTTGGGACAAAGCGTAAATTGCGAATAAAATCAAAATGAAATGACTTTCAAATCAAACCAGCAAGCATTTCATTCACAATAGAACAGAGATAGCAAATGTTGAAACTGAGACATTTTACATTTTTATCCAGAAAATGAGCTTATTTCAAATTTTCTGGCTGCAACAGGCTCAAAAAAGTTGGTACACAGGCAGAAAAGGGCAGAAAAAGCAATTAAAGGACCAGTATGTGAGATCTGGAGCCATTAAGTGGTGAGATATAGATTGTAACCAACTGATCATTCCCTTTCTCTGAGAACATACGGTGGCCACAAAACTTGCAAAAAAGCGAAAGGAGCGCTCTTGGGTCAGTGCTATGAGTCTTATTTTCAGGGAATAATTCACTGATGAAAATGTACTTTTGAATATTATATTCCATTCCAGCCAGTTATTCAGCCAGATTGTCCATCTAAATCTTACACACTGGTCCTTTAATATATAAGAGAATCAACTGAAAGAACATTTAGCAACTAAGTTAACTGGCATCAGGTGTGAAACATGAATTGGCTATAAAAGGGACGTCTTAGAGAGGCGGAGTCTCTCAGAAGTAAAGATGGCCAAATGAAGGCTTGCGTAAAAAATTGTGGAATATGTTCCTCAATGTCAAACTGCAAAGCCTTTGAAGGTGTCATCATTGACAGTGCTTAACATCATCAAAAGATTCAGAGAAACCGGAAAAATCTCTGTGCGTACGGGACAAGGCCAAAGACCTTTACTGGATGCCCATGATCTTCGGGCCCTCAGCCACCACTGCATCACTCACCGGCATGATTCTGTCATTGACATTACAAAATGGGCCCAGGAATATTTCAAGAAACCACTGTCTGTAAACACAGTCCGCCGTGCCATCCACAGATGCCACCTATAACTCTATCATGCAAAAAGGAAGCCATTGTTGAGCATGATCCAGAAGCGCTGCCATGTTCTGTGGGTCAAGGCTCATTTAAAAAGGACTGTAGCAAAGCGTCCTGTGGTCAGACGAGTCCAAATTTGACATTCTTGTCAGAAATCATGGACATTATGTCCTCCGGGCTAAAGAGGAGAAAGACCACCCCTCCTGTTATCAGCGTTCAGTTCAAAAGCCAGCATCTCTGATGGTAGGGGGATGCATTAGTGCATATGGTGTGGGACACTTACATGTTTTGAAAAGCACCATAAATGCTGAAAGGTATGTAAAGGTTTTAAAGCAACATATATTCCCCTCCAGATGACATCTATGCCAGGGAAGGCTTTGTGTATTTCAGCAGGACAATGCAAAACCACATACTGCAACTAGTACAACAGCTTTGTCGTAGAGGAGTCCGTGTTGATACGAGATCAGATAGACACCAGACGCGAGATGGAGGGGAACAGGGAGTTTATTAAAATAAAGAAAAACAGGCACGAGGGCCAACAAAAAACTTGCCCAAAGGGTTGCAAAAAACTAACTAAGAAGAGCTTCACAGAGCTGTAACTAAAAAGATCTAAAAACGACAAAAACAAAATCACTGGAACCTCCAGGCAGCAAACCGTGAACAGAAAAAAATGATAAGGCTAGGAATTCAAACAACAAGAACTTGGCTTGGCGATACAAGGACAAAGACAAAGGTCGTGAACAAGAAATGCAATGAACTTGTGGACATGAAAAACTTGAGACTCTGTCTGCCAGCCAACTTCCACCGCTTCCAGATAAAGGGAGAAAATCAGGATATGAGGGGCAACGCCTGGAGAAGAAACAAGAGGCAGGGCAAGATCATGAGACATGGACAGAGATTGGTAGACATGACTTGCTCATTAAGGGAATGAGCGGCTCAGCTTAAGTACCAATGAAGTACGCAGACTGGAAGGAAGCATGAATGTTAGAACAGAAAAGCACAGCAAGACTTGAAATAGCAAAGCAGGAATCATGACAATAAACCCCCTACATAAATTAGTAGGATTAGTCATGTGCCTGTCTAAGAATTACACCCCCTGTGAATGTTAGTAAATCTTTGTAACTTAAAAACAGTTAATTGCCAATTAAGCTTATACAGCCCCGAATCAGCACAGCACAGAAGGAAAAGGGAAATACCAAAGCCAACCAGAGCTCTGAAATGACATGGGGCGGAACGCAGACAAGCGGTGGAGTGGCTGGGCAGTCCTGGCAAACATAAAACATGGAAAAGTAAAAAACATGAACAATACATGTGAAGTATGAAATGTTACATCCTGATACAAGAAACTGTTAAAACTGTGATATGAGAAATGGTTATGAATGAAACCTGGAACATGAAATTGTTAAAACCCTAAAACTGTCCTGGCCAAAGGCCCAGGATCCTGTCTCTACTCCGTGCACCTCATCCATGCCCCTATATTGCAACACTTAGACGGTATAAAAAAATAAAAATACGTTTGCCTCATTCCTGTTAAACCAAACACACATGCCCCAAATCCATCACCTCTTCTTTAAAACCAATGTTTTGGACTTTTTGTTTCAATGTACATCATGAATTAAAGCGTAGTGAGATCCGTGCCTGGGTTGGCAGGATCAGCCAGAGCTTAAATCGCATAGGACTTACATGCAAAAACACATATTCAATAGAATTCATCAGGACAACCATTGCAAATTCAATCACACGTTTGAAGTCGACAGAGTGTAAGGAATGCACTGTTACTTCTAGATTGTAGTCTTTCACACTTATGCATGTATTTTATCCCTTCAGAGTAGAAAGATTGAAATCCTGCCATAATATTATAAACTAGCTATATAAATGCAATGTTTACATGTTCCATAGGAGGTAACTCTTTATGTGCTTTACATAGGTACATAACATTATAGTGTTATAGACCTATGTAAAACACACTAAGGGTTACCACACTATTTCATTCTATAATATAAAGTTTTCTATTTCTTTCTTTACATTATCATCTTAAAATTATTTTCTTAATAATGGTCATCATCAAGAAAAATAAGGGATAATGAGCAAATGAATGACACATTAACATAACTTCACTGGGATGATCTGAAATTTTGTGAACAGCAAGGAATATTGGGAATAATAATCAGCGAGCGAGTGGACATCGTAAAAACAGTTGATCTGCCTCACACTGATGGCCATTACCCAGAAACACTTACTGTCTCAATGATATCAACAGCAAAAGAAAATTATTGTTGTTTGTTTTATTAAGCATTTTCCAAAAAGAATTCTAAATTATTTAATTTTATAACGACTTACACTACCGGTCAAAAGTTTGGGATCACTTGCAAATGTCTTTGTTTTCCAAAGAAAAATACATTTTCATGCATTTCACAAATATTTTTATCCATTTCAGAAATGATTGAAATTAATCAGATGACTTTCAAAGAATGATCAACATTTTTGCATAGAAGCCTATTATCAGCAACTGTCAGTCCTCTGCATCAATCTCCTGGTATGGCTGCTAATACAATTTTAGCATTTTATAAGGCTGATTGATTATTAGAAAACCCTTCTGCAAATGTGTTGCACAGCTGAAAATCGTTGTGTTACGGACAGTTGTGTGCTCCACATTATTCAGGAAGATTCCAATTTAGAAGAAGAATTAAATTTAAACGACTTATTAAATAACTGAGCGAATGAACGTAGCAACTACAAATGCACAGGAATAGGTAACGAAATTACTACATTGAAGATAGCAATACTGTCCTCTAGCCCAAACTGTCCGTCCTTGCCATGTTCCCACGACGATGGTGAAAATCCACTGGAATTTGAGTCGTGGCCTCTTGCGCTTGGACAGAGTCCGCGAGAATTTGTGCGCTTTTAGCGCAACATCGCTTTCCGCGTTGGGCACACACTCCCCCAGATGCTGTTCCTCACAGCCTCGCGCAACGCGGGGCTTCCCCAGACGTAAACGGCAGGTGTTGTCAGCGCGTTAAAGCGCGCCATTATGGCAAATAGATTTGTGGCCTCGTTCCTAAATGTAATACCGTGTACTGTCACCTGTTTCACTATAATATTGACAAAGGAGGGACACCACAACGTTAAGAAACACATCACAACGAATACTATAATTCTCAGCGATTCCTCTTTGTTATCCCTCTCTAAGCCTGGTGGGTCTCGCGACAGCTGATACCTGGCGACTATATATAACTTTATGGTCATGAACAGTTTCGTAAATATTATTATCTGTATACTCATGATACTGAATGCATGCATTTGTGCAGCTTTCGAAACCGGGATGAAATGTCTTGCTAGTAATATAAGATAGCAGTCAAACCAGCAAAACACACAAACCCCAATAATAATCGGTCGCTTAATGTGGCGGCAGTAGAAGAAAGGATGGCAAACGGCGAAATATCGGTCAATCTGTGCAAATAAAAAAGTTAGGAGATTTACTCCAAGAAGGGTTGGTAGAATGTAATATGTACCATTCCTTGAGGGGTATCCCTCGACCACATCAAAAAGTCCAAGATAGTAAACGGAGAACCCGGTTAGAGTGTCACTAATGCTGGTGTTGAGCATGAAAATAAACCTGTTTTGATGTCTGAGGTTCTTAGTTTTCAAGATTCCTAGAACCACCGAGCCAGCCAAAAGGACAGTGCTAGTTGCGAATAAAATTTGGAAGATAAAAATTAAGAAGTCTTCGGGACTATCAAAATCGACCGAGAGAGGAACGGTCATGTTAAATGACAACATGGTGTTGGCGCGCGGCGAAAGTAATCGCTTGTCTGAATCAGTGTCTTTTTATAGATAGGTGTCTGCTCACCGAGCGGAGCAATTTTCCTCTCCCCCGTGAATTCCAGACTGAAGAGCAACCGGTCAATGAAAGAGCGTACCTGCGAATGCTGCAGACTTGTATTGGAGCAGAGATTGATAATCATGATGAGAACAGTATTCGGAAACAACTTGTTTTTGTCACAGCATTTTTTACTATTATTTATTTATTATTATTCTTTTCTTTTTTTCTTCAGGGCTGCTTTGCAGTGGCTGCCGACCGTAGTTAAACCCTCTGCCGGTTGTTATGCGCCAATCGAAAATGCAGACATTCTGCCGTTCGCCAGGAAAAAAAAAGAATAAACCTACAGGAAAATGAACCGATGAATGCAACAAATTAATGTAATTCAGGATGCTAAGGATATTTGTTTGAACAGCGAATGTCGTAGGATTTCGATTTACAGCACTATGCAGATGTCGATGGTTGGTGCAATGTAATCAGGGAGTGGTTAATAAAAGGTGGGTAAACGGCAAAATGCCCGCGGCAGTTCTCTCACGCAGTAATAAGAAATATAGATAAACCTTTATTTTCAGTTACCTTAAGATCAGATATGAGACTAGAACAACTGAAACCAAGTCATACATCCCAATAAATAGCCTATATCATTATATTATTATGGGTCTTAGGCCAAGAAATGCTGCGACACTGTTGTGTTTGCTCTGATTTTTATTTTTAAGGGCTCAAGTCTTGTAACCCAATTTGTTTTTGTGCTGATTAATACAATTATTATTATTATTATTATTATTATTATTATTAGTCAAAACAAGGAGTTATGGAACTCTACAGGGGGAAAAAGGTGGTTCATTTTAAAAAGTAAGGCATCTGCAAAGCTTTCTTGAATTGGCTCAAATTCAAGTTCAAAATTCCGTTGAAAATGAATTTGTGCAACTACTGAAACTTGAACAAGCTCCAAACTGCTTTGAAGCTGGTTGCCTTGCTTTTTCAAGTATAATCAACTTTTTATCTTTACAGTTTGCAGTGTTCGTTCGGATTCTTCTTCTTCATCTTCTTCTTCTTCTTATTATTATTATTATTCACCCCACCCGCAACGAATGTTGCGGAAGGGGTGTGTAGCTATGTATATTTTATTTATTATCAGTGACATGTTCCATTATAGATATTCCAAAACCAAATTATCACAGGAACATTTGAACCCAGCCCAGGCGGACTTACATGTCACTTCAAAACCATTACATTAAAAACAAAAGCAGTTCCTGCGCATCGAGACCTATCTCCACAATTCATCAAAACACAATAACATTACTCAGGGACCTTAAATCAAAATAAAGTACTTTCGTACAGCAGTTGTATTCTCATTTCATATGCATTAAACAGATTCTTTGCAACCTTCCTATTTTCGTGTTTTAGCATGAATTTCTCCCGAAGTGACATATTGTTAAAATCAGCATAAGACATGACTATACATTCAAATAAACCTCGGCGCAGTATATTATAAGCTCGGCGTTCACACAAAAAAATAAAATTAATCTTCCAAACAACCTTCATTACAAACTAAACAAACACTCTAAGAAAAAAAGGTTCATGACAGTGGGCGAAGACCTTAAGTTACGGATTTTATGACATGCATAAGAGTTTTTGGTGAAACGGCAGTTACGACATATCTCAGCGCTGTCCTAAGTTTGATGTCTTACGACAAGCACTTACGACACGTTTGGTGCAACCGGCCCTTGTCACAACTCTGAGAATAACCAAACAAACCTTCAGGGAACGTTCCCACAACCAAAAAATAATGTTGCCAGAATGTTCTGGGCACCAAAATTTGTTAACTGGGCGCCTCCGCACCCTTAAATAGTCTCTCACGCAACTGCACCCTTAAATAGTCTCTCACGCAACTGCACTAACGATCATTATCTTAATTGTCACTTCTGACCTATTTTGTGTTGAACTTCTTGTATGCTAGCATTTTTTTTATTGTACAAAACTAATAGAATGCCATGCTGCCGCATTTTTACTTACTTATTTTTATAAAATAAACTGGGACACAAAAATTACAACTGATACAATTAACGACTTTTGGATTAAACTACTCCTTGAAAAATACAACAACCAATGGCAGTGCGACACTTGTACTAGCGAGGACAATCGACTTGGACAATAACTGGCGTTCGTCGCATTCAGGCTGGCTTTGTTCAACAAGCAATATACGCTAGCTCCACTGATCTAGGCCTATATATAACAAGTCGACATGGTCAACAACATCCTCCGCCAATCGTGTGCTTCTTATTTTCGAACTCCATCAAGGCCTTTATGGTCTGAAGCTACACACCAAATTTGGTTACTGTATCTGTAGTAGTTTCTGAGTAAAGCTGTACCCTTTATCTCGGACGGACGGACGGACGGACACACGGAAGGACGGACAGACGGAGGTCAAACCTGTATCCCCCTCCCACTTCGTGTTGGCGGGGGATAATAACAGGATAGCTAAGAATGTCATAATTTTGAAGTAACCGTGCCGCCATATTGGTATGCCCAACTATAATTTCTCAGAACACATTGAGCACGTTCAACCTACGATATCATTGAGAAGATATCTTTTCACAGACACGGAAGAGGCGGTATTTTATGTTTCCTCCTCTGACTGTACAAAAAATGCCTCAAGAACCACAGATTTAACTACAGTAGGCAGCAGTTGTACGTGTCTTTAACATTTTCAATGGACGATATCAGCATTTGACAGTACGACCAATGAGTGCGTTCCATAGGAAGTCTTTACGGATTTTTCTACATCTCGCCTGAGCGGGCATTGGTACAACGAAATTGAAGCCCAAAGTGATTGAGACTGAAGAAGACAAGACGTCAATCCTGCACGTATTATTATTATTCTGCGTGGGGGAATGTAAAAACTTCATGAAAAAATAAATTAGCCGTAAGCTTGCATCTTGTCAACTGTTGTCTTTGTTTTTGAAACACTGCGTGTGAGATTCAATCGCGCATCACGCATATGTACACTCAACAAAAATATAAACGCAACACTTTTGTTTTTGCTCCCATTTGTCATGAGATGGACTCAAAGATCTAAAATTCATTCCAGATACACAATATGACCATTTCTCTCAAACATTCTTCACAAATCTGTCTAAATGTGTGATAGTGAGCACTTTTGCTTTGCTGAGACAATCCATCCCACCTCACAGGTGTGCCACTTCAAGATGCTCATCAGACACCATGATTAGTGCACAGGTGTACTTTATACTGCCCACAATAAAAGGCCACTCTGAAATGTGCAGTTTTGTCTCACAGCAAAATGCCACAGATGGCGCAAGCATTGAGGGAGCGTGCAATTGGCATGCTGACAGCAGGAATGTCAACCAGATCTGTTGCTCGGGCATTGAATGTTCATTTCTCCACCATAAGCCGTCTCCAAAGGCGTTTCAGAGAATATGGCAGTACATCCAAACGGCCTGACATTCGCAGACCACGTGTAACCACACCAGCCCAGGACCTCCACATCCAGCAGGTTCACCTCCAAGATCGTCTGAGACCAGCTACTCAAGACAGCTGCTGAAACAATTGGTTTGCATAACCAAAGAATTTCTGCACAAACTGTCAGAAACCGTCTGAGGGAAGCTCAACTGCATGCTCGTCGTCCTCGTCGGGGTCTCAACCTGACTCCAGATCGTCGCCGTAACAGACTTGAGTGGGCAAATGATCACATTCGATGGCGTCTGGCACGTTGGAGCGGTGTTCTCTTCACGGATGAATCTCTCTTTACATTGTTCAGGGCAGATGGCAGACAGCATGTGTGGCGTCGTGTGGGTGAGTGCTTTGCTGATGTCAATGTTGTGCATCGAGTGCATGGTGGTGGTGGGGTTATGGTATGGGCAGGCATCTGTTATGGACGAAAAACACCGGTGCATTTTATTGATGGCATTTTGAATGCACAGAGATACCGTGATGAGATCCTGAGGCCCATTGTTGTGCCATACATCCATGAACATCACCTCATGTTTCAGCAAGATAATGCACGGCCCCATGTTGCAAGGATCTGTACACAATTCTTGGAAGCTGAAAATATCCCAGTTCTTGCATGGCCAGCATACTCACCGGACATGTCACCCATTGAGCATGTTTGGGATGTGCTTGACCAGCGTTTACGACAGCGCGTACCAGTTCCCACTAATATCCAGCAACTTCGCACAGCCATTGAAGAGGAGTGGACCAACATTCCACGGGCCACAATTGACAATCTGATAAACTCTATGCGAAGAAGATGTGTTGCACTGCATGAGGCAAATGGTGGTCACACCAGATACTGACTGGTTCTGAGTCCCCAGACCCCCAATAAAGCAAAAACTGCACATTTCAGGGTGGCCTTTTATTGTGGACAGTTCAAGGTACACCTGTGCACTAATCATGGTGTCTGATGAGCATCTTGAAGTGGCACACATGTGAGGTGGGATGGATTGTCTCAGCAAAGCAAAAGTGCTCACTATCACACATTTAGACAGATTTGTGAACAATGTTTGAGAGAAATGGTAATATTGTGTATCTGGAATGAATTTTAGATCTTTGAGTCCATCTCATGACAAATGGGAGCAAAAACAAAAGTGTTGCGTTTATATTTTTGTTGAGTGTTAAGTCCCAACTCCCAACGAATGTCTCGTATTGAGTTTTCTCTTGCGATGTCTTCACTCAGTGGCTACAACGAAGCTAGGCTAATATTCCCACGAACCGATAGTGGGTTCCCTGAAGAGAACGCAAAGTAAACTTATCAAGGTTGCTGAATAAGCGTTTCTCTACATCTCGCCTGAGTGGGGCAGTGGTACAACGAAATTGAAGTCCAAAGTCATTGGCCCTCATTTATCAAAAGTGCGTACACCAAAAAAATGGGTGTACGCCAAAACTGCCACAAAGCAAGGATCGACATTTATCAGCCTGAATATGAGCGAACCGTCCGCAAAAGTCTCACGCAAAAGGGCGTATGCACTTTTCTCTGCCAAATTTGGGATCTATCAAACCCAAACCTGACGAGAAAAAGTATTTACATTTACACCAATTTTGAGCATGGCGTACCTTGATTTACACCCTTTTTGAAGAACAGGAGGAATCTGGCGACGCAGCTACTGATTCAGAGAATTGCAGTGTGCGAGGGAGAGAGGGGCGCGGTTTATAGCCTATTCAAAAGAACAATAAAAGCCACAGCAAAGTCCAGTTTTCCTAATGTAATTGGATCCATTGATTGCACTCACATCATGATTAGGGCACCATCAGTGAATGAATTCGTATATGTGAATCGCAAAAATGTGCACGCTATCAATACCCAAATCACAGAGATGCCAAGTCTCACGCATTCGGCGTCGGTCTCATGCATTTTTTAGGCTTACTCACCGACCGTAGTCCACAATTATTAATTGTATGCTTAATGAGATTCTCACGCGGAATTAAAATCCATGTGCATTGAAGTTTCCGTTTCACTTGCGTAAAGGTGCAATTCATCACAAGTAACATGGAAAGCGATTATGACTCTGGACTTCTCGTGCCTCTCTTTATTCGGGGATGGGAAACAATGCATATTATGTTTCATGATCGTTTAAATTGTTTTGATGAAATAAGACCATTTCAAACGTTTTTATGCAATTCCATTGCTTTCAATCCTCAGTTAAGACAAGCCTGATAATAAGTCATAATCGATGTCCGTGTCATTAGTGGGGAAGTCCACCGTATTGCACGTGAAACTGATTAACTCGATGCACAATGACTAAAATTCCGCGAGTGAATTTCTTCAGTGCACTTTGATTGAATAATTGCTGACTACGACACAGGAACGTGAATGCCACTAAGAGGAGAAACTTACGCCTCAGGTGTAAGCCTTGGCATCTCTGAAATCATATGTGACGCCAACATGCTCATAACGAATGTAGTGGCACGGTGGCCTGGCTCTACACGATTCATTCATCCTGACGCACAGCATGTGGGGGCCAGACTGGGGACAGGCGCTGCGCGTGACGGCTGGCTACTTAGTGAGTGCATGTGGGCTACAGTTTACTCATTCATTGAAGGCTGCTGCTTATAATCAATTCAAGGCTGATACTCACCCCATCCTTGTGACTTACAGGTGATAGTGAGTACTTCCTGAAAGAGTGGCTACTAGCACCTATCCCGGATTCACAGGACGGTCAGGAAATCCAGTGTTATGAGGTCCATGCGTATGCATGGAGCACGCCATCTGATTCCTAAAAGGATGATGGCACTGCCTGGATGTGTCGGTGGAAGGCTTCTCTACCACTCGGAGAAGGTCAGCAGGATCTTCTGGGATTGAGTCATCCTGCACAATGTAGCAGTAAGACGCGGGGTGGCGCTGCCACCAGGCCTCCCTCCACCCCAGCATGTGGACCCGGACCCACAACCCCCTCCCCGTCATGAGGGTTTTCAACGGAGACTGGGACCCGGACCCACAACCCCCTCCCTGTCATGAGGGTTTTCAACGGAGACTAAGGGCACAAGCTGCATCGTGAAGCTGCCCCCCTCCTCTCACCCCTCATGTTGACTGTGTGTGTGTGTGTGTGTGTAGCTGACGAGTTTCTCAGTCTTGGAAAGTTGTGTTTAGTTTTCAGTATTGCAAGAACCTCATATTTCATTCCTCGTACATTTGATATCCACAAGTTGAGACAGAAATAAATTCATGTATATCAAACACAACGTTGTAATTTTTGTTACAACTGTACAACCCTCTATGCAACTGAGACAAAACGCACACCTACTGCATTTGACAAATGATTCGACAAGGTGTGTGTGGTGTGTGTGTTTTTTTTTTTTAAATAACTGCCTCTGTAAGACTTGTGACTACAGCACTCAGCGGTTTTATGCTTCTTGGTGAGGCCGGGGCTGTGGCTGATTAGATTGTTTTTCATTTCCGTAGGAGAAATTGTTTGGTCCAACATTATGCGTTAATTTCTCCTGTGATTCTCTACGTGTTCTTAGTTATGTTCTTGTTCCTAAATAAACCACGAGATGAAGTGATCATACAGAATTAGTGCAAATACCTGCCGAAGAGGCCTTTTTTTTTCCTCGCCTGCACAAGCGCTCGTTTCTCACTCTCTGAGAAGTTTCGCTTCTTTCCGGGTTTCCCATCCATGCTTCACCGTCTTCCACTGACGTCACTCCACAAATCCCCAGAGCGCACATGGCTACTTTACATGCAGGTGCTCATTTGCATTGAACGTATATGGTTGTGTCTGGGCGTGTAGAGGGCGGGATATGAGGGGCGTTCACGTCCTCACTTTTCTTGGGTCCGGTGTGATTTCAGAATGGAAATTGCTGAGCTGTGAGTAAGCACAGTTTGATAGATCTGAAAAGGGTGTAAATATTTTGGGTGCGCGCCATTTCTGAATATTCGCTGTAAGTGAAATTTAGTAGCACTTTCACACCCTTTTTGATAAATGAGGCCCCAGGTCTGACCAGGTGTATGCAAATTTGAAACCAGCGAACAACATGCAGGAAGTGCAGCTGTCAACATGAACATTGAACCATGTGCAGTGATGTGGACATGATGCTGTTGTTGCGCTAATAATTAAAGTAAAAATAGTCTAAACTGACTAAATTAATAATCAAATGATTAAATAAATTAGACCCCTGTGTTGAGAAAATAAGTATATTTACAGTTAGAGACAACCTGCTTGACAGGCCAGACGGCTGACAATTACAATCAATTTGATTAAGCGCAATGCGCAGCTTGGCAGATATGCAGTGTATGTCAATGCTCATCCAGTGAGATATATTCTGAACAACAAAAGAAACGAAAGTTAGCCTAATTAAAGGCAAACTAGAAAATAAGTTTGCGTGTTATTATTTTAGAAAATCTAATTTATTACTAGCGTGTGCACATTTACACTCGTTTCATCCAACTTTTCTTTATCTTGCCGTCCCTTCGACTGAGAGATGTAGTAATGATAAAGGACAGTCACACATTAAAAATACGTGCTGTCATGCTGACATACTTTGTAAAAGAGGATGATACAGACATATGGTATGGCATATTAAATGTATTAAGGTCAGCCCAATGAGTTTGAAATTCACCAGATGCTACACACACTAGCACGGTTAAATATGCATTATACGTGTCATATCCAATCCGCTTCAAATACTCACACCGTAACCTATATTCACTGTTTTAATGATGCATTCGGTAACACGTCCCATGAGCCGTGTTTTTGAGACACAACCACTGATCTATATACAAGATCAGTGGACGCGACTGGTGAATTCCGTTCTTTTAACTTCACTGTCCGAATGAGCCTTCCTCGTACCTGCAACTTTAATTCAGGACATGACTCGTGTTTACTAGTGTTATCGAATGTGGCATTATTCACTTAGCAAGGTAGCTAAGTAGCTAGCTAGGCTAGCAAACTAGCAAGAGATTTTGCTAGCCTATCTAATTAGTGATATTTACGCTAGCGAACTACCTAGCTAGCTAGCTTGTGAGCTAATTGCATTTTGTGCACATAGCTAAACCAAAAGAAACAGTAAATGGTTAGTTTACTGTCACTTACTGTTATTCAGCAAGCTAGCTAGCAAGCCAGCTAAGTGAATAAAGAGTTAATACCCAGTATTTCATTTCCGTCACGCCAAGGGCACTTCTGTCAAGCCAGGGGGTGCATCTCAAAGTGTAGGCTGCAGCCTTCGAAGGCTGTATTTTAAGGGGTTGTCACTTAATTCCATCTACCAAACTGACATTTGGGTAAGAGACCAGGTTAAGTTTGGGGTTAGGTAAAGGGCTAGGTATTAAAGTTAAGGTTTGGGAAAACAGTGACATGTACTGGTGCGATCAGGAACCAGTCGCGAGAACCAGGAAATGCAGTAGAGCTTGTTTTATTAATAAAGGGGGAGGACCCCCGCAGGGCAGAAGGCAAAAGTACAGAGTTCGCAATCCAAAAGTCAAAATCCAGTTGGGCAAAAATAGTATCAAAAACCAGGGCAGCAATCACAGTAATCGTAGCCAGACAGAAATGGGTCTGGTACACAGCAATAGTTCTATCAGAGAAGCAAGCCAGAATCCACAGGACGTAATCCGAATTGTTACCAGGGCAGCAAACAGAGATCTCGTAGTCGGGCAGAAAAATGGTCAAAACACACAGATGCAACTGTAATCCAAAAACACAAAGGCAAAAATCAAAAGTCGGGCAATCCAGTCAGAAAGATAAACTCTGAGAAATCGAGGCGAGAAACGTAGCACAAGAAAACTAGAGAGAACGATCTGACAACTGGAAGTGCTTGAACAGACATCTTAAATACAAATCCGGGGTGAGCGCATGACAAGGGAGAACAGGTAAGATCAATGAAACAATAATCAGGACTGACACATGAGGAATAATCTAATTACATGAATTTGGCAAATGTCAAGACGCAGACAGGGATCACAAGACAATCCTATGAACAAACAGCAGCTCCGATTAAGGAGTACTAAAGTGTACAGTCTTAAGAGAAGGGAAAGCCTGAGATATACGTGGAAACTGCAGTAGAGATAATTAGTGATAGGCAAGGAGGGCGGAGATACAGATTGGGCGAATGCTGAGAGATCGTTAGTCTATTAGTATGTGCAGCTATACAATCCCGAGTGCAAGTTAGTTAGTAGAAATATACAATGTTAATCTTGGTTAGTAATCTATCAAAAATAATAAACTGTTAGTAGGGTTAGTAGATAGTAAAAGAGAAAGGAAGGAAGCACACGAGATAATGAAGGAAGATTGAAAACCCAGAAACCAATAAATCACCTGAATGAGTGACACGCAAGACTAGGGACCGTGAGCAAAGGCCTACACAAGACAAGACGGGGTAGACGTAGTGCAATACAAGGAAATGAAAACATGGCATGGCTGAAAATAACTGTGAACATGAAAAATAATAAACGAGAATCTAACTCACCAAAACACAATACGTTATCCTAAGAATGGTCATAAGGCAGGCAGTGGTCACTAAACACAAAAAGCATACATGGCTAAGCCAGGCACAGAACTTAAACATGACAGCAGAATGCACAGATCACAACATGACAACTCTCTTAAATCAAAGCAGTTTAACAGAGATGAAATGACATTATGTCAGTTTGGCAGATGGGATGAAATGACAACCCCTAAAAATAAAGCCTTCGAAGGATGCAGCCTCGGCTTTGAGATGCACCCAGGGGCTTGTGTCACGTCAGGGGCTTCTGCTCCAGGGCTGCAGCCAGATAGAGTCGCACGGAAACGTCCGACTTGAAAGTTGTTCCGACCATTTCAGCCCCGTATGGCACTCGTGAACATGACAGCGAACATTATGGCACGGGTATACTGGTACTGTCAGTGAGACGCACACATATTACCCAAAATTATTGTTCAATCTTACTTGTGAAAGGCAATCCCATGTGAACTGCTTTCAATTCAGCGCGAATTAGGCTGCACAAAATACGGCATTACTGCTCTCTTTGCGTTTACTTCGACTGGCTTTGGCGCTAGCCTAGAGTGAGGAGACCCATCCAATATGGCGGTGACGCTGAATTACGTTCCACACGTAATGAGGCGTCTACATATATTATGTCTACAGGCCAAACGGTACCTTATGGAAGTTCTCAAAGTTTTGGTGAGTTTGTGACCCGAGGCTGCTGTTTCATAGTGGTTTCTTCAGATTTTCTTACGGGGTGCAGTTCTGTGCGTCCCAGACACTCCCATTTTTATTGGCAGCGAATTAGTATTGTTTTAATGTTTTTTGATCTAATGTGATTGGACAATTCTCGTGGCTGTCAATCGTGTTCACTCCCACCGCGATGCGTCATCTCGACTGTGAAATCATCCACCGACCACCGCCTATTCAACCTGGTAGCTGAGCGAGATGGCAAGTCCACGTGGAAGCGCGGAAACTGAACACAATTCAGGTCTTTCCTTACAAAAACAGCCTCTCTCATGGCCTCACTGGATGAACAAAGGAAAGTAAAGGAGCTTGGCCGGGACCGACCCGATTTAAAGATTCAGTGGCAGGCAAGTGATCGTGGACAGGCTTGCACCTGGGGCTTCTCCCGCACTAGTTAAGGCAAACGGAGTTAGCTAGCTGGATGTGGCGTGAGCAGTGCCGTTCATTGCTTTCCCGGGTGGTGTTCCAATTTTGCAGATTCCACAGAAAGTGTGACCAGTTGACAACTTATTTTTTTAAACCAATATAAAATATTCCATCTCTCTACATTTTCAATAAAATGTGTCAACAGAATAAAGAATAAATGATTTACCTGTAAAAGCATAGCTATTGTTCTGTAATTTCTGTCCGATGTGTGGTCCTAACGTCCGCTCTGAGGTCCCTATTTTTTAACAACTATTTTTAGATAGTCGGAAAGCGGGGTAAAGCGCATATGCGAGCGGATGTTTACTTCCTGGCCTTCCAAGAATTTTCACCAACTCGCGTTTGTGTCCCTCATCAAAAAGGTAAAAAAAAAAATCTGTCCACAGTAGTAACGTTTGCAACAACCTCAGCACTGCTGTGAATGGGATTTGGCGGCTGCTGGCAGGTATTTAAACCCTTTTGTGCAGATGTGTCCGCCACTGGACACGGAGCTGCAGATTTATGCACACAGTTACAATATTCTATCACTAGATGGCACCCCCCGATCAGTTATTGAATTTTCACAAGCAAACCCATTTCGAAAACGGTTTATTATACTGACGAGTTCACTCCAATCCCTGGATGGATCAAGGCAACCTTGGTTTGACTTAAGGGAGCCGCCAAGCTGTCACGGAATTACAGTCCCATTACATTTTGGGTTGTAACTCTACAACAAAATAAGATAAAATCAAGTATGACATATCAAATTGAAGGTATTAACTTGTTCTTTAATATTATTAAGTGAAAATATATTTTTTGAGAAATTTTCATCAAAGAAACAAGCAAAAACTTCTCCGTCACGGAATTACACAAAATTGACGAGGTTTTTTTAATGTTGTGTTTAACTATCCAGAAAGTGATGTTCCTATCATAGTTAAGTGATGAAACGTCATTATGTTCATATTTAAGGTGTTTTTTGTTAATACTGTAAGTTACCGAAACAAATATTGACTTTAATGCTGCTTTATGGGCAAGAAATTTCAAAAAGTGAATGTCACGGAATTACAAAAGGCAAATTGTCACGGAGTGACAGCAACAGTATTAATTAGTTTCAGTGTATTTATTTCAATATATTATACATATAGACATAATTGTTTACATTTTTACAGTTTAGCAATATATTGCAATGAGTTTTCCACTTATAATGACCAATCATAATACATGCTTCAAGTTTTTTTTAATCTCCATGTCAACATTGGCTTGGCGGTCCCCTTAAAGGGGTTGGCACATCCATACTACAGGGTGGCCCAAAAAAGTGTCTCTCCTTCCTCACAGAACTCCAGAGTGGATGAGGAACATAGAAATGAGTGGGCAGGGTTGACTCATTATCCAGTGTATGAATTTTATTGCCTCAAAATAATCCCGGGGAAAAACTGTACATTTCAAGTCACTGTTCAAGAGTAGATTTACAGACTTTAACAAAGCCCTTGTAACAGCTCAGAGTCTAAATCGAGATATTTAGGACGAATAGAGAAAAGGACTGTATATCACTTTAACTAAATTAGTAAAGTCTAAAACACCAAAAATGACTGTAATCTGGATTGGATAAACTAAAGTTGTAAAAGACACCGGCATACCTCTATGTATATTCGAATATGTGATGGTAGATACAAGTTAGTAAATGTAAATAACTGGAGAATAACACTGGGTAACAGTTAACACAATTATAATTCTCAGTTTAGAAGTCAATAAACAGCAGTACATTTCCCAAATAAATGTCCACAGTGTGTATTCCTAACCAACTAGCTAAATAAAAGAAGTCCCTAACTAACTGACTAGCGGTACCATATTGAGAGATGTGGCCGTTGGAGCTCAGCTGACGAGTCCCACGCAGTTCAACGATGTCCGTCTCCCCAACGTCCGTGGCGACGTGAAGGAGAGGGAGGGAAACGACGAGGAGAAAGAACGATACTGCCTCCCGGAGGCTGCCGATGAAAGCAGCGGTGGTGTCCGACGAATAGACCAGCACAAACGGCCCGGTCCCCTGGTAACAGTCCACGATGCCAAGCAGCCACTGGCTAGCCACTTAGCCACTAGTTCACTCCTCACGCTGGCCGATGCCAGACGGGTCCTCCACTCAAACACAACAGTCCACCGTCCACAGACGGGATCTTGAACCAACACAGAGTTAGATCAACTAACTATTACTTAGACAAGACACTCGAAATGCCCCACTAGTCCACAGACGAGCCGAGGTAGCTTGAAGGGGCAATCCCGCGCACACTGAAAAAACTAGTCTTTCTGCACAACTGCGCAAGCGCTCGTGAACCAATCAAAGTATGAACCAATCAGATCAGAGCAACGTAAATCTAACTTGACAGGTTAATAACAACAACTGAGAGTACAATTACAGATCAGAGGCCTTTCACGGCATTATGACAAATACTAATTACATATAAAAGGAAAGGAAACTTAAAAGGCTTTATTTGAAACTCAGAACCTCATAAAGATATTCGGCTCATAGCATATATATTCTGGACTGTCACAACAGCCCTGCTTATTGTGGATTAGCGGGTTGGTCATTGGTGTGCCTTGCCTTTTTTCTGCTCATCGTGCTGTTATTGGTGTTGGCTCAGACAATCTTGTCATCGTTTGAGTTCCATCCTGTGAAAACCAATTTTCCATCCATGTCACATTAGCAGTAAGACTGAATTTTTAAATTCACTTTCTTTTTTTACCAAAATTGCAGCGATCCAGGTCTAAAACTTCCTGTAAACATTTGTTTTTGTTATCAATGAAATAAACTACATATACTCAATTAATTCATTTAATCCCGTTTAGTACACTGGGACCTGTTGGTCACACCTTCTGTGGAATCTGTCATTTATGTATATAAATATGTAATTTACCACAGCTGTAGGGTGCTGGAAAAGTATGAAAATACACCTTGAAAATCCTTTAAAAGTGCTTGAATTTCACTTTGTAAAAGGTGTACGAACCCCGCAGACAGCTTTACAGTGCTGTGTTTTAACATTTGTTTTTTTTTTTCTTTTTTGCATTTCTGTCTATGTTACATTTATTGTTTACATCTTTACATAACATCAAAATTACCAGTTATTTGGTGGACTTTAACATGACCGCTTTTAAAATCAGTGTGTAAGTAATGTAAGGACAGATACAGTGATCTGTAAGTAATGTAAGGACAGATACAGTGATCTGTAAGTAATGTAAGGACAGATGCAGTGATCTGTAAGTAATGTAAGGACAGGTACAGTGATCTGTAAGTAATGTAAGGACAGATACAGTGATCTGTAAGTAATGTAAGGACAGATGCAGTGATCTGTAAGTAATGTAAGGACAGGTACAGTGATCTGTAAGTAATGTAAGGACAGGTACAGTGATCTGTAAGTAATGTAAGGACAGATACAGTGATCTGTAAGTAATGTAAGGACAGATACAGTGATCTGTAAGTAATGTAAGGACAGATGCAGTGATCTGTAAGTAATGTAAGGACAGGTACAGTGATCTGTAAGTAATGTAAGGACAGATACAGTGATCTGTAAGTAATGTAAGGACAGATACAGTGATCTGTAAGTAATGTAAGGACAGATACAGTGATCTGTAAGTAATGTAAGGACAGATGCAGTGATCTGTAAGTAATGTAAGGACAGGTACAGTGATCTGTAAGTAATGTAAGAACAGGTACAGTGATCTGTAAGTAATGTAAGGACAGATACAGTGATCTGTAAGTAATGTAAGGACAGATGCAGTGATCTGTAAGTAATGTAAGGACAGGGACAGTGACCTGTAAGTAATGTAAGGACAGGTACAGTGATCTGTAAGTAATTTAAGGACAGATACAGTGATCTGTAAGTAATGTAAGGACAGATACAGTGATCTGTAAGTAATGTAAGGACAGATACAGTGATCTCTAAGTAATGTAAGGACAGGTACAGTGATCTGTAAGTAATGTAAGGACAGGTGCAGTGATCTCTAAGTAATGTAAGGACAGATACAGTGATCTGTAAGTAATGTAAGGACAGGTACAGTGATCTGTAAGTAATGTAAGGACAGATACAGTGATCTGTAAGTAATGTAAGGACAGATACAGTGATCTGTAAGTAATGTAAGGACTGATACAGTGATCTGTAAGTAATGTAAGGACAGATACAGTGATCTGTAAGTAATGTAAGGACAGATACAGTGATCTGTAAGTAATGTAAGGACAGGTACAGTGATCTGTAAGTAATGTAAGGACAGGTACAGTGATCTGTAAGTAATGTAAGGACAGATACAGTGATCTGTAAGTAATGTAAGGACAGGAACAGTGATCTGTAAGTAATGTAAGGACTGATACAGTGATCTGTAAGTAATGTAAGGACAGGTACAGTGATCTGTAAGTAATGTAAGGACAGGTACAGTGATCTGTAAGTAATGTAAGGACAGGTACAGTGATCTGTAAGTAATGTAAGGACAGATACAGTGATCTGTAAGTAATGTAAGGACTGATACAGTGATCTGTAAGTAATGTAAGGACTGATACAGTGATCTGTAAGTAATGTAAGGACAGATACAGTGATCTGTAAGTAATGTAAGGACAGGTACAGTGATCTGTAAGTAATGCAAGGACAGGTACAGTGATCTGTAAGTAATGTAAGGACAGATACAGTGATCTGTAAGTAATGTAAGGACAGGTACAGTGATCTGTAAGTAATGTAAGGACAGATACAGTGATCTGTAAGTAATGTAAGGACAGGTACAGTGATCTGTAAGTAATGCAAGGACAGGTACAGTGATCTGTAAGTAATGTAAGGACAGATACAGTGATCTGTAAGTAATGTAAGGACAGGTACAGTGATCTGTAAGTAATGCAAGGACAGGTACAGTGATCTGTAAGTAATGTAAGGACAGATACAGTAATCTGTAAGTAATGTAAGGACAGGTACAGTGATCTGTAAGTAATGTAAGGACAGGTACAGTGATCTGTAAGTAATTTAAGGACAGATACAGTGATCTGTAAGTAATATAAGGACAGATACAGTGATCTGTAAGTAATGTAAGGACAGATACAGTGATCTGTAAGTAATGTAAGGACAGATACAGTGATCTCTAAGTAATGTAAGGACAGGTACAGTGATCTGTAAGTAATGTAAGGACAGGTGCAGTGATCTGTAAGTAATGTAAGGACAGATACAGTGATCTGTAAGTAATGTAAGGACAGGTACAGTGATCTGTAAGTAATGTAAGGACAGATACAGTGATCTGTAAGTAATGTAAGGACAGATACAGTGATCTGTAAGTAATGTAAGGACTGATACAGTGATCTGTAAGTAATGTAAGGACAGATACAGTGATCTGTAAGTAATGTAAGGACAGATACAGTGATCTGTAAGTAATGTAAGGACAGGTACAGTGATCTGTAAGTAATGTAAGGACAGATACAGTGATCTGTAAGTAATGTAAGGACAGGTACAGTGATCTGTAAGTAATGTAAGGACAGATACAGTGATCTGTAAGTAATGTAAGGACAGGAACAGTGATCTGTAAGTAATGTAAGGACAGGTACAGTGATCTGTAAGTAATGTAAGGACAGATACAGTGATCTGTAAGTAATGTAAGGACAGGTGCAGTGATCTGTAAGTAATGTAAGGACAGGTACAGTGATCTGTAAGTAATGCAAGGACAGGTACAGTGATCTGTAAGTAATGTAAGGACAGATACAGTGATCTGTAAGTAATGTAAGGACAGGTACAGTGATCTGTAAGTAATGTAAGGACAGGTACAGTGATCTGTAAGTAATGTAAGGACAGGTACAGTGATCTGTAAGTAATGTAAGGACAGATACAGTGATCTGTAAGTAATGTAAGGACAGGTACAGTGATCTGTAAGTAATGCAAGGACAGATACAGTGATCTGTAAGTAATGTAAGGACAGGTACAGTGATCTGTAAGTAATGTAAGGACAGATACAGTGATCTGTAAGTAATGTAAGGACAGGTACAGTGATCTGTAAGTAATGTAAGGACAGATACAGTGATCTGTAAGTAATGTAAGGACAGATACAGTGATCTGTAAGTAATGTAAGGACAGGTACAGTGATCTGTAAGTAATGTAAGAACAGGTACAGTGATCTGTAAGTAATGTAAGGACAGGTACAGTGATCTGTAAGTAATGTAAGGACAGATACAGTGATCTGTAAGTAATGTAAGGACTGATACAGTGATCTGTAAGTAATGTAAGGACAGATACAGTGATCTGTAAGTAATGTAAGGACAGATACAGTGATCTGTAAGTAATGTAAGGACAGGTACAGTGATCTGTAAGTAATGTAAGGACAGATACAGTGATCTGTAAGTAATGTAAGGACAGATACAGTGATCTGTAAGTAATGTAAGGACAGGTACAGTGATCTGTAAGTAATTTAAGGACAGATACAGTGATCTGTAAGTAATGTAAGGACAGGTACAGTGATCTGTAAGTAATGTAAGGACAGATACAGTGATCTGTAAGTAATGTAAGGACAGATACAGTGATCTGTAAGTAATGTAAGGACAGGTACAGTGATCTGTAAGTAATGTAAGGACAGGTACAGTGATCTGTAAGTAATGTAAGGACAGATACAGTGATCTGTAAGTAATGTAAGGACAGATACAGTGATCTGTGGACATGGGGGATACATTGTCAATTCCTTATAAAAAAGGGTACAAAGTACAAACCCTGATAAAATTTATTAGCTACATTTTCCTTCCTAATAACTGACTGAGTCGACATCAAAGCAGCTGCCAGCTGTGCTGCACCAAGGTAGATTGAGTCCCCCCCCCCAAAAAAAAAAAAAAATTAGCACCAGCCGCCACTGGTTAAAACTGCTTTGTACCTTTGTTTAAAAAATCTGGGCTGAATTTTTTTCACAGCTTTCATTATGTATTGAGGGAACGCTTTCTCAAATAAGCAGAAGGCGCTGGCACAAACGCAGCGTCAAGCGAAAACGGCGAAAGACAGCGAGCAGAGAGGGATGTTTTTCCCCTCCAAACAGTACTTAAAAGAAAACTTAAATAACTGATGCAAATACTTACGTTACTTGTGGACGCAATGACAGTGATGAAAATAACATAGGCTTATAGAATTAATATATATATATAGAATCTTTGCAGGGATGTAGTGTAGGCCTTCAGACCCATATTCCCACAAACATAATCAAATACACATCACAAAATGAAAAATTATATACAATGTACGAGTGTAAACACAACCACTTGATGACATTACAAGAGCTGACTATGATGTTACACTGTATACACCAATCACACTACCCGCGTGCCGCACTGTCGCACAAGGCGTGTGCAGTGAAGCGGAACATGATTCACTTGGGCACTCTGTATGGTGTACACAGTGCTTTGTACACTAGTGAAGGGAGTGTTATACACACTATTATACTGTTGTACACGCATACACATCATATGACTGAATGAGCTTTTGATTATACGTATAAGGTGAATATAATACTGATGTATATATTGAAATACAAAACAAGGATTTACACTTCAGTATACAAGGAAACCTTTGAATTTTATCAAGTCATGCGGTTAAACAATATTCTAATTTTGAAATTTTCATGTACGAATGCACACAATTTTTTCAGAAACTCTATCCCGTCAACACATAATACTTTACCTACATTACTGAACAAATGAATATATTCACCGATATACTTCTTTCTGATATCTGTGTATCTCACACAGTCAAAAATAAAATGCTGTTCGTCTTCTACCACTGTTATATGTTGGTATTTTTTACACCAGAGACATATCCTTTCATCTCTAGGAACAAAACTCCAATCTACCCGTTTCAATAGCTAAGTAATGCGCAGAACATCTAAGTAATAACAATGATCTAAACAATGGCTTGTTCTGTGTACAGAACAGATAATATTCTGGTGCAATGACAGTTTTAAATTGCGAATATAGGCCTACCTCTAATTTTCTACTATTATGGACGATAGAATACCCTACACTATTAGCTTTGTGCCGGAGATTTTGGTTTAATATAGAATAAATAATATATTAATATATTCTTCTTATAGACTTAAGCAAAAATACTGTCACCGCAATAGCTTGCACCTAGCTCCAATTCGCTTGTGAGGAGCATCAACAGTGGATCCGTGCACTCGGCACCCCTCCAATCAAGCATTAAATTTCCTGGAAGAAAATTCGGCACGGTGTGATTTGAGAGATACTTTCAATGAGGTTTGTTTGAAAAATGGCAGAAGTTGCATTGTGTTCAGGAAACCGACAGTATTCTTTGATTTATCTGCACAACTACGGTGACGGTTTGTTACGGGGGATTGAGCAACTGGGAAAGGCAAAAGAAAAACTTGGTCAGCAAAAGTTTTCAGACCTGCACTCTGATTCATTGCATGTGTTTGCTATGATTTAAGTCACTAATCAGCGCTATGCTGTCGGTAGGTTGCAGCTAGGAATCAACATACTGCTGGGACACTGTGTATTTCAATTTATAACATTTATAAAGTAAGTTTTATAAATTTAAATACTTATATGCTTTTTATCTGAAAAAAGTCAACTAGTGTTAGTTAATCGTGTTCGCTAGTTTCTACTAGCGAACTAAACCTGGTCTGTGTTACACGTTGGCTAGTAGGCTAGTCAGGTTTCTAGCTGTAGACATAACACGGGTGGATATATCAAATTATGAGGTGAATTTCAGTCAAGAATATCCGCGATGGTGCTATTATTAATGTTGTATCTTGTATGCGGGAACCACGTCAGCGTGCTGCTGAGAATACAGGTGTGTCAGAGCTTCGGTGAGGTCATAATTATGAATTATAGTATTGAATTATAGGGAAGCATTAAAGTTAGTCTTGTGGTGTTCAGCAAATAGGCTATAAACTTTTAAAGTCAAAATGTCCCGACCAACTTTGCCTCTGTGGGGAAAATGAAAGCAACAAGTAATCGTAATCTAACATGATCCAGTCCGATAAAACGCTCGGTTTGCGGTTGGTCCAAGTCACAGATAGTCAGTGGTCCATTTAGAAGTGTTTTTCTCGGCTGCAGTCGCGTTACTGCACAGAGAGATGCTTAATGGACATAAATTGCAGACAATGATTTTAACATTCTCTAATAAAAAAAAATATGTAAAGAAACGTATGAATTGTTATAGCAGCCTATTTCAACTGTTCAATATTGCTAACCTTCGTAATAAATGTTCATAATATTCGTTGTAAACTCGTATTCAAAAATCTAATCAAAAGTAGGCTATTTGTATGGCAGCAAAATAGAAATGGAAGTTTATGTATGTGGCATCTATCCATTAAGACGATGGAGGCAGTTTGCTTGGTATCATTAAAAAAAAAACAAAGAAACGCTCATTCGGATAACTTCCGTACGCAGAAAAGGCAGTCAAATTTTCCCGCTCGCGCGCTATGCGCGCTCGCACATGTATCCCTACCAGTTCTCACATTAAACCTAAGCCCTTGATACAGGTCATTGGTGATCTGTGTCTGGTTTTTGTGCTCTAAAATTTCATTACACAAACAGAATGGGACTAATATTTCTCTCTTCACAAGAAAGATCGCAAGACGATGTGAACAAGTCTCTCATCAGAAGAAATACATCATTCCCCCACAAGAATTATTGAGATGAAAAAAGGGGGACAGTGTTATAAATGTCTTAATTTCAGGGTGTTCAAAAAGCCACAAAAAGAAATATGATTTGCACGGAGCTGAAATGAGCACCATGTCTTAATAGTTGCTAAGCTCCCAAATGGTGATTATTCTTCAAAGATCACTGTAAGAGCCAAGGTTTGGAGACAGCCAAAGGAGGCATTCAAACCACAACGTCTGTTGCTTAGGATTAAGTATCACGGTGATTTTGTAATAAAATTGTTGCCTGTGTTCATTACGCCCAGGATATGATTGCCTCCCATAGACAATAAATGGATGTTCAACATGAAGTCATTTTACATGAACAGATGTGCTGCATGATTCAAGCACTGTTCATCATATTTTATCCTACACCCGCATAGATAAGCAATTAAAAATTGTCCCTGCTATAGCCAAAAGTAGACTTTTTCAGAGAATTCTAAGTTTTGGGTTTTTTTTTTTCATTCCAAAGTAAAATCAGGCTTTTTGTGCAACGGTTTCGATTTTTGCTTGCCGTACGTTTTCTGGGTTTGTCTGTCTAACTTCGCACAGGTATTTTACATCGACTGTCAGTCAAAATGTCCCAATTACCAGAATAGAAGTAGGCTAAATGTATTACCATCACTGTGAAAATAAACTAGGAAAGCGTTTGTCTCAAAAGATACACGCACTCTCATTCCATCATTATGCAGTAATAAAAAATTTAAAAAAATTGGCGCACAAGAATATAGCCACACCTCCTTTAATTGTCGTTTCTGAATTCTTTTGAAAATCTCAGGGCTCGAATTTCACGACGGCATCTACCTGTTTGCTGTGCTGCCCAGCGGCGGCTTGTGAACTGGCAATAGGGGAAGCTCAAACAATCCCTTAAAATGAATGGCTTTGGCATGTTTTCAATCATTAATTTAAACTACCATAACAGAAACTCCGAAAACTCTCTACATTATCAGATGTGGCCAGTTTTCATTTACAACGCATATTGATTACGACTCTAGACTTCTCGCGCTTTTATTTACTCAGGGGTTGGGGTTTGGAAGCAATGCATTCATGATCGTTTAAATTAAATAAGATAATTTGAAACGTCTTTATGCAATTCCATTGCTTCAAACTCCTCCATGCACAAGTACTTAAATTCCACGCTAAAATCTCTTACATGCGCGAAGATAGAATAATTGCTGTCTACAGCAAAGGAACGTAAAAATGCCACTTAAACTCATGCCGAATGCGTGAGAGTTGACAGGTATGCGTTATTAATGAAAACTGGCCGCATCAGATAATGTTTAGTTTTCGGAGTTTCTGTTATTGTAATTTAAATGGATGATTGAAAACAGGTCATGAACAATCATTAACTTCAAGGGATTGTTTGAGAATTGCTGCGAATTCACGAGCCGCCACTGGTGCTGCCCACCTATAAAAGCCCCTGTTCACGGCAGTAGATCGCCGTGCCCATATCCCGCATTGCCGTAAGTGCCTCTCGGCCAAAATACCTACCCAAAATAAATAATTCACACAGAATTTCCCGTTTTTACCAGTGGCGGGTCGTCGGCCGCAACAAAGGGATGCCAAAACCTCGCCCTTCAAAGCTTAATGACTTAAACCTTTCCGTTTTCTTTCATTGATCAGCAATTGCTCATATGAATTGCAAGGAGGACAGTAAATTTTATGTTCGATGGCAAATGACGACAGAAATTACCAATACGTATTTATAAATTAGTTTGCGAGGCTTCTTTCCAAGAGGCCATGAGAATCCGTTTTCTTCAACATAGACGTATAGAATGCGATGTTGCACAGCTTATTCCTTAATGACCCTCACTAATAAATTTGCGAATCTATGCCGTTTCATAAGCTACATGAGTGCGGAATTTATAAAGACGTAGGCCTATGGTAATTTACGTCGTAATTTATGTGTGCCAGAAAACCCCTTAATTTCGTGATGAAATGTATAACAATGCTATGAAAAATATATTTGACTGTCCTTCTACCAATTCGTATGAGCAACTGCTGATCAAAGAAGTAAACTGCAAAAGGTTTGTGTCAGTGCTTTGATCGGCGAGGTTTTGGCTTCCCAGTGTAATGGCCGAAGAATCGCCACTGGTTTTTACAACTGTCTTTTTCGCCCTTTTCTTGCGATCGTGGGGGCAGAATTACTCTTGAATAATGTATGTATCTCATCTATTTTTAACTCCGATCTCGATGCCGACAGGCGAAAGGAACAAAAAAAAAATGCCGAATTACAGTCGGTGGCAAATTGACGAAGTTATGGAGGTACACTCTCAAAAGAGATGTGTTGAAAATAACACAACGTGTTAATTTTTAACACACCTGCGTGTCTAGTTAAGGACAACACATTCCGTGTTGTTTTCAACACAATCAGTGTTGATTTTTCAAAATGTTTTTTACTTTTTTTTTTTTTACATATTTTGTATTGAAATCAACACAAAATGTGTTATACATGATAACACATTTTTTGTGTTATTTTTCAACACATTCAATCTTAGAGTGTACTGAAATTCTCTTATTGGTTGCATGCTGTGTATTGTAAAGCTTGGGATGTGGTTTTTAGCCAGTATAGAGCGCTGATGTCAGTGTGAGTGTTGGAATGACTGGAGAAAGTCCGAATTTCGCGGATGGCTGAAGATATACAAAATGGCTAAATATGATTATTTTTTCAATGACCCGGCGTTTGATTGGAATGTCCTTCGCTTGTACTTGCATTATAGCAATGCCCAAACGATGTCCCAGTACAATACTGAGCCAATTTCCAAGACAGCAAGCGGGGAAAAATACGGGAAACGTTTTCTTTCATTGATTCGTCACTTTGTGAAGAACATCTGAGACAACGGACCTTTACTTTTTATGAGCTGAAGAGCTGAAGACCTAAAGCTCCATGGTGGATTTGCTCACAGTAAAAATACCAGTGTTAATTCAACTCCAACAGAGTTCATTTGAGTCCAAGATGGATGGTTTGGTCTCATATAAACACTGATGGAGTTGAATTAACACTGGGATTTCTGCTGTGCTGCTGTGCTCGCAAGGTAGCGGCAGACTTTGCTGTGGTGCCCCTTATATGGAGGCATATTTGCCGTAGTGCCCGTATATTTTCAGCATGGATCACGGCAACTTTTGCCGTGCCCCTTATCACATGTAGTTCGAGGCCTGAAGTCTGGATTATAATTGCCATAGCGCTGCGTTTCCCCTTGTTATTTCTTATCAGAATGCTCCATGTAAAAACAACTCATTATTCTCTCTCCGTAATACCAAGTAATGAGGTCTGGAGTGGGAATATCATGCCAGCCTTCGACATGAGCGCTAATCCTCCGAGACTTCTCATCCCTCCTCGTGCCTTTAAAAATGTTGAGCACAACTCGAGACTGGCCTCTCCACATGTATTCAGCGACGACTTTAGTGGTCTGCAGCTGTGGACTAATGTCCCTCACAGAAGACGAAGGCCGAAGTTCTTTCAATAAAACAGGAATCGACCTTTCGCCTGTATTACCGCTTGATAGCTTTGGAAATGTAATGATGTTCCTTTTCAACGTAGCTTTGGCAAGTGGGATAATATTTCTCAACGTTTCTGTTTTTCTATCGATTATGATTACCAGGGCTTTACGCAGAGAGAACCAGTATATGTACATGCTTAGTACATGTTTTAGTGATATCTGCTCGGGCGTGTCCTATTACTATGTTGGTGTACTTGATGTACAAGATCACTATGAGTCTCCTACAAGAACTTACTACATTGCACCGACATTCATGGGGCTCTCTTATATGGCTATTATAGCAGCACAAGCCGACAGATACCACGCTGTCTCTGCGCCTTTTAAATACTCACAAAGAATTACTCGCAGCCGAACTCTCTTGGTTATTTTTGCATATTGGGTGTACGCTTTTTTCATCGTAGGGGTGCATAACCTTGTCACTGTCGGAGTAGCAAGAAAGATCACGGGTATTGGAACGTTTGCGGGAAACATTTTCACCATCGTCATAATGATAGGATTCAATATTAGGTTGTTTTTAATCGCCAAGTATCAACTAGAGAAGGACCCACCGTCCGTAGAAAGGGAACACAAGCGGTCGTCAGTGTACCTCATCATTGTGGTGGCCGCATTTTTCCTATGCACCTGGTTGCCGATATTCATTCACATAATGGTGTGCAGCTTCTTCGGGAGAACCTGCTACACGTTCAAAAACGAGGGCACGGACCCCCTGAGAATTTTGCCGCGAGTAAATGCAGTCCTCACACCGATGCTGTATGTTCGAGGCTGCACGCCTCTGAGAGAATCACTGTTTGGCAAAGTATGGAAAGGGTGCGGCGCAAAGCGAAGGTAAGGGACGTATCAGAGTGAAACCAATGGTCGTGTCCGAAGTAGCTCACTGTTGCTTACGAGTGCTCTGGAGGAAAAACTTTTTAGCGGTGATTATGGTTTCACTGAATGCCTGAACTACTTCGTAGCCTAACATTTACCAGTATGATTCCCAGACTGCCCAATTTATTTCTGGCGCACTGTTTTCCAAATTTAATGCGGATCTGCCCGTCCTTGTAATACTTGCAACACCCGCCTCATAGGCCTATGACTGAACACAAAGGCATCTCTACCCTTGAATCTCCATCCCCGGGGACCGCCAGAGAAAGTATGATTTACTATTTTTCTGGAAGCACTTGCGAATCCACCAAAATAATCATATAATTCGTGTATTTTAAGCAGACTACATTCAGAGAAAATTTTGCGTCGGCTACATTACATCCTTTTCCTCCAGTATGCTCAGCTGGCATGCTGTTCGGAGCGACGGTTTGTATTCTCGTGGGCAGAAGGGCAAATGATTTATTCTCTTATGATTGGGGGGAGGGGGGCGAGTTGTTTGTCACTTTTATTAGAAAAGGACTTTGACCTTTATTTGCACTTGTGACATCACATAGGGAACTGACTGCTCAGGGGCAAGGAGGTCTGATCAACTTTAACCAACCATTTAACCAGCATTGTTCTGGGTGGTTTTCCCCCTTGTCATGTCACAAAGCACAGATTTTGGGTAGGCTTGTAATGTTCTTTACCTGATGATATGATAGGGGACCTTTATTCAGTTGCAAGAAACTTACTCTTTTTACCATTAAAAAAAAATTGTTTCCAGGCTGCCATAAAATGTTGAGTTAACTGAACTTGAGATGACAAGTTTAGGTAATTCTCAACTATCCTCTCAAATTTAGTTAACTTTAAGTTTAATGCAGCCTGGACACTGACCTTTGTAAGTTAAAATAACAATTTCTTATACAGTGTGCTCTGAAGGACTTGGTAGATTTTTCCAGATCACGGGAGAAGTTTGTTTTGACATCAGTACACATTACGTGGCACAGCAATTCAGAAACTGTTTCTGACACAGCCCTCATGTTCCTTGGCTGGTTGCTAGGAAAGGTCATGACATCCCATCTCAGGGAGTGTCCACGGAAGCAGGGACATATTTTGCAACGTCTGATAAACCTTCAGTCTTCCCTGGAACTTTACAGTTCCGTGGTTGAAACTTGCAGTTTTGTGAAAGCATTTTCATTTGAGTTGAGCTAAAAATGATAATTGTTGTGATCTGCAAACCTCAGGAAAAAAGGCATTATCATTATTTAAAAATGTGTATGTACCCTCTATAAATGTCATTAAGGCTGTTGATGTAAATGGGAACGCTTTCTCGGGGACATGACCTTCTTCTAAAAAAATGAAAAAATAAAGTTCAATCAGAAATACATATTTACTGAGTCAAGAAAAGCTCATTTCAGTATTTGCATGCTGTAAATATACTGTACTAGCTGCTACCCGCTACCCGAAGTGAAATTGCCTTTTTTTTTTTTTTTTGCGTGCATGACTGTTTTTTGAAAATCGGGCGACGTCAAGTCCTTCCTGGTGTCTAAGTGGATATTCACACCAAATTTGGTGATAATCGGTTGAGAAATGTTGGAGAAAAACGTGTACATACACACAGAGACAGACAGACATCGACCTCAAATATATTATAGATAACTGAGCTTCAGGTCTGAGTTTTCATGTGACCTGGAATGCAACCCAAATAATGAGAAAGCCATGTTACCTCGAGTATCTGTCAGCTCTCAGATCTCCCTTTGAAGAGTCGTTTTTCTTTTATTTATGGAAATAACGTTTTTTTAAGTATAAGTTGGTGTTATAAAACTTCATTAACCCATTACACCAGTCACAGATTTATCCTCAGAGCGCCTTTTGATCACATACTTGCATCTCGCACCATTCAGAGTTAAATGATAAAATCAGAAGTCTATTACTCCAAGAAGTTGAACAACCCGGTAATTTACATTGGGTAGACGGCATTGGCGACCCGCAGCCAATTATAACACATGATGTGACGTCTGATCACATGATCTGCGCGGTAAATTCGCGAAATCCTTCACTTTGTGCAGAGAAGCCCTAAGTCGGAGAAATGTGTTAATTGCCAGTAATTCCCAACGGTTTCATTAACATAAAACATACTGCATTGTGGGACATACATTTATGCTAGTTTGCTTAAAAACTCGGAATAGATTAGGGTTGAGACATGGTCTTTGGCTATATAAGTAGCCTATATGGCCTGTTTTGTGTAATTTTTCCCAATATTTCAAGCTATTAGCTAAAGCCCACATACTTTGTTAGGTGTTATTGTCATCTTTTAGATGGAATTATTTACTTTAGGAAAACATCCTATGATTCCATTCTCCTTATATCTGGACTGGTTTGTGGGCAGCCTGCACTGTATTCGCGTAGAGCTGTGGCGATTTGGTTCGAACATGGCTGTTTCCGGATTCACAGCTAGAGGCGCCAGTAGCGGCTCTAGACCAGGGAATGGCGGGGCGCAGACACGTCCCTTTATGACAATTAGTCCTGGGTAGTTCGCAATCATTTTCCTTTACTGACGCGTTTTCCAATTATCGTACTTGGCAACTTAAGACACGGTCTCTCCAAATGTGATCGAACAGCGATGAAATCATGGGCGAAATTCAGTACAGAAAAAAAAATTTACTTATTAATAGGCCAGTGCTTCGCGTTGATTGATCAGGTCCATGTTCCAGTGAAATATCGCCTTTCAGTCTCGGTATTGTGTGGGTTGATAAAAAAGTGGCACTTGGCAGTTAAGTAGGCAGCGTGCTGCTCAAGCTGTTTGCGTGAGAGGCGACAGGTATGCAAGTTTGACTAACGTTGATTTAAATACAGCAAATAAGCGTCCAGATGAATGATTGTCTTCTTACGTAATCGGGGAGAACAAGCAGCAGCTGTTAACTGTGCAGTGCTCTCGGAGCGAACCTTCGGTTACTCACGAAAATGACTGAGAACAGGTCAGGACTAACAAACGGATGTTTTGTCACAATTCTCAGTTCAGGTTCCGCCACTGAGCTGAGTTTCGCCCATGATTTCATCGCTGTTCGATCACATTTGGAGAGACCGTGTCTTAAGTTGCCAAGTACGATAATTGGAAAATGCGTCAGTAAATGATTGCGAACTACCCAGGACTAATTGTCATAAAGGGACGTGAGTGCGCCCCGCCATTCCCGGGTCTAGAGCCGCTACTGAGAGGCGCCCGATCTCACCTGATATGATATCAACGGACAAATACCGTCTGTGACACTCAATGGCCGTGTTCGAAACCGCGCACTAACATACTACTCGCACTACCGATGACATCAGAGTTAGGGGGTAGGGTGTTCACTTACGCGTGGGGAGTGAGTTTGTGTCCGCGAGAAGTTCTCGCATGTATACTAGGTTTTTGGGCAGATATTTTGTGGGTGCATCGTTAGCTCAGCATTCATAGGCCTACATAAATTGCCCAAGATGCACTACGACGTAAACCGCCAGAAAAACTCACTGAGGAGTGACAGGAAGAAGAGGCAACAGGAAGACTTCGTTCGTAGTGAGTAGTGTGTAGTGTCCTGAGTGTGTAGTGAAAATAGTATAGCAGACTGTAGAGCATGGTTTCGAACACGGCCAAAGAGTCTTTGCACACTTCTCGGAGTAACAGACTTCAGGTAAAAAATGAGATAAGGCAGCCATTTTGGGAGGATGTTCGTCAAATGCAAATGCTATTGTGAAAGAAGTGTTCAGCTATATTAATATGACTTTGCTTCTCTGTTGTCCAGAGTCAACCCTGGAACAGGATGGCGAGGAACAGTGCTTTGTGATCGTGCGGTTGAAGTTTTGTTCAAGTCGTGAAACACGTGCTGAGCTCCTCCAAGTCTGGGCCGATTCCTCCTTCCAGATGCCCTCCATCACTTGGAATTCCTCACATGTTAAATGCCACCAAAAGTTATCACTGAACAAAAACTTTATTATCACTGGACTCCTTTTTTTGACCTCTCATAAAAAAAATGAAGGCGCATATGTACTTTATTGAATATTTGTAGCTTTCTTACTAATGTTTTTCAGGTATTTCCTTTCATTCCAGTGCATTTGGAATGTTTTCTATGTATGAATATTCTTTCATATTCAAGAATAAAACAGATGTGAGCATTAAATGTTTGTTGCATATTAGAATGAGATGTAGATTATATTACGAGCATCCCATATTTTTTGCATCAAAAATGTCAAAGTCTCTAAGCCTGAATTTTGCTGGCAAAGCCTTCCTTTGCTTACAGGGGGTCAACAGTGTTACATCTGGGTCTATGGAGCACGATGTCAAGATGACAGACCATTCAAATGTTCCTTTACTGTTGATTCTGACATTTAACTTTGTTCCTTGTTGATGCAGAAACGTGGTTATGCATTTGGCTTGTGCTTAAATTTGATATTTTGTAGACGTGAAATTTATTATTTATACTATTTTGTTAGGGGTAAAATTTAATTTTGTGGCCTAAGGATGCTGAAAGTTGATTTTTTATTTATTTATTTTTTTTTATTGTGTTCAGTTCACACAGAAAGCATGTGGATTATGGACCCTCCAAGCTTAATGCCGCAGCCTCCCTCTCTATCTCTCTCTCCAATTTAGTACATCTGTTATTGCTCCAAATATATCAGCTTTATGAATATGTGTAAATATCACAGTTAGCGTCATGTGATATTTCACTGATTGGTCAACGGAAAAGCATATAACACAGCCAGACATCCTTTACAATGTAATTCTACATGACAATGGTTTTCAGTCTCTGGAAAAACTGTTAAAAATATATTGATTGACAGAATATTTGGTTTGTGAATTATTCATCATTCAATTCTTTTTTCACACTCTAAGCTGACAGCACTGTAAATGAGTTATCATGCATCTGATACTTCTGTGCGCTTGTGTGTGGGGAACTTGCGCGCATGAGTGTGCTTGTGCGTGTGTGTGTGTTTGAGAGGGGGGGGGGTTTAACCATCTTTTATTACCCCAAGTGCCTGATTTGTTACTTTGCCTTATTGATAAAGTAACATATAGTCATTTATGGTACTAGATCAGAAACTTGATTAGCATGTGCTTTTTATTTGATAAGGATTAAATTCTGAAGCAGATTAATATCACAGTAACAAAGAAAAAAACATCTTGTTTAATTTTTTTTTAAGCAAGCAAAGAAAAAAAAGATTTTCAAGGCAATCTTATCCACACTATATCCAGGAAATGATTTTTTCTTTCTTGTAACTTCAAATTTCAAGGCTGAACAGCTAATAATTGTATTCACTGTAAACACTGATAGTGCGGTGAACTCAAATGTTTTGTAAACCGATTGCCACAAAAAAAATTGTGTTGGCAAACTTAATTGCATTGTGTGGAAGGACCTTAAAGAACACAAGGTAAAGTTATTTTTTACGTTTTCAAGTGCTGTGAATACAAGACCATTAAGTTGGCAAACTCAATTTTTTTGAGGTAATCGATTTCCACAAAAGATTTGAATTCACCACACTTGTCAGGGTTTACAGTGTTGAGTCGAGACTGTTTTTTGTTTTACAGTGCACTGGTATTTCAAAATTGCAGAATTCTAAATCTCAGATCTGCAATTGGAAAAAAATATGAAGTGCATTCACCCTCTTTGAAAATACTACGACTGATTATTTGATGCCATAAAGTGAGAAGTTGGTTCTTTACCGAATTCAAAATTATACGCTTATTTCAAATCTGATGGCGACGACAGGCTCCAAAAAAAAGCAAGAAATACCTTGGCAATTTAAGAGTAACACTGAAGTGGAAAGGTGAAATAATAAAGTGATGTAAAACAGGTGAGATTACACCGGTGAGCTCATCATGTTATTGAAAAGGAGCCTTGTCCGTCAAGAGCAAAGATCGGTCGAGACTCACCAATTTGCCAACAGATAAGAGTCTATGATTCATCACTTTAAAACCCAACATTCCCCGAAGACAAATAGGTCGGATTTTAGGCACTTAACCTTCTATTGTGCACAATATCATTAAAAGATGAAAGAAATCTGGTGTAATTGTTGCACATATAGGGGAAAGGGTGAAGAACCACCTCTGGATGCGCATGATCTGAAATCGCTTACTTTGTTCCCTTTGCAAGTCAACACTATCTTGCACCAGATTCGTGGACTGTTTAATGTTAAAATGGCCATTTACACTTTTTAAGAATTTCAGGAAGTATTTCATTTAATTTTTACCAGGAAAAAATAAAGTTTAATAAAATCTTGAAATGTAATTTCTTCAAGTAAGAATAGGGTAGAGTGGGGTAAGATACCCCCTTAAGCAAGAATTTTCATAAGTAATTAATTATTTTTTTTTTTTGCTTGAATGGATTGCATGTAAAGTTGGCTACCACATCTAGAAAGATTTATGAAACGGTCACTATAGAAATATTTTTAAATGTTTAATTACTTTTTTTTTTTTTTTTTAGAAAAGGTCATCTTACCCCACCCCTGGGGTAAGATGCCCCCCATATTTATGTTATGAAGAATAACTTGTAAAGCATTAATACATGCTAGTTTTACTGCATTTCACATGAGTAATTATCATATTATAGCTGTCTTAATTGGCAGGAACAAAAGATCAACATGTTGTTAGAAATTTACTTGCTAAAAAAAAAATGGGTAAAAAAAGAAACATTCTCCTCAACTTACCTTTTTATTAACTGACTAAACACTAAGGCACACAAGATAATAAGGTACTGTTGGCATTAAATGCATCAAGGAATAGATGGTTATATCTTGTAAACTACTAAAAAATATGAGGCACCACATTAGATGGTAACGGTATGGAACGTATATGAGTATCCATGAAAAGTCTTTAAAATTAAGAGTAACCATAATGCATTTCACCCAACAGGCAACTTTGTGCGCATCTCAAAACATTCTATTTTTAACGTTTCCTGACAAGGAGTTTGTTACCATCAACGGTTAAAATCATATAATTCGATTTATTCATTAATAACACTTATCTTCTCCAATAACATACATAAATACAATATTAATTCAATAACAATATTTGGAAAATAGTACTATAAAAGTCAATTCCCGATTGGTTTTTAAAGGGACAATGTGTAACATTTACATTTTTTAATTTGCCAAAATCTAAGTCTGCATTCATATATTTGTCATCATTGGTGTATTATGACCTCCGCTAATAATCTGATATATTCTCGTAAACGAAGAATTTTAGACTTGTCTCTACATTGGACGGGTAAGCTGGTAGGGGAGCGCCATGACAGTCAGCCATCTTCAAACTGTTGCCGCCGGCAAGGGACAAATAGCATCAAAAGTGGAATAAATCTGCGTTTGCCCTGCCAGCCAGTGCAGAGTGATTGAGACACTGGAGGAAATCAGGAAGAGAGGTTATCGCGGCGACTTTGAAAATCAGTACAACTGCAGCATAATGCAGGACCATACATATGCAGCAGCAGCACAGGAAACGGAATCCTCATCCGCAAAAAACAAAAAAGAATTGAAAAGGCAGCGCGACCGGCGCGCTCAAAAAACAAGGCTGAACATCGGGCTAGCCTTCCCAAGGTGGAAGGAGCTAATGAAGGAGAAAGATTTTTCTAAGGGACGCTGAAGTTGCCAGCTTTTCCTCGACAAGTAAGTCAACTGTACTGCCTAAATTAGTCTAAACGCAACTTTTCATTCAGTTTAGTTACAGTGTTGCTTGTTGCCATAAGCAGCATAATAGTAGATCTTGCTAAAATACTGCATCCTCATTGTTACAGGTGATACTCTTTGTTTACGTGGTTTCAGTAGCTTTCATAATCGCGGTAAACGCGGGTTTTCAAAGCCAATCCACCGGCTTTTAGTGGCGGTGAAGCTGGTGGGTAGACTTTAGAAGCTGGCATTTACTGTGACTATTTTCCGGCGTTTATCGCGAGAAAAGCTACTGAAACCACGTAAACATACAGGCTCATAACTACGAAAGGTGCTTATCTCCTATATGAAACGTGAATGAAACGACTAAACAGTTCCTAGAACGTGCTTAATTTTTGTCATATAGGACTAAAGAATAAGCTACGCTTATGGTCATGTTTTAATAATGGGAAGGTGCCACCACCTGTTTTCAGTGCATCAATTTTCCGGGCTTGATCGGCAGACTTTTTTTTTAATTTTATTTTTTATTTTTTGTTTTATTTTTTATTCGCCGTTCTTTGTACTCTTTAACCCATTTATGCCTGAATTTTCTTTTTTACTTTTTTATGCTATTATACTTCAAAATACCACTCTAACAGTCATTCAAATAGGACACTTTTTCTTAACAGTCCTCATGTGAGGACGTTAGGCATAAATGGGTTAACGTTTCTTCTTGTGCGGTCCGGAAAGAATGCTGTTATTGCACTTTATGATGTTGGCAGTGGCGCTAATCGAACAATGAATTTGGGGGGGTTAGTTAGTTAGTCAGCTAGCTCTCAATCTTTTTCCTTTCCTTGACGCGTTTTCCAATTATCATAATTGGCAACTGAAGACACTGTTTTTCTTCATACGCGATCTAACAGCTATGAAATCGTGGGATAAATTCAGTATACAGTGGCATAGCCAGAAATGAGAATTGGCTTAAACAAAACATCCGTTTTAAACAATTATTAGTTCTGACCCGTTCTATTTCGTACGTGCTCCGCCCCCTAATGGGCTTCGCTATTGGTTGCCTCTACGAGGCTCCGCCTCTGTGCCTGAGAAAGAAAATTTAACTCACCTGCTCCGTACGAGAGGGTAGCACACTCACCTCCCATAAAGCCCCGATGTTGCCAGTGCTCGTCTCCCTTTTTCACTCAGCCTTGAGAGAGTAAAGAACTCATAACGATTTGTGTGCGAAATGGATAAGCTATGCCAACAGTGTGCCTCCCCAATGGTGACCGAGGATCAGCATGACGACTGATTCGTCTGTCTGGGCTTGCGTCACCATGTGGAGGCAGGTTCCTGTGCTGCCTGCGCAGCGCTCCCTCGAGAGGAGCGTGAATGTCGGCAGCAGTTTGTGCGGGCTGCACGCGCCCTCCGGGCTGGCTCAGGGCCAAACCGTGAGCCAGTGGTGACGGTTCGCTCGATCAATCAGCCCTGATCAATGCGTCCATCACAACCAACTCGCTCTTCGGTCCAGGTATCCAGGTTATGGTGGACCGGTTGGAAGCAGCGAGGAAGGCATCGGAGCAGCTGGGCTTGCACATATGCCTGCAATAGCAGCCCCGCAGGCCTAGTTTTTCCCAACCACCGCCAAATCGCTGCCGTCACCGGTCTTCAGACGACCGGTCATCCCTGGCGTTGAATCAACCGGATCCTGAGCCACGACGCCCTCTACCTCAACCTCAGCAGCCTTGCCGGAGCCGCACCAGGGGTGCAGCGTCTGGTCGTGCAGCACCTGGGAAGTTTTTTAATAAAAAAGCGTTACCAGTATGAGGTCTCTGGGTTGTTTTTTTGTATTGCACACACTGATACGCCGGCTGTTTCAGGTGTTGGCACACAAGGTAATCTGGTACCACCTATCTGGGGAAGTGGAACAGTCCTTCCTTCGGCAAAGGGGCTTAGTGAGAGAGACACGGAGCGCGAGGCTCATATTTTCTCTTCACATTCACTAAACTCAAATCCTCGAACCCTCCCTCGGGGGGAGGGGCGTCGCGGGAGGGCCCAGGTTAGCAAAAACCATAAAACAATCAGCTTCGCCCCTTATAAAGTATTACCAGGTTTGGGTGAGATTGTGCGCCCCCTCCCAGGCTGGCTGGACAGAGCATTGCATAAGGGGTGCGCTTTGCAGTTCTAGTGTTGTCCACCCCCATTCAAGGGCATTGTGCGGACAAGGCTCCCCAATTCTACTCTGAGGGAGGTCCTGAAAGAGGAAGTGAACTTGCCTCTACAGAAGGGGGCAGTAGTGCTGGTCCCTCTGTTAGAAGCTCGAGCAGGGTTTTATTCCCGGTGTTTTCTGATCCCCAAAAAATCAGGAGGCCTCAGACCTATTCTGGAACTACGGGAACTGGACACTCACATTGCTCGCAGACCATTCCGGATGCTGAAGGTGAAGTCTCTGCTGGAATGTGTCAGACCTGGCGATTGGATGACGTCAATAGACCTGAAGGACGACGCCTATTTTCATGTCCCAATTCTGCCGTGCCATCAGAAGTTCCTGCGCTTTGCAGTGGGAGATCAAAGTTTCCAATTTTGCCACCTCCCATTTGGGTATTCCCTGGCACCTCGGACCTTCTCCAAATGCGTGGAGGCAGCGTTAGCGCCACTCCGGAGGAAAGGGATTCGGATCTTGACCTATCTGGACGTTTGGCTGATCCCAGCCCACCCCGAGCAGATGGTAACCAGCCACACGGCGCTGGTAATGCAGCATATTACTGAGCTGGGCTTTACCATCAATTATGACAAGAGCACCTTGCAGCCCAGTCAAACAGCACTGTATTTAGGGCTGCAATTGGACTCGCGGTCAATGACTGCATGTCTGTCTGCGGACAGAATAGAGGCGATTCTACCCCAGACCCAGGATATTCAAGATGCAGTATCAGTGCCAGCAATGAGGGTCATGTCATTGCTGGGAATGATGGCTGCTGCCCATTCAGTAGTCCGCCTGGGGCTGCTGCACATGCGAGACCTGCAGCGCTGGTTCATATGCCTTCGTCTGGACCCAAGGCAGGACCAACAGCGAATGCTCCACATACCAATGCGAGTGCGACAGGCACTGACATTCTGGGCCTCACCCATCCGGCTCCGCGAAGGGGTTCGGATGGGGTGCATAGCACACTACATCCAGATATTCACAAATGCCTCCCAAACAGGATGGGGCGGGACTTGCGGCTCTGCTTCTGTCACAGCTACATGGCAGGGGCCCCAGAGCCATGTCAACCATCTGGAATTCATGGCAGTTCAGAAAGTGTTGTATCATTTTGCCCCGCAGTTAGAAGGGAGGCACGTCCTGGTGAGATCGAACAGCACAACAGTAGTGGCCTACTTCAACAGACAGGGGGGCGTCAGGTCGGTAGCCCTACACAGGTTGGCCGCTTCCATTCTAATCTGGGCGGACCGCCATCTATGCTCTCTGAAAGCCAGGCATCTTCCGGGCATCCACAACACCCGGGCAGACGGGCTATCCAGGGGAGCCCTGCTCGAGGAGGATTGGAGCCTCCCACTGACGACTGCAGAGGAGATTTGTAAACTGTTCGGTCGGCCAGTAGCGGATTTGTTTGCAAGCAAGGAGAACACATTGTGCCCTCTTTAGTTCTCATTGAGACCCACCGACGACCCTCCCCTGGGGGTGGATGCGTTGGCTCATCCAGTGTGGCCCGCCGGCCTGCTTTATGCATTCCCACCCCGGCAGCTACTGATGCCATTGTTCCGCAGGGTACGGGAGCAGCGGCTATCCATGATTGTGGTAGGACCGATGAGGCCGAACGCCAGGGGGTTCCCACATCTCATCCAGCTGGCGGTGGCAGGCCCCTGGCGGATTCCGGACCTTCCCTCGACCATGAGGCAGGCTTCAGATGCCGCTCTCGCCCACCCCTCATGGTCTGGAGATTGAAAGGGTGATATTGAGTGAATTGGGCCTGCCCGAGGCGGTGGTGTCCACAATTCAATGTGCACGGGCCCCGTCCACATCCAAGGCTTATGCGGCCTGCTAGCAGATGTTTACGGACTGGTGTCAGGCGAGAGGCCTAGACCCACGTTCATGCCCCCTTCAGGGGGTGTTGGATTTCCTGCAGGCACTCTTCGAGGGGGGCTGTGCAGCTTCCACCCTGGGGGTGTTTGCTGCGGCGGTAGCGGCAGGACACGATGGGTTTGACCGCTTCACGGCCAGGAATCACCCCCTAATAAAGCGGTTTTTAAGAGGAGTTCGCAGAATTAGGCCCCCTGTGCACCGCGAAATTCCGCAATGGGACCTGGACACGGTGTTGGGAGGCCTGGCTGGACCACCCTTTGAGCCTCTGGACCAAGCAGACCTGCACTTGTTGTCTATTAAGACGGCCCTCCTCTTGGCTTTGGCGTCGGCCAGGAGGGTAATTGAACTGAGTGCCCTTTCTGTGCACCCGTCTTGTCTGACCCTAAGACAGGATTTAGGTCAGTGCAGCTGCGTCCAAACCTATCACTCTGCCCGAAAGTCATTACGACTGCCTTTAAATCATCAGTCCTTCGGCTTCAGGCCCTCTGCCCACCTCCTCATGCTACCAGCGAGCAGGAAAAGATACGCAGGCTGTGCCCAGTGCGCATGCTCAGTGCTTACTTGGAGCGAAACGCGAGCCTCAGGAAGAGGAATCAGCTGTTTGTGAGTTATGGCGGGCAGGCTCAGGGGGCCCCTCTGTCAACACAACGCCTCGCCCACTGGATCTGTGATGCGATCTGCAGGGCCTATTCAGCGGCGGGTCTGGTGGCCCCGGCAGGACTGACCGGAGAGAACCCCTTCCAGCAGTAGCTGTGGTTATGTTGGTACCATAGTCTGGGTGTGGCACTCAGGCGTTGCCCACCTGGGAGTATGAGGCAGACATGGGGGAACGCTATCAGAGGAATTCCCCTTTTCAAGTGGCGGCTGATGTCGGTGGTACCACAGCCTGACGCGAGGCACTCTGGCAGTGCCCGCCTACAGGTGCGAAGCTTGTTATTGGAATGACAACGGTCAGGCCCTTCCCTTTTCCCTGGGAGGGGCCTGATACGGAAGGGTCCCCTCCCAGCATCGGTAATGGTTTGGGTGCTACTTTGCCACCACCTGGGGCGGGGTACGCAGTCTGGCTATGTGCGCCCCAGGGTGTGGACAGGTTTCGCTTGGTTGCGAGAGGATCTGCGTGGCCATGGTCCACCTGGGAATACATCCATCCCTAATGGCCTTCGTCTTAGGTGTAACCAATAGCGAAGCCCATTAGAGGGCGGAGCACGTACGAAATAGAACTAGTAGTTACCCTGGATGTAACTTCAGTTCTATGAGTATGCGCGTAGTCCTCTAATAACCTGCCTAGGTGGTCCTGAGTATGGGATGCTGAGTTCCAAAGGGAGACGTGCATTGGCAATACTGGCTTTAACGAAGGTGAGTATGCTACCACCTCCTACGGAGCAGGTGATTCAATTTTCTTTATCAGGCGCCAAGGTGGAGCCTCGTAGGGGTACCCATTAGCGAAGCTTGTTAGAGGGCTACGCACGAAGGGGAGAGCGGGGCGGGTTGGGCCACTTTTTTCATTACACTTATTTATTTTAAAACTATGCATACATACATATATTTAACACTATGCATATTTACATACATCTGTTTGCTACAAATAGACTCCAAAAGTAGACTCCCAGTCCTTTCCAATTTCATACAGTTTTACTGAAAGTGGCGGGTGTGCAAATGTCCTAACCTGCCCCATGAGTGGGGTGCGTTGGGCCAGTGCTGTATATTACCTTAAAAACAATAGAAAATAACAATACATTTTCTCAAAAACATGTTGTCTACCTGCCGCCTGTAAGGGCCTCCTCCTACTTACGTAACGTGCCAGAGAGGTCTTACTGGTGGGATAAGATTTTGCCACCCCACGAACTGTCATGCCTCTCTCAACATCCCTTGCTGCTCTTTCTAAGATCTGCCTAGATACTCCTCTCTCACTGGTGCGGTTTCTATTTCGCATGCTGACAATAAAGAAAATTGCTATTCCTTCATTCATTTAAGGTTGGGGGGGGCGTGTCGGGACACAGTGTCCCAAAGCGCCCCACCTACATTAGACTGCATATTTGGCTGGCTGTCACTCACTGCTAGTTAGCATGAGACATTAAAACTATTCTATCTTGTTGCCATTAGACTTCTTATTAAAACGGTGTATGTTTGGATTTTGTGACATGTATATAAAAGGCGGACATAGAAAAAAATTCCCAGCGAGAATATTTACTTACATGGGATAAAAAACGTCAATTGCCAATAAAATTTGCATAATCTTCCTGCCTTCTACTGGGTTGAGCTGAAATCACTTTGAGTGTTTGTTCACAAAAATACGTTTGTGTTGTAATAATGGATTATCTCAAAATCGTTGTTTCCCAATGCTCCCCGTGGCTTAACCCGCCCCGCTCTCCCCTACTCATAGAACTGGAGTTACATCCAGGCTAACTATTAGTTCTGTCATTTTCATAATTAACAAAAGGTTCTCTCCGAGAGCACTCCACGCTTAATCAGGGAGAACAAGCAGCACCTGTTAAGATGAAAATCATTCATCTGGACACGTGTTTGCTGCATTTAAATCAGAGGTGGGCAGCGAGGGCCGTATCTGTCCCTGGTTTTCACACCAACGTCTGGTCTTTAATTAGTTGATTGTCTCAATTAGCCAAACCATTTATGAAATCTGACGTTTCATGCGCATTTCTTTAAATTATCATGAAACTACAAAGACTAGTCTTGTCTCCCTTCATAAAACATTTTCCTTTGATCGGATCATTGTGAAAATCTATGTTTGTGCATGCAATCAATCAACTCAATTAGTCAGGGTAATTGATAGGAATAAAAACCTGCATACACACCGGCCCTCCAGGACCATGATTGCCCACCCCTGATTTAAATCGACGTTGTTAATAATTGTATACCTCTCGACTGTCACGCCAGTAGCTTGAGCCGCACGCTTTTAATAGCCTATTTAGCAGCAGAGAGCCACATTTTTTTATCAACCCATGCAATACCGAGAGTGAAAGGCGATATTTCATTACAATGCGGACCAGTTCAATGGAGGCGAAGCATTAGCCTTTTAATGAGCACATTATTTCTCTCCGCTGAATTAAGCTGATGATTGCATCACTGTTAGATCACATATGGAGATAAACCGAGTCTTCAATTGCCAATAAAGATAATTGGAAAACGCCTCAATGAAGGAAAATGATCAAGAACTAGCCAGGACTAATTGTTGTCATAAAGGAAGTATCTGTGTCCCTTCCAATTTCCAGTTTGATTTGCGCGTCTGGATGCTGGTCCATGCAGCAGTCTTCTTTTCGCTGTACTTCGCATCAGCCTTCCTGTTACAAATGACACCTGTCCCTGCTTTGGCAGTCTCTATGTAGGTCCGCCTCATCCGACATTAAATTTTCACGACGGTGTTTTTTGTCCATAATTTGGCTTCTACAGGTGGTCGAGACACACTGCTAAATGTACATTTACTTCTCCTAATGCATTATGCAAGTAACAGGCCGAACAATAAAACGTGGTCAACTCCGACTGACCGCTTGATTTCCCGAGTACAGCTAAACATCTGCTTACCTAGGGTGAGAGTAGTAAAATATGAAATTTTTTTTGTAATGAGCGCATAAAACTCAAGTTTAGCAATGCGCGAACAAATGTGTTTTAACTTGGTTCTAGCTCTATACGCGCAAGAACTTCGCGGTCAAGCTGATCGCAAGTGACGTGATGCCATGGGGGGCAAAAGAAAATTATTCCATAAGGAACAATTGAAAAAGACACTATAATAGATCCGTGAATAAATTTTTTCACTATGGCAAATAATCAATATATAATCAGTTGATTTATCTCTTACAAATTGTCGGTGCCTTTTTCCGCGTGTTATGGTCCCAATTTGTTATGACATTAACGACAGCAAAGGATGACAGACAAAAATTTTAAAACTAAAACACATTTAATTAAACAAAGGCAACTAACAACAAACTACTCTACTCTACAGACCAAGATTGATTATATACAAAAACAGAAATATTTACAGTCCCTTTGGTTGGGTTGCTTGGTGATGTTCCCGGTGAGGAAAATGCTCCAACACAGGCAAAAATCCACAAAAAGCTTCACAGGTCATGAAAAGAGTGACAGGTCTGGTCACATGTATCCTTCTCCTTGCAATTTCTCCTACTCCTTTACTGTCTCAATTTTACTCTTTATATACTCTTTTGCAGACCCCTCCCACCTTTTAGGCTTTTTTTTTTATTTTTCTCTGGGACTTGTCCCAGACATGCCTAAAACATGCCCAAACCTATCTCCAGTCTGGGCTTAACACAAAAAAGGTAAATACTGCCATCTAGTGGCCTCTATTCACATTACACACGGCAGAGACTAATTTTTTATATTAATTCAAGCTACGCGAACACCAAGGGGACCATTCTCGTAAGCTGTAGCTACTGCTGCGGCTCTCTGCATGTAGCACCGGTCGGGAGATTCCATGCTTTCGGCTTATGTCATTACCACGTCGGTGAAGTGAGCAGGTGTAACGACACCAGTGTTTTCAGTTATTGTATTTGATGAATGGCTTTGTTACAAAGCGACTCGACTGCTTCACCTGTCTTTCATGTAACATTACAGAATAAACAGTGAGGTAGCAAAGGCTGTTGTTTGGTTAACTTGGGTTGGATGACGGGCATGTATTCGGTAACTATTGAAGGTCACGTCCTATAAGCGTGCATGTAGCTAACACTTGCTTTGCTTTTTTCGTAGAATAAAATGTTCAAGATGCACCTAAGCTGAGTTGTTTATTACCATTACTTTGAATATCTTACATTGATTCACAGTACTGCGTTTTGCTGCTTTATGTATTATATTGAGGGCTGACTGCAATGAACAGCTTTGTCCGGATCTTATGTATTGGGCATAATTGTTTATTGCAATCAGCCCTCGATATGCTGGCTTTCGGTTCAGTAGTACCAGTTCTATTAATACATCCATGGATTCATCAGCGTTGACAAGGCTTTTTGATACACTGTGGCTGCCGTAGTTGCAATAGGTGTTTAAAAAAGTGAGCCGCCACAGTGCATTATTTGTTTGAATGTAATACACGATTCCAACGCCGGATGGGAGTAATTCTTACACAATGTCCCTTTAAAGATCAATGGTATTTCAATGTTAATTAATTAAAAAGAACATTGTTTCAATGTTGAGATTTCAACCTAACCATAGATCAAAATGCTTTCATTGACTTTTCAACATTAGTATCATCACCCCGTCAACCAGGAATTGATGCTAAATCAATTATAATTATAACTTTAAATCAATATTGTTTCAACGTCGCTGTATCGACGTTGGGTTTCATCGCTATTGGAACAGTGATTCAACATTGATTTAGCATTGATATTTCAATGTCAACCACTCTGATGATTCAGATGGAATATCAACATTGTTTCTATGTAGTCATGCTATCTGGGTGGCTATCGTGTTCCTTTGATATGTGTGCTATAGCCAAATTACTCATTAGATAATATAGCCATCTAGCAAGCTAGCTAATGTTAACTGCAGTCAATCTTTGTGATATGATTTGGTTTTGCCCCAACTTTGCTAACTTAGCTAGCTGTAATAGGCATGAAATTCTTTGATATATTTTGCGGCACTTCTGTGCATCCGAACTCTGCTTTGGGATTTTTTCGACATGTAAGCTAATTTGCAAGCTGCCTAGCTCAAGAGCGATTACTGTTAAGGCAAGCTAGCTTGTGAAGTTATTTACAATTACAAATATAAGATATAGATCTATAGATCTGAGCAGCAAAGGCAATTTTGACAAAATTCGGACTAGAGCCCAAATACAGAGTGAGAGTACAATCCAAAAGTACAGTTTATTGATTGTAATATGACAGTGACGGCAGGACAAAGCCCAGAGGAGAATAATACAGCTCAGTTCAGATGGTACAGGCTTGGGTGCAAGAGGCGTGTCCATGCCCAGTCAGTGGGATTCTAGGACAGGTGCTGGATGGAGTGCACACTTTGTTACATGGCAGGACTGAGGTGTTTGGCAGAAGCACAGGCTCTATCTTGCTTGCCTCAGAAGGCTTAGGAGGTGTTCCTCATAAAATGGATGGAAAAACAGACTGAACAATGATTAATAGGACTGCAGTCTCAATCCTGGAGGCTGAAAGTAAGGCTTGGAAGCTTGTTACCATAAATAGAACGAGGAAGGGAATGTCCTTATTTAACTATCATTAATGATTACAAATATTTCTGAAGATAAAAAACTTTTGCTCGTATGATATTGATTGGTTGCTTAACAGGCATACAGCAAGTGACAATCCAGCAACTTGCACTCTCATAGTAAGGAATATACAGTATATACACAAATATACGTGAGGAAATAGGAAACGTGAATGCATAACAGTTGGCAAGGAAGGCTCACAGGACATACACCAATCAAAGGAGACACACAAGCTGCTGGATGAGAGGAGACACGGATGGGATTCACACAAGGGTGGTGACACAAATTATTCAAATCTGTTGGCTATAGGCCGACAACATGCATTTTAAAATGTCTATTCAATGTTATGGTCAACAATTGTTCAGTTTTTTCCAGTGGTGGAAATTTCAGAGGTCACAATGTTTTGCCAAGTGCACCTTCCTCCTCAGTCAGTTCAAACTTGTATTAAATTCAGGAGTTTGGAACCAAAAAACTGGGGGTTTTACTTTTTCAACCTGTTTATTATTATTATTATTATTATTATTATTATTATTATTATTATTATGGTTTTCATATATTTATTTATTTAGCTATTTTTAGTATGAAATTGGAATTTTGGGCGATTTGAGATAGTTTTTTATTGCTTCTTAATTCGAGCTGCGGTGCTTTGGAATATCTGGATTTTGATTTCTGCAGCGCTGTGTTTAGCCCGGTTGTTTTGTGTCTTGATGCTTCATATCAAAACAATAGCCCTACTAATACAACTCTCTCCAAAATAAGAATTAATGAGGTCTAGAGTGGGCATATTATGCCAATTATGGTCACGCCCGCTAAGCCTCCGAGACTTCTGATCCCTCCACGCGCCTTTGAAAATGTGGCGCCCAGCTCGAGACGGGCCACTACGCGTTCGGCGATGACCTCTGCAGTATACGGCCGTTGACTAATTGATGTCTGTTCTGGAAAAAGGAGTCCAAAATTCTATAAATAAAACAGGAATCGTTCTCTCTCCAGTATTACCTCTTGATAGCTTTGGAAATGTTATAATGTTCCTATTCAACATAACTTTGGCAACGGTGATAACATTTCTCAACCTTTCTGTATTTCTATCGATTATAATAAACAGGGCTCTACGTAGAGACAACCAGTTTATGTACATGCTCAGTACATGTTTCAGTGACATCTGTTCAGGCGTGTCTTACTACTATGTGGGTGTACTTGATGTCAGTGACCATAATGAGTCGCCTACAAGAACCTATCAAATCGTACCAGCATTCTTGTTTCTTTCTTTTATGGCTGTCTTGGCGGCACAAGCCGACAGATACCACGCTGTTTCTGCACCATTCAAATACTCAGAGAGAATGACCCGAAACCGAACTCTTTTGGTTATTTTCTCGTACTGGGTGTACGCTTTTGTCATTGTAGGAGTGAACAACCTTGCAATTGACGGGGTCGTATTAAAAATAAGGGGCATTGCAATGTTTGTGGGAAACATTACCATCGTTACCATAATGATAGGACTCAACATTAGATTGTTCTTAATCGCCAAGTATCAACTTGAAAAGGACCCACCGTCCGTAGAGAGGGAACAAAAGCGGTCGTCAGTATACCTCGTTATAGTGGTAGCCGCATTTTTCCTATGTGCTTGGTTGCCGATATTCATTCACTTAATGGTGTGCAGCCTCTTCGGGAGAACCTGCTACACGTTCAAAAACGAGGGCACAGACCCTCTGAGAATTTTGCCGCGAGTAAATGCCGCCCTCACGCCGGTGCTGTACGCTCGAGGCTGCACGCCCCTGAGGCGATCGCTGTTTGTCAGTTTGGAAAGGGTTCAGCGCATAACGAAGGTAAGAGACATAGCATAAAATTGAGGCCGTGCCCCTACAAAAACAACCACACACACACACACACACACACACACACACACAAAAGTATTTGCCCCTTCCTGATTTCTTACTTTTTTGCATATTTTTCACACATATTTCAGATCATCAAACAAAATTTCAATATAAGAAAAAGATAACCCAAGTAAATACAAAGTGCAGTGTTTTTAAATGATGATTTCATTTTTGAGGCAAAAAGCTGTCCAAACCGACCTGGCCCTATGTGAAAAAGTATCGCGCCCCCGTTAAATCATGAATAAACTGTGATTAATCACATTTTTTGAGTCCAGTTTCACAAGCCACACCTAGGCCTGATTACTGCCAGACCTGTTGAATCAAGAAATCACTTGAATAGAACCTGTCTGACAAAGTGAAGTAGACTAAAAGAAAAAGAAAAAAATAGGCATGCAATGCACGGAATACCCCTCAGCCCGATGTCGAAGTTTTTGGAGACGCCCGCCCGCCCAACCGCTTGAGGGCTGAGGGGTAAAAAGCAACATGTCATGCTGCGAACTAAAGAAATTCAAAAACAGATGAGAAACAAAGTAATACACATTTATCAGTCTGGAAAGGGTTGCAAAGCCATTTCTAAGGCTTTGGGACTCCGGCGAATCACGATGAGAGCCATTATCCACAGATGGAGAAAACAGTGGTGAACTTTCCCAGGAGTGGCCGGCCTACCAAAATTACTCCAAGAGCGCATCAACTTATCATCTAGGGGGTCACAAAAAACCCATAACACTTGAACTGCAGGCCTCACTTGCCTCAGTTAGTCAGTGTTCATGATTCAGCAATAAGATAGAGACTGGGCAAAAAATGTCATCCATGGGAGAGTTCCAAGGCGAAAACCACTGCTGACCAAAAAGAACAAGAACAGGCTCGTCTCACATTTGCCAAAATACATCTTGATGATCAAGACTTTTGCGAAAAATATTCTGTGGAATGATGAGTCATAAATTGAACTTTTTTGAAGGTGTGCGTCCCATTACATCAGATGTAAAGCTAACACAGCATTTCATAAAAAGAAAATCATACCAAAAGTCAAAACAGTGGTGGTAGTGTGATGGTTTGGGGCTGCTTTGCTGCTTCAGGACCTGAACGGCTTGTCATAATTGAGGGAATTATGAATTCTGCCCTCTACCAGAAAATCCTGAGGGAGAATGTGCAACTCTCAGATTGTGATCTTGAGCTCAAGTGCACTTGGGTTATGCAGCTGGACAATGATCTGAAACACACCAGCAAGTCCACCTCTGAATGGCTTTAAAAAACAAAATGAAGATTTTGTCAAAGTCTGGGCTTAAATCCTATTGAGATGCAGTGGCATGACCTTAACCAGGCCATTCATGCTAAAAACCCCTCCAATGTGGCCGAATTAAAATAATTCTGCAAAGAGTGGGCTAAAATTCTTCCACAGTGATGTGAAAGACTCATTGCAAATGTTTGATTGCAGTTGTCGCCGAGGGTGGCACAACCAGTTATTAGGATTTAGGAGCCAATTAATTTCACATAGGGCCAGGTAGGTTTCCCCCCCCCTCAATAAATGAAATCCAAAATTCAATTTTTAAATGAAGTCAGGTTCTTTTTCTTGTGTTAACATTTGTGTGATGATCTGAAATGTGTGAAAAATATGCAAAAATAAGAAATCAGGAAGGGAGCAAATACCTTTTCATAGTACTGTATATATATATATTAAAAAAATGGATTACAATGTCAAAACACCTAATTACTGCATTTACAGTTTTGTTTATACTTACAGAATTTTTGCAAAACTCCAGTGGTGCAGATAGAACTGGGAACTGGGGGGGGGGGGGGGGGGGGGCACAGAAACAGTTTAACTGCCGAGTGCCACTTTTTAATCAACCCACGCAATACCAAGTGAAAGGCGATATTACATTAGAATGCGGACCGTTAGATCGCATATGGAGAGAAACCGTGTCTTCAGTTGCCAATAAAGATAATTGGAAAACGCGTCATTGAAGGAAAATGATTGAGCACTAGCCAGGACTAATTGTTGTCAAGGACGTGTCTGTGTCCCCCCAAATTCTATCTGCACCACTGCCAAACTCTGCGCACATAAGCCAAATTAGACACAGCAGTTGGAGATAAACACCTCACTTCATACCATAAAAACCTACCAATCCTTTTTCTAAATGGAATTTTTACAAGATGGTGCACATGTGGCCCACATGAATTATTCTTTCAAAGGAAGAACTCTGATGGACTTAATACAAACATTTGTCTTTTGGACTTTATATCCCTTTATAATTTTCCCCATACAGACTTCTGTCAAAGATTGTTCCAGTACTGTACAGTGACCGACGCTTCAATGAACACAAAATAGAAGACTCCAAAACATGCATACTTTTGCAATTACAGGTTTTTACTTGTTTGGCTGTTGAAGTTGTAAACACACAAAGTAGAATTACAATACAGGAATGAAAACAATTTATTATGCTGTATAGAGATGAGCCTGCCTTAGGTCTATTTGTAGCGCTAAGGCCAAGAATAATTTTGTTCAGTTTCCTTCATGAATGGGGCAAGGTTACGGTCAAAAGTTGTGCGCGTGTACACAAAAATCGTGCTCGTATTAAAAATGTGCCTGTTAGTCTATAGTTGTGTAAAGAACGTACAGAGACTCCAATCGCGGTTCAAGCTCGGAAGAGCATGTTTTATTCACATTACCGCTGCTAATGGTCAGACAGAAACAGGTCAATTGCCAGAAATCAGGAATTACAGAAACGCTCAATCTTAGTCAGGGACAGGCAAAATGTCAAAAAACCAGAAAATCAGTCAGCACAGAATACGGAAACAAAGGGAAACTAACATAAGGGAATGGGGAAAAGGGAAAGGGGAATTGGAAGGGAAGAGGGAGACACAGAAATAAACTAAACAGTCAAAGTATAAAGGAAACTGGGGAAAACGGGAGACTCTCAAACTCGCCACACTCACTCGACGAAATACAATCAATAACTAGAGTACAGAAAATCACAAAGGACAAAAACTCTCAATAATAGCAAAAACACACTGAGGAAAAAGCGCAGCGACGGAACGACCAGGCAGAGCAAGGAACGGTCACGAATCGACAAAGACAAGCGGAAAAGTGGGGTCTTTATAAACAAACTCATTAGAGTGTTTAGCCCAAGAAATGAAGGACAGCTGAGAGGAGGCAGAATCTAGAACAGCAAAGGAAAGTGATAGGACAGATTGAACAAGTAGGTGTGCCCTGCTTCTTCAAACTAACTAATCACCGTGCCTAACTACTCTGCTCTAATGTGTAGTCCTACCCATTTCTAATCACCAGTGCCTCAGCTAAACTATTCTCAGGTGCAGACAGTTAACAAGCACAGGAAGAAGGAAGCAGGAAGTACCCAACCAGAAAAGACAGGGGAAAAGACTGTGGGCGCATCTCAAAGCATAGGCCGCATCCTTTGAAGGCTGCATTTTTAGGGGTCGTCACTTAATTCCATCTGCCGAAGTGACGTGACGTCATTTCATCTCCGTTAAACAGCTTTGGTTTGAGTGAGTTTTCACTGGTTTACCCAACCTTAACCTTAACTCTAACCATTAACCCAAAACCTACCGCTAAATTTCATCTTTTCCTTACCCTGAATGTCAGTTTAGCGGATGGAAGAAAGTGTCGACCCCTAAAAATGCAGCCTTCAAAGGATGCAGCCTAGGCTTTGAGAAACGGCCAGTGAATGGAAACAAGACACGACACTTAGACACACAAGGGAGCGAGTGACAAAAGACAAGCATTCATGAAACATGAACAATCACTCTAGAAGTAAATCTAACACAAAGAAACAAATAATTCTAAACATCATGAAACTGAAAACATACAAAAACAAAGCATAAATACTTAATTAATAAGTTGTGCATAAATAAAAAATGTATAAACTCTTTTTTAAGTCAAATCACGCATAGATTATGCATTGTTTAAATTCTCTGTGAGAATACAACTCATAAAGTTACAACTTCACTAAATTACAAATACGGATTGCAGTTTACAGACATCACTTTCTTCAGAATGAATACGATTCTGAACAGCATGAAATAACTGTCAAAACTACCTCACAAGGTCACGGGCATTATGTATCGAGTGGAAGATAACATCGATTCTACAAACTGCGCATGTGTCAGAAACGATTTGGATTTACTCAATGTTGATACAACTGTTTCAAAGGTTTACTGGCACTTTCAGCACGCGATGGTAAGCATAGCTGAGTTCAATGATAACTAGCATGCCAGATATTTCAAACTATTGGAATCAATATTTATCCACACAATACCCACAACAGGACACATAAACCAATGCCAACTAGCTAGAGAACAGAACAGACACGATTACATTCAATTCTTTCATCCACAGTGATGTCACAAATGAAATCCGTGAATTTGAGTTAGCCACTTGTCATTACTCAAAACCGGCGGCTCAAAAGTTGAGTGCGAAGAGTTTAACAACACCCCCAATAACTTTATCCTCGAATGTTTATTATGCAGAGGGAGGGGAAGGGACGTTTCTCCCATTTCTTCATTTGCTTTGGGTTTTAATCATCCCGTGGAAATGGAGGATCTAAGTTATCAATTCAGTAATTAACTAATGTAATCGTCATGAGTTTCAGACAGGACAGAGGACTGACAGGTGACTATCAATGAGTATCAGCTGACAGCACAATTATTCCTTGCATTATTAAAAGCAGCATAATGTTCAGTGAGGCATCTTAGAAAATCCACCTGTACTAATTATAATTTATCTGCTCATAATTTTTATGCACATCTGCCCTTATCACTAAAGACCAATACATACATTCAAAACAACTTTTTGCATGCAAAAGATATAAATTTCTCTTGGCCTGCATGTACAGTAGTATTTTTAGGAAGAGCTCATTACACACTATATATCAAGACAGAACAAAACACATTAACATCTAAACTTATATAGTTATACACATTTTCTGTATATCTTTTTATTTAGCTCTTATGTACTACAATTACTTCATGAAAAAGAAGTCTTGAATAAACTCAGAAACATGAATAGAATGTGAAATAGTTTGTCTGGGCCCTCTCCTCCATGTTGTCCTTGTACATAATCTCTACCATGGTTTGCTGTGCTGTGTGGGGATGCTCCAATCGCTGCGGGGTTGAGTACAAATGTACAGTTTGTAGGCTCAATTCAGCTGGAGAAATCTAACAATCATTCAAAATTACAACAACAACAAGAGCCATCTGGCAATGGCGTATCCCCCCAGCTCCCCACATTCATGGATTAACTGCTCAAGAAATTCCTAAATACCAAAAGGCACATCTACAAATGTCACCTGACCTACATGTCAAATTTCGTGAAGAAATACTGAACGGTTTTGAAGCTATGCTCCGGACAAAAGAATGTTTACAGACGGACAGACAGACTGATGGACAGAACGATAGCTATATCCCCCGCATTATATGCCGGGGGGAAAAAATGTGATGTGATCATATTTAAACACTGCACATGCATTTTTTCACAACCAAAGACCACACGATTTGGAAGCTTATTGTCCAGTTTATTAAAAGTAAGGAATGGGGAGAGGCTTGTATAGCTTAGGAAGTTAAGACTCAGGGTGCAGGGTGAGAGTGATCTGTCTCATTGCAGGAAGTTCTCTGGCTCTTATTGATTCACTTGCACTTCTTCTGAGAGAGAGAGAGAGAGAGAGGGGGAGAAAAAGACAGGAGAAAAGGTTAAACACACCGATATGGGCTTGGATGGGAAATGGTGCTGAGAGATGAGGCTGGTCTTTGTTTCCCAACTTAGCTTATGGAACTTAAGTAGTTGCAATCAGCTATGCTGCTGATGCTTAAGGAAGTATGATGACTGGCATCAGTAACATGTAACAGGAATTAGTATAAAGATGGATGATGTTCTTCGCAGTCTTTCAGACAAGTAATACAGTACAGCTCAATATTTATACTATTCAGTATGACTCTCCACTCAGTCTTCTATGCTTAATTTTCCAAATTGTTTACCCTATTTGGCCAATACTTTCTGTTTTCAATTTTCTATTTGGTCCTCCAGCTTCCCTCTCCCTTAACCATCAATCCAAAATTAGCAAAATGAGCAGCGACATACTATTGACAAGTAATAGTCAATAGAATCTCAAATCCTAAAAGCTCTAACTATAGGTGACGTTTTAGCTAAGTGAATAACAGTAAAGAAATTAGCTCATACAATCAATATTCATAGCGATGTATCACAGAAACTGAGGACTTCTGCTTTAACATTGTGTAGCGTTAACTTTATCATAATAGCTAACGTTAGCTACCTTGTACTCAAAGAGAACCTCAGTACACCACCTCCACCACTATAGCCAGTGTGATGTTATATTTACGTTAATTCTCTAACATTTCACTCCTGCACCCCGCTCCGCAAAAACATCACTTTAAGAAGCCTTTTTCTCCAATATCGCGTCATTGGATGAAATAAAACCGAGAGAACAGTTTTCCATTATGCTGCTGCTCATGCTTAGCGCTAATAACTGTGTCGCTAACTGTACCTAGCTAGTATACTAGCCTAATTTTCTGCCCTTAAACATTCAATATATCTTGAATTGTACAGGGGATAATCCAGGAAAATGCTTTACTGTACGTGTTAATTTAATTCAGATGTGCTGCCAATTTACAGTCTAATTCTTTAATCGTCTTACCTTTTGGAAGATCATGAACGGGTCCATTCCACTTCATTTCAGCTGCTGGACTAGTAGTCTTCGTCGCTAACTTCCAGGAACTATTGGGAGACTCCACGACCCGCCGTTACCGTAAAAAATTGGTCTGGAGTGAACGGAGTTGACGCGACTCTCACTCTACATGGTTCTGCAGTTCAATATCGACACTAGGCTGTGCGCCGTGTTGAGTAACATTATACCGGCTAACTACACTGAGCACAAAGAAACCGATTAAGTTGCGTAACTAGAAACAAAGGCTATCAACGAAAGAAAAGTGTTGTGATTCCGTCTTTGCCATGCCTTGTCCCATGATTTATGTCCATGCTCAAGTTTTGTGCCTGGCCTTGCCATGTTTATGTTTGATTCATGTGTTTAGTGACCTCTGCTGCTTCTAACCATTCTTAAGATTATGTTTTGTCTTATTGGTATTTTGGATTCTGGTTTATTATCATGTTTTAGTTTCCATAGTCCCCTTGGCATGTTTTCTTGTCATAGCCACGTATCAGTTTCCCGAGCCATGTTTATTTCTATGCTTTGCACTTTGTCTCCCCAGTCTTGTCAGGTGTGTATCTTTGCTCGCGGTCCCTTGTCTTGCGTGCCACTTATTCAGGTGATTTATTGGTTTCTGGGTTTCAATCTTCTTTCATTATCTCGTGTTCTTCCTTCCTCTTACCTTACTATCTTACTAACACATACGAACAGTTTATTGTTTTCGCTGATTACTAACCCACACTAACCTTGTATATTTTGACTAACTTACTAACAAGCACTCGGGAATGAATAGCTGCACTTACTAATTGACAAACGATCTCTCAGCAGTTGCCCTATTCTAGTCTCCGCCTCCTTGCCTTTCCCTAATTATCTCTGCTGTGATTTTCTGTGGATCTCTACAAATACTTTGTGCTTTCCTTTCTCTAATCCATACACTTTAGTACTCCTTAACCAGAGCTGTTCTGTTCATAGGTTTGTCTTGTGATCCCTGTCTGCGTTTTGGCTACAGCCAAATTCATGTAATTAGTTTACTCCTAATGTGTCTCTCCCTGATTATTGTTACCATTGATTGCACCTGTTCTCCCTGGTCATATGTTCTCCCCGGATGTAAATAAGATGTCTGTTTGATTCACTTCCTTTGTCAGCTTGTTCTTCCTTGTTTCCTGTGCCATGCTTCTCTCGCCTTGATTCATAGTGATTTATCTTTCTGACTGGACCGTCCTTGATATCGAGCTTTGCCTATTCCCTGTACTGTTACCGCATTCTTGTTTTTTAACCTCTTTTTGTCTGACAACGATTTTTGTGATTGGTGCCCTGAGTATGACTCTGGATTTCGCTAGTGATGGTCAAATGAAGCCTCATGAATCACTGAGGCTTTCCAGCCCATTGCTTCACCAAAAGGCTCAGTACTCGAGGCCTCAATGAAATATTGAATGCTGCCATTTGCTGGGCAAAACGACATATGACAGTCAATGAACAGTACCATGACCTCAGCGGAAATGTATGAAAAACTTTTGTGTGCAGTAACAATAAACAATGGATATATTTCTGTAGCATGTGCATGTGTAAGTAGCTATATTTGTTCATAATTAAAATAAAAACAATCACGATACTTTGCTTTTTTAAATAAATTTTTAATCAAAAACACAAGTACGGGAGTGACATTATTGAAAAAAACGAAATAACTGACACTCTCGCGTCAATGTCCAACAATGGGGAAAATAATAATATGTAACTCACTACACCTTTCTCCATCTTACACAAGCGCCGACAACACCCACAGATTGGCGCAAGATTCGAAGCATATTTATGAGGAGGTGATACGTTGAACGAACCAATGACGTACTCTCCACAAACCGAGGCCTCGTTTGTCATCAGTCACGTGATTTTTACGGTAACGACGCAAGCCTCGAATCGGGGCTTCATCGGGCACGCCCCTTTTTTCCTAACACAGGCTCCGGCGCCTCGCTTCAAATGTCACATCACTAGATTTCGCTCCTTGGACTCTGTTTTTGGATTGCGGACTTTGTACTGTTGCCAGCTCTGTTGGGAGGTTTCCCCGTTCAGAAATAAATCCTCCTTTTGCATTTTACTGGAGTTTGCTCTTGGTTCATTTCGTGAAAACCTCACATAAAGCCGCTTCATTTTCAACTCCATTATATTTTGCGAATATCATGTTAGAACAAGCAAAAAGAGGTTAACATTACCTGATTGCTTGCTGTGTCCGCATCGTCTGCCATCTTGGAGTCATGAAATTGAACCCACGGACGAATTTCTGACATATGCGCGGTTTGTAGAATCGATGGTTATCTTCCACTCAATACATAATGCACGTGACCTTGTGACGTAGTTTTGAGTGTTATTTCACGCTATTCAGGTTCGTATTCATTGTGAAGAAAGTGACGTCCGTAAACTGCAATCCGTATTTGTAATTTAGTGAAGTTGTAACTCTATGAGTTGTATTCTCACAGAGAATTTATACAATGCATAATCTATGTGTGATTTGACTGAAGAGTTTACTTATTTATTTATGCACAACTATAGGCTAACATGCACACATTTTTAATACGTGCACATTCTTTATGTGTACAAGCACAAAACTTTTGACAGTAACCTCACCCCATATGTTTGACATCAAAAGAAAAAAAAAAAGTGTGCCGTGCTTTGCTGGAAGAGCTTGCAGAATTGTGAGCGAAGTGCACAGCAGAAAATGTGTTTGTACATTTGGTGCTTTAGTTTAAAGCACGGTCACAAAAGTTGAGATCTTAATGGTTCAGTCTAAGCATTCACTTTCAGTGTGTCAACCATTGGCAAAGACTGTAACTGCTGCCAATGTCTCATTAAGCTACAGCTCTGAGTGGTCAGGTGACCCAACCTGCAATGTGATAATGAGAAAGGCTAGCAACATTGAGCATATGACAGCTTTCAGACCTTTTTCAAAGAATTTCTGTTCTGGAATCAATACTTATTAAAAAAAAAATCTTGTTGCTCTAGAACTCCATTGTTCAATTGTTACACCAAGAATATAATGATCGTTTGAGGGCATGTGGATTACATACTTTGATCTGGCACTCTTTAGAGTCAAATAATAATAATAATAATAATAATAATAAAAAAACGCAGAGGTGGACAATCCAGGTTCAGAAAGCAAGTCCTCCCCAGTATTTAGTTCCAACCTCCTGGATTTACTAAATAAAACAGCCCTTCAGACCAGAGGTTGGACTACTCAAGAAAATCAGCTGGTTGAGTTGATGGGAAGTAAAACATGGTGGGACTTTTACTCTCTGACCCCTGGAATGTCCACCTCTGTATACAACCCAGAAATAGTTGGAACAAAGTGTAAATTGTGAATAAAATCAAAGCACAATGAATTTCAAATCACACCAGCCAGCATTTTATTCACAATAGAACAGATATCATAGGAAATGTTGAAACTGAGAGATTTTACCATTATCCAAAAAATGAGCTGATTTCAAATTTGATGGCTGCTACAGGTCCCAAAAAAGTTGGGACAGGGGCCTGTTTATCATGGTGTAGAATCCCCTCTTCTTTTTAACAGAATGGAGCTGTCTGGGCATTGAGGAGACAAGTTTCTTGAGTTTAGCCATTGGAATTCAATCCCACTCTTGTTTAATACAGGCTGCCAGCTGCTGGAGAGTTTTTGGTCTCCTTTGACGGACTTTGTTTAATTATGCGCCAAATGTTCTCAATCGCTGAAAGATCAGGACTGCAGGCAGGCCAGTTCAGCACATGGACTCTTCTACTACGAAGCAATACTGTTGTAATAGCTGCAGTATGTGGTTTTGCATTGTCCTACTGAAATACACAAGGCCTTCCCTGGAATAGACGTCATCTAGGGGAGGGGAGCATATGTTGCTCTAAAACCTTTATATACCTTTCAGCATTTAAAACATGCAAGTGTCCCACACCATATGCACTAATCCATCCCCATACCATCAGAGATGCCGGCTTTTGAACGCTGATAACAGGAGGGGTGGTCTCTCTCCTCTTTAACCCATAGGACACGACGCCCATGATTTCCAACAATAATGTCAAATTTCGACTCGTCTGACCACAGGACACCGTGCCACTTCACTACAGTCCATTTTAAATGAGCCTTGGCTGACAGAACACAGCGGTGCTTCTGGATCATGCTCAACAATGGCTTCCTTTTTGCATAATAGAGTTTTAGGTGGCATCTCTGGATGATACGGCAGACTGTTTACAGCCAGTGGTTTCTTGAAGTATTCCTGGGCCCATTTAATAATGTCACTGACAGAATCATGCTGGTGAGTGATGCAGGGGCGTCTGAGGGCCGAGGATCACAGGCATCCAGTAAAGGTTTTCGGCCTTGTGGCATTCACACAGAGATTTTTCCAGTTTCTCAGAATCTTTTGATGATGTTATTCCACAATTATTTTTACGCTAGCCTTCACAGGTTGAAGAGCCTCTGGTCATCTTTACTTCTGAGAGACTCAGCCTCTCTAAGACATCCCTTTTATAGCCAATCATGTTACACACCTGATGCCAGTTAACTTAATTACTTGCCAAATATTCTTTCAGCTGATTCCCTTATATATTAATTGCTTCTCGGCCCTTTTTTGCCTGTGCCCCAACTTTTCTGAGACCTATTGCAGCCAGAAAATTTGAAAGAAGCTCATTTTTTGGATAAAAATGTAAAATGTCTCCGTTTCAACATTTGAAATGTCATCTACGTTCTATTGTAAATAACATATTGGCTCATGTGATCTGAAAGTCATTGCATTTTAATTTTATTCACAATTGCCACCTTGTCCCAACTATTTTGGAATTGGGGTTGTGTGTGTATGTGTGTGTGATATATAGAAAGATGGGAGCATGTTAGTCAGGTGTGAGTGTTATTTTGGAAGAGGTGTTCTGCTTCATTAATATGGCTTTACTGCTGCAGGGTCAGCCCTGAAACAGGATGGTGAGGAAAGGTGCTTTGAGGTCATCTGGTCAAAGTTTTGTTCAAGTCCTGAAACAAACTCTGAGCTCCTGCAAATTCGGGCAGATTCTGGAATCCAGATCTTCAAAGGGGACCCTCCACGTGCTTAATGCCACCAAAAATGATACATCTGACACATTTTTGTCACTCAAATAAAGAAAATAATAATTCAAAGCCTATGCTCTTGAGAGTATTTGTAGCTTTTACAGAAATGTTCTTGCACCATGTGTTCCTTCATGGTTTTTGTTATAATGATATTTCCTCTAATTACAGTGCATGAATAACATAGATGGGTGCATTAAATTAGTGGAGTAAATTAGAATTGGACATACATTATGTTAGTATCTGTGCATCCTTTTTTGCATAAAAAATGTCAAAGTCAACACAAAGTCTGTTTGTTATGCCTTCCTGTTGCAACAGGGGAGTCATTGGCATTAAATCTGGGTGTGTGGAACATGATATCAGTGGCATGAACTACTCACATTACATCTGTGTCAATGGAACATGATATTAAAAAGAAGAAAGCTCAAATATTCCTCTGCTTTTCCTCATGACTGTAGATGCAAAGATTTGACTTTGCGCCATATTGATGCAAAAACTTGATTATGTGTTTATGATGTGTCAGGTCTTGCCTTCTACGGTCCAGCACACCAGCCAATTAGGACCTGGATCGCAGCCCCACTCATCACTCAATCAGAATCATCTGTTTCTCATTACTGCTGAATAGCAGCAGCATGTGTATATATACCACAGCTTAAGCATTTGTCCCTCCCTAAATCTTGTAAGCCTCACGCGTGTGCTGTTTAGTAGTTTTCTCTGATAAGCGCCCCATGTCTTAATCCAAAGCCTCAATCATATCGAATTTTCCGGCACTTATGTTTCTTGAAAAGTAAGGGACCTCGCTTACCATTTTGTTTCACTATTTGTAATACAAGTGTTGCTTCACTTAGCCCAACGGTCCCCAATCTTTCCCAGACAGGACCAGTGTGGGTGCAGGCTTTCATTGCAAATAAGCAATTACACACCCAATACTACCAATCAACCTCAAGTCTTTGCTAATAAGCCTGATTAGTAGTATCAGGTATGCAGCTGTTTGGTTGCATTGAAACCCTGCACCCACACTGGCCCTTTCTGGGAAAGTTTGGGGACCCCTTACTTAGCCTACTGTTTGTCTTGCTTTAGTTTCTCTATTTTAAGGAACCTCTTTTCTTTATTTATTATAATTATTTTTTTCTAGTATTCAATATTCAATTTTCAATAAATATACAACCAAATCCACGTTTACACTTAAGTCCAGTCCACGTTTTCGTGGCCTCCATTCTAACCGTTGCATGATGTGTGTAAATTTGTAAATTTTATCGATGTGAAATTGATTTTTTTTAACCATTCTTTTGGTACTGTTGGTCCTAACATTTAATTTTCTGGCCTGTAGATACTGAAAATTAAAATGATCCTTTTTTCGATTTAAATTTATTTTTTCTCATGCTGAAAGCCAATGTTTTATGGCACCTGCAAGCTTAATCTGACAGCCATCGTTTGTTAAATGCTTTTTAACTCCTTCTATCCATTTATAGTCAGTTAGTGCTCTCCACGTGCAGAGTAGTAAATTCATGTAAATAATGTTGCAATTGGTATCATGAGGTATTTAAACGGTTTGTCGACAGCAAAGCATATAACACAACCAGATACCCATTACAGTATCATTCTGCATGCCACAGGAGTCTAAAATCTCCATAAAAACTGTTATAAATATATCTAATTACATAATAATATCAGTTTGCGTTGTGAATTAATTATTATTCTAATTTCTTTTTTTGTGGTGTAAGCCAACGGTACGCTAAATCGGCTGTCAGGTATTCGATACTTGAATGTGCTTGCGAGTGTGTGGATGCCAGTATGCGTGTGTGTGTGTGTGTGTGTGTGTGTGTTTGTGTGTGCTTGTGTGTTTGTGCATGAGTGTTTGTGTTTGTGCATGAGTGTTTGTGTGTGTGTGTATTTGTGTGTTTGTGCATGAGTGTTTGTGTGTGTGTGTTTGTGTGTGCTTGTGTGTTTGTGCATGAGTGTTTGTCTGTGTGTGCATGAGTGTTTGTCTGTGTGTGTGTGTGTGTGTGTGCATGAGTGTTTGTGTGTGTACAAACTGTATACAAACAACAGCGCCCTCCATAATTATTGGTACCCCTGGTTAAGATGTGTTAAAAGCCTTAAAATAGATTCAGTTTTTATTGCAGAAGCATACTCTCACACTGAAAATTGTAGAAAAATGTAACCTTCAACTCAAGTGAATTTTAGCGGAAAAGAAAATCCCTCACTAAAAATGAATTATTTTTCATAAAATCACCTGTTCAAAAATTATTGGCACCCCTAACAGTTCCTAGGAAATAATTGTAATTGAAGTATTTCTGTCATTTCTACAGAAGTTTACAAAGTTGATCAGAATATCTAGGAACATTTAATAGTATTTCATCACTTCCTGTTTCCCTGGGGTATAAAGGACATTTCTCTTATTCACTCTTCAACATGGGAAAGACAAAGGAACACATCATTCTAGTAAGGAAGATGTGTGTTGACCTTCACAAGTCAGGCAATGGCTACAAGAAAATAGCCACTTGCCTGTACCTGCCCATATCTACTGTCAGAGGAATCATTATGAAGTTTAAAACAACTGGAACAGTGATAAACAAGCCTGGACGAGGACGCAAGGTTATTTTGCCACCAAGCACAGTGAGGAGGATGGTAAGAGAAATAAAAAGTTCTCCAAAGCTCACTGTTAAAAAATTGCAACAAATGGTAGCAAAACCTTTTCTCACTCAAAATTATAAACGCAAACGTCTGGAGTTTGCTAAGCGGTACTGGGACTTCAACTGGGACTGTGTGCTTTGGTCAGTTGAGACCAATATAGAGCTTTTTGGCAAAAAACACTCTAAGTAGGTCTGGCGGAACACAAAAGATGAGTATGCGGAAAAGCACCCCATGCCCACTGTGAAGTATGGGGGAGGATTAGTGATGCTGTGGGCCTGTTTCTCTTCCAGAGGCCCTGGGAACCTTGTTAGGGTGCATGGCATCAGGAACGCTTTGAAATACCTGGACATTTTAAATCAAAATCTGGTGGCCTCTGCCCGAAAGCTGAAGATGGGTCGTTACTGGGTCTTTCAGCAAGATAATGACCCTAAACATGTGGCCAAATCTACAAAGAAATGGTTCACCAGACACAGAATCAAGCTCCTCCCATGGCCATCTCAGTCCCCAGACCTCAACCCCATTGAAAACCTGTGGAGTGAGCTGAAGAGGAGAGTGCAGAGGAGAGGACCCAGGCCGCTGGATGATTTACACAGATTGTGCAAAGAGGAATGGTCAAGATCCCTCTTTCTGTATTCTCCCATCTTGTGAAACATTATAGGAGAAGATTTGGCGCCGTTTTGTTGGCAAAAGTGGGGTGTACAAAGTATTAACATCAGGGGTGCTGATAATTGTGGCACACATGATTTGATGTAAAATAATTATTTCTTAATGTGGGATTTTTTCCCACTGAATAAATGCACTTGAATTAAAGGTTGGATTTTCCTCTTTTTTTCATTGTGGTCCTATATCATTTAGAAAAAAACAGAATTTATTAGAAGCTAAAGAACACATCTTAACCAAGGGAGCCAATAATTATGGAGGGCACTGTATATGATTCCCACCAGGACATGCAAATAATGAAATCTCTTAATAGGTACACTTTAAATTGTTTTACCACATCTAGTCTCAATCCATTAAAGATACATTATCATCCAATACAATTTGCCACTTAAATCATTCCCAGATAACAAAACAATCAACTTCTAATCTTTTCCAGGTGATTCAACCCCCATGTAAATCAAATATCGCACAAAGGGTCTGAGCAAACGGGCTATTCTCCCTGGAGCTCCATTTCATTAGAGCGGTCTTTTTTTCGGCCCTTAGCTGTGACGTTACTCCAGCTGCTCTGCATATACGCTATATACAGCAAACACACAGTGCAATCACTGTCTTTCCACCACAATTTTTATGAGATGAACAAGTGTTGACTGTGAATATAAAAACCATGGCAAGTTCAACCGTCAATGTCTGTGAGTCACTCATCAGAGTGATTTGGCTCAGTACAAACATAAATCTCGCAACCAACGCAAAATTTACACAACTCACTTAATAACTTTCATATGACAAGCTCACTCGAGTAAGATCCTCTATATCATGTTCTTACGACCAGCCCACTGACTAATTGCAACAAGAAATGGGAGAACAACATGGTTGTAAAAAAAAAAAAAAAGATTTAATTTCTAAAAACACTTCATCTGATGAAACATCTTGCCCAAAAATGAAGCGAGCTGGTCAGGGCAACGAGTGGCTGCTAGAGAACAGACTGGCAGTTGAGAGTCTCTTTGCACAACACCAAACTCTTCTTATGGGGTGTAGCCAGGTGCCACCAATCCTGCAATTAAACACTTAAGACAGACAAAGGTCCTCCTGCCACTAGGGGCAGCATAAACGTACTGGGTCGTAATACCCCCTCCCTTAAATGGCGACTCTAGTCACCAAACAATAGTCCAAGGGGACCGAAGAGCGACACAGGGTGCTCCCGGGCAGACAGGACAAGAAAAATTAACCGAAAGTGTGAAATATGCCAAACAACAAAAAGATCTTAAAGCTCCAGATTTAACAATACATAGCTAGCCCACGTGGCTAGAGAACAAATTCCGGATCCTCAGACACACAAAGCTAGCCCACGTGGCTAGTGAACGAATTCCGGATCCCCGGACACACAAAGCAAGCCCACGTGGCTAGTGAACGAATTCCGGATCCCCGGACACACAAAGCTAGCCCACGTGGCTAGTGAACGAATTCCGGAACCCGGACACACAAAGCAAGCCCACGTGGCTAGTGAACGAATTCCGGATCCCCGGACACACAAGGCTAGCCCACTTGGCTAGTGAACGAATTCCGGATCCCCGGACACACAAAGCAAGCCCACGTGGCTAGTGAACGAATTCCGGATCCCCGGACACACAAGGCTAGCCCACGTGGCTAGTGAACGAATTCCGGATCCCCGGACACACAAAGCTTACCCACATGGCTTACAAAAGAATTCTGAGTCCCAGATAACAAAGGTACACAAAGGACCCTCCTGGGCAGCGGCATACCAAAAGACGGCCCTGCTGAGTCCAACACCAAAGACACATGGCGCATTTGCCATATCACACAACAGCACATATACGCAGGAAATTAACACCAGTAAATATTGCCAAACATCTGATAACCACACGGCCAGTCCACTCAAGCAAACCTCACAAAATCACATGCCAAAAATTACTCCAAACACAGCCAGATAAAGTGGCAGTTAATGAAACCAACAAGAAGAAACTCAAAATGTAACACGTGTCTGTTCCACATAAGCTCAAGGCAAATGTCACAAGAACCATCAATGCTCAAATTCTCCCATGACACAAGCAAGTTAGTAAAGCCTCTCCCCTCCAACAGGAAACTTCAGGTACAATCAATTAATCTGATGACTGGACAGAAAGAAGGCTCCGTAAACCAACATGCAATCGACCACTGAGGGAGCTGGAACATTCCTTTGTGCAAACAACCAACCAACAAAATACAAATTAGTAATAAGCAACAACGAACCAGAGTTATCTTCACCTCAAATCAACAAACTCCAAAACAGGTGATAGTCATTACACTGCTCTGGAATGTTCAACGAGCAATCAGAGGCTTCCCCAGATCCTGACTAACTGCACAGTTCCATCTACTCAACTATGACCTGTGCTAGTCTTCAGTGTTCCTTCCGGGCTCGAGGCAACTTTGAACGCTGAACTCGTGAGCATGGTTAGAAAACCAATTGAGAAGTCAACTAACTGTGCTCCGAAGCGTACCCCCACCCAGAATTTCCACCAAAAACAAAAAAGGCAAAATAACAAATTGACAAGCCCCACAGGACCTGCCCGACGACTGACTAACTGGGGAAAGGCACTGTAATGCTCATAACAACGTCCAAATGGACCAACTCACCACGTATTTACCAGAGCAAAGAAGAAAAACTCTCTAGGGTTTAATTTAACTGGACTGCATCTCCCAAACGAGCGCCCAATCTGTTACGACCAGCCCACTGACTTATCGCAACATGAAATGGGTGAACAACATGGTTGTAAAAAAAAAGATTTAATTTCTAAAAACACTTCATCTGAAGAAACATCTTGCCCAAAAATGAAGCGAGCTGGTCAGGGCAATGAGTGGCTACTAGAGAACAGACTGGCAGTTGACAGCCTCTTTGCACAACACCAAACTCTTCTTCTAGATGGTTTTACACTTTTTCCAATTCTATAATCGAGTGGCAATTGAATACACAGCTTTTCTCTCTCCTCCATGCGATCTAACGGCAACAAAATAATGGGCTACATTCTGTACGGAAAAATAATTTAATTATAATTAGGTCTATACACCGGCACTCGGCGACAGCATTTCAGAACTCTTCAGTGAATGAAGGTAATTTTGGTGACTACTAGTAAACTAGTTTCATCCGTTTACATTTTCCAATCGGACAGCTGTCTATTTTTTACAACAAGTTGCGTGACCGTGCTGCAAAAACAGGTGTATGTACTTGTCGCCGAAATTACCTTCATTTGCAAAAGAGTTCTGAAATGCCGCTCTCGCCGGAAAAAAATTACCGATGCTGAGTGCCAGTGAATAGACCTATTAATAATTTAATTTTTTTTCTGTACTGAATGTAGCCCATTATTTTGTCACTGTTAGATCGCATGGAGGAGAGAAGCCGTGTCTTCAATTGCCACTTGATTATTCTTAAATTGGAAAACGTGTAAAACCATCTAGAATTAGCCAGGACTAATTGTTGTGAATAAAGAGATGGAAATTTGCCCCCGAATTTTCAGGTCTATCGCCTGCCCTTACCCATCATTACGAGTTAAGATGTAAACATGAATTTTTGAGCCAATGAGATACATATACCATAGTAGCAGACAGTGTACCAACCGACCAAGTTTTCTAGGTCCTCTTCTTTTTCGTATTTTCAGTCTGCCAGGTAATGGAACTTCACTCTTCCCGAGGAAAACAAAAAACATGGCTCCTAGCGAAGTGGCTACACTGGACATTTAGATGAAAAACATAGTCAAAATAATGTCTTTTCAAGTCAAATCATTATGTCGGGGCTTACAGACGCTTAAAAAATGTTACATGAACAGTATGGAGGCATTTTATGTTTTTTTTTGTAACGTTGCTTTTGAAAGCTTGAAGTGGCCACCTTTGAATTCCATTCATTTGGATTTCTCTTCAATGCTGTTTTCCTTAAAACTCCAAAACTGTTCTGAGGACAAAAGAAATTAACCGACCCTTCAATTAGCCTTGGGATGAGTATGAGTGAATTTTCATTTTTAGGTGAATTTTCCCTCTAAAGGAAAATTCCGGTGTGAAATTGACTTGGGGCGTACTGAAACATAATAACGAGGACTAACCTTTGTCGAATACCCCACACACTATTGACTGGGACTCTGCACAATGAATTGATTTCAGCACAAATTGGCATCAACGACTCGCGCTTGAAAGCTGGAATATATATTTGGAACAGAACCTTCTCAATCGATCCCAACAACCCTGCTCCCTATAGACACTCATTAGACACTACAACAAGAATTAACCGGGGCACCAATTTCCAGTCACTTCTCACCTGATCCAATTTTTAAAAAAATAATTACCAATTACTCCAAACCAATTTACAATTACCCATCAGACATGATTGCAACCAGATAAATATGATTGATGATGTTCTTGCCTTTTGACTCGAAAAATGACTACCACAGAGGCAGTCGAAACGTCAGTCAAAACCTATCGTCTTTTCAAAGACAACTTAGAAACCAACTGTCTTTGCAAAGACAATTTAAACCCAGAAGATCTCTCTACCATCGATATATCAGCCTCTTGGTTCAAACCTTTTCTTAGTTTCAATCTTATCTGGCGCTGCAGTTCCTCAGGGAACAGCTTTTGAAGCCAAGCCTGGTTGACAGCTGTGGGTACCAGAGAAGCCAGGTGAGAAGAAGCTCCGAGTTGAGCATCCTGAGATGCAAACAGAGCAGGTGCCAGTAACCTTGGCTGCCAGTTCAACTGACTCTCTTGAAGTTGGACATCTTTTCTGAGCACCAAATCAATGAGGTTGTCCAGATCTTGGGGAAGAACAATGCTGGGCAGTTTGACCTGGACCCACTCTGCAAAGCCAAAAAAAAAAAAAATAGGCATCGTACAATGCCCGATTATCCCAGAGTCTGGAGGCAGCCAGGGTACGGATGTAAATGTAGTAATCCAACACCAACAGTTGCCTTTGCACAGCTGGATGAACCACCGGGCCACTTCGTAGCAGAACATTTTTGTCATGTCTTCAGCATTAGCAGCATATAATGACACTGCAAGATCTCCTGCCTCACAACAGGTAGTTGAAAATTGCAGTACTTTGAAGACCATCGAGCGCTGAGCCAGGAAACTGCAACAGGTGGTGGGGTCACCATTGCAGGAGTCCAGTACCACAAGGTTTGGCTCCCAATGGGCTAGCGCCTGAGGGTCTGGTGCAGTATAGTTTCTGGGAGCTTGAGTGGCAGAGACAGAGTCCTGTGAAATATTTATTATAGGCACTATTGGATTGGAGAGGGCTCCATTGACATGGACAAGTTGGTGGCGTTCTTCCTCCTACTTCCAATTCACACACCCTGGAACCTCAGGGTGTGAACCAGGGTAGGCATCTCCACTGATTCCTTTCCTTGTTGGCTGCATTGTACTGTTATAATCCTGACTAGGGTTCAAGTGCGAAAGCAAAGTATAATCCAATAGTTGGATTTATTGATAGTGATAGGGAAGATGGTGGGTCGAAGCCCAGAGGTGAGTAACACAGTTCGGTTCAGATGGTATGGACAAAGCAGTGTATGCTTACAGTACTAACCCGGACAACATTTCCAGGGTCATGGTCACTGAGCTAAGGTCAAATCCAGCAAAAAAACCTGATAATGCACATCTATGGGTCACAGTGAGTTACCATACCAAATTTGGTGAAGCTGTGAGAATTAGTTGCTGAATACTGACCCAGACAAGATTTCCAGAGTCAAGGTCACAGAGCTAAGGTCAACGGTCAAATCCAGGAAAAAACCTGACGATGAACATCTATGGGTCATAGAGAGTTATCATACCAAATTTGGTGAAGCTGCGATCGTTAGTTGCCGAGTACTGACTCGGACAAGATTTCCAGGCTCAAGATCACAGGCGCTAAGGTCAAAGGTCAAATCCAGCAAAAAACCTGACTTAGCACATCTATGGGTCATAATGAGTTACCATACCAAATTTGGTGAAGCTGCGATCATTAGTTGCATTGAGTACTGGCCCAGACAAAATCATGGACGGACGACGAACACGCAGATGACGACAATACCCCTCCGGGCCGGAATCGGCCAAGGGGTAATAAATCAATATGCAATGACTTCCAGATCACATGAGCCAATATGTTATTAACAATAGAACATAGATAACATTTCAAATTTTGAACTGAGACATTTTTATCCACAAAATTAGCTTATTTCAAATTTTCTGGCTGCAACAGGTCTCAAAAAAGTTGGGACGCCATCAAAAGGGGGCTGAAAAAGCTATTTATATATAAGAGAATCAGCTGAAAGAACATTTAGCAAGTAATTAAGGGTAACTGGCATCAGGTGTGTAGCATGATTGGCTATTAAAGGGATGCCTTAGAGAGGCTGAGTCTCTCAGAAGTAAAGATGGGCAAAGGATCTCCAACCTGCGAAGACTTGTGTAATAAAATTGTGGTATACTTTACAAACAATGTTCCTCAACATCAGATTGCAAAGGCTTTGAAGGTCTCATCATCAACAGTGCATAATATCATCAATAGATTCAGAGAAACTGGAAAAATCTCTGTGCGCAAGGGACAAGGCCGAAGACCTTTACTGGATACCCGTGATCTTCGGGCCCCCAGATGCCACTGCATCACTCACCAGCATGATTCTGTCATTGACATTACTAAATGGGCCCAGGAATACTTAAAGAAACCACTGTCTGTAAACATAGTCCACCGTGCCATCCACAGACGTCACCTAAATCTCAATCATGCAAAAAGGAAGCCATTGTTGAGCACGATCCAGAAATGCAGCTGTGTTCTGTGGGCCACGGCCCATTTAAAATGGACTGTAGCAAAGTGTCCTGTGATCAGACCAGTCCAAATTTGACATTCTTGTTGGAAATCATAGGCGTCGTGTCCTCGGGGCTTCAGAGGAGAAAGGCCACCCCTCCTGTTATCAGCGTTCATTTCAAAAGCCAGCATATCTGATGGTATGGGGATGAATTAGTGCATATGGTGTGGGACACTTACATGTTTTAAGAAGCACCATGAATGCCGAAAGGTATATAAAGGTTTTAGAGCAACATACAGCCCCCTCCAGACGGCATCTATTCCAGGGAAGGCCTTGTGTATTTCAGCAGGACAATGCAAAACCACATACTGCAGCTATTGCAACAGCATGGCTTCGTAGTAGAAGAGTCGGTGTGCTGAAGTGGCCTGCCAGCAGTCCTGATCTTTCACCGATTGAGAACATTCGGCGGATTATTAAACAAAAAGTCCTTCAAAGGAGACCCAAAACCCTCCAGCAGTTGGAAGCCTGTATGAAACAAGAGTGGGATCAAATTCCCATGGCTAAACTCAAGAAACTTGTCTCCTCAATGCCTAGATGCCTTCACTCTGTGGTAAAAAGAAGAGGGGATGCTACACCATGGCAAACAGGCCCCTCTCCCAACTTTTGAGACCTGTAGCAGCCATAAATTTTGAAATGAGCTCATTTTGTGGATAAAATTTTTCAGTGTCAACATTTACTATGTTATATCTATTCTATTGTGAATAAAATTCTGGCTGGTGTGATTTGAAAGTCATTGTGTTTTAATTTTATTCACAATTTTGTAATATGAAAAAATGCCACTAGATGGCAGTATTGACCTTTTTTTGTTAAGCCCAGTCTGGAGTTAGGTTTGGGCATGTCCTGGGCATGTCTGAGAGGGGAAAGTCCCAGAGGGGAAAAAAAAGTCTAAAAGGTGGGAGGGGGCTGCAAAAGAGTATATAAGGAGAAAAATTGAGAGAGTAAAGTAGTAGGAGAAATTGCAAGGTGAAGGATACATTTGACCAGACCTGTCACTCTTTTCAAGACCTGTGAAGTTTTTTTCTTTCCAGTTCCTGACAACAAAAAAGCTTTGCGCCGCTTCCTTGGAATGATCGGGTACTACCGCAAGTTCTGCAAGAACTTTGCTGAGATTGCTCTCAGTCTAACTAACCAACTGAAGAAAGGCGTGAAGTTCACTTGGGATGAAGCATGCCAAAGAGCCTTCGATCGCCTGAAGTCTCTGCTGTGTCACTTCCCCATGCTAAAATCTCCAGACTTCAACAAACCGTTCTCCATTGCGGTCGATGCTAGCGACCAAGCTTGTGGATCTGTGCTCCTACAGAGAAGTGACTCTGATGACATTGAGTATCCCGTGGCATACTTCTCCAGGAAGTTCAATCGCCACCAAAGGAACTATTCCACAATAGAGAAGGAGCTGTTGGCTCTGGTTCTATCCTTACAACACTTTGAGGTTTATGCTTGTACAGGGCAAAAGCCAATGATTGTGTACACTGACCACAATCCGTTAATGTTTTTGAGTAAGATGAAAAACAAGAATCGGAGATTGTTGAATGGGAGTTTGATTTTACAGCAGTTTGACTTGGAAATTAAGCATGTAAAGGGTACTGACAATGTAAATGCTGATTGCTTATCCCGTGTTTGAGTATGTGTATATATATCACGTGTTTATTAGCATATTGTATTATATGTATATACATATACCAGTGTCTACTTAACCATTTTTGTATTGAAAATAAAAATTTTGCCTTTATGAGTCAAAATTTTTCCCTTTTGGAATGGAGGTGTAATGTGAAAAAATATCACTAGAAGGCAGTATTGACCTTTTTTTTTGTTAAGTCCAGTCTGGAGCTAGGTTGGGGCATATCCTGGGCATGTCTGAGAGGGGAAAGTCCCAGAGGGAAAAAAAGTCTAAATGTGGGAGGGGTCTGCAAAAGAGTATATAAAGAGAGAAATTGAGAGAGTAAAGTAGTAGGAGAAATTGCAAGGAGAAGGATACATTTGACCAGACCTGTCACTCTTTTCAAGACCTGTGAAGCTTTTTGTAGATTTTTGCCTGTGTTGGAGCATTTCCCTGTCCCAGGACATCACCAAACAACCGCACCAAAGGGACTGTAAATATTTATTTTCTTGTTATGTCAATCTTGGTCAGTAGCATAAATTGTAGATTAGTTGCCAGTTTGTTTGATTATATCTGTTTAAGTTTTAAGATTTTGTCTGTCATCCCTTGCTGTCTTATGTCATAGCAATTTACACTTTACCCCAACTATTTCTGAATTGGGGTTGTAGAACACATGGGGAAGGGCGCTCAGCAGTGGATCTATAACTGGGCTGCCCAGCCGCGGGAGTTCTTGCCAGGAGAGTGGGTGCTCGTGCTCATCCCCACACCGGAGAACAAATTCTTGGCCTCCTGGCAGGGCCCCTACATGGGAATAAATAAGGCGAGAGAGGTCAACCACCTCGACAAGCAGCTATGCTGGTGGTAACCGCAGCCGGCGTACCGGGTTAACCTGTCAAACAAGTGGGTGGAGGAGCCTGCGGCTGCCCCAGGCCAACAAACAACTGGAGCGCCTGGAGGAGACCCAGTTTATCACCACACTGGATTTAACAAATGAATACTGGCGGGTTCTGCTGGCCCCAGAAGACTGACTGAAGACAGCCTTCGCCACTCCAGCGGGCCAATTCCAGTACCGGGTCCTCTGCTTTGGCCTCCATGGGGCCGTGGCCATGTTCCAAAGGCTGATGGATATAGAACTCTGACTGTGTTAGCACTTTGCCACTGCCTTCATCAACAATGTGGTCATACACTACAACACCTAGGGCGAGCATCTCCAACATATCTAGCTGGTGTTGGAAGCCCTCAAGCATGCAGGGTTAACTGCTATCTGGCAAAGTGGTGCATTGCCAAGGATGAGGCACAGTACCTGTGGTACTCCATCGACCAAGGTCTTCTAAAGCCCCAAGAGCAGTTGACCGCAGTGTGGGAGTGGATCTGGCCCGTATCCACACACCAGGTACATGCCTTCCTGGACTTCCTGGGTGGGGTACTATCGTTGCTTCATTCCTCACTTTGCCTCCATAGCCGCACTGTGAAGGTGCGTTCAGGAACCAGAAGCGAGACGAAATATCCTGCAAACTTTTTCTTTATTAGCTCAGGTGGAATCCCCTGCAGAGCAGTAGGCAACAGTACAGATTCCACAATCCAAAATCAGAATCCAGTAGTCGTCATCCAGTTTGTAAACAGGGCAGCAAACACAAAACTCAGGGTTGGGCAAAGCAGGTTCATTACATGGGCACAGGTATATCAAAGACGCAGCAAAAATCAAAATCCGGGATGTTCCAGTCAGAAGAATAACACGAAGAGTACAAGGCATAAACAACACAGCACAAGGAAAACGTTGTGACAAGAGCTGGTTGTGAAATGACTGCGTAAATACACAAACGGGAAGTCACATGCTGTAGTAGGGAACAGGTGAGCTGGATCAGACTTATTAACAAAGGAATGAACAAGAGGAAGTACCTAACCACATGAAATTGGCGAAAGCCAATCACACAGACAACCTACGACAAACAGACGACTCCGGTTAGGGAGTTCTAAAGTGCACAGAGTGAGAGGCAGAACAGTGTTTAACAAGGTGCGGAGAATCCGCTGAAGCACAGCAGAGTAAATTGAGTGATGGCAGTGGGTGGAGATCAAAGCAGAGTGAATGCTGAGAGCTCGTTAGTCAATTAGTAATGTGCAGCTATACAATCCCTAGTGCTTGTTAGTGAGTTAGCACTATAAATGTTAGTTAATGTTAGTAATTAATCTAAAATAATAAACTGTTAGTATTTGTTAGTAAAGATAGAACAGCAAGGCGAAGGAAGCAAACGAGACTGGAAGGAATAATTGAAAACTCAGAAACCATGAAATCACGTGAAAACGTGGCACACAATACTGGGGAATAAACTGTCACATCACATACGACCAGACAGGGGAGACAATGTGCAATGCAGGGCAGGAGAAATACATAAACCAGAATAATAACTAAACTGTGAATATGAGAAATGGCAGGCAAAGGACATGATCAGGAAAGACAGGCAAAATACAAAACATGGCATGGATTTAATAAAAAATAAAACATGGCATGGAGAGAAAGTCATAACAAAAACATGGTCAGGAACACCAGAATCATAGCCGCACCTCTGACGGATCTTACCAAGATGGGGCAGCCGGAGAACGTCCTGTGGGGCCCGCTGGAGGAATCAGCGTTTGTAATCCTGAAGACGGCCCTCGGCTCTGAACCGGTATTGCAGTCCTGTCACAGTTGCTCCAGGGGGAGAAACACCCAGTCATGTACCTCAGTGAAGTGAGTGAAAGGAAGGACTTAGAATTCTGTGGCATTGACCTTTTTACCCCCAAAAGATGTGGTGGAAATGTAGACAAATGTTTATTGCAATGTGAATGTAGATACATCTTTTATTTAAACACTTTGTCTGAATGGCTTAAATGAGGAATTAGATATGTCCTGCTTTCAGTGACTTTTACCAAATGTACGTTGTCGATTGGTCCACTGCACCTTGTTGGCTGTCTGATTACTGTGCCCAATGTGTTGTGTCCATCAAATGAGCTTTGTGGGTACCTTATAACAGTCCAATTATGTGGTGACTCTCCTTGAATGAGATGTGATTTTTTAGGCCTTTTGGCCACTGACTGTATGCACCTGTCCTGGATTGGTTAAAATGTCGGCTCTACTTGCGGCTACTCATTTGTACTGACGATAGTCTTGTGGGACCGAAACGTTTGCACAGCACTTTTTAGCACTTTCTGCACATTGAGAAAAAAAAAGCCTTGAAAAAAACTTTTTAAAAATATATTTAATTCAATTGGTTTAAAACTAGACCTTTTTTTACTTGTTTTCTTGAGTGCGAGTCCTTCCTGTCTGGACTCAAGGTTTTGATGACCTTGATGCATTTTGTTTAGCGAATATAACCTTTGAAAGTCAAAATGTCCCGACCAACTTTGCCTCAGTGGGGAAAATGAAAGCAACAAGTTATCGTAATCTAACATGATCCAGTCCGATAAAACGCTCGGTTTGCGGCTTGTCCAATTCACAGTGGTCCATTTAGAAGTGTTTTTCTCGGCTGCAGTCGTGTTACTCCACAGAGAGATGCTTAATGGACATAAATTGCATACAATGATTTTAACATTCTCTAATAAAAATTACCATTATGTAATTAAAAAACTTTCGAATCGGTAAGAGTATTTCAATTGTTCAATATTGCAAACCTTCATAAAAAATGTTCATAACATTAGTTGTAAACTTGTATTCAAAAATCTAATCAAAGGTATTTGTGTGGCAACAAAATAGAAACGGAAGTTAATGTATGTGCCATTGATCAAGATTATGGAGGCAGTTTGCTTGGCATCATGAAAAACAAAGAAACGCTCATTCGGATAATTTCCGTACGCAGAAACTGTAAAAAAAAAAAAAGAAAAAAAAATGTCCAGCTCGCACATTAAACCTACACCATTGATACAGCTCATTGGTAATCTGTGTCTGGTTTTTGTCCTCTAAAATTTCATTACACATGCAGAATGGGACTAATATTTCTCTCTTCACAAGAAAGATCACAAGTTGATGTGCACAAGTGTCTCATCAGAAGAAATCATCCTATAAGAATTATTGAGATGAAAAAAGGAGGACAGAGCTGTAAATGCTTTTGTTTTAATCAGGGTATTCAAAAAGCCACAGAAAGACAAATGATCTACACGGGGCTGAAATGACCACTGTGTCTTAATTGTTGCTAAGCTCCCAAATGGTGATTATTCTTCAAAGATCACTGTAAGAGCACAGGGTCGACAGCCAGCCAGAGACAGCCATAGAGGCATTCAAACCACAACATCCGTCGCCAACAACTAAGTATCGTGGTGATTTTGTAATAAAATGGTTGCCTAGTTCATTACACTCAGGATATGATTGCTTCCCATAGACATCAAATGGGTGTACACCATGAAGTTATTTTACAGATGCGCTGCACGATTCAAGCACTGTTACTTCATTCTAATAACATGACCCGCATAAACTACGCTATTAAAAATTGTTCCATAAACGCAAGGCTATGGCCAAAAGGAGAGTTTTTCAGAGAATTCAAAGTTTTTGTTTGTTTTGTTTTTTCATTCCAAAGTAAAATCAGGCTTGCAGTTTCTACTTTTGCTTGCCGTACTTTTTCTGCGTTCGTCTAACTTCGCACAGGCATTTTAAATCGACTCTCTGTCTAAATACCCCAATTACCTGTCTAAAAGTAGCCTAAATATATTACCATCTTATTACTGTGACTTAATAAACTAGGAAAGCGTTTGTCTCAAAAGAAACATGCACTCTCTTTCCATGTGCAGTAAAAAACATGGCGCACAAGAATGTAGCCGCTCCTCCTTTTATTATAGTTCCTTAATTCCCTCTTCACATCTTTTGAAAATCTGGATTATAATTGCCATAGCGCTGCGTTTCCCCCTCTTATTTCTTATCAGAATGCTCCGTGTAAAAACAACACATTCATCTCTCTCCGCAATACCAAGTAATGAGGTCTGGAGTGGGAATATCATGCCAGTCTTCGACATGAGCGCTAATCCTCCGAGACTTCTCATCCCTCCTTGTGCCTTTAAAAATGTTGAGCACAACTCGAGACTGGCCTCTCCACATGTATTCGGCGACGACCTTAGTGGTCTGCAGCTGTGGACTAATGTCCCTCACTGAAGACGAAGGCCGAAGTTCTTTCAATAAAACAGGAATCGACCTTTCGCCTGTATTACCGCTTGATAGCTTTGGAAATGTAATGATGTTCCTTTTCAACATAGCTTTGGCAAGTGGGATAATATTTCTCAACGTTTCTGTTTTTCTATCGATTATGATTACCAGGGCTTTACGCAGAGAGAACCAGTATATGTACATGCTCAGTACATGTGTTAGTGACATCTGCTCGGGCGTTTCCTATTACTATGTTGGTGTACTTGATGTACAAGATCACTATGAGTCTCCTACAAGAACTTACTACATTGCACCGACATTCATGGGGCTCTCTTATATGGCTATTTTAGCGGCACAAGCCGACAGATACCACGCTGTCTCCGCGCCTTTTAAATACTCACAAAGAATTACCCGCAACCGAACTCTCTTGGTTATTTTTGCATATTGGGTGTATGCTTTTTTCATCGTAGGGGTGTATAACCTTGTAACTCTGGGAGTAGCAAGAAAGATCACGGGTATTGGAACGTTTGCGGGAAATTTTTTCACCATTATCATAATGATAGGACTCAATATTAGGTTGTTTTTAATCGCCAAGTATCAACTAGAGAAAGACCCACCGTCCGTAGAAAGGGAACACAGGCGGTCGTCAGTATACCTCATCATTGTGGTGGCCGCATTTTTCCTATGCACCTGGTGTCCGATATTCATTCACGTAACAGTGTGCAACTTCTTCGGGAGAACCTGCTACACGTTCAAAAACGAGGGCACGGACCCCCTGAGAATTTTGCCGCGAGTAAATGCAGTCCTCACACCGATGCTGTATGTTCGAGGCTGCACGCCTCTGAGAGAGTCACTGTTTGGCAAAGTATGGAAAGGGTGCGGCGCAAAGCGAAGGTAAGGGACGTATCAGAGTGAAACCAATGGTCGTGTCCGAAGTAGCTCACTGTTGCGTACGAGTGCTCTGGAGGAAAAACTTTTATTCGGTGATTATCGTTTCGCTGAATTTGATCATGACCTGAACTACTTCGTAGCCTAACATTTACCAGTTTGATTCCCAGACTGCCCAAATTATTTCTTGCGCACTGTTTTCCAAATTTAATGCGGATGTGCCCGTCCTTGTAATACTTGAAACACCCGCTTCATAGGCCTATGACTGAACTGAAAAGCATCTCCTTGCATCTCCATCCCCGGGGGACCAGCAGGGAAAGTATGATTTACTTGCGGGAAAGTATTTTTCCGGAAACACTTGCGAATCTACCGAAATATTCATATTATTCGTGTATTTTCAGCGGACTACAATTCAGAGAAAATTTTGCGTCGGCTACATAACATCCTTTTCCTCCAGTATGCTCAGCTTGCATGCGGTTCGGAGCGACGGTTTGAAACTTATTTTCGTGGGCAGAAGGCCAAATGATTTATTACATCACATGGGGAACTGACTGCTCAGGGGCAAGGAGAACTGATCAACTTTAACCAACCATTTAACCAGTATTATTCTGGGTGGTTTGTCCCCTTGTCATGTCACAAAGCACAGACTTTGGGGAGGCTTGTAATGTTTTTTACCTGATGATATGAAAGGGAACCTCACTTCAATAGCAAGAAACTTGCTCTGTAAATAAATAAATAAATAAAGTTGTTATAGCATAAAAAAATTCGTCTCCAGGCTGCCATAAAATGTTGAATTGAGTGAACTTGAGATGACAAGTTGAGGTAATTCTCAACCATCCTTTTAAATTCTGTTCACTTAAAGTTTAATGCAACCTGGACACTGACCGTTTTAAGTTAAAACAACCATTTCTTATACAGTGTGCTTTGAAGGACTTGGTAGATTTTTCCAGATCACAGTTTTGACATCAGTACACATTACGTGGCACAGCAATTCAGAAACTGTTTCTGACACGGCCCTCATGTGTCTTGGCTGGTTGCTAGGAAAGGTCATGACATCCCATCTCAGGGAGTGTCCACGGAAGCAGGGACATATTTTACAACGTCTGATAAACCTTCAGTCTTCTCTGTAACTTTACAATTCTGTGGATGAAACTTGCAGTTTTTTGAAAGCATTTTCATTTGAGTTGAGCTAAAAAGAATAATTGTGTTCTGCAAAAATTGGGAGAAGGCATTATCATTATTTTGAAATGTGTATGTACCCTGTATAAATGTCATTAGGGCTGTTGATATAAATGGGAACGCTTTCTCAGGGACATTTCCTTGTTCTAAAAAAAAATAAATAAAGAAGGTTCAATCAGAAATACACACTGAGTCAAAAAAGCTAATTTCAGTATTAGCATGCTGTTAATATACTGAATAACTGAGCTTCAGGTTTGAGTTTTCATGTGACCAGGACTGCAACCTAAATAATGAGAAAGCCATGTTACCTCGAGTATCAGCTCTCGGATCTCCCTTTGAAGAGTAGTTTTTCTTTTATTTATGGAAATAACGTTAAGTGTAAGTTGCTGTTATAAAACTTCATTAACCCATTACACCAATCACAGAATGATCATAAGAGCGCCTTTTGATCACAAACTTGCATCTCACACCATTCAGAGTTAAATGATAAAATCAGAAGCCTATTACTCCAAGAAGTGAACAACCTGGTAACTTCGATTTTTTTATACGGCACTAGCGACCCGCAGCCAGCTGTAACATATGATGTGACGTCGGATCACACGATCTGCGTAGTAAATTCACGAAATCCTTCACTTTGCGCAGAGAAGCCCAAAGTCGGAGAAATTTGTTAATTGCCGGCAATTCCCACCGGCTTTATTAAAATAAACCATGCTGCATTGTGGGAGATAAATTTATGCTGGTTTAGGCTAGTTTGAAACTCAGAACAGATTAGTGTTGAGTCATGGCCTTCAATTATATTAGTAGCTATGGCCTGTTTTGTGTAATTTTTCCCAATATTTTAATCTATTCGCTAAAGCCCACATACTTCGTTAGGTGTTACTGTCATCTTTTAGATTATATTATTTACTTTAGGAAAACATCTTATGATTCTATTCTCCTTATATCTGAACTGGTTAGTGAGCAGCCTGCACTGTATTTGCGGAGAGCTGTGGCGATTTGGTTCGAACATGATCGCATCCCCTGACAGTTTCCGGATTCACAGCTAGAGGCGCCCGAACTCACCTGATATGATATTAACGGACAAATGCCGTCTATGACACTCAATGGCCGTGTTCGACACCGCGCACTAACATACTTCTCGCACTACCGATTACATCAGATTTAAGGGTAGGGTGTTCACTTACGCGTGGGGAGTGAATTTGGGTCCGCGAGAAGTTCCCGGATGTATACTAGAATGGGCAGATATTTTGTGGGTGCATCGTTAGCTCCATAGATATACATAAACACTAGATGGCTCAAGCACGCTGCGAGCCAATGTGAAGTAACGTCGTCACAGCGCGGCCATCTTGGGACAGGACTGCTCGATCACTCATAACATTACAGCCAATGGAGCACGGACTTTGAAATAACTGTAAATTGCTCAACTCTCCCAAATTCTGGACTGATTTACAAACGAAGGGCTTGGTTTGTCGGGTAAACATCAGAGATGTAGTTATTTAACTGCATTTTAAGAATAATTAAAACCATTGAATTCGGTATAAAAAGTACATTAAGGTTTGTAATAACCCAATCCGTTTGTAAATCCGTCAAGAATTCAGCGAGTTACGAGTATTAAAGTTAGTAAATCATCCACCTTACCTCCGACTACAGCGCAGCGCACCAGAGCAGTCCCCTGTCCTAAGATGGCCGACCAGTGACGACGCTGCCGACTCTGCCTTGAGCCATCTAGTGTTTATATATATCTATGGTTAGCTCAGCATTCATACATAAATTGCCCAAGATGCAATGCGACGTAAACCGCCAGAAAAACTCACTGAGGAGTGACAGGAAGAAGAAGCAACAGGAAGAGGTCGTTCGTAGTGAGTAGTGTGACTCGTGTGTAGTGAGAATAGTACATGTAAACTGTAGAGCATGGTTTCGAACACGGTCAAAGAGTCCATGCACACTTCTCGGAGTAACAGACTTCAGGTAAAATAAATGAGATAAGGCAGCCATTTTGGGAGGATGTTCGTCAATTGAAAATGCTATTGTGAAAGAGGTGTTCAGCTAAATTAATATGACTTTGCTTCTCTGTGGTCCAGAGTCAACCCTGGAACAGGATGGCGAGGAACAGTGCTTTGTGATCGTGCGGTTGAAGTTTTGTGCAAGTCGTGAAACACGTGTTGAGCTCCTCCAAGCCTGGGCCAATTCCTCCTTCCAGATGCCCTCCATCACTTGGGATTCTCCACATGTTAAATGTCAAAGTCTCTAAGCCTGAATTTTTCTGGCAAGCCTTCCTTTGCTTACAGGGGGGTCAACAGTGTTACATCTGGGTCTATGGAGCACGATGTCAAGATGACAGACCATTCAAACGTTCCTTTACTGTTGATTCTGACATTTAACTTTGTTCCTTGTTGATGCAGAAACGTGGTTATGCGTTTGGCTTGTGCTTAAATTAGATATTTTGTAGATTGGAAATTTATTATTTATACAGTTTTATTAGGGGTAAAATTTAATTTTGTGGCCTATGGATGCTGAAAGTTTTATTTTTTTTGTTCAGTTCACGCAGAGCGTGTGGATTATGGACCCTCCAAGCTTAATGCCGCAGCCTCCCTTTCTTAATGTGTTTTAATCTCTCTACCAATTTAGTACATCTGTTATTGCTCCAAATGTATCAGCTTCATCAATATGTGTAAATATCACAGTTAGCGTCACGTGATATTTCACTGACTGGTCAACAGAAAAGCATATAACACAGCCAGACATCCTTTACAATGTAATTCTACATGACAATGGTTGTCAGTCTCTGGAAAAACTGTTAAAAATATATTGATTGACAGAATATTTGATTTGTGAATTATTCATCATTCAATTTTTTTTTCACAGTCAAAGCTGACAGCACTGTAAATCAGTTATCATGCATCAGATACTTCTGTGCGCTTGTGTGTGGGGAACTTGCGCGCATGAGTGTGCTTGTGCGTGTGTGTGTGTTTGAGAGAGCGGGGGGGGTTTAACCATCTTTTATTACCCCAAGTGCCTGATTTGTTACTTTGCCTTATTGATAAAGTAACACTTAGTCATTTATGGTACTACAAAACCCAAAACCAGTGAAGTTGGCACGTTATGTAAATCGTAGATAAAAACAGAATACAATGATTTGCAAATCCTTTTCAACTTATATTCAATTGAATACACTGCTAAGACAAGATGTTTAATGTTCAAACTGAGAAACTTTATTTTTATAAATAATCATTAACTTACGATTTAAAGGCAGCAACACATTGCAAAAAAGTTGGCACAGGGGCCTTTTTAGCACTGTGTTACATCGCCTTTCCTTTTAACGACACTCAGTAAACGTTTGGGAACTAAGGAGACCAATTTTTGAAGCTTTTCAGGTGGAACTCTTTCCCATTCTTGCTTGATGTACAGCTTATGTTGTTCAACAGTCCGGGGTCTCCGTTGTCGTATTTTACGCTTCATAATGCGCCACACATTTTCAATGGGAGACAGGTCTGGACTACAGGCAGGCGAGTCTAGTAGCCGCACTCTTTTACTACGGAGCCATGCTGTTGTAACACGTGCAGAATGTGGCTTGGCATTGTCTTGCTGAAATAAGCAGGGGCGTCCATGAAAAAGACGTTGCTTGGATGGCAACATATGTTGCTCCAAAACCTGTATGTACCTTTCAGCATTAATGGTGCCTTCACATATGTGTAAGTTGCCCATGCCTTGGGCACTAATACACCCCCATACCATCACAGATGCTGGCTTTTGAACTTTGCGCCTATAACAGTCCGGATGGTTCTTTTCCTCTTTGGTCCGTAGGACACAACGTCCACAGTTTCCAAAAACAATTTGAAATGTGGACTCGTCAGACCACAGAACACTTTTCCACTTTGCATCAGTCCATTTTAGATGAGCTTGGGCCCAGCGAAGCCGGCGGCGTTTCTGGGTGCTGTTGATAAATGGCTTTCGCTTTGCATTGTAGTGTTTTAACTTGCACTTGCAGATGTAGCCACAAACTGTAGTTACTGACAGTGGTTTTCTGAAGTGTTCCTGAGCCCATGTGGTGATGTCCTTTACACACTGATGTCGGTTTTGGATGCAGTACCGCCTGAGGGATCGAAGGTCACGGGCATTCAATGTTGGTTTTCGGCCTTGTCGCTTACATGCAGTAATTTCTCTAGATTCTCTGAGCCTTTTGACGATATTACGGACCGTAGATGATGAAATCCATAAATTTCTTGCAATAGCTCCTTGAGGAATGTTGTTTTTAAACTGTTCAACAATCAGCTCACACATTTGTTCACCAAGTGGTGACCCTCGCCCCATACTTGTTTGTGAATGACTGAGCATTTCAGGGAAGCTGCTTTTATACCCAATCATGGTACCCACCTGTTCCCAATTAGCTCGTTCACCTGTGGGATGTTCCAAATAAGTGTCTGATGAGCATTCCTCAACTCTCTCAGTCTTTTTTGCCACTTGTGTCAGCTTTATTGAAACATGTTGCAGGCATCAAATTCCAAATGAGCTAATATTTGCATAAAATTACAAAGTTTACCTGTTCGAACATTAAGTAACTTGTCTTTGCAGTGTATTCAATGGAATATAGTTTGAAAAGGATTTGCAAATCATTGTATTCTGTCTTTATTCATGATTTACACAACGTGCCAACTTCACTGGTTTTGGGTTTTGTAGATCAGAAACTTGATTAGCAGGTGCTTTTTATTTGATAAGGATTAAATACTGAAGCAGATTAATATCAGGGTAACAATGAAAAAAACATCTCATTTGATTTTTGTTTTTTTAAGCAAGCAAAGAAAAAAGGTTTTAAAGGCAATCTTATCCACATTATGTCCAGTAAATTATTTGTTTTTTCTTGTAACTTCAAATTTCAAGGCTTATTAGCTAATAATTGTATTCACTGTAAACACTGATAGTGTGGTGAACTCAGATATTTTTTGGAAACTGATTACCTCAAAAAAATTGTGTAGACAAACTTAATTGCATTGTGTGGAAGGACCTTAAAGAACAAAAAGTTAAGTTATTTTTTTTTTTTACATGTTTACATGTTACAAGTGCTGTGAATACAAGACCATTAAGTTGGCAAACTCAATTTTTTGAGGTAATCGGTTTCCACAAAACATTTGAGTTCACCACACTTGTCAGGGTTTACAGTGTTGAGTCGAGACTGTTTTTTGTTTTACAGTGCACTGGTATTTCAAAATTGCAGAATTCTAAATCTCAGACTTGCAATTGGAAAAAAGGATTAAGTGCATTCACCCTCTTTGAAAATACTACGACTGATTATTTGATGCCATAAACTGAGAAGTTGGTTCTTTACCGAATTCAAAATTATACGCTTAATTCAAATCTGATGGCGACGACAGGCTCCAAAAAAAAAGCAAGAAATACCTTGGCTATTTCAGAGTAACAGTAAAGTGGAAAGGTGAAATAATAAAGTGATGTAAAACAGGTGAGATTACACTGGTGAGCTCATCATGTTATTGAAAAGGAACTGCCAAAAATGGCCTTGTCCGTCAAGAGCAAAGATCGGTCGAGACTCACCAATTTGCCAACAGATAAGAGTCTATGATTCATCACTTTAAAACCCAACATTCCCCGAAGACAAACAGGTCGGATTTTGGGCACTTAACCTTCTATTGTGCACAATATCATTAAAAGATGAAAGAAATCTGGCGTAATTGTTGCACATAAAGGGAAAGGGTGAAGAACCACCTCTGAAAGCGCATGATCTGAAATCGCTTACTTTGTTCCCTTTGCAAGTCAACACCATCTTGCACCAGATTCATGGACTGTTAAATGTTAAAATGGCCATTTACACTTTTTAAGAACTGAAGCTCTGATTACTGAAACCCCACAAGTCAAGTCTAGTCAAGTGTGACTTATGGGGTTTTAGTAATAGGTGCTTCAATTTCAATTTTTACCGGGAAAAAATAAAGTTTAATAAAATCTTGAAATGCAATTTCTGCGAGAAAGAATAGGGTAGAGTGGGGTAAGATACCCCCTTAAGCAAGAATTTTCATAATTGAAGGTAAACAACATGAATTAATCTTTTTTTTTTTTTTTTGCTTGAATGGATAGTATGTAAAGTTGACTACCACATCTAGAAAGATTTATGACACAGTCACTAAAGAAATATTTTTAAATGTTTAATTACTTTTTTTTTAAAGGTCCCCCCCATGTTTTATATTATCAAGAAATGTTATGATTCTGCTTTGACTGTCATGATTCTGCTCTGACTGTCATGTCCCTGATCTGTTTGCCTTGTTTGTATTTGGATCTTTGCTATATCTGACTATGCTTTGGATTATGTATTGTGATTTAGTTACTTAGTTCATGTATTGTCTAGTTTAGTTTTTCCATGTTTTGTATTTTGACATATTCCATTCCCGCAGTTACATTCCAGTCCATGTTTTTGTTTTTACCATGCATTGCACTTTGTCTCCCCCCGTCAGCCCCAGTACTGCGTGCCACACTTTCTGGTGTTTTAATGGATTCTGGGTTTCAACCATTCCTTCCCATCTCATTTACTTCCTTCATCTTGCTTTTTCTATATTACTAACCAATACTAACAGTTTGTTGTTTTTGCTAAATTACTGACCAACACTAACATTGTACATAGTGCTAACTTACTAACAAGCACAAGGGATTGTATAGCTGCACTCTACTAATTGACTAACGATCTCTCAGCATTCGCCCTGTACTAGTCTCCGCCTCTTGCCTTCACTCAATTTACTTTGCTGTGTTTCTTGCAGATTCTCTGCACCTGTCTAATCAACTGTTCTGCCACTCACTCTGTGCACTTAGAAATCCCTAAACGGATCTGTTTGTTCTGTCAATAGGCTGTCTTGTGATCCCTGTCCGCGTTTTGGCTTTTTCCTTTTTCATATGATTAGGTACTTCCTCATTTTCATTCCTTTGTAATTAGTTTGATCCAATTAACCTGTTCCCTGCATAGCATGTGACCTTCCTCTTGTCTATTTAAACAGTCTTTTCACTCACAGCTCTTGTCAGAACGTTGATCAATACTTTGTGCAGATCGCCTCCTATGCCATTGAATATTGTTTCGCTTCTACTGGATAGTCGGACCTTGATTCTTGCCAAAGCCCTTTTTGTACTGTTTTTGTCTTTCTGGATTTTGACCTATTTTTGTATGACCACAAGTTCTGTGTTTGGATGCCGTGGATGGCCATTGGCTTTGCCCATCGACTACGACTTTTTGCTTATTGTTTTTGTACCTCTGCCCATCTGTCTTACTGGTTCTGACCCCTGCCTGTCTAGTCGATACTGGTTTTTGGATTTCGTATTGAGGCTTGGCAATTCCTGTGTATTTTGGCTTTGACTCGGACCCCATTAAAGGCATACGTTTTTTGGATTTCTGTCTCTCGCGAGTGGTTCCTGAACGGTACCTCAAAAGAATAAGTTATAAAGCCTAATACTTACTCATTTTACTGCATTTCACATGAGTAATTATCATATTATAGCTGTCTTAAATGGCAGGTACACATCATACAAAAGATCAACATGTTTTTAGAAATTTACTTGCTAAAACAATGGGGAAAGAGAGGTACATTCTCCAAAACTTAAATTTTTATTAACTGACTAAACACTAAGGCACACAAGATGATAAGGTACTGCTGGCATTAAATACATCAAGGAATGGATGGTTATATCTTGTGGAATACTAAAAAATATGAGGCACCACATTAGATAAACATATAGCGGTATGGAACGTACAGCACCCTCCATAATTATCGGCACCCATGGTTAAGCCTAAAAATAAATTCAATTTTTATTGCAGAAGCATACACTCACACTGAAAATTGTAGAAAAATGTCGTCTTCAACTCAAGTGAATTTTAAGGGAAAGGAAAATCCCTGACTAAGAAATAATTATTTTTCATAAAATCACCTGTTCAACCATTATTGGCACCCCTAACAATTCCTAGGAAATAAATGTAAATGAAGTATTTCTGTCATTTATACAGTAGTTTACAAAGTTGATCAGAGTATTTAGGGACATTTAATTAGTAATTCATCACTTCCTGTTTCCCAGGGGTATAAATATGACGTGACACAGAGGCTATTTCTCTTATCCACTCTTCAACATGGGAAAGTGTAGTGATTCTGCTTTTCTGCCTGTTCCATGCCTTGTCCCATGTTTCTGCCTCATGCCATGCTTAAGTTTTGTGCCTGGCCTTGTGCCATGTTTGGATTGACCCACGTATTCCTTGACCACTGCTTATGTCTGACTATTCTTTGATCTTGTATTGTGTTTTGGAAATTTTAGATTTCCTTGTTTTATTATTTTTTCATGTTCAGATTTATTCCTAGTTCCTTGCCATGTTTCTAGTATCCTTGCGATGTTTCATAGTCTCTGCCAGGTTTCATAGTTCCCATGCCATGTTTTATTTCTATGCTTTGCACTTTGTCTCCCCAGTCTTGTCAGGTGTGTATCTTTGCTCACGGTCCCTTGTCTTGCGTGCCACTCATTCAGGTGATATATTGGTTTCTGGGTTTTCAATCTTCTTTCATTATCTTGTGTGCTTCCTTCCTCTCTCTTTTACTATCTTACTAACACATACTAACAGTTTATTTTTTTGACTAATTACTAACCCACACTAAGCCTGTATATTTTTACTAACTTACTAACAAGCACTCGGGATTGTATAGCTGCACATAGTAATTGATTAACGATCTATCAGCAGTCACCCTATTCTAGTCTCCGCCTCCTTGCCTTTCCCTATTATCTCTGCTGCTATTTTCTGTGGATCTCCACTAATGCTTTGTGCTTTCCTTTCTCTAATCTATACACTTTTAGTACCTCGTGACTGGAGCTGTTTGTCTGTGCATAGGTTTGTCTTGTAAACTCAGTCTGCATTTTGGCTACAGCCTAATTCATGTTATTAGTTTATTCCTCATGTGTCAATCCCTGATTGTGGTTCCATTGATTGCATCTGCCTTCCCTGATCATGTGTTCACCCGGATATGTATTTAAGAGGTCTGTTTGTTTCACTTCCTTTGTCAGATCGTTATCTTCCTTGTTTCCTGTGCCACACTTTTCTCGCCTTGATTCATTGTGATTTATCTTTCTGACTGGACCGTCCTTGACTTCAAGTTTCGCCGATTCCCTGTACTGTACCGCATTCTTGTTTTTTCAACCTCTTTTTGTCCAACAACGATTTTGTGATTGGTGCCCTGTGTACGACTCTGGATTTCGCCCATTGGAATTTGATTTTGGATTGCGGACATTGTACTGTTGCCAGCTCTGTTGGGGGGTTTCCCCCTTCAGAAACAAAGCCTCCTTTTTGTATTCAACTGGTTGTCGCCATTGGTTCATTTCGTAAATCCCAACAGAAAAACAAAGGAACACACCATTCAAGTAAGGCAGATGTGTCGACCTTCACAAGTCAGGCAATGGCTACAAGAAAATAGCCACTCGCGTGCACCTGCCCATATCTACAGTCAGAGGAATCATTAAGAAGTTTCCCAGGTAGCAAGCACCTCCGCGCCGGATCTGCCCCGGCTTGGAGCCGGATCAGCTGGAGTAGGCACAGATCTGGAGCGGAGGTGCTTGCTATCTGGGTTAAAACAAGCCAGTGGTAAATAAGCCTGGACAAGGACACAAGGTTATTTTGCCACCACGCACAGTGAAGAGGATGGTAAGAGAAATAAAAAGTTCTCCAAAGCTCACTGTTAAAGAATTGCAACAAATGGCAGCATCTTGGGGTCACAAAGTCTCCAAAACAACCATCAGGTGCTACCTACATGCCAACAAGCTGTTTGGGAGGCATGCATGGAAAAAACCTTTTCTCACTCACAATCATATGTGCAAACGTCTGGAGTTCGCTAAGCGGTACTGGAACTTCAATTGGGACCGTGTGCTTTGGTCAGATGAGACCAAGTTAGAGCTTTTAGGCAACAAATACTTTAAGTGGGTCTGGCGAAACACAAAAGATGAGTATGCAGAAAAGCACTTCATGCCCACTATGAAGTATGGGGGAGGATCGGTGATGCTGCGGGCCTGTTTCTCTTCCAGAGGCCCTGGGAACCTTGTAAGGGTGCATGGCATCATGAACACTTTGAAATACCAGGACATTTTAAATCAAAATCTGGTGGCCTCTGCCTGAAAGCTGAAGATGGGTCGTCACTGGGTCTTTCAGCAAGATAATGACCCTAAACATGTGGCAAAGTCTACACAGAAATGGTTCACCAGACATAGAATCAAGCTCCTCCCATGGCCATCTCAGTCCCCAGACCTCAACCCCATTGAAAACCTGTGGAGTGAGCTGAAGAGGAGAGTGCAGAGGAGAGGACCCAGGTCACTGGATGATTTAGAGCAGGGGTCTCCAATCTTTCCCAGAAAGGGCCGGTGTGGGTGCAGGCTTTCATTGCAACCAAGCAGCTACACACCTGATACTACTAATCAAGCTTATTAGCAAAGAGTCCAGGGGTTGATTAGTAGTATCAGGTATGTAATAGCTTAGTTGCAATGAAAGCCTGCACCCACACTGGCCGTTTCTGGGTAAGATTGAGGACCCCTGATTTATAGAGATTAAGAGGAATGGCCGAAGATCCCTCTTTCTGTATTCTCCCATCTTGTGAAACATTTTAGGTGCTGTTTTGTTGGCAAAAGGGGGTTGTGCAAAGTATTAACATCAGGGGTGCTAATGATTGTGGCACACATGATTTGATGTAAAATAATTATTTCTTTATGTGGGATTTTTTTCCCCCAAAGAATAAATGCACTTGAATTAAAGGTTGGATTTTCCTCTTTTATTCATTGTGGTCCGAAATCATTTAGAAAAAAACTGAATTTATTAGAGGCAAAAGAACACATCTTAACCAATAATTATGGAGGGCACTGTATATGAGTATCCATGAAAAGTCTTTAAAATTAAGAGTAACCATTATGCATTTCACCCAATATATTTAATTTTAGGCACTTATGAGCATTAATGTATATATGATTCATTATTGAGTGACCCCATATGGCCCTACTTTTAACATGTATGGATACACTTGACTTTCCATTCCCAAGTTCTTTATAAAAATCATGTCTGATATATATTTCTGATAAACCTAGTTTTTTTACAACCACAATTCTGAAATTGTTGGGACGAAGTGTAAATTGTGAAAAAAAAAAAAAAATCAAAATGCTGTGACTTTTAGATCACGAGCCAATATGTTATTTACAATAGAACATAGTTTTAACATTTCAAATGTTATAAGACATTTTTATCCACAAAATGAGCTAATTTCAAATTTTCTGGCTGTGACAGGTCTCAAAAAAGTCGGGACACAGGCAAAAAAAAATGAGAATCAGCTGAAAGAACATTTAAAGTAATTAAGTTAACTGGCATCAGGTGTGTAACATGATTGGCTATAAAAGGGATGTCTTAGAGAGGCTGAGTCTCTCAGAAGTAAAGATGGCCAGAGACTCTCCAACCTGTGAAGGCTTGCGTAAAAAAAAAAAGAAAAAAAGTGGAATACTTTAAAAACAATGTTCCTCAATGCCAAATTGCAAAGGCTTTGAAGATTTCATCAACAGTGCATAACATCAAAAGATTCAGAGAAATTGGAAAAAATCTCTGTGCTTTGGGGACAAGGCCAAAGAACTTTACTGGATGCCTGTGATCTTCGGGCCCTCAGAGGCCACTGCATCAATCACCGGCATGATTCTGTCATTGACATTACTAAATGGGCCCAGAAATATTTCAAGAAACCACTGTCTGTATACACAGTCCTCCATGCCATCCACAGATGCCACCTAAAACTCTATCATGCAAAAAGGAAGCCATTGTTGAGCACGATCCAGAACCGCCGCCGTGTTCTGTGGGCCAAGGCTCATTTAAAATGGACTGTAGCAAAGTGGCAAAGTGTCCTGTGGTCAGACGAGTCCACATTTGACATTCTTGTTGGAAATCATGGGCGTAGTTGTGAGGTAGCGATCTGGAACCAAATGCAAGGACACAGGATTGCAAAAATAAAGGAGCTTTATTGAGCGAGGAGGGGGGGGGTAACCCCCGCAGTGCAGTTGGCAACAGTACAGAATCCGCAATCCAAAAATCAAATTCCAATGGGACAGAGCAGAGTTCGTAAACCAGGCAGCAATCACCAAAATCGTAGTCAGCCAAAATAGTTCCGATACACAGGCAAAGGTTTGTGGGAGAAGCAAACTCATAAGTCAAAGGACAGTCCAAATCGTTATCAGGGCAGCAATCCACAAAATCGAGGTCGGGCAGAAAAAGGTCAAAACACACAGATGCAACAGTAATCAAAAAGGGCAAACCAAAAATCAGATGTCGGGCAATCCAGTCAGAATCAGAAACTCAATGAATACGTAGCGAGAGAAATAGCAGCACGAGAAACAATCTGACAGAGAATGGCAGTGAAAGACACCTGATATACACTTCTGGGAAGATCACATCGGGAGAATCACAGGTGCAGGAAGTCAGACTGATTACAAGGGGAAGGCACATGAGGGAGAACCTAATCACATGGAATTGGCCAAAGCCAGAACGTGGACAGGGAACACGAGACATTCCTATAAACAAACATACGGCTCCAGTCACGGAGTTTCAAACATGCATATATAATGAGAAACAGGACAGCGCGATCAGATGAGAGCTTTCACAGAAAATGCAGCAAAGGTAATCAGGGAGAGCAAAGAGGTGGAGACTAGAACAGGGTGAGTACTGAGAGCTTGTTAATCAATTGGTAAGTGCAACTATACAAATCCTTGGTGCTCGTTAGTAAGTTAGTATTATATACAAAGTTAGTTGTTGTTAGTAATCTCAGGGGAAAATAATAAACTGTTAGTATTGTTAGTAGATAGAAAAGAAGAGTGAAGCCAGCAAACGAGATCAGAAGGAAGATTGAAAACCAGAATCCAATAAATCACCCGAAGAGTGAAACACAAGACTGGGGCTGTGTGCAATGACAAGACATGAGACCAGACGGGGGAGACAAAGTGCAAAGCAAAATGGAAAACATGAACCCGAATGATAATATGGCAAAATGTAAAACATGGAAAAGTAAACCAAGATAAAACATGACAAATCAAAGTAACCAATACACAATACATAATACAAAGAACAGTCAGACAAAGCAGTGGTCACTAAATACCAAAATCAATCATGGCAAGGCCAGGCACAGAACTTAAACTAGGCATGAACATGGTCAAGGCAGACATGGCAGGATCATAATATTAGTGTCCTCCAGCCTAAAGAGGAGAAAGACCACCCCTCCTGTTATCAGCGTTCAGCTCAAAAGCCAGCATCTCTGATGGTATGGGGATGCATATAGTGCATAAGGTATGGGACACTTGCATGTTTTAAAAAGCACCATGAATGCTGAAAGGTATACAAAGGTTTTAAAGCAACATATGCTCCCCTCCAGATCTATTCTATCAATCTATTCTAGGGAAGGCCTTGTGTATTTCAGCAGGACAATGCGAAACTAAATAATGCAGCTATTACAACAGCATGGCTTCATAGTAGAAGACTCAGTGTGCTGAACTGGTCGGCCTGCAGTCCTGCTCTTTCACTGATTGAGAACATTTGGCACATAATTAAACGAAAAGTCCGTCAAAGGAGACTCAGAACTCTCCAGCAGCTGGAGGCCTGAAATAAACAAGAGCGAGGACAAATTCCAGAGGCTAAACTCAAGAGACTTGTCAGCTCAATGCCCAGATGCCTCCACTCCATGTTGAAAAAAAGAGGGGATGCTACACCATGGTAGACAGGCCCCTGTCCCAACATTTTTGAGACCTGTAGCAGCCGTCAAATTTGAAATGAGCTCATTTTGTGGATAAAATTGTAAAGTTTCTCAGTTTCAACATTTGCTTTGTTATCTCTATTCTATTGTGACTAAAATACTGGCGGGCGTGATTTGTAAGTTATTGCGTTTTGATTTTATTCACAATTTACATTTTGTCCCAACTGTTTCAGAATTTGGGTTGTGGAAAAATACCTCATAAAACAGAATATGACTCAAAATGAGGTAAGATCCTCAGTTCCTGTGGGGGTAAGATGTGGGGCATCTTACCCCAAACCAAAACAGGCATCTTAATCCCAGTATTACCATATTGGTTTTGGCTCATTAACCTCAATTTCTCCTATTATCACCACATAGGACCCCCTTTTATTCATAGAGAAGGCATCAGAGTTACACTGACACTGACTGAAGCATTAAAATACTTGTGGCAGAATGAGTCATTTGGTCATTTTTTATAAGACAGTAAAAACACAAATACTTTGAGTAGTCACATGTCACTTGCTCGGTTGACTCATCTGTTGCTCAGGATTTCCCTCCACATGCAAGTACATTTGCTTAAGTCAAGAGCCACCTACTGGCCACAGCTAAAATTGAATTGTTAGCAAAGGACATCTTACCCTCAGGGGCGTCTTACCCCACTCTACCCTACCTTTGTGGATGTCCGTAATGACCATTCTGACAAATATTAATATAATTTTGCACGGGACAAATGATACGATGGATCTATAAAAGGTTATTGGGGTTAGCCTTTTCAATTAAGTTTTTATGTTAAAATGAAGCCCTCTCTACCTGTCAACCGATATCCACAAAATTATTGAGGAAAAGTCCACTTGCATCGTTTCAATTCATAATTCTGATTGAAACTGCATTTTCAAAAGCCGTTATCAGAATTATAGATATCCATGATGACATTTTTATCAATCCCAATTCTCTTTGGATACTCAAAATCACAGTATGGATATCTGGATTGATTTTGCACTTTGGATACCGGAAAATAAAATTATGACTAGTAACAATTTGATGGTTGATATCTGAAATGGATTTTTTCTTGGTATGAAATCTACTGCAGATACTCTGAATATTCATTCTCGATTTCAAAAATGCAATTGTAGCCTAGATATCTCAAATTTAAAGCCCAACAAACATAAATGGGAAAAGTGACGTAGTTTGTCCTCAGAGGAATGACGTTGCGGATACCTGAAATGACAGTTGCGGATGGGAAGAATGCCATCGTAGATATCACAAATGTTGTTTTTGACTAGGAAGAACAGAATGTAATCGCCAGACCAACTTTTAAATGTTGAAACGGCTGACCAAAGAGGCTACTGCTCTCATCGTTATTTCTTTTGACCGTGCAGTTTGCATGCCAACCGCATGGTGTCAGGGGAACCCCTGTGTTGATGTGTCCAATCTCACTGGTCAAAACCCGAGTGTTTGTATCGGGCGAATGGCTATCGCGGGTAAAGAGCTCATCATGAAGACCAGGGGTGGGCAACGAGGGCCGAATCTTTCCCTGATTTTCACACTAACTTCTGCCCGTTAATTAGTTGATTACCTGAATAAGCCAAACTATTCATAGAATCTGACAATTATGGTGCATTTCTTTAAATTATCATGAGTGAACACCAAAAGACTGTTCTTGTGTCCTTACATAAAACATTTGTCTTTGATCAAACCTTTGCACAAATCTATATTTGTGTATGCAACCAATTAACTAAATTAGTCAAGGTAATTGATAGAAATAAAAACCTGCATACACACTGGCCCTCCAGGCCTGGAATTGCCCACCCCTAATGTAGACCATTGTTTCTCAAACCTCTCCAGGTGTACTCCTTGTCCTGCATGGTTTAGATATCTTCCTGCTCCTGCACGGGTGATTCAAATGATCAAGTCATAATTAACTATAGAAGCTGCTTGATAATAAGCGAATCATTTAAATCACCCTTGCTGGAGCAGGGAGAGATCTAAAGCATGCAGGACAAGGGATATGCCAGGAGAGGTTTGAGAAACACTGATGTAGACTTTACTTTAATCGAATTTGGGTGCAAACTACAGTGTTAAGCTTGAATTGGAATAGCAAAAAGGTACCATTAAAAATGAATAAATAATAAAATAAATAAAATTACGATTAGATTATTTTGTCTTCAGTTTGGATCGTACCAGAGTTAATTAGAGCGCAACTGCTGAGCTCCTGTGGCTGTATTAAGGCAAATTATTTCATGTAAATCAATATTCGTTTATTTGGTAAACTTAAGGAATGTGGATGCAGCCGTAAATGTCGGATATTTCGGCCTCAGTCTGGGCTATCACGCGCATAATGCATTCTTCTAATATTGACCAGTATTTCAACGTTGCTCCGGAGTCGCTAATATTAATCGATCCTTTTCATTGATTTAGTCCATTTGTCCAGGCATTTTCAGTGCGGACTTCTATCCGTACAAGTGATTCGCTGCCGGGCCGTGGCGTATTTCAAGGGATACAGAATTCAGGCAATAATTGGAATGCAGCATCTAAGCCAGTTCATCATATTGGCGGATTTGGAGGCGCTTTAGCATTCAATAATAACATTTGCAGTATGCGATTACCAGACCTTGCCCTGCCCTCCAGCAGTTCAGACTGCTTGAGGATTGGTAAGCGGAAGTTGGTGGAGCACAAGAAGAGGCAGTATTCTGATCTCACTTCCGCAAAGAATATCTTGTATGCTTCATGAATATTTCTGCATATCCCTGTAGCCACAGTACAAAAAGTGGAGAAATAACAGCGCGCTAGTAGGCTACTTGAGGTGGAGAAATTATAGCGCCGTGTGCTCAAAATCTCTGGTCGACTAAAAGTCTGAATGAATTAATACAGTATTTCGCAATAAGCTGATACGGATGATGTGTTTTAAGCAGTAGTCATCCAGGTTCAATCAACGGGACAAGGCCCCAAAGTTTAGATAGCCTAAGCCTAAATTCGTTGATGCAGGGTCCCGATGAAATATAGGTTCCTGTCTAATTCGTACTAAAGCCAGAAGCCGACCGCGATAATTGTACATTTTCAGTAACGTTATAAAAATCAGTTGGTGACGCTTGGTAACCCCTGAGCATAAAGATTACGCTAATTGGAGCTCCAAATTCCTGTCATGTTATTTAAACAGTTAATGGGCAGAAAGTTTGATTCTGAGATCAAAATGTTTTAAAAAGGAAATCCTTCTCAATATATAATATTTGCAAAACTTCAGTGCATAGGCCTGTATTAAGCCGAGCCAGCCAACCAGCCATTTACTTCCGTTATCAATAATTTCGACCTTCAAGTTGGCCTATATGCCATAGAATGACAAATTGCGCAATGAAATGATAAATATCAATGCTATGTGGTGATGACAATTATCATTAATTGTCGTTTAATTGGCAACTGTTCGCTTACTGTTACTTCGGGTAGCTACACTGGCGAAAGATGGGTCGACGCCTCTTGTGTGCCACAGCTGGATTAAAGTAATGTTATTGTAGGCTATAAGTTTTCAAATGGCCGTATAAAGGACGAAGGGGCCAGTGTTCTCGTTACCCCTTTTCTGCTAGATTCTATTCAAATTTGGGTCAGAGGTGAGATTTCAACGTCACAAGCTTGCAAGATGGCGCTCGGAAGGCTGTGAGATGAGAGAGAGAGGAAATCTGAGAACGCTCGTACCGATGTATTAAGGTAACTAACGATCATTTCTGTTATTTTTTTTGCACAAGTGAAAGTTTCTTATGACAGGTTACTGTCCATTTCCACTCGAATTGGGCTTGACTTGCCCTGAAAATGCTTTGGATCGTTTAAAATACCCTGCTATCGAGTGCCAACAAAAAGGGGGCTTTGCTAGTGCTGTGTGTGTAGTGCCTACTCCGAACCACACCATACCAGCTTGGCAAGATGCGAGTGCCTCGTTTTGTGCGGCCAAACCCACGGTGCAAACAGCTGCAATACGGACCGAAGCGACATGGCGTGTTTGGCGTCCCTCATTATGTCATTGGTTGTTTACTGTTAACATGTGTATTTTCATAAAAAGATCTATTGGCAGATAATTGAGTTCCCACGAGGAAGTATTTTTTTTTTTGATTGAATTAGCGGGGTGGTAAACACAATTACGACAAAGAAAGCTTTGGTTTCTCCTCAACGTCTTCCACTGCTTGCGCTTTTTTTTTAATTGTTTGTATTTGTTCCAAACTTGGATTTCATTGATTTCCAATTTTAATGTGCCCATTGGACGTTTAGCATCGAAACGGTTTCATTTTTCATGGTTGAATGAAAACAACGATCGACTGAATCCAGGTCGGGAGATCATTTGGATCATTTATACTTATTTCCTCTCATGATGTGGACGTGAATCGGTGCATCAGGTAAAGTAAAATTAAAGCCTGATACGTGGTTTATTTTGCCCCGGATAGATTAATTTGCCGTCTCCATCTTTTCTCTTAAGTGTACTGATCATATTTAAGCCTGTACAGGCGACTGTTTTTATTAGGGGTTACGGTCACTAGCTATTTTTATGAATGCGTGTGGCTTGCAGAGTTGGCTGCGCAAATAAGAATTCTTGTAATTTCAATTGATTTGCTCCCCTGCGATTCCGTTTAAGCTTGGTTTGGACATGGTTCCTCTGTTCCCACACAGGAGAGTGTTCGCGAAAATTTAGATGTTTCTCCATTTAAAACGGGCTGTTCAAAGCAAGACATTTCCTGTGCGAGGGCTTTCTTTAAGTCTAGTCGACCGTCGTGTTTACGAAGAATATTTTACTGGAGTATCCAGTTTGTCGCAAGTCCATTTACTTGCTGCCCTCTGCTCTGTCAAGAGTTCGACCTTAATCTTGAGTTGAACTGCAATGTTTGGTTTAAGCCCTTTGCAGAATGGCGTATCTGTTGTTTTTCTGAGAACATTTGTTTGTTACCTCTTGTTTATGTTGCACAATTCCTTGATTTTCGTATTGTTTTTCGCCGTTTGTGTGACCAAAGATCACTAGCTTGGTCAACGCACGTATTGTAGTTGCTGCATTACGCAGGATGGCGAAGTCGACTTGCTTGAAAAGTTTGAAAAGCGTTGCTGTGCTTTGAAGCAGTACGTTCTCTCCGGTCTTAGTTGTTCAGAATTTTATTCAGAACTGTTTGCCAGACTATAAATGGCATGACTTCGATACGTATCTTGACTTTTTTTCCATCTGGAATAACGAAACAAATTACGAACAATTTTTTTTAATCGGAGTCCCTCTTATTTCTATTGTATTTATGGTACACGCATTGAGCGCTTTGTTGAATGGTGCTAGTGCTGTAAATCGTTGTAATTGGCACAGTCTTGAATGTTATAGTCTGTTGTTGGATTGGGCTTTAATGGCTGGCTGTCTGAAGTATCTGTACAAAGATTAATCTGGTTAAGTGGAATTTTATTTTTTGTTCAGAACGTGCAGGCAGCCAATGCAGAGGGTATGTGGCCAATGCGGAACACGAACCTAAGACCGTAAACATGATACCAAGGCTCGTGTGGCACAAAGTTGTTTGGGGAAAAATGCTATTTTGGAAGTATGGAAGTGTGTATGTGTGTTGATGAGAAAGTTGGTGCGCTGTTGGCAGTGAGCCCTTGTCTGGAAGCTCTCGCAGTGTGGGTGCTGGCATTGAAATGAAGTGGGGGCCTGGCCGTAGAATTGGCCTGTAATACCATCTTGCATAAGTCCTGCTGCCAGACAACCCCAATAACCCCTAGCGATTTGATTTAGAGATCTTTGGGATTGGATCTTTAGGTAAGGGTTAACCTAGCCAATCATAATGCATGCAGTTGATGCTGTGGTGCATTGTTGGTTTTTTTTTTTTTTTTGCCTAGTGTTTGGTGTGAGAACTACTTAAAGGTCCCCTATTGTCTCCTGGTGCTCAGTCAATTGACATTCACTGGCCATTTTAAAATCTTATTTCTTGACATCACAAAGAGAGATGACTGCCCACTGGCAAGGAGGACTGATCAACTAACCAGTCCTTTCTTTATTCTGGGTGGCCTCTCCTCCTTGTGATGTCACAAAGGAAGCACAGATTTTATACTGGCTTGTCATGCCTAACTGGCTGTTGACATAATTAGGGACCTTTAAGTGAATGACTTAAGGAAATGCCTTGATTTTTTTTGAGGCCTGAAATGGCTGCTTATTGAGCTGAAGTTTGCTCCGGGTGACCGTCTTGACTTCACAAGGTTAGCGGAGTCTGCAACAGGACCATAACTGCAGTGACCGGGACGGATGATATCGTTGGGGTTGCCTTCAGAGATCAACACTGACCACCAATCAGAATCTGTCTGTATTTACAGGGCTGTGCACTCAATGGCAGAGGATTTTTGCAGGAATAGCAATTCAGAATGTTATTGTTCTTGCTGTTGCTCATATGCGTTAATTGTCATGAACAATTTCTCTAAATCCCATTGTGAACAGGCCATCAGCATTGCTGCCGCTAATGCAGTGGACAAGTGAAATATTGACCTATCTAAGCCTGACCGTATGAATCCAGAGTTGTCCTAACGTAGCTCAAATGGTTCTGGAAAAACTTTTGTAAAATGGTAAAAAAAAAAAATCCATTTGGCATCAGTTCCTTGTACTTTGTTTATTAGGTCACTGTTCTGGGTCCTGTCAAGTTTACAGCTTGGGTTAAAAATGATTTGTTTGTTTGGCATAGAAATGTTTCTTTCTCTTGTATTGCCAGAAGGGAGTGAGTTATGACCCAGCACCCTGACAGGCGTTGGGTTTTAGTTAAGCCTGAGAAATCGACAGTCAGACAATCTGGATAGGAGATCGCATGCTGGTCATGTGTCCCACGCCTATATCATAACGGCAGTCCTTGCTTGGACATCATGTTTGAATATTTCAGGTAGTGCTGTCAGAAGGGTTGTGAATTCTGTTTAAGTTTCTGACGCAAGTGATCTTTACGCTTTACCTGCAGAGAGAGGGCTAGGTTAGCGGTGCCTTCAACCCCTGCTGGAATTTTATGCACTCTATGGTGGAAATAGGCATAATCTTATCTTAAAGACACTTTACCTGGAGTGCCTTGCTTACCTTGCCTGGGGTTGCAGGAATGTATATCAGTTTTGTGGCTTTAACCCTGCCATGAGAGAACTCTCTTCTCGTCGTGTCTGTCTGTCTGTCTGTCGTTAAATTGCTTCAGTGCTGGCTATGTTTATCTATGCTAATAGAAATGCTCACAGGACCAAACTTAGGCGAAGTTGCTGCTTATTTTGAGTGGAAGCTGAGGCTGATTCTTTGGAGAGACTTTTATGCAGGCTAGGAAGTTGTGGATTTTTCAGCTTGGGTCATGTTTTCATTTTTCTCCTTTCGCCCAGTCTGGCTACAGGCCTGGGAATGTTGCATAAGGAATGAAGGCAAAGACCTAAAGACATTCCTGCTTTCTGTGTCAAGGAGGGAAGGTGCTGTTGGAAATAGCTCTTTGGGCACTTTGTAGTGGCTGCTTTGTGACTGGACAACATTTTATACGGCAAACTCCAAGCCTTTGGCGTACTTGAGAGAATACTGTAATACTTAATAATAATGCGCACAGATGCACGCACACTCACATTTATAATTTGTTCAGTGACATTCGGAGGTCTTCGTGGGCATACTGGTACATTTTCCTTTAATTTCTCTCTCGAATTTTTACGATTTAATCCTTGCTTGTCCTTTTCTAACACTAATAGTTTGTCAAAAATTGCCAGGCCCCCGCCCTCCCTCCCCATGTTACTGATAATGTCCTGCATCTCTCATGAACACCACGTATCGCTGGATTTGTTGCATTTAGTGTCATCCTTGGGGTGTTGTTTGAGGATCAAATGTCCACTGTCCATTTCTCAAGCTTATTATTAACCATCGTAAGGAAAATCTGACCCTGGGTCAGTGCAGAATATGGGCCCATGGCTCCCTGAGCTGAGCAGCCAATCATCAAACTCCTCCTTGAGGACCGTGCCCAATAAGCATTTTCCTTTTTCAAGGGCAGGGAGGCCAAGTTGGCAGTTAAGTTCTGGAGAAGGATTTTTCAGATTTAAGTGACTGAAATTTGCAAGGCCTTCAGGAATGCTGTTGGCTGCTTGTTGTAATGGATGACTGATAACGGACTTTGTATCTCTGCACGCTGTCCTCTCCCTGAAGTGGTTTTGTTTTGAACTAACTGTGGAACTGTTCTGACTTTGAGAAAATTGATTGGATGATTGTAGATTTTATTTTTGATTTGACTGGCATTTCTGTATATCTTTTAAAATACAATTTTCTGATACACTGTACACTCGCTGTCATTTAACCCACATTTCTGTCCTGCTAATTTTTTTTTTGAAGATTTGGGAAAAGCCGGAATCTTCCCCGTTGGTTAGAAAGTGACCTTTTAACCAGAGGTCCACGATCTGGCATTTTTTTAGTAAAACTGATCATTTCAGTCGAATTTTCTGAGTGAGGGGTGTGTAATTTACATCAGAAGTCGACACGCATTCCAAACTCTGACTTGATTCAACGAAGGGCTGAGTTCCACTGTTTATAGGTGTTCGAATGGCACCAGTGTAGCGCGTCAAACCCTCACCCTTGGAGGGAGTGTTTGTATGCTGACTTGGATGTGGCGAGATTGAAGTTTAGGTCCATATTTGAAAGAGAAACTCTACTGTTGGGATCTAAAGAAAACTCTTGTCTCTCTCCCTTTCTTGCTCTCACTCCATTCCTCCCCACTTGAAACTGTTCTCTGGCATTTCTCTGAGGGCATTCATGTCAGGGGGGAAAAAAGACAAGCGTCCTCAATGGACGCCCTCCTTTGTGAATTTAAGGATTAAAAAGAAGTTTGCCGGTTTCACAGCCATTGCAAGACGGGGGTCTATGTCTCCGAATTTTTTATTTATTTATTTTTTTTTTATTTTTTTTTTTACAGCGGTGTATGTCTCGGGGCGATTTTGCCCAAATCCGCTGCGGCCTTACTGCCTTCATTATCCTTGAGGAAGGGTGGTGCGGATGCTGAAGGGTTAATGAGCTGGGGGGAGGGGCAGGAGGAGGGGCTGCTGGGCGCTCTGCAGTGCTGAGTCGGGGCATGTTTATGAAGATGAATGGGGGGCAGGAATGGGTTTTAGGCATGTGATGGGCGATTCTCCGCGGAGCCCTGGACTGCAGTGGGGTGGGGGGTGGTGGGGATTCGGATGGAAGGACAGCCTGTGCGAGGCAGAAGGACTCCGGATCTTCCACAACCAGCCCGTATGGCTGCAGCGTGGTGGTGTGGAATTCCTGGAACTGACCCGCAGGACTGCAGCAGTTTTGTAACTTCTGGAAGCGGCTCGTACGACTGAGTTCTGGAACTGGACTGTATGACTGCATCGTGGGGTTCGGAACGGCCCATATGACTGCAGCATGGAGTTCTGGAACTTCTGGAACCTGCCCATACGACTGCAGCGTGTTACTCCAGCCACTGGGGGGGGGTGCATTTTTACTCCCTGTGCATAAACCCTGCCCTGCTTCAGTCATACTACAGTCTACAGCCTGGGTTCGCCATGCGCGTTTTGGAAACTAGGAAAACTGGATGAAGTTGCTGTGAGGTTAGCCATTCTTTCTTAGGCTTGTGGGGAGGGAAGGTGCGGAAGGCAGAAGGTGTCTTTGCGCAGGGAAGGTGAGTTCTCAGGTGATGCAGTTCTGTAGAATCAGGAGTGAGTCCATGCAGTATAGCGAGTTGTTCACGAAGTACTTTAGACACAGTGATGTGATGTGACCTATGATGTGATGTACTTTATTGAACCCCGTGGGGTAATTTGACCCATCCTATAGTTAGGAGCAGTGGGCAGCCAGAGAGCAGCGTCTGGGGACCAACTCCAGTTGTAAAGCCAGTTCACTGGTCAGGGGCACTGGGAGGAAATGCTAAACACTGTGCCACCGTGCCGCCCATCATGCTCTTGTGTTTTTGTGTTTGTCTGGTCAGTTTTTTTTTTTTTTTTTTTTTTGTTGTGTGCATTTTGTGTTTTCTGTGTGAGACGTTGGCAAGAGGACAGTGGGATGGAGTTACTCGCACACATTGGGCTGGTTACTGTGCGTCATGAGCCTCGAGGGTGCGCATGCGGTAGAAGTTGGGGGGGGTATATAAACGATATACCATGAGAAACGTGTTCCTCCACATCAGTGCAGCTAGTCTGTCCTTACCAGTGCAAGAGGACGGGGCACTGTGCTCAGGTGTGTGAGCGAGACTTCTGTGCCAGCCCAGCGGCACTCATGATCCCAGTCTTTATGAATCCATGTGCACTTCGTCTGTCTTTGCTCTTCCTCCCTCCCTACCCCTCTCTCTTCCGGTTATTCCTCCTCTGCATACCTCTCCGTCTGGATCTTTCTCTTACTTTTCCTGGAGAAATAATTTATGGATCATCTGACTGCTCTTCTAAGCTCAGAGTACCTCCCGCAGTCATTTGCTCGGGGGGGAAGGGAGAGATTCTGTACATTATGGACAACATCCTGCTTCAGGCCCCGTTCATCTGATGGGTGGGGGTGGGGTTATGTGGCCCCTGGAGATGTGCAGGGAGTGCAGCCCCAGGTTTACTGCGCTGGGGGGGGTGCGGATGGTGTTGAACTACAGCTGTGCTGTTCGTGATCAACCTCGTGCCACATAGTGTGTAAACCTCTGAAACTGAACCATTTCACTTCACAACCAGCCCTTCAACCCTCCAACAAGGCCTTTTGGCCATTGGACACTGTCTGTAAGGAGAATGCGTGTGATTGGTTATTCGGTGTATGGAGCTCTCAGCCTGTCCAGCCGGCTGCCCTGCTCCCTGATTCTCTCTTCTGGGCACGGGGTGTGGTGTAGCCTAACCCCACCCCCCCAACCCCCCAGGGCTGTGTGTGGCTCTGGTCTGAAGTGGAGAGTTTAGGGGGGGGTGTTTGAGTGACAGGCCGTGGCTTGTTTATTTGCTGGTATGGCCGTCTCCACTGGCCTGACTTGTTTTCCCCACAGCTTGTGTTGGGTAATTGACGATAATCCCGTGCTGTTTCACATGACTCCGCAGAGTACCCCCCCCCCCGGGTTACGACTGTCCACCCTGTCCCTGAATACACAAGCAGAGCGCCTGCGCAAGCACACACTTGCGGACACACGCGCAGTGCACACATGTTCGCTCATGTTCCTGGGGACATTGTATTAACTTACTCTGACTTTGATTCATTCTGTACAGCTTTTCCCAAACCCTAAACCCAACCAAAATCATGACTTGCCCGAGCCTTAACCTAAAATGTGGCCGTAACCCTAACTTTAAACAATTAGCCGGACTCCTCACAACCCCCCAAATGTCCTCACAACATCCTCAGGAGTTGGTATTTGGTTGTCATCAGTGATGTGCAGTCGGAGGTTAGTTTGGTGAGGCAGAAACCTCCCCTTTGCTTGATTAACAATCAGACGATTGATTAGTTTAGTAAGACTATTCGGCAGAATGACGGGCCATTTTAAGTTTCCGCGGCGTTATTACTCAGTAGGCTACATCGAACTTGAAATGCTCACGAAACTGCAGATTTGCGAGTACTTGCTTACAGGAAGCCAGAAACGTGCGGTGAGATGAGGCAGTGACCCAAACTTTAATCACAGGATTTTATGAACCTGTTCCCACGTACTATTCCTGATTGACAATGAAAACAATTAAGACCAAGCCTTATGGAAGCCTGATACTGATAGAGGAGATAATGACTTAATTCACGTATACGCTGCAATTCGAGACTGCAAGGATGGAAATCTGAATAATAAATTAGGAAAAAATTCTCTCTGTAATTCTGTATATCGTTCAAACATTTTGTTAATCGGATTAAGAAGGAAGGCTTAAAATAAACGCCCGCTTTTTGTTTCTGTGTAAAAGCGCGTATTTAAAGGAGAATCAGGCTATTGATTAAGCATTGAACTCCGCATAAGTCGAACTTTGTTTATATTTTTTTGATGACATTGCTTCGGCTTCCTGGAAGCAAGTACGCACAAATCTGTCTAGTGAGCATTTCAGGTTCGATGTACTGAGTAATAACGCCGTGGAAACTTAAACTGGCCTGTCATTCTGCCGAATAGTCTTACTAAACTAGTTAATGATCTGATTGCTAATCAAGCAAAGGGGAGGTTTGTGCCTCACCAAACTAACCTCCGACTGCACGTCACTGGTTGTCATAAATATTGCTACACGCGTGCGCAGTCTGCAAACATAGGCACACTCTGTGTCTCAGTTTGTTTGTGCAAGACATGAATTTTGTGTTTCCTCCTGAGGGGCGTGTCCTGAGAGGCGGGGTCAGCTGTGACCTCAGAGCACTCCAGGTTTGCCCCAGTGGAGCGCTCTCTCGGGGCTAAAAATACCAGTGTGGGAAGGGGGGTGGAGGGGCAGGTGGCATTTCCCGTTGGTCCTGGTCGCCTGCTCTGGTGTGCAGGAGGTCACAAAAAACCCTAGCAAGGGAGTCTGTGAGTTTATTCACCGAATTATAACAGAACATAATGAATGAATTAATAGATGTGAAATCACTGTGTTAACTGAATTAAACTAATGTGTAGTGTTATTTTCATTTACTTTGGATGTCGTATATTAATACACTTTTTTTTTTATTTATTTATTTTTTTTCTCTGGTCGTTGATTTGTTGAGCTTGACATTTTTCTTGAATTGCTGATCACATGATCATATGTGCGCAGGAGGTGGAGTTATCCTGAGTCATCCTGTCCTTTGACTGAATTCTGATCAACCTTTGTGTGCCCTGGGCAGCCAACTGGGTGGGGAGGGAGGCGTGGTGTCACTCTGTGCTGATGAAGCCCCTGATTGGCCCAGGTGCGTAAGGGGGGTGTTTTGCCATCTCCACTGGTCGGCATTACACTGCATCTCCTCACAGAGCAGTCCGATTTAGAAACCAGTGACTACTGTGATGGTACTGGTAAGAACAAAAGCAGTTTAAGGGGCCATTCACAATTTTTGACATTGTGGGGGTGGGGTTATCTGTGTACACCTCTTGCATTTAAAAAGAAGAAATATTGAGGCAAAACTAAATATTTTCAGTCATATTTCGGTGGGGAGGATCTGGAAAAACTGTGCTCTGTACACTTGTGAAAATGTTGAATGGTGAATTTTAGGACACAAATGGAAGAAAATGACTCCCACCCATTTCATCAGATGGGTGTGAAATTTTACCCTGAAAAGTGTGTATTGATTATGGTTTATAAAAGTGCATTTTGAGAGTCTATAAAACCACAAAATGGGTTAAAACTACTTTGATTGGCAATGAAAGGTAGAACAGTGCCTAGTGAACAAGTCCTGAAAAAAATCATGGGGTTAGCTTTATTTCTTCCAATCAGTTACAGCCTGTAAAAAATTGGGAAAAATGCTAATTTTTTTCAATCAGGGTGCAGTAATATTTATTATTATTATTATAATACCCAGAAATGCAAAACTTGTGGGCCGATTGGGCTAAAACTTGGTATTTCAAAGCAACATTCTATAAAAGTTCGAAGAAAATCCGTAATTATGCCTACGGAACTTGCCTGAAAATTGGTTGATTTCATGTGGAATGACCCAAGTAACTGTTGGATTCAGCTTGGTTGCTTCTGAGCTGAATTTTGTCTCCTCATCCAACAAACACCTGAGCAACCTTGTCACTTGTATCCTGCAAGTAAAACGAGACTTGATGTATAGTTGTCTGAACAGTGATTTTCGGGGGTGCAAAAACCTCAAGCGTACATTCAGTCAAGAGAATTTGGAGTTTAATTTCTAGTGCTACTAGACGTGGTAATGGCATATAATGGTGGCAGCCATGATACTGATGACACACTGGATTGCTAGGGCATGCGCAGCATATGAATTTATGTTTGATATTAATATTAAATTCTTAACCCCCTTCTCTCTAATAAAACCCCCCAAAATACATTTCAAATCATTCTGCCGAAGAAGTGGAGGTTGGATTCGGAATTCTTTCCCAATTAATAGCTAAGCAAACGTCGCTAACGTTGGCTATCAGTGAAAGCTGAGACAATTAACGGGGTCTAGAAAGTAATAAATGCTGTAATTATTCATCAAAAGAGAAAAAGACAAAATGGCCATTTACGGATATTAGCCGCTGGGTAATGTTCACTTTTTTTTTTTCTTTTTTTTTTTTTGAGCTCTCCCGCCTTCTGAAGACAGAAGCTAGATTTATGCTTGAACGAATTTTTACAATTTCTTTCGAAATCAAATTATTTTCCACCACAAATTAAGCTCATTTACCGAGTCTAACGTTGATATCAGTCCTCTCTTGAGCATCTAACAGCAATTATTCCTTAACTAACTCACTGAGTTGTGTTTTCTTCGTACTCCATGTAGATCATAAACCCTGTATGTACGGCTCAATAAAATTGGTGGATTTTCTAAATCTATAATGTTTACTCATCTCAACCATCTCGCTTTTACTTGCATGTGTTTATATGCAAGCCCTACTCTCCCTGATATAGCTGTCACTCGGACGCATCAGGACAACAGGCCAAAGCTGCTAATGCAGCATCTACTTGTAGGTCTGTGCCAACTGGTTGGATGAATGGATCACGTGATGTTTGATGCACAGCAGTTGTTCAGAATGCAGTGATGACTCTCTTTCTGCTTTATGGCAGGTACAACGCCCAAGTTGAGCTACTTGCTGCCCGCGCTGGTCATTTGTTATTCGCACAAGTGTTACTGAAACACTCGAACTGTAGAGCCCTGACTTGGGCCCCGTGTGTGCTTAGCTGTTGAACATGCTGGTGAGCTGTTTTTGTAGCCCCCGGACGAAGTCGGGCGGCTACCATGGATTCATACTTGTCTGTTGGTTTGGTAACCTGTCTGTTCAAAACAAAACTAAACTGAACAAAATTGTTAATACTGCACGCAAAATCATCGGTTTGGACTCAATATTACCCATCGGCTTTCTTTACAAGCAGAAAATTATTAAAAACGTGCAAAAAATCTTAAATGACACCTCATACTCTCTTTTCTGATTCTGAATTTCTGCCCTCCAAACGTCGTCTGCGCATGCCAATCATTAGAACAAACAGGTTCTGTCAATCGTTCATACCAGCTGGTATCCGTTATTTTAATAATGGGTGTTCTCTTAACATAGGATTATCTTGTTAGGGTTTTTTTTTTTTTTTTTTTAGTTTCTGTATATTCATGTCCCAATGTTGCCTTCTAGTGCCTATATTTATCTTAACTAAATTTTAATTTTTTTAAATCCATTGTCATTTATAACATTATGTCTTAGTAATCATTGTTGTAAATTTCACTTCGATATTTTAATGCTGTATTGTTTTTTGTTTGTGTGTTTGCGATGTAGCCAAAATTTCCTTCGGGATAATAAAGTATTATGATGATGATGATGATATGATATGTCTCCGTCTCCGCCTCTGCGTCCACACACTTCCTTGTGTACACTGGATAGGCTGTAACTTTTGACCAATTACTTTCATAATTGGGATGGACTTGTGTTATTCTTCACTTATGACACTTATCGATTTTGGTTGCCATGGCGACAGCATTGGCCAAATAATGCGTTGCAAATGGAGCTAAGTGGGCTTTTGTGGGCTACGACCATGTGGTTGTTGGCGACTGGACTGTCTAGATGCTTCTGTATATTGTGTAATTGTAACTCAAAATATCCACAAACAACCTCATTGCCCTCATTGGAATAAGGGTTTCGGCTTGACTGCCTGCCTGCGTGTTTTTGGGGGGGGGGTTGGGATCAGAAGTGGTGATATTTTGACCTCTGTCAGTCCCTCACGTGCCTGGACTTCAGCCATAAATGGGGAAGCCATCAGTAAGATGCTTTAATGTTGTTGAAGGAGGGTGCCTGTACTGTCCGGCATTAACCCCTGAAAACGGCCGCCAAGGTTAGACAGCGATTATCGGAAGTGACAAATTGGGTGAAACGCAGGGCCAATCAAAGCATTTGATGCATTTTGTGTGTTTGTGTTTGTGTGAGATGTGGAACCTGGAAACAAGTCTTGTGTACTTGTTCGTTATTCTGTGCTCTGAATCCAACACAAGTGACGGCCATGTCGGGGGGGGGCTGTGGGCTGAGGGGTAATTGGTGTCGTGCCGTGTTGCTGGGACCTCTCTGTCTGTGCGCTGGTTTGCCGGAATGCGAGAGATTTTATCAGCGAGGTGTCCTTGTCTTGTGGTGACCCGTACGGCATGCGGTCAGCGATTCTGCCCCAGACACGGCCTCTTATCTCTGGGAAACTTTGCTCTCTCCTCCTGACTGCTGTCGCCACGGCAGAACTCAATAGAAAACAATATCTGTAAGCAGGTTTGTGTTCCTGATAGATGAGTGGGGCTGGAGGCATCGCGGTAATCTTCAGTGGTCAGTTTCTGATATTTAACTTGAGCTGTGACTGTCAGCTGATTGTTGTCGATGCGAGTAACTGTAATGGAGGTGTATACTGCGGAGTGGTGTTAATGTAGTACAGCTGGCTGCATTTGTGGGCAGATTCAGTGGGTGTGTGTCTTACTCCCTTTGTTTAATCATTTCCCAGTTTTGATTTTTCATTTTAAAAGTCATAAATAATATGGGGGGGAAGAATCTGCATTTTTGTGCTCCATCCAGTATGTCAGTCCCCTGGAAACTAATGTGTAAGCGAGTATTTAACTGCTATCTGCCCTTTATCCAGGCGTTATCTGCGAGAGGAGACCTGAAACGACTGTCCTGTTTGCCTCTCTATTACCCATTTACTGGGAGGGTGTTTAATGTAGTTTTCCTGTCTTTATTTTTCTGCATTGTGCCATGTAGCTTCATCTGTTTGTTTGTTTAACAGGAAAGGATTGTGTTTAGCACTAACACGAGCATTTCATTTTTTTTTATTCTTTGCAATTTCTGAAGTGATTGCAGCCTGCTGCTGTGGCAGTTCCATTTTCACTCGCACCTCCCTCCATTGTGTAAGATTTGTAGGATCACTGAATTGAACAAATGATATTAAGTGGTAGTTTCGATTATTTTTATTTTATTTTTTTGGACATAGTTGTATGAAATACTCTTAAGCAGTGTAGTGCACAAGAGGTTCTCGCTTGAGAAATTACACACTTGAATGACCCGTTTTGATTCTGTGTCCCCATCGATGTCATTAGGGGATTTTTTTTTTTTTTCCACAATAGTTCAGCCCAGTATAGAAAAGTTTCAGTTTTGGCTTTTGTTCAGTTTGCACTGCGATGAGGCGGCCAATCACAGCAAGGCCTCATTTTCATTGACTCACCAGCCACACACAACTGCCCAAGTAACGAGGGGAGAGCATGAGAGGCTTTACCTTTTCCTACCTTTTTTTTCCCCTTCAAGCTTCTAAACCTTGTTTCGCAGATACCAGCAAATCCTCCTGAATCATTTACGCAAGCACAAATATTGGACATTTTCAATCATTGGCCATGATTCCACTTGCATCACAAAATTCAACAGCCAAATTCAGTTTCTCCAGAACAGGACCTCCTAAGCGACAGGGTGGTTACGTGCAAGTATAGCTGCTATAGTACATGATGAAAAAGCGCTCTGGAATCTATCTAATGGCTGGCATGATTTTCCCACCCTAACTTTGATGAGCAGATGGAGTTTAGTGGTCTGCTGGAGGCTGTGAGGGGGTTTTCTGTGGTTCGTAGACGGGACTCTTCGGGCTCCTCTCCTGGACTAAACCACCTCTTCTTTTGGGCCTGGGATCACAGGGTCATGTTTGAGTTTCTGCTGGGTCAAATGCCAGTCAGTATCTGCCATTTTTATATTTGTTTTATGAACCTTTTCCCCCGGCCCATTAAAGAAGTAGTAGTAGTAGTAATAATAATAATAATAATAATAATAATAATAATAATAATAATAATAATAATAATAATAATAATAATAATGGATTCCTGGAGATGGCTTAGGAATGGTTTTTTGAAAAAGGAGACAGAAGGTCTGATCATAGCTGCTCAAGAACAAGCTTTAAGAACAAACTCTATCAAGCACAGCATAGATAAGACTTCAGAGACACCTCTGTGCAGATTGTGTGGAGACTCTACTGAAACTGTAGGACATATTATCAGTGGATGCAAGAAGCTTACCCAGGGAGAGTACAGAAAACGCCATGACAAGGTGGCCCTGCGGGTGCACTGGGAGATTTGCAGAAAGTACGGGATAGAATGTACCGGGAAGTGGTATGACCATCAGCCATTGGCAGTTGCAGAGAACAGAGACGTTCGAATTACCTGGGATATGACTGTTTACACAGATAAGAAGCTGAGTCATAATCGGTCGGATATTACTCTATTACAAAAAGAAACACAGTAGTGGACACTAATTGACATAGCTGTACCAGCGGACCAGAACATAATCAATACTGAGGAAGTGAAAGTGGCTAAATATCAAGAACTAGCATTCGAAATTAAGAGAATCCACAGAGCATCGAAAGTGACAGTGATACCAATTGTGATCGGTGCACTCGGAACACTCTCAAAGAACTCAAAGACCTGGCATGGGAAGTTAGGCATACCTGACATCGTTGGAAGCGCACAGTTGTCAGCCATCCTTGGAACAGCTCACATATTGCGGAAAGTTCTTTGTTTCTAAGCTGCGGGAAGTAGCTGAGACAAGACAAAGTGGACCCAGAAGAACATCAAAGGACTGGAGAGAATTAGGCATAATAATGGCAATATAATAAAGCAAGACATTGTCCTCTATCCCAATCAAGGTCATGACCTTTAACACGCAAACAAATTTCAATCATCGAGGTTGAGCAGTTTTTTGAAAACTTGTGCCCACTTCCACAGATGGCTGGATGAGCTCCATTGAATTGTCTCCCGCTCCACTTTGTGGTGGAGTTTAAAAATGTATGACTTGGTTTCTCAGATGTTTAGTAGGAAACGTTCCCTTTGCCTGTCTCTAGATCCTTTGGGGATGATCCTGGGTCCAATTAAACCTGCCCTACACACACATTGGTACTCACAGAGGGACGATGTGGTGATAGGTCATGTCTTTTGTCTCCAGCATGCATGCTGGAGCACAAATTGAAGTATTTGGTCGTTGGCTGGTTATGGACTGAAGTCCATCTCTGATGTGAATAAAGAGATGGAAAGCCCTCACATTACTGCTTGTGAGTATACTAGAGATGTGTACTGATGAAGATGACGTGTTTTTGTTGGTTCTGCGCTGGTTTTCCAACAGTTATGGTACTGCTGGTTTTGACCTGATGTTCCAGTAGTGAAGATGCTACTGGTTATGCACTGGTCCTCCAGCAGTGATGGTTCTGCTGGTTCTGCATTGATGCTTCAGCAGTGATTCTGTCAGTTTTGTTCCAATGTTCCAAGCAATGATTGTTCTGCTGGTTTTTCATAAGTCCTCCAGCAGTCATGGTTGCTATTACTAATACTATTGTGTGATGGTTGTCAGAAATGATGGTTCTGTTGATTCCATAGGCGCCCCGGCAGTGATTGTGCTGCATTAAATTCCATTGTCATTTTTGCCAGAAATTATGGTACCGTTGGCTCTGTATTGGCATTCAGGTGGTGGAGATTCTGCTGGTTGTTCACTGGTGTTCCAGCAGTCTTCATTCTGTTGATTCTTTTCTGGTGTTATAAGCAGTCATGCTTATAACATGCACTAGTGTTCTGGCAGTGATTGGTTTTTTATGTGCTGATACTCTAGCAGTAATGGTTGTTTGTTCTGGTTTATACTGGATCTGGTGGTCAGTTTAATCACTGGACCTTCAGGTGTCGCCCTCCATTGAGGAGATGTTTCGGGCCAAGTCGCGATGGTGACATGTGGACGGTCTACTACGTTTCATATTTTAATCCGTAACTTCTGAACATAAAATCATAAAAAATGAAATCTATGCCATTTTGGAAAGGTAACAATGTGCAGAAAAAGGTAAAATCATAAAATAGGCCGCTTTCATATTTACCCCTCAGCCCTCAAGGCTGACGGGGCATTGCTATCCTTCGTGCGATTGGGCGGGCAGGCGGGCGTCTCCAAAAACTTCATCGGGCTGAGGGGTATTCGGTGCATTTCTCACCTATTTTTTTTTGTACTTGCCAAGTATACAAGAGCCCTATAAATGTAACACATGGACACCAAATAAACATCAAAATTTTCACTTTTGTTAAAACCCCACAGATGCATATTCCTGAAAAATTTTTTTCAAAGTTATTATTTTATACCATGTCTAGATGGGTTTATTACGATGTCCATGCGTGGAAATACAAAAAAAATTCCTTTTAAAAAGAAAAAATTGGGCTTTTTTTTTTTTTTTTTGTTAGTGATGTCTCGTAAAACATTTTGAATTCGGAACACATGGACAAAGACACAGTTTTGTATAATTTACAATTATACCCTACAAAAATGTACAATTATTCAGTGTTTTCAGATACAAAGTAGTGACTATTTAGTATGTCTGTTTTATGACTTGACATTCTTTCCTTGATTAGGAACAAAAATGTATTACTTATTTTTCTAATTGAAATAATTATTAATTTCATTGATTGCAGTATTACAGCCCAGCTTCAGCCGTGAATATTGTTTACCAGACAAGATATTTTAATAAAAATATTATCAATTCAACATAGGGACCAGGTCACGCGGTAACAGAGTCACAAAACTGCTGTATTTTGTTGCTCCAAAACGAATTAAGATAGTTACAATTTAAATGGCTTTGTGTAGGTGTTCCCTAGCACTTCAAAAAAGAAAATGGCTCGTTTTAGTCATTTGATTTATTTTGGGTGATTATTTTTCCACCCAAAATAAATGTACAAAATTGGCCATTTTGTTTTTTGAAGTGCTAGGGAACACCTACACAAAGCCATTTAAATTGTAACTATCTTAATTCGTTTTGGAGCAATGATACAAAATACAGCAATTTTGTGACTCTGTTACCGCGTGACCTGGCCCATTGGTTAATACCTTTCCAAAAATGTATATATCAATACATTTTGGTCACCGGCGCCCAGTTACCTGCCATACAGCGCATCTACAAACAAGCGCTGCCAGAAGTGGGGGCGCAGCATGTTTGGGGTTCTCCACACCCTACCTACAATCATTTCTTTTTTCTTTTTTTTTTTTAAGCTCACCTGACGAAGTCAGATGAGCTTATGTCATGGCCTGTTTGTCCGTCGTTCGTCGTCGTCGTTCGTAAACATCTCCGAAACCACTGGGCCCATGAAGCTGAAACTTGACAGGTACCTTCCTACCCATGAGGATACCAAAGTTTGTCCAAGGCGTTCCGATCCGATTTCAAACATGGCCGCCACGGCGGCCATATTGAAAATCACATAATTGGCCATCTGAAAGCTATTTATGCACATATTCAGCTGAAATTTGCTATGTAGTTACTACGTGGCAAGATGCATCACACATTTAGTTTGAGTTAAACGGCTTCTTACAGACCCTTGAGTGGTCAGGTGAGCTACAGGGCCTGTGGCACTATTTATTTATTTATTTATTTATTTTTTTTTAAACCCCTCAGCCCCGAATGTGGAGCAGAGGGGTTTTGTCGTCCCCTTCATAGATGGACGGAGGGGAAAATTTTGTCCGGACCGTTTCTCTGTAACCACTTGATTTTGCACATGTGTACTCTCTTCTAGTGCGCTGGCGTGTCTCGTTGAGGTTTTGTACCCGAATTACCTTTGACCTTGCCTGACTGGCCCTCACTTTTAAAACCTTCTCCGGGCCATTTCTCTAAAACTGCTTGAGTTAGGAACTTGATTTTGCATGTCTGGACTCGCTTTAGTGGGTAGGCTTGCCTTGCAAGGTTTCATACCCAAATGACCTTTGACTTGCCTCACTGACCTTCACTGTAAACCTTTGTCTGAGCCATTTCTCTCAAACCGCTTGGCTTAGGAACTTTTTTTTTGGGTTGGGATTTTGCACGTTTGGACTTCCCTTGGTGGGTAGGCCTGCCTCATCCAGGTTTGGCACCACAGTGACCCCTTGCTGTGGCTCAAACACCTTCCCCTGTGATATAGTGTGTCGGGGCAGAGGGGTTTTTCCTTCACCCCAGTGAACATGCATGTGCACTGTATGGGCATCAGTCGGTGTACTGCTGTTATATCTGCTGCTTGCATTCTCCTGCTTCCTGTTTTGCCTTCGTACGGCTCGTGTATTTATGCCTTTTGGAGTCCAGCTTTGATCCCATCCCTATTTTAACTTTTTTTTAAAGTGGAATTCACCTCTGTGACATTAATTTTGTGACATTTTACCTTTCCTGCATTGGACAACTCTGGTGTTGGACCTCTCCTGTTTGACGCTCGCTGCGTTTAATGCTCCCGCATTGGACGCTCCCTCTATTTGACCCCCCCTCGTGCTTGACACCCCCTGTTTTCAGCACTTACTGTTTCTGGTGTTCACGGGTTACTCCTGCACGACCAGCACTGGTCTTTCCGTGTGTGAATCCTGAAACTCCAGTTTCTGCCAGTACTGGGCTGTCGGGGTGCGGACAGCGGATGTAAAGAGCTTAAGAAAGAACCACATTCACCTTCCCATATCAAAACAATGGCCTAGTGAATTGTTAAAAAATGCATTGGGTGAACTCGCCTTTCAAATCCCGTTTCTCCTTGGCTGTATTGATTTATAAATTCCCGGGTGTCTCAGCAAGAGCTGCTGGTTTGGATGTTTCTTTTATTGCTCATGGGCATTGAGTCAGGCCATCCATATCCCAATTAGTTGGGACTACCTGCGAGTCAATGAGAAGGTGCTTTATTTCCAATGGAAAAGCTGAACACAAAGGCATTCTGTCTAGTTAGGATGGCGCATTCAATTTTGCATGGGAGACTAGGAAAATCTTGCTTTAAAAAAACATATTATTTCATGAATGCATGTGTATATTGAATGAGAAGGACCCGCGTTGTCTGATGGCCCGCGTACAAGGGGTTTTCTAACGCCGCTAGTGCCCTTTGCTGTGATTTTTTAATGGGAATAGAAGTTCTTAAATTCTGTGTAAGAGGCATGTTTTCTCTTACTTAAGTAGAATATTATTGCTTTTCCAGGGCATGTCGCGTGCTTTCCAGTCATGCTGTGTGAATTGGGAATTTGTGTATCTCAAATGTTCTGTCTGTCGCTGATAATGCGGCCAAACCGGTGAAGGTTTGGTGTATGCGTGAACTGTGATGGCACTGCAAGTGATGCAGTGCTGCAGAAATTAAGCTGAACCAGCACGAGCTGTTAAAGGGGTACTGTGCTGTAAGAACAAAGCTGATTTGGCTCCGTGTGTAAAAGTTTGGGAGACTGCTATACGAATGAAGCTAATTGGTTCGTGTGCTCGTTGGTCCAGAACACTGCTGTCAGGATAAAAGCTGATTTGTTTTATTGTATGTGTAGTTTGGGAACGGTGCAGTTGGAATATGGCTGACCTGTTTAGTCAGTGTATGCAACACTGCTGTGAGAATAAAGCTGATTAGCTCAGTCTGTTTAAGTTGAGAAACTGTTTATAAGAATAAAACTGATTGGTTCAGTTTGTGTAGGGAGTGAACACTGTTGTAAGAATAAAGCTAATATGCTCAATATGTTGCTTGTGAACACAGCTGTGAGAATAAAGCTGATTGGTTCGGTGTGTGAGTAGGTTGGGAACACTGCTGTAAGAATAGAGTTGATTGGTCCTGCATGTGTTGGTTTAGAACACTGTAAGAATAAAGCTGAATTGTTCAGTGTGTGTAGGTTGGTATCTGTGCTGTAATTAGGCCATAAATTTAAGTGCAATCAAAGTAACTGCCACGATGGGGCAAACGGACAAACGTCTATCTGTTTTCCACAATTCATACCTGATGCAGTCTTGACCAAAGGGCTGCCAAAAATCGGGGGCTGTATGGAATGCTTCCAGAAAATAACTTCTAACTTCAGCATTTCTCAGCGATGTGCTGAACAGGGCAACGTTGAGATGCTGAATCATCACCTTTTAACCGACAAACGCTCTCCTACTGTTCCCATTTACCGTGTTCAGTTTGCAATCAAACGGTTGATTCACTCAATTACCAGTTTTAATTGGTAGACTGTCTAATTTATTTATGTAAAATTTTAGTTTGTCCCATTTTGAAATTTAAATGACTGTAACGTGACAGATTTGCTGGTATGTGTTAACTAGATTAGTTTCCACCTTCATTGTAGGCTATGTAGACACTCAAAAGTTACCAAAATCAAGAGCTATGAATAACTTGATTGAAAAACAATTAAAAAATATTTAAAAAAAATCTACAATATTTGATTCAGGTTATTGGTATTTTTTCACTCTAACACTGTAGCCTGGTCAGATCTGTCTTTTTCTCATCATGACTTCATAATCTTATAGATTACATAGTGGCTTTGAGTAATCAGTTGGCTAAATGAATGACTTGATTGTTTGTTAGGCTGGGCAGGGGCTGGACGGAGTACACAGGAGTAGATTTAAGGTGGGGTGATTATGCCAAGGTAATATAAGCTGTCCAACGTTGCTCGTAATTGGCTGACATCAAAACGCCATCTTCTTTCCAGAAGTATTTGAAGCGGCATCTGATATGATTCCTATTTGTTCCACACTGCATTCGGTAGGCTATGCTTCATCGAAAAGATAAAAAGTAAGCATCTCTGTCCCACGACGACAGGTGCTTCTATTGGGTCTAAAATTATATTGATACATTTATTGCCCACCTCTAGTTGTAACAAGAGCCATCTGGCAATGGCGTATCCCCCCCCCCGGCCCCCCACATTCATGGATTAACTGCTCAAGAAATTCCTAAATACCAAAAGGCACATCTACATGATGTATCAGATCTACACATCAAATTTCATGAAGAAATATTGAACGGTTTTTGAGTTCTGTCCCGGAAACGAAATGATTACAGACGTACGTACGGCAGACAGATAGATATGGCTATCGCTATATCCCCCCGCATGATATGCCGGGGGGATTATAATAATAAAGCTTACTTTTTCCTCTTGGACCCTGTGCTGTGAGAAAGCTGATTGGTTCAGTGTTTGTAGGTTGGAAACTCGGTCCTGTAAGATCAAAGCTGATTGGTTCAGTGAGTGTTGGCTGGGCCCTGGATTGGTTGGTTTTACAGGCTCCTGGGAGTTTGGGTGAAAATGTTTAAATGGAATTAATTTAGCCAAACGGCTGAATCTGACCTGCCCAGGAGAAAATTGGCAACTTCTGCGTTGGTCTTCAAATTCCGTCACCATCTTTCAAAGGCATATCCTATTCAGATCCTTGTTTTGTTTCTGACTTTGTCATGATGTATATCGGAATCATAACGAGACCTTTTAGGTTTAGTAACGTCAGACATTTGTGCTTCGAAACGCTGTTTGCTGCAGCTCAGTGGTAACTGGCCACCTGGATACCAAAATGCTCCTGACTTCGTGATTGGCAGATGGTGGAGGGCGGCACAACAGGCCAAAACACAAGATGACAACATCAACATTAGTTTCGGGCTGCAACTTTCCTTTTGTAATGGGAATATTCTGGCTGGACTACTGTTGTCAGTGATATAACTATTTGAAATTAACATCATTTTTGAATGTCTGGTGATATTATCAGGGCCATTTCATGATTAATCAACATACATTTCTTACATATTGCTTCTTTAAATTAGGGACGCACCGAAATGAAACATTTCGGCCAAAACCGAAAATGAGAAACGCTTGGCCAAAAACCATAACACCGAAAGAAATGATACTGCCAATTTTCAGTGCCATTGCCTTTATGGTTATGACTGTGTACTAATTTCTGTAACCTTTTTACCACTTCTTGATTACGGTGATATTTTACATATGAATGCTCCAGCCCATTGTCTGAGGATGTTGGACACTGCGTATCACAGTGCTCTGAGATTTGTCACAAACTGTGCAGTACTGACTCATCACTGTACTCTGTATTCCAGGATTGGCTGGCCCTCACTGACTATGCGAAGGCTCAGTCACTGGTACTTGTTTATCTATAAAGCATGCTCCCTTCTTATATCTGCTCTTTGATTGTTCCGAAAGCTGGTGGTAGCTATAGCTTGAGATCGCAAGATGATGTACCAAGTGTAACGACTGAATTGGGGGGGAAAGAGACCTTTAAGACCTTTTAAGGCTCTTCTTTCCTGAAACAGCCTTCAAAAAGACTTGCTCAATAGAAGTGCGAAGTGCTTCTTTTTGTTCGTAGCTTGAAAATTGTAAAATTAAATATGTTGCGTGACAACACAGCAGCCCACTGATTGGTCAGAGAGAATGGTCTCTGCGAAAGACAAATCGCTGCCGCATTATCGCTAGGAATCTGGCTTCACTTTCCATCATGAAACGATTTGAAACAGGTCTAACTACCATATATTCAATTTTTTCTCGTGGAAGTCTGGCAATCAGGGGGAAGAGGGTGGGACTTTGGAAGGAGGTGGAGTTGTTAATGTTCAAATTTTTACTAAGTGCTCTGCCTCATGCTAGAAAGGTAAGAATAGCTTTAACCCCTTTCTGCAGATGTAGACGCTCGCGTCTATAGATATGCAAATTTAAGCACTTAGTTACAGTACTCGCCCACGAGATGGCACCCTCGGATCAGCTATTGAATATTCACAAGCAGGCAGAGCTGAAACACTATCTAGAGTATGGAGAAGTTCCCTCCAATCCCTGTTTTTCAGGAGTTGCATGAATTAAACTCCACAGCTAAGCCTGATGTGCAAACTGGTCAATATCCTTGCCCATAGTATCGATTCAGCAGTTTTAAAAAATTATCACTTGCGACCGAAAAAAACTTGGTACTCTGTAGCAACCATTTTAGCTACAGTGAGCCAACAGTATTCCAATTAGTGGTTAAAAAAAATACGTTTTGTGACGCAAAAAATCCGACATAGTATTAATTTTCTCACATTCTACAGTCAATTACAGTCATCACACACAAAATATGCGTAGTTCCCTCCGTTAACGCGTATATTCCTCCATTGACAAATTCAGCGCTCCCTCCTATCCACCCAGGTACTGGTGTCGATAGCCAGTCACTCAATTATGTACTCAGATTCATCTGTGTAACTCTACAGTATAGTTCACGCCCTCGTGAAGCTTCCCTGGTAACAATGTATTGATAGACTCGTTTCTTATCCAATTGCCGAGTGTTTAAACTTTCCTCATTAACCGAAATACATTGATCGGACAATAAGAATAGGATACAAAGCTAAGCGTAAAAGTAAGGTTGGTTGTATTCTTCGAATGTTGGCCAAGGTTGCGCAGCTGAAAATGATGCGATATCAAAGAAACAAAGACACCCGAAACCGGCCTGAAGTGTTCAGTTTCATTTACGAGATAAATGTTGTATGGACGCGGTCAATGGGAATTATTCCGAATGAAACAGTAATGGAGGGTTCCTTCTACCCAATACATATGTCTCTGGAGGAGGGCATCAATGAAGAAAACAGGTTATACTTTTCTGTTTGCATTTGGCTTAATATGGCTTTTTGCTGTAGAATTCATACCGCGTTGAAAGGCATCGAATGCAGAGGTTTTCGTTTCTCCAAATGAATGGAGCCCATGCACGTCGGTAGATCCCTCGGTACGTTCATTACACCATTCTGTTGAATATGGAGGTATATGTCATTTGATTTTTCCTGAAAGTGAAATTTCTGTTCTGTTAAAATAAGGTGTATTTCAGAATTCAGATGTTACGAATTTAGTGAGTTTTTACCCTTATAAGGTGTAAGGTTATGAACTCGGATGTGAGAGCGGTTAGCTTTTCATTGCAGCGTGAATGTTATAGCTGTTTAATCAGCACTTTATTTAATGCTTAGGGGACTCTGAAGAAAAATGGACAATATTGTTAACTTTATTATGGAGAAAAGGCATGTTTTGTGTTTGGAGAGGTCACTGGTGACCAATGATGTTCAACTGCCCTGATATTGATAAATTCATGCTAAACTCAACCAGTGAATCATTAGTTCATGCTGAATTTCATGCCCCAAAAGTTAATTTTTGTTAAATATATAATTAATGTACAATTTAACAGTGAACCATTTTGATGGATCTCAGACTTTGGGGAAACACCTGGATAGCTGTCTAATTTGGGTCATAGCAAGCGGGTAATCTAGAATGTAATGTTCAAGATGAATTGTACTTGTGGTCAAGAAGTTTATGATCCCAGAAATGTATAGATTTAAGCCCCAGCAGTTTTTCATTTGTTAGTTTTTTTTTTTTTTTGCTATTGCAATGGTGAATTCTCATGAAGATTTTTTTATGTTTGCAGCCCCTTTTCTCCACCAAAATCATAAAAATAAACTGAAATACGATGGGAGTCTGTAAATGCCTCAAGTGTCTTGACTCAATTGAGCCAAAGTTTTTCTGTCTTTGAAGCTGCAATCTTGAATTATAAAGCCTGAAATCAGGTAACGCCTAAAAAGCCAGATTTGGCTTCTGAGCAAAGGAGTTAAGCACTCGTGGACATTAGTGCTGTAATGTAGTGACCGTTGTGCGCGTCCTCTGATTTAAACACACACACATTTAACAAAATTGATGGGTTAAAAGTACGGACAGACGCGTCCTGGCCACGATTTTTGCTTGCGACATCACAACATCCTGTTTCAGTGTTAAGTCTTTCGGCTGAAAATGTTTTTTTTTTTTTTTTGCCAGTTTTTGCGGCTGAAAATTCGGTGCATCTCTACTTAAAATGCTTAAATGTATCATGGTATCTTCTTGTGCAGAGGATATGAAGTCCTGGCTGTTCATGGGTTCTTAGTGTCCTCTGGAATTATTGGCACCTTGAAATAAAAATGAGCAAAACAAGATGCAAAAAAGGTCTTCATTATTTATCATCATGATTTTTGATTCTAAATGTACACACAAAATTTACCTTTAGAATCTAAGCCATTACGAAGTAACATAATTGAAAGAAACATTAAATTCTTATCCTCAAACAATCCCCCCCCCCCAAAAAAAAGCAAGCCTCAAAGTTTTGGCATCTCTTCGCTTTTAATATTTCGTGCAACTTCCCCTGAAAATGATTACAGCTTTGAGTCTTCTCCTGTAATGAGTCATGAGGTTGGAGAACACATGGCACGGTGTCTAAGAGCGTTCCTCCACACAGGAATCTAGTTTTTCACTTAACGCTCTAGATTTGATGCGCCATCTGTGTGCTTCTCCCTTTAGGACCGCATGCGACGTCGGCGTGCTTTAGTTCATGCTGTCATTTTCAAGAAACATGAGTCGTGAAGTGAATCGTGATTCGCTAAAATACAGGGAGGAAGGCAATTTATTTTTTTTTTTTCTTTTGGTTACCATCTGTGTGCACTGCAAAACGGTGTCCAAAGCTACACCTCAGATGGCAACAATGGCTGATGGGTTTTCGAGTGCTGCTGGTGTTTGATGGAGTCGATGATGCATGTTTCCGAATAAGATATCCAGGGCCTTTGGAAGAAAGACAGCCCCACAGCAGCCACGATCTACCGATGTACATCACAGTAGGTATAAAGCGCTTTTGTGTGGCTTATTTTAACTGTCCACACCGAACCCATCATCCAGTCGATTGCCAAAAACTTCTGTTTTGATCTCTGCATAGTTATCGCAGTTTTTGTTTGATTGCGATTATGCGAACCAGCTGAAATTATTTTTTTTCATCATTTTTTGCGTATTTTCAAGTGTCCTCTAGCAGGAGGACATTTTTAGGAGTCTCAGAAAATGTGTTATTTTTTCCATCTGATAAATTTCCCATATCCTCTCAATCCACACATTATATGTTGGCGGATCCGGTTTCATCCATTGAATTGTAATACATTTGATTGCTGCTGTTAACAATATTTGTAAGAGGTATTTTTTTGACCGACTTTCAAAACAGGAGGACATTTTTAAAAAATAAACTGCGTCCTTTCCTTTCATTGGTCTGCAATATTTTAACCCTTAGAGCGCCAACATAAATTTTAAAAATATATAAATGAAATAATCTTGTGCTGTTGAAAACCTATCATGTGCCAACTTGTTTAAGAGTGCTCTGCTGCGGGAGATCTCTTAAACAAGTTGCCAGGTGGTAGATTTTCAGCTGCTGTGATTTTGATATCTTACATCATTGAGCAACTATAGCTGCATTTAGCACTTTATGGGTAAATAAAGCAGTCCTGTACCTGTAATGTAGCCTAGATGCAGCAGGAGAGTGGTGTGACTTGTACATCAGACTGCAGCCGAGTGCTTTGATGTTAAACCGACACTGGCAGAGCACATGCGCAAAGGTTTAAACCACATGACCACTTTGCTGACAAACGACTCATTTCAAAATCGGCTTGTTGGGGAACTGAAGATGGATTTGGTTGCGAAGTGAAACACCACTTCACCACACTGGGAACATTTCGGATTTAAGCCCCCAGACGAAAAGGCCGCTCAATAACTTGGAGGAGCCAATTTTCTTTCGTTTGCTTAGCAGGGATGTAATTTTACTGCAGCAAAATGACAAATCTAAAATATTATCTGAGGAATCATGATGCCAATCAATATGAAAAAAACGCTAACGTTACACCAACCGCAAACAGTTCCCTAAAACCCAAAGATGTGTGCTTATATAGAGGTTATACAAAAATATTTATATTTTTCCTGTCTTTTTTAATTCACAAAGCCGTGAAAGACATTGAGTTGTTACACTGATCATATTTTCCATGTACAATTTGTTTTAATTTTTAATAACCCATTTTTCCTCATAAGGTTGGGATTTTAAGTTTTATGAACTAGATCTACATAACTATGCACCATTTGTTACAGCAGTGGTGTGAGAGGAAAAAGGAATGATGAATTGTTCTTCGCAATAATTCGTGTGACTATAATCATCAACCAGATTTTCAACCCCCCTGAAAACCGTTCATCTGACTACCTGGTCCCACTGAAATTCGAAGTAACGTCTGGTACACTGTAGGCACTAAAGTTTGATGTCGATGGACATCAGTGGCTTTTCCCCCCAACCCTTCCCAACAGCTTGTGGTTTGCCATTTGATGTAGGTGGTGTCTGATGGTAGATTTGGAGATTTAATGACCCTCATGACTCAACGAAGCTTTTCAGTTTTCCAGTTGTGATCATCGGAGATTCTTTTGCCCGTCAAACCATCCTCCTCACGATGCATGCGGTCAGTGTACACACCAGTCCTCTTCCAGGCTGATTCTTAAACTCTTGTCGTATTAAACTTCTTCATTATTGCCAGGTGGTGGAAATCAGTGATTTTAAACTGTTTATTGTCTTATGTTGCTCAATGCCACTTTGTTCTTCAGGCCTTTTTAGGAAAGGCGGCATTTTAGCTGCGTAAGTAAATGCGCTCCTAAGGCTGAAAAATGAAGTTTACAAGCGCAAATATTTGCACACCTACGGATTTTTCAAGAAAAGACCTGGTTCTTGGGTTTTTCCCATAGTTAGGAACACTAAGGGATTTTGACTCGTCACCTCTTATGTCATGACATGGTTCACCAGTTAAGAGTGCCTAATTGAAGAGGAGAACTGAAAAATGAAATGTAAAAGGATGTTCTTCGGTAGACGTGAAGTTTCCCGGAGGAGGAAATTCCACTGTTGCGGAGTGGAGGTGGGTGTTTTGTGATCAGAGGCCCTGCAGCCAGAAAAGGGCCGGGTGTTTGGGCTCTTTAGCGCTTTAGCAGTCCCTGCCACGCCTTCTTCTGTTGCCTGTGCTGGTCTTCATTCTCCAGTTCCTCCTAATCTCCCCCTCCCCTTGCTGCAGACAATGGGGAGACCTGGCCAGGGCTTTGACATCCGTAGCACCTTAATGTGGGCAGATTATAGCCTTGGGATCAGGGAGAGGAGGGGAGGGCAGGCAAGAGCGAGAATAGGAGAGTTACTGTTTCACCTTCCTGTGTGTCTGTGTGTGTGTCTGTGTGTGCGCATACACACAGCTAGCTATAAAATTACTGGCACCACTGCTAGGCAAGGCACAAGCAATACTGGCAAAAAATTCTAAAATATCCTTCATAAACTTTCAATACCAATATGTGAGAAATTCTGCTCAATGTTAAAGTTCTAATGGAACCAACCAAAATCGTTTACTCAGTTTCCTCCAAATCAAGGTTTCAAAATTAATGACACCCTCAAATTATTGTAAATGAGATCTACCAAAATTTAAACCAGGTTTTGAATTCTGTTTATTGAAGTTATATCTAAATGTTAAGCAACTGTATCGAACCATTACATCACCTCATGTTTCATTAGGGTATAAAAATGAGGTAAAATGCATGCAATATCCCTGTTTCATCCAACACCATAAAGAGAACAGAACAACTGTCAGCTGCAGAGCGGTAGATCATCATAGACCCTCAAATGTGGTCTCGTTTTTGGGCATTTTGTGTTTTTGGCTGAATTTGAGGCTTTACCATACAAAAGTAGATCAAGACGCACAGAATCTGAGGCCATTTTCAGATTCTAGGGGATGAATATCACTGGTAAACCCAATTTCAGCCTTGTATAAGCAATCAATTTGGAGCAATAAGTTGCCAAAGTTGGCTGAAAATGGGTTCGCCAGAAAACTTAAAACATTATTCAAATTTTGAAGGGTTATAACTTAATCTGAGATGCTGGCCTAATATTTGACATTTCTTTATTTTGTGTGAATATTGACTCGTGAATTTTTTTCAAAAATTTTTGAGGAGGTGACCTGGAAAATTTCTCAATCATTATCATTGGATCATTATTGTCATTGGATCCAAATACTCTGAATAAATCAATCCTCCTGTCCCCCTCTCCCCTCACTTCTGGATGAAAGGCTACAAGTGGACTCCTGGAAGATTAGTTTTTTTGGGTGGGGGAGATTTGAGAGTTGGTGTTAAGATTTACCCATAGTATCTCGTTAGCTCCTCATTATCTGCGATGTATCATCTGTTTAGTTACTGCGTACGCGTTCGTATTGTATCTCGCTCGCTATGCCTTGCACTTAGCCAGCGTGATTGTGCTGTACTGCCAACGATTGTATCAGAGGCGCCCCTGTGACGTTCAGCGCTCCCATAAATATTTTACTGGGGAACTCTGCTGTTGGGGGCGGGGGGGGGGGCTGCTCTTTGTTTCTGAGGCAACTGTAGGTTTTACTGGTCTTTGGAAAGCAGCTGTGTGATGCCTCAGAATAATCACAACATGAGTGAACGTTTGGACTGGCGCTTGCTCTAGTGTTTATTCGCATACAAACACGATCACCCTTCAGGATTTGTGCGCATTTGTTGTTGTTGCGCTGACTGGCTATGAATTAATGGTGAAGATGCCTGTGGTGGGTAGGATGCTGCAGTGTTGAGGTTTCTTGGACAGGAGGGAGGAGAGTGCAGATGACCGAGCGCTAATGTGCACTGATGGACTGGGTCAGCCCCTGTACGGGCACCGTGTGTCAGAGACCACATGTATGGCATCATCGGATGAGTGCTCTGCTGCTCTGCGAATGCAATCGGAGGCTGTTCCTTTCGCTGACTATGAACTACTCCCCTTAAGCCAACACGGACTGTTCCCTTCGCCTCGCACAACACGGACTGTTCCCTTCGCCTCGCACAACACGGACTGTTCCCTTCGCCTCGCACAACACGGACTGTTCCCTTCGCCTCGCACAACACGGACTGTTCCCTTCGCCTCGCACAACACGGACTGTTCCCTTCGCCTCGCACAACACGGACTGTTCCCTTCGCCTCGCACAACACGGACTGTTCCCTTCGCCTCGCACAACACGGACTGTTCTCTTCTACTTTTCATTAAAGCCAAGTCGGCATCGGCGTTTCCGGAGAGTAACCTCAAAACCGTGTGCATGATCTTAATGAAAGGTCCTGAAGTTGTGCCTCTTCGCATGTCCCTGTCTCTCTGTCCGGATGTCATCAAATTTTTTTTCCAGAGCATAACTCTTAAGCCGTTTGCTTTCTTTCCGCAACTCTGCGTACTTACTTACTCGGATCCTGCAGTGGTGCCTTTTGGTATGTCCCTGTCTGGTGGGTTCGGCAGGGAAGGGGGCGGGGGGGGAAGAGATGTATGTTTTTACGTGTAAAAACACATTCTATTTTCCTTTTGCCGGCGTTGTTTTGTCTGTCTGCCCGTCTCTTTGTGTAAAAGATAACTTACTCAAAAAACATTACTCAAAAAAGTAATGATCGCATAACTCTGAAATTTTGTGGGCAGGTTGCTGTTACATCAGTGGGACTCTATTGATTGTGACCGCGATCGGTCAAACAATATGGCCGCCACGGCAACCATCTTGAAATTCTATGACTCACAATAGCTGAACTTCGCTGCCAGCGATGTCACTCACAGTTTGCAGGTTGATTGGTTGTGCATCAGGGAAGAAACCTATCCTTAAATTTCTTATGAGCCGCGTTCACTCGGCAAGATTTCGACTGCTGCTGCCTGGGCGGAGGTTGCACTCTCGGAGAGCCACTAGTTTTGTTACTGTGTTTTCCCCGAAGCCCTGCACTTCACAAGGCGAGCGACTCGGCGTGAAGAATACTGTTTGGGTTTGGTCAGCCGGCGGAGGGCTCAATTCGCCCATCATTCTCTCTTGGCTCTCGTGATACCCATGCATATTTTAAAAGGCATCAGCTTTGTTTACTTGGATGTACTTAAGGCTGTATTTCTTTCATACATTCTTTAAAGGTGGAAGGTAATTGGCATGAATGTAATGTTATTTGAAAGAATATGACCCCCAGGAGTAAATAAGTAGATGTGAAATGGCATGAATGAATGCACAATTGGCTGAGGCTTAAAGATATACATTAGAACTGGGCTCCCCGGAGGCTTGATACCTATACAGTGGTGTGCAATTATGATTATGCACCCCGGCTTTCATCGAAAAGGGGTCCTAATATATTACTTCTCTATAATTGTTCGGTGTAAATGTATTGAAAAATACCACTGTAGGCAATGAGAACAAAAAAAAAATCCTGTAAGTGCAGTATATTGAATTAAAAATATGGGTATTAAACAAAAACACTGAAAACACAATTTCTCAACAATTGAATGGTGTCGTTATTTTTTAATTCTTACATAGCCTGAACGCATGCTTGAAGGCTCATTCCATGATCATTGATGCAAAACAAAAATTTGTTTAAACTGCTTTGAGGCAAAATTACTGGTGATGGTCTGTCATTCCAGTCTAAAAGGAACTTCAGCAGTTTTCCAACCATCAATATTCATAGAGGAAGAATGTATTCTACTTCTATGATGAACATTGGCGGTTACAAATTGGCTTGCACTTAACATATCCTGTGGCTGAAGCACTAAAATAGCACATTGATTCCTCTAATTTCCATAGTAACGTCTTAATATAGAAAGCATAATGCCTGAGCGACTATAATGTATAAATGTAGAGCAAAACGATGACTGATTAGTAAGGATGGAAGTTGATTTTTCTCTTGTCAAGCAGATTCACTTCATTTGAGGTTCTGAGTATGCGCAGTAATCGTGACGCTGGTCCTTTAATGATTTATTTGTGATTTTGTGTGTTGCTTTCAAGGCTTGACGCTGCTAGGTAAATATTAGCGTTCTCACTTGGATGCTGCTTTGGAAGCCGAATGTTCTTGGTGTTTAATGCTTTGCCTCTCCGCTGCAGGTGTAAATGTGTAGGAAGAGAAGGTGGAAATGGAACTGCCAAATCATGCCAAACAAGTACTGCTACAGCTAAACCAACAGAGAGCCAAGGGCTTCCTGTGTGACGTGATCATCGTGGTGGAGAATGCACTCTTCCGCGCACACAAGAACATCCTGGCAGCAAGCAGCATCTACTTCAAGTCCCTGGTGCTCCACGACAACCTGATCAACCTGGACACGGAGATGGTGAACCCGTCCGTGTTCAGGCAGATTCTGGACTTCATCTACACAGGAAAGCTGCTATCCTCCTCTGACCAAACCAGCGACCAGAACTTCAACGCCCTGCTGACTGCGGCCAGCTACCTCCAGCTCCATGACCTGGCGGCTCTTTGCAGGAAGAAGCTCAAACGTAATGGGAGGATGCTCCCAGCCAAGTCCTGCACGCCGAGCGTGGGGCGACCCCTCCGCACCCAGCGACTGTCTGCCGCCGCGGTGCTTGTGGGGCAGAAGAACTTTCCGGGCTCAGACTGTGAGAACAAGCCTCCTGACGACGGGCTGCTGAAGGACAAGCTGTCCGACGACGAGCTGTTTGTCGGCGGCAGTCTCCAGCCCGGCTCTGGGAAGAACGGCAGTAACGGTGACCTGAGCTCGGGGAGTGGCGGCGACCAGGAGTTGGGCCTTGACCTGTCCAAAAAGAGCCCGTCCGACAGTACAGCCACGGAGGAGGTGAGCCCCAACAGCCTGCCCCAGGGCTCCCCCCACTCCGGCTCCGCGTCCTCCGCCAACAGTGCCTCTTTCGAAGACCCCATCCCCAATCCTCATGGCCTGGATGGCGTGGAGCCTATGGATGTGGCCAGCGGCGAGGAGAAGAACCAGAACCACACGCCACCGGAGGCTGGCCAACCGCACAAGAGCTCGCGGCAAGTCGCCCGCAAGAAAGAGTGGCCCAAGAAGGAGGCGGGCATGGCGAAGGGAGGCGAGGAGAGGTCATTGGTGCCCAACGGGGTGATCGTCGGGCCCAAACCCGGCGAGTGCCACTCGGGCAGCAGCGCCGGAGGGAGCTTCACCTCTGAGCACTCCTTCCAGTGCAAGGAGGAAGAGGAGGGCGAGAATGGGCAGGACCACAGCGAGGAGAGCGGCCAAAGTGACGGGGAAGGCGGGGCCGGTGCTCGGGGCAGGGTCAGAAGCGGGCACTCTAGCGCCAACTACGTCTACCGGCAGGAAGGGTTCGAGCCAGCCTTCGGTGACAACCTGTACGTGTGCATCCCCTGCGGCAAGGGCTTCCCCAGCTCCGAACTGCTCAACGCACACGTGGAGACGCACACAGAGGAGGAGCTCTACATCAAAGAGGAGGGCAGCTTCGTGAAGGAGGAGGAGGAGGAGGAGGCCGAAGACTTGTCCGCTGGGACACCCGCGTCCGCTGGGTTTGGCTCGGAGGCCCGGCCCTACAAGTGCACGGTGTGCGCCAGGAGCTACAAGGACCCGGCTACCCTGCGGCAGCACGAGAAGAGCCACTGGCTGACGCGGCCCTTCCCCTGCAACATCTGCGGCAAGATGTTCACTCAGCGCGGCACCATGACCCGACACATGCGCAGCCACCTGGGGCTCAAGCCCTTCGCCTGCGAGGAGTGCGGCATGCGCTTCACCCGCCAGTACCGCCTGACCGAGCACATGCGCGTGCACTCCGGCGAGAAGCCCTATGAGTGCCAGCTCTGCGGCGGCAAGTTCACACAGCAGCGAAACCTCATCAGCCACCTGCGCATGCACAGTTCCCCCTCATAGAGCCAAAGACCCGAGACCCCTCTTACTAATACCTCTCACGCCCTGTTGTATGTGTACGAGCTCACACACACACACACACACACACACACACAGACATGCACGCTCAATCATGCACACGCAACTGCACACACACGCGCGCAGGCACACACGCATACACGCACTCCCATGCACTCAAGAAACACGAACGTGCCCATACATACCTACGCACTAACAAGCAGGTGACATTGCGCAGATGTTCGAGGAGCGGAGTTGGGCACTGTCTCAAAAGTGCAGCACCGTATCAAAAGTGCAGGAAACCCTCAGAGACCTTTTGCTTCACTGCTCTGTCTGAAGAAATGACTCTGCAGTTCTTAGTGTTGCTCATGCTGTGGCATAAAGCGGAGTCGTCACCACCACCGTGAGCTTCTGCGAACACGCGGATCGCCGCTACGCCTTTGAGACTCCGGCTACTCTTCGCTATCCGTTTATTCAAGGGCATTCCAGGGATATCCCCTCTGTGTTGTATTCTCCAGGAATCCTCCATTAATGCTGGAAACCCAAATAACAAGTCTCGTGTAAGGCAATAAGTTTGAAACAAGATGGCCGCAGGTCCAATGCGCACGTGATTGGTAATGTCTGTAAGGGGGTGGAGGGGAGGGGGGGTTGCATCTCTCTGCTTTAAACCCTGTCCATGGGGATCCACTGGCCTTCCTGTGGTCACAAGATTGTTTTGGTACCCCAAACGCACACATCCCACCCACGGTCCTGGGGGGGGGTGGGGGGGTGGGTTGGAGTCCTTTTCTTTTTTTTTGGTATGTTTGTTTATAGATAATAGGGTTATTTCCTTCAAAGCAAATCATAGAGGTACTTGTTTTATTCAAGAACTTTTAATGTTTATGTGAATGTTTTAACTGGAAGGTCTTTGGGGGGGTGTTTCTCTAGTGAAGGGGGTTGTGTTTGGGTGGGGGGTGAGGGTGCAGGGCAGTTTGGTGTAGGCTGGACTTGCTTAAAGTCCTGTAGGTACTTTTTATTCTTTTATCTGTATAGCTTTTCTCCCTTCACTTAAAAAAAGAAAGACGAGTCTGTTCGAACGGACTTGTTGCATTGCTACCTCTTAATTATTCTCAAGAACAATACAATGATTAGTGAAGTTTCCTTTAGTGTAATTAATTGTACAGAGTGTGTAGATTACAGTAACTTTAAAGAACTGATGCTTTATCCTGCCCATCTCTCAACAGAGGTTTTTTTAGTGCTAGTTTTTAAAGACTTTCATTTTTACGGTTGTTTTTTCATCGAAAGAAACGATAGCTTTTTCAGGTCCTGCGGTGCTCAGGATTTTCACCTCAAAATGTACTGTAAAGTGCTTATCTGGAGTAAATAGATGGTAGTGTTTCTGAGATGTGTTCCAAAGAGCTTGCAAAAAGTCAGGAAGTGTCCTGACCATGGAAAACTTTGCTATAGAAGTTCATAACCAAAGTAAAAAGATATGTCCATAAATATATAGGCGTCTAAATTATTTTCTGTTTAAATTTCCTTTTTTTTTTCCCCCTGTATAAAACAGATTGTGAATTGTATGATTCTAGGTAATGACTCTTTTTGAAATGGTGTTGGAATCTTGACTAATGACTGTATTTATCATCAAGGTATGTCTCTGTGGTTTTTTGCGATAAAACTTCTGCTGATTGGTGGGCCGGTAAGACTGTAAACTTATAGTCCTTCGGAAGTTTACAATGTTTCCTCATTTAAAGAAAATGTTACAAGGGTCCTCATCACTTGTTTTAATAGGACTTGTGTTTTCTCTTGTTTTTTTTTGTTTTTTTTTTGTTTGTTTTTTTCCATTTCAGACCAAAAAAGAAGAGATTAGATTATAATCAGATTTTTATTTCGAAATTAAGTTTGATAGTTTGGGACACATTAAATCTTGTATTGAAAAGTGGGGAACAGTGGTGTAAATAACTGTCGGAAATTTGGGATTCGGTTGACCTTCAAATGTTTGTCATCATTGCTCTTTTGTCATGTCCAATGTGTTTTGTGAATGTAGAGTTTACAGCATCGTGCAGAAAGTCCTGTAGGCTCTTGGATATGGTAGCAGGCAGAACTGTCTCTCCCTCCACACATTCCAAACGTGACCACCATAGAGTAATGCCACTAACTCTGATTTAGACCTCCACAGAGTAATGCTAGGCTACCATAGAATATTGCCATTCTACTGACTTAAAACTACCATTGAGTAATGCTAGGCTACCATAGAATAATGCTGTTAGCTCTGATCTAAACTACCATAGGCTGGTGCCATTACCTCCACACTAGACTAATAGTCATACTTTTGACTAGATTGCCATGCTATTTGCTGGAATACCATAGAAAGTTTCTTGAAGCTTTATGCTAAACCCCACAGAGTAATATTATAGCAAGTAGCTGGTTTACTCTAATGTTACTCTGATATAGACCACCAGAGTTATGCCTATAGGTAAACCACCATAGAGCTCCACTTTTGGCTTTAAGCTAGACCACCACAGAATAGTGCACTTGGCATTAAACTAAACTGCAATAAAGTAATGTGTATAGCTCGGAGTTGGACGACAGGACTCGCTGCTGGGTTGAGCACCGTAGAAAGTCTTATTTACCGAAAAAAAAACAAGTCACATTATTGATTGAGATTTAGACCATGTGACTAGTTATTCCTAGACTGTTGCAGAGTGATTAAATGAACATAGAGTGATAAGGTATACTGTCGTATGCGTTTAACTCTCATGGCTCATCGCCACCAAGTAATTATCATGACATGGACTTATATCACTGGAGTACTGCTGTTGGTCTTTAGGTGGACCACCGTAGAGCTACAGCGTGGCTCTATGGTAGCCCATACTTTTTTTTTTTTCCCTCCTTTTTTTTTTTTAAAGGTTGCACTCTGACAGCCCTGTATTTACTTTCGCTTTCTATTTTAATTGGGTAAGAAATTGGCATTTTCTTTAAAGATCATCTCATATAACACCTTTATACTCCTCATGGATGATCAGGCAGGTCACATGACGTTGGGGTCTGCTGGTGTTAAGTGAATTGCTGGTGGGTCATCAGAGCACATGCTGCCCAACTCCCTCTGTCCCATTTTGTCTGCTTTAGAGTTCTGTGGTACTGATTCAGACATTTGTTATTTGGTCAACCAAACACCCAGATATAATGATACCCAGATATAACATCCCTCCTTGATGCACTGAACAACTTCCTTCTCTTATCAGCACATCTCTGTAGTAAACTGTGAAAGCATATCAGTGAAGCCAAATTCTGCAAGAAGTCTTAAAATTGCTAGAAATTGGTGTCTAGTGCGTCTTTCTCCCTGTACTGCTGAGTGAGGGGACCTGAGTTTTTGCTGAATGCATTCCTTACTTTTTTGCTTGGCTTTATTCTCCAGTGTCATCAATTTCTGTGAATTGCTTTGTCTGAGGGGTGCAGCTATGGTCGGATTCTGATGTAACCCGTCGGTGCAGTGTGAGGCTTCGCATCCTGGACTCTGCCAATTGATCCGTTCCCATCATTACTGACTGGGCCACCAGTCCCTTCCCAGCATGGTTGATGTATTGCTGGTTGGGGTAAAGTGAAAATTGAGAGAGATCTTCCCTTTCATCATGACGCACAAACCAAAATTTCAGTTCATCTGAACTGCCTGAGTTGCTGGCTTGTGTGTCTGGCAGCATTTCCTCGCGCTTTTAAAATTTGCCCGTAAAATTCCCAGTCGTTCGGAAATGATGGTCCTTGTCGTTTCTGATGATGAAAGATTTCAAGGGAATGACCGCTCGAGTGGACTTTTACTTCGTAAGGACCCATCTCCCCCGGCAGCATAGTCCAGGATGCATTGCCAGTACATGGCTGTTTACATTCGGGCAAAATGTCCATGATTTAACCAATGTGCTAAGAAGCAAGATCTAGTGGTCTCCACTAAGGCTTTTGTGCCGCAGTTGAATGAACTTTTGAATAAGAACTCCAAACTGTGACAATACTACTACTCAAAAAGAAAAACTTCAGGGATTGTTCTGTAACACATACATTTGTAAGACATGGTATTGTATCGATTTCTGTATTTTAATGATGAAAAGCAAAAAAACACTAGTTTCATACGTACGGTTTTAAAGAACAAGGGGTACTTTTTTCAATTAATACAAAAAAGCCTTGACAAAAGGTTTGGCAGCTCAAAAATGCAGAAATAGACCTACTGTTTTTGTCGTTTAGTTCCAGAATGTTTTCCAAATGAAATGAATAGTCATAAAGAAGTTCTAAAGAAAAAAAAAAATAGCTCATACCCAAAATCCACAAACTATTTTTTAAACCAAAGCACATTTTTGAATGATTATGGAACCTTATGTGGCTCTAAAAGGATACTTATATATTTATCTCACTGTTTACATTAAACGTACAGCTTCAGACCTCAAGAGGAGTGAGGCCAGTCAGAGAGGGCGATTGCTTTTCTGCCGAAACAAAAGAGGCGGTTTCACCCCTTTTGGCAGCCACTGCATGTTTAAAAAAAAAAAAAACCGGGATGGGGGGGGGGGGGTTGGTGTAGGGGGGTGTCCAGAGACCTCTCTGCCAGCTGGCTGGGCCCTCTTTTTGACGCCTGGTCTTTTGTGACCCCCACATTCTCGCTCCTGCCTTCAATAAGGCATAAGGGGGTGTAGGATGATTGGGCAGTGGGGTTGGGGAGCGGGGTGAGGGGAGGGTGGGGTGGGGTGCATGTCCTTAAAAGTCTTGGTGTAATGGGTACCCCCCCAGCCCCATATATACCCAGTTGGATTTGGGCTCAGTTTTACTGTTTGTATGAAAAATATGTAAAAGAAGTTTGTTTACAAATGCGGGACTCTAAACCCCTCGCAGGCCGATTTTATGATTGGGGGGGGAGTAATTGTACCTCAAAATAATCCAATATGGATTTTTTTTTTTTAATGGACTTTTGCAACCGTGGTACTTGCATGTGAATATTTTTATCAGGTGGCGGTCTTACTGTGAATGTGTTCCTTTTGTGTGTTTTATTTTTTATTTCCATTACTTTCTCCGAGCTGCCCATGTGTACTGGGGAAAAGCTAACCGAATCGAAGACTGGCCTCACTTCGGAAACAAAAAAATAACTGGTGCAAACACTTATTGACAGTGTTCTTTTTTTTATCAGATATCTATTATTGTTGTGAGTGATGAATGTATTTATTTCTCTTGATCCTATTGGCACTTCTGTTAAAGAATTTGCTCGGCGTGCGAGACACGAGGTGCCTGCAGGGTCACTCTTGTTTTTGTTTGTCCGTTTTCTGTATTACAAGCTGAGAGAGAAGATTGAGGCACTGAACAGCCATAAACCATTATCTGAAGTATATGCACAGAATGGGTTTGTTTGGCCGCAAAAGGTCAACGGCGACATTCTTTGTGTTTTTCTGATGTTCTGTTTTTACAAAGACCGGCAAGTGGTGCACAATGGGTAAAAGGACCTGCGTCCTTGGCACAAGAAATGCTTCATTGGTGAATTTTACCTTTGTTCATCCTCACCTGTGTGGCTCCGTCTGTGACAGCTGGAGTTGCTCGGGTTTGGGTGAGGAATATTTCTGTGGCCCTTGCTCTGTGTGATGTACATGACCCAGCCAGGCTTCTGCTGACGGTGTGAGCACTTCAAAGTTCTGTTTTGAGATGGAATTCAAATCGCCGATCCCCCCCCCCCCACCGCGTCACATTTCTTCGCAAAGCCAATGGTTTTTTTTTTTTTTTGTTTGTTTGTTTGTTTGTTTTTTTATCCTGGGAAAACGAACGCATTTTCCGGTTACCCTCTCAGTACTGGCTCCGTCCCGCGGCGAAGGCACTATGCTAACTATTACAGATGACTGGAATAGCTTTATGATATTGCACTTTGCTTTTAAAAAGCTTCAGGAAGCAAGTCCTGGATTTGCTCAGACTCGTGCGTTTTGCGTACCACAGCTTTTCTGCTACGTCGGCGCATTTGTCTTCGCGTTTGCGTTTCGGAGGGGTTCATTTTGCGCCGTTAAGCCGTTTTCACACCGGACGCGAAAGGAATTTTTGGCACGACCGATTACATTCAAAGTCAATGCAAAGACGCGAATACACGCTCGCGTCTTTGCATTGACTTTTGAATGTAATCTGTCGTGCCAAAAATTCCTTCCGCGTCCGGTGTGAAAGCAGCTTTACGGAGCTTTAAGATTCAGCGGAATGGGAAGACACTGGCCTTTCTGAAGGCTCCGACTGTTCCATTTTTCTCTGCTGTTTTCATATTTCTCTGTATTCTTGTCTTTTTCCCCTCTCCTTTCTGTTGATATTTTATCCTCCTACTTCAGGTGTTCTTACAATTTTTGCTACCTTGTCAAAAAATGCTACCTTCATGCAAAGCGATCGTAAAGTCTTTGTTTTCGCCTTGATATTGCAATATGAATTAGTTTACAGTAGTAACTTTGTTGTTTGTTAGCTTTTTATCACATACGCATATTTTGTAACGAGTTGGATAAGTTTGTTTGAAGATATGTCCATACACGATATTATCGTCTAATTTCTGCATTTTCAGGAAACCCCAGCGTGTTCGTGCAAATATATGTTCGCTTACAGGTCGAAATGCACCCTGAAAATAAATCTTACGAGATACTTAAGACCGAGGAAACGGCGCGAGATTTCAGGTGTGCGCAAGCGCAGAACCGCGTGGTAGCATATTTTTATGGGTAGCAAAATTTGTCAAAACACCGGCCTAAAGACTCACACTTCGCTCCCTTCTCTGCATTCATTAGCATGCAGAACCAAAGTTAGCCTTACCGTCCTCTGTTGCGCTACTGACTCACATCTGCGGGCCGGACCTCCGCTCCGCTGACGGTGGAGTTCAGGTGCTCACCGACTCCATTATGTAGCTTTACTCACCCTCTCTTTCTCTGAGCTCTTTCACGGTTTTGTGTTTATACGATTCGCCTCCACTACGGTAATATTTATGTACAAGAATAGTAAACGTTAAATTCATATACCATTGAATTAAATCAGTGCTGTCGTCAGGTTTCAGTGCTGGCATACATTAGAGTGGTTGGGTTGCGTTCTCTGTTGTTTGCCTCATGAGGCTACCCTCGATGTATGAAAAAATGCACTTGAATACTTGATTTAAACCGGGGAAAACAACTCGGTCATTAGTCCTAGTTCATGGAAATGCTTCTCTTTCTTGATTGGTCAGAGGAATGACTCCCAATTTACACCAGGCGCGGCTGCGCCGCGGCACTCGGAGAAGTACGCAGCCATTTTATTGAATGCTCGTGTTTGCACCAGAAGCGGCTCGGCCCTGATATAAAATTCGTTGATCGCTAATTTTTCGAAGCTGTGATTTTGTTATAACTAAAACACGGGCACTTTTTTTTAATCTATGCTGTTCACGGCTGGACTGAAGTAGGTTCTACAGCACAGCAAAGACGGAAATTACATTAAATGCAGTTAAAGCAGACAAAATAACACAGCAGTTAAGGTCGTTGCGCAAATACGCCGGTAAAAATGACATCATGTGCGAAGCCTGAGCAAGTCGATAGTATCAGCTGACAGGGCGCCGCGCTGACGTTCCGCGCTGTGAGACGCTGCTGGTGTAAATTGAGGTCGCGAGCATGACGGAACAAAACCGTGGCGCTGCGCAGGCGCGCCTGGTGTAAATCCCGGGTGACCGTTTTTTCTGGCCAATTCTGACGCAGTGAATTGACGAAGATTTTTACCTTCGGATAACGCTTCAAAATATGTAGTATAATTTATTTTTTTGTAGTATTCAAACAGATTTCATCTTTTGCTCTAGTTGAAGATGGTCGCTGGTTTTAATTTAACGTTACTGTGCGTAAGGCGAGGGGAATTGTCTTTACCCGTTAGTGGAAAATTGAAGGGTCATTCTCACTTCATTGGCTGATTCTTATTGAGGTAATCAAGGTGAGATTACTAGTCAAAATATAAAGCTACAATACTTGATGAAATAGATGTTTAATTTTTATTCTTTTTAAGTTATCCCCTCCACTCAACATGCATACACACAACACACGCACACACCTTATTTGTGCTTTCCCCCAATCTCCCTGTTGGCAGTATCCTGGCTGGGCATCTGGTGTCCTTGGTGAGCTTGTGTTCAGGTCCGAGCTGCTAAACGCTCCTCGCGCAGCTCAAATTCAGTGTGTCAAACCGTCAGTCTGTGTAAGCAGGTGAGCGTTCAGTCTTGCAGTCTTAATGTACAGCGGTTAAATAAAAAAGAACCTCTTATTTTATGATCTTTTCATTAAAAGCTTGATTGAAAATGTGCTCTTCTCCTGTCTTTTTTTTCACTCCTCACCCTCAGAGAGAGAGAGTGTGTGTGTGTGTTTGGTTTTCTAACAGATCTGGCAAGTTTTCCTGAAAAGTCAGCACCAGGGCAGCATGGTTTTGGCCCAAGGGCTGGGTTTAGGTTCAGGATTACAGTTGGGTTAGGACGAGGTCTAATTTCAAAGTTGAGTATTTGGATCGAGCTCGGTCTGCTTAGCTGTAAAATTAAGGTTAAAATTTGGGTTATTTTGTCGGGTCTGTAGGTTAGGTTTCAGGGTTTGGTGAGGAATTAAGATTAGAGTTGATTGGCGCGGGTATGTGTTTTGTGTCTGTGTGTGTAAGGAGAGTCCATTTGTGTGTGAGAGTGCGTTTGTGTGCGTCTCTCTGTATGAGGGAGTTTGACTGTGTGTGTGTGTGTGAGAGGGGGAGAGTTTTGTGCGTTTGTGTGTTTCTGTTTGCGTGTGTGTGTGCGCGAGGGGGAGAGTTTTGTGTGTGTATGTGTGTCTTAGTTTGTGTTTACATGTCTGTGTGTGTGTTTGTGCATCTGTGTGAGGGGGAGTGTGTGTGTGTGTGCGCATGTGCGTCTGTGCCTGTATGGGTGGATGGTTGTTTTTGTTTGGTTCTGCAGGAGCTGCTGCTAGGTTTTCGCCCCAAGCATTGGTTAGGCGTTAGTGGCACGTGCGGTTATGTTCTCGTGTTTTTTAGCGCATGTCGAACGGTGGGTATTCCGCCACTCGCAGGTCCGTGCGAGCGCCTCACCTGCAGCGTTCGTTGGGGGACCGCACAGGAGACACGGTTCCTGTTTTTCTGGGACAGTGGTGCTCATGTGACTGGAGGAATCATGTGACTGGGACTGTTGAAGATTCACATGCTTGGGGCTGTTACACACCTGTCATGTCATACCTGCCTCGGCTCATCCTTCACCTTCACCTGCCGCAGGAGGAAAGAGCTGCTTCTCATATGTTCACGCGGTGTGTCAAATTAATGCAGCCCTCAGAGGATATCCTGCACTGTAGAGTTTAACTCCCACAGGTAAAACCATTCATCTGCACTGAGTGCGTAGAACTATGTACCTGCACCATGTAAAAATGACCAGCAGAAATACTTCATGATGTTGCATTTCCCACAAAAATAATAGGTCTCTGCCAGTGATCTGTATTTTAACTCCTTCGTGAGTGTCTCTGGTTTTCTGTGATAGGACGAGCATTAATACCGATTTCTACAGCTGCCCTATTTTTTTGACTTGGCAACTTGATGAAATTTGTGAATTTTGGGGGTAAATTGCCACACAAGAATGGTGGCACTGACCAGCTGTCTGACTGGTGATTTTGGGGGTGGGGGAACAAAAGCAGAAATGGGGCCGTGTGTGCGAGCGAGAGAGAGGGATTCGGAGGAGTTTGGAGTGTCTGTTGTGAGCCCGCTCTGGTGTTTTGGGGATGTGGCATACGAAAGTGGGGGGGGCAAGGATTCGTCTGGTCTTCCCTTTCTTCTGACTCTTTCTGCTTCCACCACTCATTCCAGCAGCCCCCCCCCCCTTTGTTTTCACTTGTTTTGAAGGGGACAGGGTGGTGGTGCTGTGGGGGGGATGGGGGTAGTTGGCATTTTTATGGGCTTTGAGGGCCATATAAAGGGCCCCTCAGGCTTTGCCCTGAGAGGAGTCGCATGCGAAATGACCCGGAATGAAAGGGGGGCGGGGGGTCACATCTCTGGACAATGAACCGGGTGTGATACTCCTCCAACACCCCCACTCTACCCAGACTGACTCTCTCACACACACAGGCTTATGCATGTGCTTACGAGCGCACACTCAATCAGCTGAACCTCAAGTCAAGCAAGCTCATTCAGGGGCTTTGTCAATATTCGTCTTGAACGGGTCAGTGTCCCAGGGTTGGCATCGGTTCTGGAGCTGTATGGTCAGAAGTATGTGATTTCTTTTCAAGTGAATGCTCTGATGTGGAGGTGACTTCTGGGAATTAGTGTGAAAGTGGCATTTTAGACCATTGGAGCTGGAAAATGAGAAACCTGAAGACTAAATATTTGGTTCAAAGGGCTGAAAAATATTTCCTGATGCTGGGCAAGGAGTTGAAGTCAAACTGCTTTCTGTTATTGCTTGAAAGATGCACCTCTTTTTTTTTTTTTTTTTTTTTTTTTTTTTTTAAGGAAGGTTCCTGCAAGTTGTCTAGCCTTACGGAAAGTTCTAGCTCGTAATTATTGTACTACACTCTGTGTGGGAACACGCAGAGATTGCGGCTGCAATTAACCTGTGGCATACCTTCCTTTACAGCCAGGAATTTCCCAGCAGCACCTGGGAGACTGTTGCTTGTCTGATCTTGCCTGTGGTGGTCTCCCAAGTCCCCTGAGGTGGGGTGGGAGGGGGGTGGGGGGGGGTCCTCATTAGGCTGGAAAACTGCCATCGAATGGAACCTTCTGCATCTTTCTTGGTCCCGTTAGGGGCTCTATCACTTGTACAAAAATTACCTTTCCTGGTGTAGATTTTACATAGACCTCTGCTGTTCTGGACTAGACTAACCTTGTTCCCCTTTGGAAGAAGTGAAAGTAAATTCCTCAAATTTTCACAACTTTGAGAATAATTGCCTGCCGAATTAAGTAGTTGCATTTTCGATTGTGTTAAGTGGTACTGACGCGCAGGGTGAGAATTTTTCGTATGTAATCCAGGCTTATGTAATTGGCGCTCTCCCATACTGTACTGTGATTATTTAGTGAAATTTAAATCCTGAAAGCTGATGGTGATTTATTGCCCGCACAGAGCATAGTTGGGTTTATGGCTCAGGCCTTTCCGCTATCTGACTTTGCCTACGATTCACTCTCCTCTTTCCTTCCGAAGCACTCTCTCGCTCTCTCCCCATCTCAGCTGCAGGCCGGCCCTCGGGGCCGAGATTGATTTTTCTCTCTCAGGTATTCTGCCTGCCTCAGGTTATATGCAGGGGCCAAGCATCAAAGGCCCTTATGCTTATGATGCAGAGGCGTAACGCATTAATAATACACAGCTATCGATGGACTGCTGGTTTGCCCAGCGGTTCACTGTGGCCCCTGCGGTCTGACTGCATTATTCCACAAGCGCTGCCGACGACCTGGACTACATGCAAGAAAAAAAGAGTACATGAGCTTAATGCTGCTAACGTAAATTTTCAGTGCGCTGGACGAAAAGTTCAACTACTTTTTCTCAAATTATGGGAAGTATTTTACGTATTTTCAGTTTTTGCTGAGTGAGGCTAATTCCTTTTATGCTGCCAGCCCTTGTTTTAAAAGTCTTTGCCCCATGTCTGCAGTTCAGCCTATTGACCCAGCAGATTTTTTTTGACCCCCCCCCAAGAAAAAAAGCATGGCTTTTCCTCCTGTGAACCACATCAGCGAAAAAAATTTGCTTGCATAACAATGTTCAGTGTACTGAACTTTCTGCTGCAAAAAAGTCTGTATTTGCAGTAGGTTCTTGGTAGTGTGTTTAGTAGACGGCGTATATTTTGAGGGTTCTGCAGCTTGGAGGCTGTTTGGCACTTGGCTGGGAGTCCCTCTCACAGCGTCTCCAGTTAAGTTGAATCTGCGGTCCTGCTGTCCCTATAGCTTCCAGGGTAACATGGACATTATTATCTTATTGGCTGATTGTGATGCAGATAAGGACCCTGCTCCTGCTGATTGGCTGAGAGTAATTAGCCACAGGCTTAGTTTATTCCTGTATGGGAGATTTCCCAACAGCTCCTGGAAGTGGCAGTATTTGCCAGGTGGAACTCCACATTTTAGTGATGGGGACGCTGTACCTGAGGAGATGCTGTCTTCCAGGCGAGACTTTTGATTGAAGTCTTGATGCACAGCAGTGGAGGGCAGCCTGTCCATGAATCATCTGACTTGGCAACATTTGTTCTTTTCATCTCAACTTGATTTGCGATGAGTCTTCTGGTACAAATTGCCAACCCTGCATCACCCAGGTTTAGTCCTCCTGCATATAGGGGTTCAGTGAAGCAAGTTTTCCCCCCTAACACTAATGGTGCTTTTCCACTGCACGATACAGCCCTACTTGACTCTACTTTTTTCTGCATTTTCATTGTGGATAATACCTGGGACCGGGTATCTTCTTTAGTAGCACTTCGACCAAGGCTCCAAGCAAGCAGAGCCAATACTAAAACTAGAGGTTATTGCGCAGCTGACCCACTGATTGGTAGGAATCGTCATTCGCCCGGCACAGGGCAAGCCCACACAATCCGTAAGGTACTGACGTTACAGTGGAATTGGATTATTTTCACTGCGACGCAATCATAGTGTAAACATTTGGATGCGACTCAGGTAGGTGGATGTGTATCCGAACAAACAAGTGAGCCAGCTGTCCTGTAAGTTAATTTAACACAAAATAAATGTGTTGGAGTGTGATAACAACATGATGGCAACTTCCAACAAGATGATTATATTATCATCTTATCATTATATAACTCAAACGTTTGCTACTCCCTTTGTTTTCATACGCACGATAACTCTCACCAACAAATTGCTGCCAAATACATGCAAGTGAGGCACTTATCAGAAACGCAAAACATGACGGCATATAGTGCTAAAACAATTGGACCAAAATTGATAAGCAGCCAGATAAATAGCCATCTAACGTCATTACCAAGAAACGAGAACTTCAGCCCTTCATCATCCTCCATTGTTCCAGTGTTGTTTTTTTTTTTGGTCGTGTGAGGTTATGTTGTGTTCAGTGCCACGTCGAAAATGTTGTCATGGCACTTTCCATGGTTGGTCCGGCCTCCAATTGAGCAGGCACCATGCTGTTTGGGAATCGAGTACCTGGCACCAAAACCTGGTAAAGTGGAGTCGAGTAAAGTTAGTATCGCGTCGTGGAAAAGCCCCATAAAGCACGTCAAGCATCAGTGTGCTGGAAACAGTCTAAATACAAAATCACCTCAAAATTCAAGCTTTTACTGTGAAAGCAGAAAGGGGCCTGAGGATGGGACAGCACCGTTAGGAGTGGACAGGGGCTTTTCAGGAAGGGAAGGTGTTTCGCTTTTCTCTCAGGGACATCCCTCCTCCTCCTCTCTTCTCTTTTGTGGGTGTTGTTTCCCCCCTGTGAGTCCTGACACAAAGCCTGAGTGGCATTGCTATTGAGTGGCGCCGGATCGGTCTTGGCGTGCCAGAAATGTGCCCGCTTCTTTTACTCAGCCCTCCGTCAACGCCACGGGGGGAATTAAGAAAAAAAAAAAAGATCCGTGAATGAAAGAGATTCGAGAGAGAGTGAGAGAGGAGGAAAGAGGGGAAAAAAAGCAGCAGAATGAAAGCTGACCTCCTGAAGACTTGAATGCCAGCTGTGTTGAGCGGAGAGTCAGGCTCGGGATTAATGCACAGGCTCACTACCTGCAACCTCTCCTCTTCCCTGAAATAAACCTTTATTTTTTTCCTCCTCCTTTGTTTGTTATTGTCCGTCACTTTTCTTCTCCCGTTTGGGCCCCAGATGGAGCTGATTGTGCGCGGCGGTTTTGGGCGCGGGGCCGGAGAATGGGCCCCCGCAGGTGGTGGGCACTGTTATGGGGCTTTACCGTATGGTTTGTTTCAGCGGGCGAGCAGAGCACCGCTTTCCATCACACACCGGCCCTTTTATTTACATTCAAGCGCGGCTCCCTGCGCACGCACCACGGGCCTCAATAATACTGTCCCTTTTTTTCCTGCTAATAATACAGTCTCATTTCTTTTGGTTTGCGGGGAGAAAAATGGCCACAAAGCCGTGGGAGAAAATGCTCGGTGGAGATTCTGTCACCTGCTTTTTCTGACCGGAGGTCCTTTCATTGCATGCTAATGCTAATGTATGCTACCACTCGGGCTCAAGAAAGAAGCTAAAGCTTGTGTTAGGAGGCCATTTCTGCAGAGGCTTGTGTGGTTGTGGTGATGGTGTTTTGAGAATTCGAATGGCACTTAACCGAGTTGGGAGAGGCTTTAATCAACTGATCCAGCTGCTGCATCAGGTGACTGGTTTCACAGCCACATTAAATTTTTGTTAGCAGTGCCAAAGGATCACAAATATGATACCAATCAAGTACTCAAAATATTATTGCACTTAGAATTGTCTCAATCTGAGAACCCTGACCTAAACCCTCCAGAACAAGGCTAACCTGAGAGTGACATGAAAATTCCCTAATCTTTGGTAGGAAGAATTTGTGGGAAGAACTAGACAATGGATCAAAATGATTCAAAATTTTTAAGCTGCAACACATCAAAAGTTCAGAACTTTTGTTTGAATTTATTTCAGCAATGCTGATGCCTTGACTACATCTCCTGCCCAGCTTAAATGCACAATGGTATTGAAAATTTCTCTCTCATTTTTGGATATAAGACTTTGCCTTTTTCATACATTTCTTATACATATGTTAAACATGTTTATTCATTTATTTGAACACACAAAAACATAATTCAATGCTCTTTTCTTCATTGCAAAATGGCCCTGAAAAAATGTTTTGTGTTCTTAGACATGAGATGCCCTTATTTTTTTTAATTAATTTTTTTTTTTTAAACTAGTCGCATTTTTATCAAGAACTTTCTTTAAAAACATTTTTAAGGTGAAACTGTTAAAAAAAAAAAAAAAGCTATTCTAAATCCATTTTTGTGACGAAAATGTCTTTAATAAAATTTTCCAATCATATTTTTGAAAAAATGAAAAAAAAATCCACATTTTCAAACAAAAGGCTGTGTGTTCATGTCTTGCTACGCATCAACTTTTTTTCACCATAAATTTTGCAAAAAATATTTTTGTCATTTCAACAGTCCTTTTTCAAGTCGTCAAATCATGATTCGATGAGAATTTCTCAATTTTATCACAAAATTGTCATTGAGTAGTATTTCCAAAATAGAAATGGTATTTTTGTACATAAACCATTTTCTACAAGAATATTTTCAACAAAATATTTTTTATTTAGTACAAAAAATTGTTACCAAAACCCAAGTTTTAATCTATTTATAACACATAAAGGAAATAAGAATCTAGGTTTTTACGCATGGGTTTATATGCTTTGCATGAACATAAAATAACCACAAAACACATTTTGTGTTGTCAATTTCTTTTATCAATATTTACATTTATTGTACAGCTTTAACCAAAATATGGTTTTTATGTCAATTATTGGCAAAACAAATGGCTTTTTTTTTCTTTTTCTAATTTTTGAAAATTAAGACCAAACTTTTATATATTCGTCATTTACCTAGTAAAAAAAGAATTTTATTTATAATTTATATGCATTCACTTTGAAACATTTACCGCCAAGCCCAGGTTAGGATTTCAATGTAAAAAAATATATCTGATTTGTAAATTTTCCACATTTTTGAATCTCTTATTACAGAGAATGACAAAATTCTTCAATTTTTTTATAAGTTGTGAAAAATGCAATATTCCATTCATTTTTTAAAAAGCCATTTTATCTTTTTTTTTTGCATTAAAAAATGAAATAGCCACACTTTTTAACAAAAGGCTTCAGGAAACATTTTTCTTCCAGCAAACCTCTCTGAATTTATTAAACATTTTTGAATTTTATTTTAACTGTTCTGACTAAAGCATGATTCAATGACAATTCAAATTTATCACAAAATGGCAGAGAATATGTTTTAGATTTTTTTTTAAATAACATGGCACTCCTTAATATTGACTTTATTCATGTAAAACATCTTTTTTCCATTTTTTAATTTTCATTCAATTATGTTAAAATGTAATTTCATCTAATTTTATCCATGTTTCCACATTTTTGGACATGGGACTAGAAATTTATTTTTACCACTTTTTGCTCAAATGCATTTTTGCACTAAAACTTTTTCATGGTTATTTATGTCCTACATTTTATTTCCCCCATGTTGTTGGACATCAGCATGGCTTATTTTTATTCTCAAGCTCACTTCTCAGCGACAAGTTACCCACAATGATTTAAATGCATTAATTTGACACATTTTTTGATCTATTATTTTGAAATATTACACGTTGTTTGAGTGGACTGTCTTTAAACATTTGTTTCTGTTTTTGCTTGTATGTCTTCAGGCATGCAGTTTACCTTTTTTATTGAAACATTAAAACAGTTTTTGAAGAAATGTGTATTCATTCATTTTGAAGATTTCTACCCATTTCCATCAATAAATCCATCCAAGCATCAATTTCCACTTCTTTACCGGGACCTGGCTGCAGTATCGCAAAATCGGCAAAGTAGCCACGGCACTCCAGCTACATCCTGCAGCATTTCCTGGGGGGTCTCGAGTTGGTACCTGGCCAGCCGGGAGATGAATTCCTCCAGCGTGTCCCGGGCCTCCTGCCAGTGTCACCTGCCTGAAAAACCTCTAAAGGGTCTAGAAAGCCTCCGAACCAGATGCCCAAACCACCTCAGCTGACTCTTCTCAAGATGGAGGAGCCGCGGCTGTACACTGAACTTCTCCCACATTTCCGAGCTTCTTACCCTATTGCTGAGGGTGAGCCTGGCCGTCCTGGACAGAACTCATTTTGCACGCTTGTATTTCTCCAAAAATTTGCATTAAAAAAAAAAATCACCTCATGTTTTTCCACTCAAACACATTTTTCAGCAAAAAGGTTTCGCTCACGTCCGTTTCCTCATTTCAATGTACCAAATTATCACCAAACTGTGATTCTAAATCCCATTTAATTAAAAAATGACAACATATGGTAGCTTCACATTTTTCAACCTGACCGTTGTATCAAACACCTTGTGTTTCTCTTATAAAGCTTAGTTTTCATTAAAAAAATATTCTCGAAGATTTATATTCATTTATTTCAACATCAGTTACAAAATGTGGTACTTTCTCAATATCCATCACAAAATAGTATTGCATATATTTTCACATTTTTGGACAGAAGACCTCATATTTTACCATTTTTAGTTACACTCAAGCTCCGTTTCCAGCTCAAAGTTTTTCATGAACACTGCCATCCCTCCACGTCAACATACGTGTAGGGGCCACACACAACCATGTTTTCCCTGCTAAATTAAGAATCAAAAAGAGTTTCCACAATTTCCTGTTTTTAAAAATCGCTAAATAATTTTTATTTTCCTAAATTAACAAAGACTTTTCCAAAATATGAGTCTATTTTCATCACAACCTGCCAGCTGAGTATTTTGTGGGGAGAAACACAGAGTGGGCCTCATACTTTCTGACCCCTGGAAATTTAATCTCTTGATTGCAGTCCAGTGCATCTTAAAACATGAAAACACCACCAGCAAATGACGGCTTAGCTCTTTTATGAATGGCTGCTTAATTTTTCTCTCTGCGGGTTCCAGTCCCAAAGTGAGATGGAGCGAAGGGCCGCAAATCCATCAGCTCTAATTGATAGAAACAGCATTGTTTTTTCTGTGACTCCGGGAGCGCTCATTACCGAGGGTAAGTGGTAAAGAGAGGGAGGGATGGTAGTGGAGGGAGGAGAGAGAGAGAGGAGGAGTTAGCGCTCGGAGTGATTCTCCCGTTGGGGACATAAATGGGCATGAAGTCTGCATCTTTAAAGCCTCCACTTTTAAACCTAAAAGAGGCCAGGACTGTGGGGTACAGGTCTGGGGTCCGCTTATTCTCCTGCTCTGGAAAAAATATCTTTCCTGTCTCCAGCAATAAAAACGAGAAAATGTATTTATGGAGCACATTTCACACGGAAAGCAACCCAATGTGCTATACGTGTGCTTTTTAATTACGCACATAACAAATATGATTATAAAAAAGGGCAATAAAAACAAATGCATAATCATATGCATAAAAATAAAAGTGCGCAATAGTTCGATTAAGAACAGAGAAAGACGATGCATGTCACCAACCCAAATACAGAAGCAGAGAGAAATGTTTTAAGTCTCGTTTTAAAAGTATTGGGGCATTTCTAACATTACTGGGAAGGGTATTGCACCTGCTCAGAGCATAGTGACAGGAACAGGATAAACCGCTCTTAACAGGATAACTGCTATTTCATCTTCTTTAGTTAGAACGTGAGGGACTACAATAAATAAATTGAGAGCACTGGCTGGTGATCTGAGGCTTCTTGTTGGCACATACGGCACGAGCGGTTCTTTTATGCAGTTTGGGGCAGAACTATTCAGTGCTTTGAAGACCGTTAAAAGAATTTAAAAATCAATTCAGGTTTGAATTGGAAGTCAGTGCAGGGACATGAGAGTAGGAGTGATATGCAAGTTTTTCTTGGCCCGGGTCAGAATATGTGCAGCAGAATTCTGGGGAGTCCAGAAAATAGGCTACTGCAATAATCTAATCTGCTAGTGACAAATTCATAAACCAGTTTTTGAGCACCGGCGGAAGTGAAGATCGGCATCAATGATGACCCCAAGGTTTCTGGCATGTTCTTTGTGTTTAGGGGATAAGGAACTGAGGTGGGCTGTGATTTGTTGCCTTTTAGCTTTTCCACCAATTATCACCTCTGTCAAGGAGCTTATGTTTTCCGGCCTGCTTGTCTGCCCGTCTGGCTGTTTGTCTCTCAACAGGATACCTCAAAAAGTTATGGACTGCTTGGCATGAAATTTGGCAGGATGATGGGTGGTAGTCCAAGGATGAGTTGATTCAATTTCGGAAGTGGTCCTGGACATATTCTGGACTCTAGATCCGGAAGAATTAAACTAGTGGGCACTTGGTTGAGCACATACCTCCACGGCACCAGATATCTGTTCTTTTGGTCACAGAATATGTGACCAAATATTACCACCTATCATCCTGCCAAATTTCATGCCAAACTGTTCATAACATTTTGAGTTATTCAGCCAGAAATCAGGCCCGCATTAGACAGAAATATTTTTATTCTCCCACATCCAGAATTTAGAATATGCACCAGATCACTTCCTAAAATGAATCAACTCATCCTTGGACTACTACCTCTCATCCTAGCGAATTTCATGCCAAACTGTTCATAACTTTTTGAGTTTATGTATTTATTAATTTATTCTTTAAAAAGCAGGATAGTCGTATACAAGCCATTCGGCCTTCTTTACACGGGAGTCCTGCTGATAAAGATCATATAAACAAGAACATGCCATTCAAAACAATGACAAAAAAAAAAACAAAAGAGGTAAAGATAAGACTGGCATATGATACAATTTATTCACAAATAGGTATTAAAAAATTGAGATACAGTATAAGATGTAAATAAACTACGACAGGGAAACTCACTCTTTTCCAGAATGAGCCGGTGTTGGTGCCGGCTTTCATTCTAACTAACCAACCAGTCACATACCTGATTCTACTACCCTTAAAGCTTTTGCCATAGACCCTTGATTAGTAGAATCAGGGGTGAAGCTGCATGAATGAAAGCCTGCAACCACACAGGCTCATTCTGGAAAAGAGTGAGTATCCCTTCTCTTTGAGATAGGAGTTAATTTAAGTAGCGAGATTTTTCCGTATTTAAATAATAATAATAATAATAATAATGCGTGAACGAATAATGGCTCCATTGTAAAGCGTCTTTGAGTGTCCAGAAAAGCGCTATATAAAATTGATGCATTATTTTCCGTATTTTATACATTAATACATAATGATTATACTCCAATCTCTATTGTATCAACTGCCATTTTACCATGTGTAACGCAGTTTGTGATGATTAATAATCTGCATTTAAAATTACGCAACAATACTTATTTTGACAGTTTTGTAATTTCATCATGTCTTTCTTGGTCAGTGACCCACAAACTGTTGCACAATAGTGAAAATGAGATAAAATAAGTGTATATTATAACCCAGTTACAAAAAAGTTGGGATGCTGTGTGGAATGTAAATGATACGAAATGCAATGATTTGCAAATCTCATAAACCCACATTTTTTCCACAGTAGAACATAGACAACATATCAAATGTGAGGCATTTTGTGGAATACTTTAAAAACAATGTTCCTCAACATCAAATTGCAAAGGCTATGAAGGTCCCATCATAGACAGAGCATAACATCATCAAAAGATTCAGAGAAACTGGAAAAATCTCTGTGCATAAGGGACAAGGCCGAAGACCTTTACTGGATGTTCGTGATCTTTGGGCCCTCAGATGCCACTGCATCACTCACCAGCATGATTCTGTCATTGACATTACTAAATGGGCCCAGGAATACTTCAAGAAACCACTGTCTTTAAATACAGTCCGCCGTGCCATCCACAGATGCCACCTAAAACACTATCATGCAAAACAGAAGCCATTGTCCAAATGGCTTGTTTGGACAAGTCCAAATTTGACATTCTTGTTGGAAATCCTGGGCGTCGTGTCCTCCAGGCTAAAGAGGAGAAAGGCCACCCCTCCTGTTATCAGTGTTCAGTTCAAAAGCCGGCATATCTGATGGTATGGGGATACATTACTGCATATGGTGTGGGACACTTGCATATTTTAAAAAGTACCATGAATGCTGAAAGGTATGTAAAGATTTTAGAGCAACATATGCTCCCCTCCAGATGACATCTATTCCAGGGAAGGCCTTGTGTATTTCAGCAGGACAATACAAAACCACATATTGCAGCTATTTCAACAGCATGGCTTTGTAGTAGAAGAGTCAGTGTGCTGAACTGGCCTGCCTGCAGTCCTGATCTTTCACCGATTGAGAACATTTGGCGCATAATTAAATGAAAAGACTGTCAAAGTAGACCCAAAACTCTCCAGCAGCAGGAAGCCTGTATAAAACAGGAGTGGGATCAAATTCCAATGGCTAAATTCAAGACACTTTTCCCTCAATGCCCAGAGGCCTCCACTCTGTGTTAAAAAGAAGTGGGGATGCTACACCACAGTAAACAGTCCCCGTCCCAACTTTTGAGACCTGTAGCAGCCATCAATTTTGAAATTAGCTAATTTTCTGGATACAATTGTAAAACTTTTCAGTTTCAACATTTGCTATGTTATCTCTGTTCTATTGTGAATAAAATACTGGCTGGTGTGATTTGAAAGTCATTGCGTTTTGATTTTATTCACAATTTACACTTTGTCCCAACTATTCTGAAATTGTGGTTGTAGTAAAGGACCTAGTATAGATCCTTGAAGTACTCCTAAATGGAGCATCAGTGTTAGTTCAGACGGACACGGAAGTCAGTCTTGGCCACACCCCTTGTCCAATCGCATTGGACTTCAGCGTGACGCACTTAGTGTTGCAGTGGGTAATAGGCTGAGCACTGCCCTTTCATTATTTAATCTCTCACCGTAAAGCGTCTTTATGACAGTCTCTGTGAAAAGCGCTATACAAATAAATTGAATTGAAATTGAATTGAACCTAATTTTTGTGTCGTTTTAAAGAAGGTGGTGCTCTCCATCTCAACTAACCAAGCTCTACCATTCCCACCAAGAGTCATTACAGATCTGTGCAAACATCCCCTCCACCTCCCCAGCCTCCACCTTTCCAACGGTATGGTCTTTGGCAGTACTTGTTGTGTAATACTCTTGTCTTTATATGGTATTGGCATTGTTTTGTATGGTATCATCATTGTTTGCAAACTGTATTGTCATTCATTTCATTTTTAAATACTGTGTACCAGGCTCTGCTGGGGGTTGGGGGGCGGTTGTGATCTCCTGGAATGTATGTGTCATGCTTGCTCAGATTCTTCCAGAGTATCACTTGAGCAGAGTCACTGCCAAATTCAAATGTAGGTCATTCCAAATAAATGGTTAAATCTGACGTAAGTGTCCTGTCGTCTGAAATAAACAGGAAGAGAGTCTTTGACCACACCTCTGTTGGACATGCCTGGCATTCTTCCTGCTAATTCCATATCATTGACTCCGGAGTAGCTCAATTTAGTAATAAGAAGAGGAATGATATTGAATGCCTCATGTAAATATACAGAGGCAGCACCAACGAGTCGTCTTTTATCAATGTTTTCATACAACATGTCACAAATTTCTGTTAGATAGGTTTCAGTAGAATGATTGGGCTGTATGATAGATGGTAGGCCAAGGAAGAGTTTTTATAATTGTAGAGGTGATCCGGAGCATATTCTGTAACCAAAAGAATAGATATATGGCATGGCGTAGGTATGCGCTCAACCGAGTGTCTCTAATGATAAATTCTGTTCTGTCACTGACTAACTGCATGAAGTTTGGTTCATCCAAATGTTTATGTTATTAATACATTTAATTAGTTTTTCTACAGGGCTCAGATCATCAACTTCGATATACAAAGTTGAATATTGTTCCCTTAATTTCGGTATTTGTATTCTGACTTTCTTGATGATGTGTCCCAGTAGAAGCATGTATAAATTGAACAGGAGTGGGCCAAGGATAGTGCTCTGTGGAACCCCACAGGTCACATCAACTTTGTTAGATGTAAACTGATCAGTGATGTTGAGGAAATCTTTTGTAGGTAGGTGGTAAGACAGTTTGAAAAACCAGATAATCCCACCCAGTTTTGTAATCTATCAATGAGGATCCCATGATTGACGATGTCAAATGTGTTACTGAGATCTAAGATGATGAGGATTGACAGTTTGCCAGAGTCCTTTTTTATGTAAAGATCGTTGAAAACTTTATTGATGGCGGCTTCTGCACTATGGTGAGATCTAAAGCCAGACTGAAAAACATCTAACAGGTTATTGGTCGTTAAGTCGTTAGTTGATAACACATGATTTTTTTCAAGCATTTTGCTGAGGAATGGGAGCTTTGAGATCGGTCCATAGTTATTTAAGATTGAGGGATCTAGACTATTTTTCATGATGGAAAGAAGCATAATTCAAACATTTTACTGGCCTGAAGAATTAAATTACAGAGGGGAAAAATAACTTCAATTATTTAATTTCTAAGCCCTTATTTCCTGTTCCAGGCCCATGCCTGAACAATGGTGCTGACCATATGCACATGCACATGCACCTGCAATTACGCGCATAAAAACACATGTAAAAATACACGCATGTGCCCGTACACACACACACACACACACACGTATACGCACACTAACACACACACACACTCACACGTTCGCTCCAGTCCTCCCTTTAGCCTTGCACAGCATTGGCTCTCCACTGTGCAGCAAACAAGATGTTTGCATTCTGTGTAACGAACCCCCTCCCCACCCCGGGAGGAAATGCTCACAGTAAACTAAGCTGGTGCTGTACGTAGCGCCTCGGCACCTTATTGCCGTCCTGGGCTTTCATTCCCCTTCCCTCTCCTCATCTTTTCTGCTTTCTGGAAAGTGGAAAGGAGGATGAAAGAGGAGAGAGAGAGCGAGGGAGCTGGAGCAGGACTCCCTGAGGCACAGACCATCAACATCAGGTCTATCCCCCGCACTGCATTATGGGGAGGCGAGAGGGGGCAGGAACTGCAGGTGCTGAATTAATAACAGGCTCGGAGGCGAGGTGCGCGGGGAGGACTCTGTTAATACAACCATATTGTTGTTAAGAGGCCTTCAGCCAGCCGGCCCTCAGCCAGCATTTCACAAGTTCCACAGGAATTAATTAAACACAAATGTCCTGCATTTGCACAGAATACTAGCATTACACATACACATGGTACTATCGTTTCCTTTTGTTTACACTCAGTGGTGTTGGTTTCATTTCAAATTTCCTTTTGGTTGCAATGTTTTTATATCTATTTATATTAACAAGAGCACTCCGACAGGAAATCAAACCTGTAACCCTTGGGCTGTCAGCAGTTTCTTCACACCACTACAAATATTACATTGATCTTATTATTATTCTCTCTATTATTACTGTACAGTATTATAGTGCCATGTTAACTCTTTAATGGCCCACTCAACCTTTTGGGATCATACATTTTAAGCCACTGTAGTCAAGTGCATTGAACTTAACTGGATTTTTTGAGCATATCAGACCTAACCGAGAGTTGGAGATGCCTCAATCAGGTTAGGTTCAACGCATCTTTCAATTAAATATGGTGGCTGTTAATGGGATAAGCACAAAAAACAGAACTTGCTATTACACAACTCTGCACTTCCTCATGTACTTTGCATAGGTTTGTAAGGGCAACATAACATAACGTAACATAACATCACATAACCTATGACGAGTGGCAAAAATTGGCCATACAGCCCAACTAGGCTCACTATTCTCCTATCACTTTAGTGAACTTAACACTTTAGATGCATAAGGAATAGATAATATCTAGCCCTAAATCAAGCCTGCGCTTGAAGGCTGATTTGACCATCGCAGTCAGAAACCGCACAGTATCTGTGTTTGAGTTTTTACACGGACGCGGCGTTTAACTGGACCTGCTGTGTGCGAGGGGGTGCGGCAGGGAGATTCATCCCTCGGTAATTTCAAAGAGGGATTGTGGATGTGTCAGCGTTTCCTTTACTAACCAACCCCCCCCCCCCCTCCCCGCTCTGGAGTGGAGAGGAGGGGGGGGACAGGGTGCTGTATGGCATGAATAATTTAATATGGAGGGAAGTGTGTAAGGCAACCCTCCGCAGAAGTGCTGCTCTCTCTATACGAGGACCAGATCTTAGCGCCGGGTGTGATCCAATTACTCGAGAGTTTATGATCCACCAGGAGTTCAGAGCAAGAGGCAGGGCTGTGGAGCAAAGTGGGCTTTGACCATGAGCAGTATTTAGTGCCAATGGAGGACGAGATCGGAGCTCTGCATACACAGACTCTGACACCATGGTCACTAACGGCCAAATAACCTCAGTTACATGGCTAAAGGCTAGAATGCCAACACTAAAGTTGCTAAATGCTACAGCTCCACTGCTAAGGTTGTTAAAGGCTGAAGTGCAAGCGCTGAAGTTCCTGGAGCCCAGAGAACGTGCATAGGTTCGTAAAGCCCAGAGCACCAGAGCTAATGTCGCTCAAGGCTAAAGCACCAGTGCTACAATTGCTACAGGCAGGAACTTTGGCACTAAGGTTGCTGAAGCCCAGATATAGCACCAGTGTTTTGGTTGCTAAAGGCTGGAGTACCTCTGCAAAAGTTATAATGCCCAGGAAGAGCACCATTGCTGTGGTTGCTTAAGGCTCAGGTGCCCGTGCTAAAATTGCTATAGCCCCGGGTGCGAATACTAAGGTTGCTAAGACCAGAGTTCCAGTGCTAAGGTTGTTAATGGCTTGAAGACCATTGCTAAAATTGCTAAAGCCCAGAGGTTGCTAAAGGCTGTAGCCCTAACCGGTGCTAAGGTTACGAAAGGACAGACTGGGTCACAGACAGGTTCAAGCACTACAGGAGCAAAAGGCCGCTATGCTACACTGACAGGCACTGGCGTTAATGCCACTAAAGTCCTGAGTTACGCTAGTAAATTTGCCAACAATTTTGAGCTCCAGCATTAAAACAAAGCAGCTGGTCCAGGTCAGAGGTCATGCTGTTGTTAAGAGCCGACAATTCCCATGGGCTCGGAGGAATGGCCCACTGCCAAGAGCTGGAAAGTTTTTTTTTATCCTCTGCAGCTGAGCAGCTTTGAGGCTTCACAGGAGAGCAGAGGAAGAAAAATATGAATAAATGTAAAACACAACATGATACAGAAAAACTTGTGAGGCTGGACAATCTCTTCGGATTCCTTTCGCCACAGGCGACTGTGCCTTTGTCGGTGAATCTAGAGTCAGGAACTGCGCTCAGTTTGGGGTCTGAAGATGGGCTTTTGAAATTTTCGTGCCCTTTTCTCAGGCTACCAGAATGTTCAGCAGCCATAGGGCAGTGAGCTGGAACTGACCTTGCGACAATATTTTCGCGAGTTTCCCTAGAAAGGCCTGACTGATATGTCACCAGTACACTTTCACTCAAAAGATGGCAATAACCTTTCTTGCATTAGTCAAGTGAATTTTGCAGATTACTTTTGACAGATTAATATCTCACAATGAGACCGTGATCTGTATGTCCTAGGAAATCGCTCTTTGTCAATACATTCTTTGTTTTTCACAGGTCTTGCATCATATATGATGTTATATGATAATGATATATGATGCTATATGATAACAAGGATATTGAGGATACCTTAAACAGTTACTTTGTTGAGAATTTTACCTCAGAGCCGGTTTTTATTTGGCCAGAGGGCATGTCCAATGCTCAAGATTATTTAGCGGAAATTGAGGTTAGGGATAACAAAGTATTAGACAAGTTGCATAAGCTAAAGGCAGATAAGGGAGTAGGTCCTGATGGCTTATATCCTAGAGTGCTCAGGGAAGTTAGTGAGATCATCTTTAAGCCACTATCCACCATCTTCAAACAGTCTTTAGAAACTGGAGAAATATCAAATGATTGGAAATATAATACCAATATATAAGAAATGGGATTGTACTTGGCCAGGAAATTGCAGGCTAGTCAGTTTAACTTTCATTGCATGCAAAATACTGGAATCTATCATAAAAGATGAGCTGACTTATTTCTTGAACGTAATAATATCTTGAGGGATAGCCAACATGGTTTCCGTAAGGGAAGGTCATGCCTGACAAACCTTGTGGAATTTTTTGGAGAGGCCACCAAGACTTATGACCAGAGCAGGGCTGATGACATTATATATTTGGATTTTCAGAAAGCATTTGATACAGTACCGCATAAGAGACTAATTTTTAAAATAAGCTTCATTGGCGTTACTGGATGTATTCTGAAGTGGATTCAAAACAGGACAGAAAACAAAGAGTGTTGGTCAGTGGTATCTCATCTGAGCTAGGTATGATGGGGAGTGGGGTCCCTCAGGGATCTGTGTTGGGACCCCTGCTGTTCCTCATCTACATTAATGACCTTGATAGGAATATTGAGAGCAAATTAGTTAAATTTGCAGATGATACTAAATTTGGGAGGTTTGGCAAATAGCTTAGAGTCCACTAAAGTGATTCAGGATGATTTGGATAGAATCCAGAATTGGGCAGAAATGTGGCAAATGAAATTTAATGTAGCAAAATGTAAATTTGTACATGTAGGTAATATAAACATTAGATGGGATTACTTCATGGGAGGTTTAAAACTGGAATGTGCTCCGCACGAAAAAGATCTGGGAGTGTTTGTTGACCAAACCCTCACAGGCTCTAGCCATTGTGCCGTAGCAGTTAAAAAAGCCAATCGGATGCTGGGATACATTGCCAAAAGTATTGAGTACAAATCCAAGAAGGTGATACTACTTTTGTACAACACATTCGTCAGACCACATCTGGAGTATTGTGTACAGTTCTGGGGACCATACTTTAAGAAAGATATAGAGGCTCTAGAAAAAGTTCAGAGAAGAGCCACTAAGCTAATTCCGGGTATAAAAGATGAAAGCTATGAGAGGAGGCTGAAGATCCTTAATCTCTTTAGTCTAAGGAAAAGGAGATGTAGGGGTGATCTAATTGAGGTCTTATTGTTAAATATGTTAAAGGGATTAACAAAGTGAATTATGTAGGATTCCTTCAACCAAGTGTTGTTAGTAGAACTCGGGGTTACAAATAAAAGTTGACCAAAGGTAAATTTAGCACTGATATTCTGAAATATTTCTTCACCCAAAGAGTAATTTCGATGTGGAATAGCTTGCCTGACCATATTGTTGAGGCAGTGACCTTGGGAATTTTCAAGACCAGGCTTCACTTAAAGCTAGATACCACTAAGTCACTGAGTACCTGAAGTGATATATTCACAATAGTTTAACGAAACTGGCAAGCCTTGTGGGGCTGAACGGCCTGTTCTCGCCATTCATGTGATGTTATGTTATGTTATGATATTTTTATTGTACCCTTTTAGGCATTTAACTTTTGCATTATCATTGCACTCATCAGATGCAAAGCAATGCATGTATTTTGTGTGAGTTTCCTGAATTTACCTCTACAATTCACCTTAACTAAAGGTGTAATAGAATTAAAATTGAAATGATTTGAGGAAACAGCAGGTGTCCAGAGGATAATATGCTCACTGAAATGGAAGCACACATGCACATGGATCCATGCAAATACACAAAGATGGACACACAGTGCCAATATTAGTGTTGTTACTTTGTGTCTCCAGCGGTAGCGTTAGCGATAGCATACTATTCCATTAATCCTAAAAATGTTAGCAACCAGGCTTTCTGATCGCAGGTGTATACATGCGGTGCTGTAGGTCCGGTAACTCAGGTGTAATTATATAGAAGGCTTTGGCGTAATTACAGCCTCTGACTGGCAGCTCTTGTCATTATCAGTGTGACTGCAAGCGGATACACCCAACAGAGACCAGGGGTGAGGGTCTACTGTAACCTTGTACAGAACTACGGCCGTATAGAAATAACCTGAGTACCTTCACCCCCTGGACCTCTTCCATATAGAAACACTCTCTCATAAACATACACACACACACACACACACATGCACGCACATACACACACACGTTCACACGCATGTTGGATGACAAGCAAGCACACGCACAAAAGCTTATGTGTCTATGCGCAACCAAACATGCACTGGACCGAGAACAGATCCTTGCCTCAGCACGGACACCCCTGAAACACAACCACGCACACACGCAGTTGTTTTCACAGACGCACAAACACACTCGCAACACACACATGTTGCAAGCACTCCGACAAATACACGGCACATTCACACAGTTACATGCACAAACACACACGAGAACAAAGCTGGACAAGGGGCAAGTGGAAGTGTGGGGTTCTGGAAACATCCAATCAGAGCAGCCCATATGCTACTAACAAAGCCCAATAATTCAACATGCAGTTCTTATTTCCCGTCCTAGGCCCACACCTGAACAAACAGCAAAGACGCCCAACGTTCTGGCAACATTTTTTTGACATTGCAGAGAGGCAGCATGATGGCAGGTGTCAGGTGTCTCAGCATAGCTGCTTTGTGAGAGGCAAGCCACACACTGTGCTACGCCCTCACACAGCAGAATAACACTCGTCAGTCCACACTGCTCAGGAGAAACTGGATCACCCTCGGGGGAGATCCCAGAACACAAGCACTTCACCCACTCCCTTTAATCCCATTCATAAATTAATTGCCGATGAAACTCTTACAAAAGTCGGAATCTTGTTCAATCAAGTCAAAAAGGCTAATTAGTCTGCAAGGTGGTTTTTTTTTTTTTTTACTTCACCACTTTTCCGAAAGGCAGCTGTTTTCAAATACACTGCCCTCAATAATTATTGGCACTCATGGTTAAGATGTGTTCTTTAGCTTGTAATAAATTCATTTTTTTCTATATAATATCGGACCACAATGAAAAAAAAAAAGCAAAAACCAATCTTTAATTCAAGTGCAATTATTCAGTGGGGAAAAAAATCCCACATTAAGAAATAATTATTTTACATTAAATCATGTGTGCCACAATTATTAGCACCCCTGATGTTAATACTTTGTACAACCCCCTTTTGCCAACAAAACAGCACCTAATCTTCTCCTATAATGTTTCACAAGATGGGAAAATACAGAAAGAGGGATCTTCGACCATTCCTCTTTGCACAATCTCTCTAAATCATCCAGCGACCTCGGTCCTCTCCTCTGCACTCTCCTCTTCAGCTCACTCCACTGGTTTTCAATGGGGTTGAGGTCTGGGGACTGAGATGGCCATGGGAGGAGCTTGATTCTGTGTCTGGTGAACCATTTCTGTGCAGATTTGGCCACATGTTTAGGGTCATTATCTTGCTGAAAGACCCAGTGACGACCCATCTTCAGCTTTCGGGCAGAGGCCACCAGATTTTGATTTAAAATGTCCTGGTATTTCAAAGCGTTCATGATGCCATGCACCCTAACAAGGTTCCCAGGGCCTTTGGAAGAGAAACAGGCCCACAGCATCACCAATCCTCCCCCATACTTCACAGTGGGCATGAGGTGCTTTTCTGCATACTCATCTTTTGTGTTCCGCCCGACCCACTTAGAGTGTTTGTTGTCAAAAAGCTCTATTTTGGTCTCATCTTACCAAAGCACACGGTCCCAGTTGAAGTCTCAGTACCGCAAAGCAAACTCCAGATGTTTGTGTTTATGATTGTGAGTGAGAAGAGATTTTTTCCGTGCATGCCTCCCAAACCGCTTGTTGGCATTTAGATGGCGCCTGATGGTTGTTTTGGAGACTTTGTGACCCCAAGATGCTACCATTTGTTGCAATTCTTTAACAGTGAGCTTTGGAGAACTTTTTATTTCCCTTACCATCCTCCTCACTGTGCGTGGTGGCAAAATAACCTTGCGTCCTCATCCAGGCTTGTTTACCGCTGTTCCAGTTGTTTTAAACTTCTTAATGATTCCTCTGACAGTAGATATGGGCAGGTGCAGGCGAGTGGCTATTTTTTTGTAGCCATTGCCTGACTTGTGAAGGTCGACACACATCTGCCTTACTTGAATGGTGTGTTCCTTTGTCTTACCCATGTTGAAGAGTGGATAAGAGAAATGGCCTCTTTGTCACGTCATATTTATACCCCAGGGAAACAGAAAGTGATGAATTACTAATTAAATGTTCCTAGATACTCTGATTAACTGTGTAAACTACTATAGAAATGACAGAAATACTTCAATACTTTACATTTATTTCCTAGGAATTGTTAGGGGTGCCAATAATTGTGGAACAGGTGATTTTATGGAAAATAATTATTTCTTAGTCAGGGTTTTTTTTCCCCTTAAAATTCAATTTCGTTGAAGGTTACTTTTTATCTACAATTTTCAGTGTGAGAGTGTGCTTCTGCAAGAAAAATTGAATTTATTTTAAGGCTTTTAATACATCTTAACCAATAATTATGGATGGCGCTGTATGTCGCTAAACTCGGCAAGAAAACATGCAATTAATTCACTTGCATATTATTGCTTGAGAATCACTGAATCTGAAGTAGATTTGAACACTGGCATCTCGCCAAAGGTTTGTTTGTCCAACCTGTTGCCACTCAGCCAAAGGCCAAATCACTCACTGCCTGGAGGGCAACAGTGTTAATTAATTTGCAGGTTAAGTCATGAGAGAGTTTGCATTTACAGTAACTTGTGGTGGCGTTCACTGCATGTCGAGGTTATACATTCAGTTCTGTGCGACTGGAAGGGCACAGTCTCCGTTAATTTTCTGTAATTACACCTCGGACATGACACTCTTTGGTACCGTATGCTGAACTACAGAGAAAACGGCCACGCTATCAGCTATCACGGTTCTGGAAATTCCACTCTCAAGAAAAAAAAAAACTTGCTCCTCAAGAAAGAAAAAAATGATCAGTCAGTTTCTGTCAATCAAATATTGAGCAACATCCTAATTAAAAAAAAATACCCTCAGTGCCATGGCAAAAAAGTTTTCTAATTGAAAAGTCAACTTAATCAAAACTGATCTATCCGTCATGGAGTGTTAGTATTGGCAAGATTGTTTCATTACTTCCACGCTATGCTAGCTGTATTACATTAAAAGAATTATTCCTCAGAGATACATATCTTTGGCGAATTCCGCACGTTTGGCTGACACAGGTGAGCCGAGGAAGAACAAGCAAATGGAAGTCTGAGAGCACCGGAGGACCACGCTCTGGGATCAGGGGGTGCGCAAGCCCACAGCAATATAAGGTAATATTCTTTAGGCTACAGTGTGTGTGCAGATGTCAAGGGCACGGGCACCCATGCTTACCCACGCCCCTGCCCCCCCGCCCACCCCCTTAGACACACACACACACACACACACACAAGAACCCATTTTCTCCAGCTGGCAAGAAAATTCACTTGCAGCAGGAATTCCTCTTTCCTCTTCAGCTATTCTGCAGCATGTAAGAAAACTCATTGACTTTGAACGAAAGACACCTGAAAGAGTGAGGGGGGGGGGGGGGGTTGTCAGCAGAAGAGAAAGAAAGGGAGAAAGAGAACGTCAAAAAATAGAGCCTCTCTCATCTGAGGAGAAATGTATCAGCCAGTGGGCCTGAAATTCGAAGGTAGCTGCACATATTGAAAGATCAAGAACCATTACTTCTTACATTACGCCTATCTGTAGATACTGGGGGCTGGCCACACACCATCAGGCTTTAAATTACGCCTGTCTGAAAATACTGGGGACCACAGACATAACATCGCACTTTACATTACGCCTGTCTGTACATACTGGGGACTGGCAACTCAACACCATCACACTTTACATCACATCTGCCTGTACATAGTGGGGACTCACAACTCAACACGATCACACTTTACATCACATCAGCCTGTACATACTGGGGACTCACAACTCAACACCATCACACTTTACGTCACATCAGCCTGTACATACTGGGGACTCACAACTCAACACGATCACACTTTACATCACATCTGCCTGTACATAGTGGGGACTCACAACTCAACACGATCGCACTTTACATCACATCAGCCTGTACATACTGGGGACTCACAACTCAACACGATCACACTTTACATCACATCTGCCTGTACATACTGCGGACTGACAACTCAACACCATCACACTTTACATCACATCTGCCTGTACATACTGCGGACTGACAACTCAACACCATCACACTTTACATCACATCTGCCTGTACATACTGGGGACTGACAACTCAACACCATCACACTTTGGATCACACTTGTCTTTAGATACTGGGAACTGGTGACACAACACCATCACACTTTACGTCACACCTGTCTGTTCATTCTGGAGACTGGTGACTCATCACCATCATACTTAACATCACCCCTGTCTGAATTCTGGGCACTGGTGACTCAACGCCATCACACTATACATCACACCTCTCTGTTAATTCTGAGGACTGGCAACTCAACACCATAATGCTTTACATCACACCTGTCTGTGAATTCAGGGGACTGATGACTCAACACCATCACACTTCACATCATGCCTTTCTTTATATACTGGGTACTGGTGGCTGTGCTAACTGGTGCTGGCGCTGGAAACCACTGACGCATTATGTTCTTGACTGCTGTTTGTTTTGGGAGGCAGCAGTATGCAGCTGAATCACTCAAGGCCCTCCTCATCTAAGACTAGCCCCAGCAGATCCCGGTGACTACTCTGAATTTAGTTTGAAAACGATGCAAATTTTTTTTAAAAAGTTTAAATTTAAAAAAAAAGTTTAAATTCTGGAATGCACCGTTTGTTCACTGTGCTGCAAGTTTCCAAATGTAAAATTTATTTGGACAGTTTCTTGTAGTTCAGGTGGGAGGACTCAAACCCACCTCACCACCTTGAAGGAAGCCCTGGAGCTGAAGGTGGGGGTCTCTTACACAGAAGATCAGGATCCGGCTGAACTTCAGTGGTTGCCATGGTTGCCCTGGAATGCTGCCCAACAGGTTGGGGAGGATCCAGGGTAATCGCATCTTGGGCAGGAGCTCCAAGTCCCTCCCCCCTTACCCTGAGCCCCAATCACTTTTAGAGATTTACTTAGTGTCTCTACCATCCAGGGCAACAATTGCATTGCCTTTAAATAACCTAACTTCAAACATTAAACCAGATTCAGCAAATGAAAAAGGTACACAAACCCAAATGTGGAAGAACAGAAGTTCATTCATTTGATGGAATAAATAATATCCAAATGCTTAAAGAATTTACACCTTTCTTCAAAAGTGGAAAAATTGGCCAAATGCGCATTGATATTTTCAGAATACCAATGAGCACACATTGAATACACTCAAAAAAATGAAATGTTATGAAATGTTAGATTAATTTAATAATGTTATGTCAACTTGTTCCACAAAACTGAGTTAAATACATTCCCTCAATGCAACAAATTAAACTGGCCAAAAATGTTAGAGGTCAATAAAGGTTACGCAAAGCAATTGCATGGAACCAGTTGACATAACATAATTAGGTAAATCTAACATTTCACAACATTTCATTTATTTTGAGTGTAGTTTACACAAGGCTGATTGATATGATTATGTACGGAGATCAAGCCTTTGTTTGCTCAAAACCCAAAGCCACATGTGTTTTAGTTTCTAAGAAAATTTAGGTGCTATTTTCAGAGTGCTTCGCATAGATGGTTCAAATGCAGGTGAACCAGTTTTGCTGTATTTTGCTGGTAACCCCTCCCCCACCTTGCCTGCTCTCTTTACCCCAGCCCCCCACAATCCGGTAACAGTTACTCTGCCCGTCTCGCCCGAGGGAACAGGGCGGAGGTGCCTACTGCAGGTGTCCAGGTGTGGCCCTCAAGCTTAACCAGGTATGCGGCTCCGCACGGGACTCATTTCCCCAGCGCACTTAACCAATAATCTCTCCAGCGTTTTAGCTGCGCAGAACTCCAGTGTTTTAACCATTAATCTCTCCAGCATTTTAGTTGCACAGAACTCCAGTGTTTTAACCATTAATCTCTCCAACGTTTTAGCTGCGCAGAACTCCAGTGTTTTAACCATTAATCTCTCCAGTGTTTTAGCTGCGCAGAACTCCAGTGTTTTAACCAATAATCTCTCCAGCGTTTTAGCTGCGCAGAACTCCCGTGTTTTAGCTGCGCAGAACTCCAGTGTTTTAACCAATAATCTCTCCAGCGTTTTAGCTGCGCAGAACTCCAGTGTTTTAACCAATAATCTCTCCAGCGTTTTAGCTGCGCAGAACTCCAGTGTTTTAACCAATAATCTCTCCAGCGTTTTAGCTGCGCAGAACTCCAGTGTTTTAACCAATAATCTCTCCAGCGTTTTAACTGTGCAGAACTCCAGTGTTTTAACCATTAATCTCTCCAGCGTTTTAGCTGCGCAGAACTCCAGTGTTTTAACCATTAATCTCTCCAGCGTTTTAGCTGCGCAGAACTCCAGTGTTTTAACCATTAATCTCTCCAGTGTTTTAGCTGCGCAGAACTCCAGTGTTTTAACCATTAATCTCTCCAGTGTTTTAGCTGCGCAGAACTCCCGTGTTTTAGCTGCGCAGAACTCCAGTGTTTTAACCATTAATCTCTCCAGCGTTTTAGCTGATCAGAATTCCAGTGTTTTAACCATTAATCTCTCCAGCGTTTTAGCTGAGCAGAACTCCAGTGTTTGAACCATTGATCTCTCCAGCGTTTTAACTGCGCAGAACTCCAGTGTTTTAACCATTGATCTCTCCAGCGTTTTAACTGTGCAGAACTCCAGTGTTTTAACCAATAATCTCTCCTGCGTTTTAGTTGCGCAGAACTCCAGTGTTTTAACCATTAATCTCTCCAGCGTTTTGGCTGCGCAGAACTCCAGTGTTTTAACCATTAATCTCTCCAGCGTTTTAGCTGCGCAGAACTCCAGTGTTTTAACTATTAATCTCTCCAGTGTTTTAGCTGCGCAGAACTCCCATGTTTTAGCTGCGCAGAACTCCAGTGTTTTAACCATTAATCTCTCCAGCGTTTTAGTTGCGCAGAACTCCAGTGTTTTAACCATTAATCTCTCCAGCGCTTTAGCTGCGCAGAACTCCAGTGTTTTAACCATTAATCTCTCCAGCGTTTTAGTTGCGCAGAACTCCAGTGTTTTAACCATTAATCTCTCCAGCGCTTTAGCTGCGCAGAACTCCAGTGTTTTAACCATTAATCTCTCCAGCGTTTTAGCTGCGCAGAACTCCAGTGTTTTAACCATTCATCTCTCCTGCGTTTTAGCTGCGCAGAACTCCAGTGTTTTAACCATTCATCTCTCCTGCGTTTTAGCTGCGCAGAACTCCAGTGTTTTAACCATTCATCTCTCCTGCGTTTTAGCTGCGCAGAACTCCAGTGTTTCAACCATTAATCTCCCCAGCGTTTTAGCTGCGCAGAACTCCAGTGTTTCAACCATTAATCTCCCCAGCGTTTTAACTGTGCAGAACTCCAGTGTTTTAACCATTAATCTCTCCAGCGTGATTAATCTCTCCAGCGTTTTATCTGCGCAGAACTCCAGTGTTTTAACCAGTAATCTCTCCAGCGTTTTAACTGTGCAGAACTCCAGTGTCTTAACCATTAATCTCTCCAGCGTTTTAACTGTGCAGAACTCCAGTGTTTTAACCATTAATCTCTCCTGCGTTTTAGCTGCGCAGAACTCCAGTGTTTTAACCATTAATCTCTCCAGCGTTTTAGCTGCGCAGAACTCCAGTGTTTTAACCATTAATCTCTCCAGCGTTTTAGCTGCGCAGAACTCCAGTGTTTTAACCATTAATCTCTCCAGCGTTTTAACTGTGCAGAACTCCAGTGTTTTAACCATTAATCTCTCCAGCGTTTTAGTTGCGCAGAACTCCAGTGTTTTAACCATTAATCTCTCCAGCGTTTTAGCTGCGCAGAACTCCAGTGTTTTAACCATTAATCTCTCCAGCGTTTTAGTTGCGCAGAACTCCAGTGTTTTAACCATTAATCTCTCCAGCGTTTTAGCTGCGCAGAACTCCAGTGTTTTAACCATTAATCTCTCCAGCGTTTTAGCTGCGCAGAACTCCAGTGTTTTAACTATTAATCTCTCCAGTGTTTTAGCTGCGCAGAACTCCAGTGTTTTAACCATTAATCTCTCCAGCGTTTTAGTTGCGCAGAACTCCAGTGTTTTAACCATTAATCTCTCCAGCGCTTTAGCTGCGCAGAACTCCAGTGTTTTAACCATTAATCTCTCCAGCGTTTTAGCTGCGCAGAACTCCAGTGTTTTAACCATTCATCTCTCCTGCGTTTTAGCTGCGCAGAACTCCAGTGTTTTAACCATTAATCTCTCCAGCGTTTTAGCTGCGCAGAACTCCAGTGTTTTAACCATTAATCTCTCCAGCGTTTTAGCTGCGCAGAACTCCAGTGTTTTAACCATTCATCTCTCCTGCGTTTTAGCTGCGCAGAACTCCAGTGTTTTAACCAATAATCTCTCCAGCGTTTTAGCTGCGCAGAACTCCAGTGTTTTAACCATTAATCTCTCCAGCGTTTTAACTGTGCAGAACTCCAGTGTTTTAACCATTCATCTCTCCTGCGTTTTAGCTGCGCAGAACTCCAGTGTTTTAACCAATAATCTCTCCAGCGTTTTAGCTGCGCAGAACTCCAGTGTTTTAACCATTAATCTCTCCAGCGTTTTAACTGTGCAGAACTCCAGTGTTTTAACCATTCATCTCTCCTGCGTTTTAGCTGCGCAGAACTCCAGTGTTTTAACCATGTATTCATGAAAATGAGGTGTATTTCGAGATTTCTGCATCAAAACCGACACCTACAAATCTGCAGTTTTAAGTCTTACTGGGGGACCAGTCTATCTCTGCAGCTGCACGAAGCAATTACACCTTGCGGTCAGATCTTCAACATTTCCAAAGTGACACAATTTCCATAATTTTCTCACCACAATGGATTTCAAATGAATCAATCAAGACTTGTGTGATCAGACTTTCAGCATTGATTTAAGTGTTTTGTTAAAAAAGGCGTATGAACCCTGTAGAATTTCAAACATTTTTATACACAGCCCTCTGATACATGGAACAAAATGTGTGCTGGTTTATTGATTGCTGTTTAATGACTTTACAGTGTGAAAAATAATATTTCCACCAGATGCTTATTGATTCAGAATATCTTCTGAGAGTAGGTAAGACAGGGGCAGTGACACGTCAGGGGTTTACGCTCCAGAAAAACCTGGCGGACCCTGGAGCACCACCAGGAATGACTGGGACGCAGCGATAACTCCAACGGAACAGACACTTGACCGAAGCGGTTAAGCCAATAAAGAGACTTCATTATTGGACCCGACAGATTTACTCAGTGGCAATAAGTCAATGTGCAATAAAAACACTAGTGCTGAGAGGGTGGCTACAGCAAACATCATATCAGAGGCTGTGCAGAATCTCTCCCTCTCTCACACACAAGCACGCACACACACAATCCTCCGCAAACACTCCCACAAGCGAGCAAGCACGCACTTTTCAACCAATCACTAGTCTGAAGTAAACCGCTAAAATACACGCAGAGCACATTTATCAGAAATTTCTGAAGGAAAGCCTTGAACAGTGCCACTCAGGTTGTCTCATAAAGCAATATTTCAACATGGATTCATTGCATCAATAAGCGAGAGAATTCATTCGTAACTTCATACGGTGTGTCACAGCCTAAAGTAGACGAGTCGCACATTCGCTGCAATATTGACTTTCTTCACTATTCACGCAGGTTGTTTCACAAAGAATTTTACTTCGCAGCCTGTTAGAATGCTTCAATGCATCAAAGCAAGGGAAATTCAGATCAGCTCAATGGGGCAGTTTGCAGCATTTTGAATTAAATGTCACTAGTATCACAATTATAGTTAAAGCTCCTGCACATGCAATGGTAATAACCACAGAGGTCATGTGACCTGTATTTTCATTACCTCTCTGGTGGCATTTGCACACAGTGCTGGGGGGGTGGCACTGTAACAGCCACCCCCACCCCCCCAACCTGGGGGGTTTCGCCAGGTCAGCATTACTGTAATCAGCCTTCCTCAGTATAAGCCACTCTCTGCAGAGCTCAGAGTCGAGACCCCTGACCACTTGCACACAACTCATTGGAGGAGATGTGAGAGAGGTGGGTGTGACTTGCCAGTTGTGAGTCAGTATATTTACACGCACAGTTAAGTCGAGTTACGGCAATAGCTCGCTTAGGCCATTTAATCGGACTAATGTTCTTGTCCCAGTATACATGCACAGGAGGAAATTTGACTTATTGACTGAAGCATGATCTTCTCCGCTATGATAGGTGGCGATATGCCCCCTTTCAGCTAGCTCATGATGCATCTTTTTCTGGTTAACCTTTTACGTCACGGACCAAACATTTGACAACAAGTTAGCTGGTGGCAAACTAGTAGCAGGTCGAGTGCATTGACTGTATAAGGTTGAGTGGCGAGAACATGGACAACTTTATAGCTCTGTACACTACAGGCTGTACACTATGCTTTTCGTACAATTGAGTTGCACGCGATCCCCGGTGGTTATGGCGTTAGCCAAAGCTAGGCTGAAACGCTGCTATGTGCTACTTTGTGCCCTTTCTACTGCCCCGGAGTGCATTTTCCAGAAGCATAGTTGCTACTAGCAACCAATAGTTTGTGCTTTCACTGTCTGTGGTTCCATCTATGTAAGTTAACGTCTGTGCTTTCGGGAAACGCACCCCCAGGCCACGCACCCCCAGGCTTCCCGTGCATGTTGCATGCGGGTCAGGAGTAAAGACTAACGCGAGAGTGTCGTTTTTCCGATGGCGAGTGGAGGGAAAATATTTGAATGTCGCACAAGTCATTTGATAAATCCTTTGCATTAGTGGTAGAAGTTGTGAGACGCCAAGGCGTGGTTGTTCTAGCCCCAATACCCTTACAGACGGAGATTGTTACTGCCCAGTACAAACTTGATAGTTGGGCAGAGATCAGAGTTCTCACTAAGCAGGTTGATGTTTACATGTCCACAAGACCTTTGGTTCAAAGTCCTGCACAAAGAATGTGGAGCGTGCTCAGAGTGCATAGCCCAGTTCGGTTTGATTGAAGCGCATACATCAAGGGTCCCCATTCTTTCCCAGAAAGGGCTAGTGTGGGTGCAGGCTTTCATTGCAACCAAGCAGCTACACACCTGATACTACTAATCAACCCCTGGACTCTTTGCTAGTAAGCTTGATTACTAGTATCAGGTGTGTAGCTGCTTGGTTGTAATGAAAGCCTGCACCCACACTAGCCCTTTCTGGGAAAGATTGGGGCCCCTGGTATACATGGAGGAATAATGCGAGTATTAACTGCATTATCTGAGTGTGTTAGTCGAACTATGAGAAATTTGATTTAGAGCGATTCAAGTTGGACTAACAGGTTTACATGTATTTTAGAAGTCTGGTTATAGTCGGATATGTTGGCCTCGATAAAAAGAGAAGCGATGGAAATGGTCCTGTTGCATTGTGGGGAATGAGGGAAACTTTTGGGGAGAAGGTTGACCTTCCATTGTTAGAGATCGATGTGATGTGCCGGGGCAAGCTCCTGTTGCATTGTGGGATCTAGGCATTACCAGCCAAGAGGAAATTTCTGTTGAATTTTGGGCGAGGCCCAGGGGGGAAAAAATTCCTTTCCCAATGCATTCTGGGGGGATAAATTCTCTAAAACATTCTCTCTCAAAACATCCATCATCGTAACCATCACCATCATCACATCTCAGGCAAAGATGAGGGAAAAATTCATCTTGGCCAGACAGGACTTCTGCTTATTGAAAGAAGTTATCGGGGCAGAAACCGTTACGGATGGCTCATGTCAGGTGACCAACCAAAGCTGACAGGAGGTGGGCCGATTTGAAACATCCGCCACACTGGAACAGGTGTAGCTGGCGTTGTTAAAGGTAAGTCAACAGATGCTAATGCTTTTTTATAAGTAGGTATTTTATTCACATATGAATTGCTTTCTCACTGAATAGAAAAATATCCTAAAACAAAACTAATTCTGCCATCATGCTGACGTGTGAGATTTGAAATCGGCCTGCCTCCTCCGAGCTTTGATTGGTCACTTCAGTTTAACCAATCGTAAAAGTGTAGTGTCTGCCCTGAGATTATGTGTCAATGAGCAAAACTCCAATCTGCGCCTCGGCAGGCTCAGGGGGAGGCAATCGCCCATCCTAAAGTAATACGCCAGCCTGCCTGTTGTGCACTGCGTCCTGCCCACGCTGGGGTGCCGAGTGGGTACAGACAGAAGGAGGCGGCTCACCATGGGGGGCCAAATTCATTAGGGTTTCCATGGAGATGCTTTGCTCGTTTTTGACCCATACAGAACCCCTCAGCACGCCCGAGAGAAAATGGAAGAGGCGGGACGATGGGACAACATGAAAGCAAGAGGAACAGTGAACAATGGCGGGTAATTACAGGAAAATAAGCTCAATATAACACTGAAGCGCAGCTGGGCTCACAGTACAGTGAGAACTACGGTGTTACAGAGGACATTATCTTCAATTGGAGTGTAATTATAACATTAATACAGAAATCCTTCTCCTCCGTTTTCCAATATTATTTATGTTTTTTTTTTCTATTTATTCATCTCCAATCTGTTATTTATTGAATACACTGCACAGATACAGGGAGGTGAGTCAGTATTTTGACAATGACAGTTTTAAAAGGTTGCAGTTGCCCTTCAAAATGAACGTGCATGGTTCATGATGTGATGTCACTGCCGAAATACTTGCACGCTTCACCTTATCTACGCCGTTCAGGAAATAACCAAAAGATTTTACAGTTTTCGAATGACTGTGTGAGTATAGCTGCCGAGATGTGGAGTTTGCTCAGGAAATGTGAGGACCGCCAAGCAGCGCTGGTGTACTGGTGACACGCGGCCATGATCCTTATGCATTTACTTGCTCACAGGTAATGTGGAGACGAGGTCACTTTGTTTGCGCCCAACCCCTCTCCTGTAGTGCAGGGCTTAAGGCTCTGGCGCGGGGGGGAGTTCCGTTTATTTCCAAACATTCGCTCACTCCGGCTACAATCATCTCTGCAGGATACTGCCTCTCTGCCGAGGTAATTGCACATTTCCTTGGCCGTTAGCCTGACGAAGGAGCTGTAATTACAGTGAGTGAGGGTGTGGTGTAGTGGGGTGGTGAGGAGGGTGCGGATATCACAGGAGTCTATGCTGTTGATGTGGATTGGGGGGGTGGGGGGGGGGTGGGTCATTTTCAGCTTCAGAAAACAAGACTGAAATCTCTTGAAAATAAAAGCCCCCCCCCCCCCCAACCCACCTCACACAACCATCACATCACTCCCTAAACACAGAGCCAGACATCTTCAATTTCCACTCAAACAACCAGAAACAGACAATGACACATATTAATACAGCATAGAGCAGTAACACACACACACGCGTGCACACACACACACACACACAAAATAATATTCTTTGCATTGGACACACATGCATGAACGCGCACAGTATCTAGTCAAGACCCTCGCTCATGAATGTTCCTGCAAAGAGATTCATATCGTGCCATTTTATTAAAACAATAAATCATAAAGTTCTTTTCCAGGCAAATAATTTCAATAACAGTATTACAGCAATGTCCTGGTGTGTGTAGCTTCATACGTCAGGATCTCTCATAATTATACATTGAGGTATTTGACTTATGACAATTTTACAGCTTCATTTCATGCAGTTAAAGCTGATAATTATCGATGAGAAGGACGTGTGGTTTTCGGCGAACCATTTGAAGATCAGGATGCCAATGACATTGCAGTCTTTTCAGGGCATTCAATACTTAAAAATGCTGTAGTACTTGACAAGCAAAATAGCTTATTCATCATTTCCAAATATTTTATCATGAAATAACTGCGACACATAACAGCGACACTAACTTCTACTCTCATGGGAAACTAGATTGCTTTCCGACAAAAGTATACGTAGCTGTTAATGACACAAATGCAATCGTAACATGTTTCAGCACAAGAGACCATGTGAGCATGCATGCATCGCTCTGGCCCTGAGGACTGACCAAACACAGGTGACAGTCAGGGAAATGCTCTGACAGTTTTCTGAAGGATGATTTCATTCCAATGGGACCCTGTACACATGCCTGAGGAAACAGGTGTGATTCACCATCATGTAGGTTATCACACCAACCCTAACATAGCACATCTCATTCAACAGCTGGAGCAATACTGTTCAACCCTGGTCCTGAAGATCTACCATCCTGTAGGTTATCACACCAACCCTAACGATGCGCACCTCATTTAACCCTATAGTTTCCTAATGGTGTCAGATCTCAAAACCAGATGCTGTTGAAAACCTATCATGTGGAAACTCCCTGGCGGGAGCACTTTTAGACAAGTTGCCACATGATAGGTTTTCAACAGCTCAGGATAACTGCATTTTTAATTCCTTGAAAATTTATTCAGCGCTTGAAGGGTTAACAGCTACAGCAGGGCTGCCCAACCCTGCTCTTGGAGGCCAAATGTCCTTCAGGTTTTCACTCCAACTCTAACAAAGCTCACCTCATTCAACAGCTTGAGCAGGGCTGCCCAACCCTGTTCCTGGCGAGATCCTGTAGGCTTTCACTCCAACTCTAGCAAAGCAAATGCCATTCAACAGCTAAACCATTGCTGTCCAACCCTGTTAATGAAGATATACTGTCAGATAGGCTTTCCAATCTACTTAATATGCTGAATATGTGTATAATGCAGCAAATAATTCGAATCAGGGGCACCAAATATGGGATCCCAGAATGTCCCGTGAGTAACACCTCGTAGAACAGTAACAAGAGCCATCTGGCAATGGTGGATCCCCCTGGCTGTAGGTTGTGTAACCTACAGGTTGTGTGGACAGACGGACGGACCGAAACCCCCAAAAGGCACAACTAGACCATAAGGAGAAGCTCCATACCAAATTTGGTGTTTGCATGTGGTATAGTTTGAGTTCTGGTCCGGAAACGATTTTATTACAGACGGATGGACGGACGGACGGACGGACGGACGGACACACTGATCGCTATATCCCTCCGCATTATATGCCGGAGGGATTAAAAGTATGGCATGGTAGATAGATAGAGGAGTAAAACCTCTGGTGCGGTGTTGGGCTCTGGAACAGGAGTAAAACCTCGGGTGCGGTGTTGGGCTCTGGAACAGGAGTAAAACCTCGGGTGCGGTGTTGGGCTCTGGAACAGGAGTAAAACCTCTGGTGCGGTGTTGGGCTCTGGAACGGGAGTAAAACCTCGGGTGCAGTGTTGGGCTCTGGATCAGATCAGGAGGCCCAACAACAGTTTACTCCCCAACTTCATCTCTGAAGATGAAAGTAAAAATCTTAACCCTTTAAGTGCTGAATACATTTTTAAGGAATTAAAAATGTAGTTATCCTGAGCTGTTGAAAACCTATCATGTGGCAGCTTGTTTGGGAGCTCTTTTAAACAAGTTGCCACATGATAGGTTTTCAACAGCATCTGGTTTTGATATCTTACAACACTGGGCAACTACAGTTGCCGACGGCACTGAAAGGGTTAAGCCTCACCAGGGGCACCAATCAACAACTCTTGCCGGACAAACAAACTTCCAAGAGGCGACTCTGCTAAAAGAGTTAATCTGACTGAATCCCTTAGTCTTATGTTTACACTAAAATCAGACAAAAATACAGCTCATGTGATAAGACTCATAAGTCCGCCTCCTTACAAGGTTTAAAGTAACCAAAATTTCACTAATCAAGCGAAAGGTACGATAAAAAAAGCTGACATCTTCTACTTGAAAAGAATAATTACATTTAAGTCTTATCAACAGATTAAACACTTGTTCAGACCTTTTTCAACATTAGTTCAGATCCTTTTCCCTCAGGCACCCGGAAGCAGATCAGAAAACAGAGCCTGTGACTCCAATTATTACCTCTGCCAAGGAGGTTATGTGATCGGTGCCATATGTTCCTTTGTTTGTATGTTTGTGAACAAGATAACTCAAAAAGGAATGTACAGATATCTCTGAAATTTTGTGGGCAGGTCGCTATTACATCAGGGATAAACTGTATTGATTGTGACTGCGATCAGTCAAACAATATGGCCGCCACGGCAGCCATCTTGAAATCCTATGACACGCGATAACTGAACTTTGCTCCCACTCAGCAAGATTTGGACTGTGCTGCCTTGGCGGAGGTTTGCACTCTAGGAGTGCCCCTAGTTTTAATAATGCACCTTATAATCTACACCATTTATGGAAGTTTTTAGCTGGTGGGAGGCTGTAGTGAACACATCACACAACGAGATTGAGAGTAAGAACCTCGTGTTACTGACTGTGCAGTTTCATTACTGACTTCCATGAAATATGTATGTTCTTTTTTTCAAAAAGCATGCATTACCAAAGTCATCACACATTCATTATCACAGGGCTCATGTGACTCTATTCATCTCTAGTGTACCTCTTGCTACATTTTCCTGTCACTAAAAAAAAGCTTTGACGTGACTATCATTGATTTGCAATAAATAAATGTAATCGTCTTTTTCAGAGGCTTACGATTACGTGTTTTTGTTCGTTGTTGTTGTTGGCAATCCGTTTGAAATATCACATGTAAGCAAGTGTGTGCAAAGGGTTTTAAAATTACGGCGTTGTCTATAAACCACTAGATTCGATCAAAACCAAAAAAATTTGAATCTGAAGAGCTCAAAATATGAGTTGAACAAGTTATCAGGTGCGCAGCATTCTCCCCTCCCCCCAAAAAAACAGAAATAAACATATTTGACCCTCAAAAAGAGAACTACATCCCCCTTGTCCCTCTAAAAACAGAACCACAGATCATTCAGCTACACTTGCATTAATTTCCCGTCGCCTTGTTGCCTGCTTACGTAATGTTTATCATGTGTTTTTTTTTCTGCTTGAAAGTTGGCAGCTCTGTGCTGAAGTGAGAGTTGCCTCTTATGAAATGAGCACGGCGAGGAGCTGTCCTCTGTCAGCTGATTTGATTAACATTAATGGCCTGCCCTCCACAACCGCCCCCCCCACACCCCGCCACCCCGCCACCCCGCCACCCTCACTATATATGCAAATGAGGGATAGGCGGAGGGCCAATAGGCTGCGGCGGATTGGTTGGGCCCAAGGCTCATTCATCTCTGTCACCCTGCATTAGTGGCGCCCCTCGGACCCCAGCCTGGGTGGGGGGTGCGACAGCTGGCCATGCAGCGGCCTTTCACCCACCGCCATTCATCACCTGCACCCCGGCAGTGTTTAGGGCCCCGCCAGGGTCAAACAGCCCTCTTTCACCAGCCTGTCTGATGTGCCCAGTGTTTGGGAGCACACGACACACACCCCCGCTGCTTCACGCCGAGTCGCTGTCAGTTTGTGCAGCTCAATTTCTCATTTTCAGGTTGAATATTTTAGCTCAAGGGCTCAGAAACTGAGCTCATCGGATCAGCCGGACCCACCTTGACACCACCAACATTTAAACATCACTGAACAGTATGTGACAGTCTAGTTGTAATGGCATTGCCCAGTTGGCAATCAAACCTGCCGCACTGCTTCTTACAGGCAGAGTACGATTGGTTCTCTGAATTATTGGGTGGGGCAGGGGTGGGGCTGTGATTGGTCTAGGGGTCCCCCCTCACGAAACAGGCCCCAATGCACCCTCCCCCACCACTGAGCAGCGCCACATTTGGGTGCAGTTTGAATGCATACGATACAGCGGAAATGCATGCAAAGCGCCTCCCGACAGAAAAGGAGGGAAAATGTAAAAAACAGAGGAGGGATAGGAAAATGAAGAGAGCATATGGGGTTTAGCAGAGGGTCCCACACACACACACACACACACTCTCACACACACACACTCTCACACACTCACTCACACACACACACACACACACATAATTGCCCCTGTGTCCAGTCCCTCACCCACACTAAAACAGAGAGGACATGACTAAGAGCGGGCAGTTCACTACGTCTCAGCGATACATGACCCCCACTGCCTTTGTGAGCGCGTGGGTTGTGTCCGAACCACAGGTAATGTCCTCGCCCTGGGTGCTGTCTCATAGGCGGTCTTTAGGCCGGGGTTTTCCACAATGTCCACTGCGACAAAGCTTTTTGAAACGCGCCTAATAAATGGCGTTTTGTCTCTCGTAGAGGAGTAGACCAGACACGCTCAAAGCTCGCTATGGAAAAGGACTATAATGGTGCTCAACAGCATGGACAGTCAATGCTGAGAAAAGCGTACCGTACCGAAAAAATCACCGAGGACTATTCCGGTTAAAAGCAAAAGCTGGAGCACACAGAGCTCAGGACACAGTCTCTTTATTGAAAGGACTGACGTTTCGACGTCCGCTGACGTCTTCCTCAGAGTCAGATGATGCATGCAGGAAGACGTCAGGAGGAAGACGTCAGCGGACGTCGAAACGTCAGTCCTTTCAATAAAGAGACTGTGTCCTGAGCTCTGTGCGCTCCAGCTTTTGCTTTTAACCGGAAAAGTCCTCGGTGATTTTTTCGGTAAGGTACACTTTTCTCGGCATTTTGTCTCTGTTTGATTGGTGGGCAGAAGGTGATGCTGAGAGGTGAATATCTCCAACTGCAGACTCTCTTACTGTCAGGGCAAAAAACGAGAGAAAAAGTGTGTGTGTGGGTTTGTGCGTGTTTGTGGAGGGTGGGTGTGCATGGGTCAATACGTGAGAGCGTGTGGCTTTGCAATTGTACGGGTGTTCGTGTGTGTGCGCGCGCGTATGTGTGTGTGTGTGTGTATGTGTGTGCATTTTTGCATGCATGTGCACGTGCGTGGGTGCCCATGTCCTTTTACATGCTACCAAGTGAAAATCAAAAATATATATATTCTGATAGAGTGGAGACATTATTGGGAAGTGAGGACATTTTCAAATGTGCTTAAACCTATCAAAGGCATGTATCAGTCACAACGCATCATTTAAGATTAGGGTTAAGGTTAGAATTAGAGATAGGTTAAGGTTAGGGTAAGGGTTTGGGGTAAGGTTAGAATTAGGGGTAGGTTAAGGAGAGGGTAAGGGTTTGGGGTAAGGTGAGAATTAGGGATAGGTTAAGGTTAGGGTAAGGGTTTGGGGTAAGGTTAGAATTAGGGATAGGTTAAGGTTAGGGTAAGGGTTTGGGTTAAGGTTAGAATTAGGGATAGATTAAGGTTAGAGTAAGGGTTTGGGGTAAGGTTAGAATTAGGGATAGGTTAAGGTTAGGGTAAGGGTTTGGGGTAAAGTTAGAATTAAAGCTGGTTAACCCCTTTCTGCAGATGTAGACGTCCGCGTCTATAGACCTGCAAATTTAAGCACGCTGTTACTGTACTCGATCACTAGATGGCACCCCCGGATCAGTTATTGAATGTTCACAAGCAAGCAGACCTCGAACGCGGTTCTGAATATGGGGAAGTTCACTCCGCTCCCTGTTTTTCGAGAGCTGCATGAATTAAACTCCTCAGCTAAGCCTGCTGTGCAAACTAGTCAGTATCCTTGCCCATAGTATCGATCCAGCAGTTTAAAAAAACGATATCTTGACACAAAAAAATCGTTATCCTTTGTAGCAACCAGTTTAGCCACAGTGAGCCAACAGTATTCCAATTAGTGTTTCAGAAAAATCATTTTTCTGAGGCAAAAATTATCGACATGGTATTGATTCTCTGACATTCTACAGTCAATTACAGTTCGTTGTTTCCTACCCTGGATTTACGCGTAGATTCCTTCATTGACAAATCCAACGCTTCCTTATATCCACCCAAGTACTGGCGCTGATAGCCAATCACCCAACCATACACTCAGGGTCTTCTGCGTAATTGTAGAGTTACACTTCATGCCCTCGTGAAAGTTTCCCTGGTAACAATGTATTGATTGGCTCGTTTCTTATCCAATTCCCGAGTGTTTAAACATTTTAGAATAAGTGAAACACATTGATTGGACAAACACAGAGCATACAAACCTATGCGTATCAGCATGCACGGTTGTATCCTGTCTACGTTATGCACATTACGCGGCTAAAATAGACGCGATTTATATAAAACAGGTTCGCAAAACTGGCCTTGAAGTGTTCAGTTACATTTACAGGATTTAAATGAGATAAGGATATGGTCAGTTGGAATTATTTTGAATGAAACAGGACCGGAGGGTTCTTGCTACTGGATCGGTCTCTGGAGGAGGGATTCATGAAAAAGGTCAGGCTGCTACTTTTTTTTTTCATTTTGGAACGTATACATACTCGACAAAGTCGAATGTCGAGGTTTTTTTCCTGGTTAAAACGCGAACTGCCCGTGCATTTGGGTGGACCCCCTGGTACGTTCATTGCACGTTTCTTTTGAATCGGGAGAGGCAATGGATTCTTTGATGTTCCCTGAAAGTGAAGTGTCTGTTCTGTTAAAATAAGGTATATTTCAGAATTCAGATATTACTGAGTTAGTGAGGTGTACTTGTTCCTTATAAGTGTTGAAATGGGTTTGTGAGCTTAGAAGAGGGGACTGGTCGCTTCCATTACAGGGTGAATGTTCTGACCGTTTAATAAGCAGTTTATTTAATGCGTGTTTGTGCTGGCTTTGAAGAAAAATGGCCTAAACTCTAAACTTTATTATGGAGAAAAGGCATGTTTTGTGTTTGGAGAAGTTACTGGTGACCACTGATATTCAACTGCACTGATATTGAGAAATTCATACTAAACTCAACCAGAAAATCATTTGATCATATTAAATTTCATGCCTTAAAACTTTATTTGTGTAAAATACATGATTTTTTAATGATTTGACAGTACATGATTTTGAGACTTTGGGGACACACTTGGGTAGCTGTATAATTTGGCTAATAGCATGTAGGTAATCTAGAATGTAATGTAGAAGATGAATTCTACTTGTGCTCAAGGAGTTTATGATACCAGAAAAGTTTTAAGCCCCAGCAGTTTTTCAATCCTCAGAATTATTTTTTTTTTGCAATTTCAATGGAGAATTCTCATGAAGATTTTTTATGTTTGCAGCTCATTTTCTCTACCATAATCATAAAAATAAACTGAAATACAATGTAATTCTAAATGCTGTAAGTGTCTTTTCTGAATTGAGCCACATTTTTCCTCTTTATGAAGCTTAAATCTTGAATTATACAGCATTAAAGTGGGTAACTCATAAATAGCCAAATTTGGCTTCTGCACAAAGGCGTTAAGGTTAGGGTAAGGGTTTGGGGTAAGGTTAGAATTAGGGATAGGTTAAGGTTAGGGTAAGGGTTTGGGGTAGGGTTAGAATTAGGGATAGGGTAAGGAGAGGGTAAGGGTTTGGGGTAAGGTGAGAATTAGGGAAAGGTTAAAGAGAGGATAAGGGTTTGGGGTAAGGTTAGAATTAGGGATAGGTTAAGGAGAAGGTAAGGTTTAGTTTAGTGTTTAGAAAATGAAAGTGATCTTGCAGCCTGGTGTAAGTGTTGGGCCTCTGTGCTGCAGTAAGTGGTTGGAGGGGTGCTGACTGTTTCCTGACCAGTTGCTCCTAAATTGTCACTTTGCACCTGACACAGGACACAGGACAGTTCTGTTATTAATTGGCAGTAGTTTTATCCGGTGCCTCATCCCCCTTTTTCTTTGTCTTTTTCCCTCCACAACCCTGAGTCCTGGAGCCCTGTCCCTCCCCATGAGCGCAGGCTGCTGCTGTCCTGATCCGGTCCTGATCCAGTTCTGCTCCATTCTCCTCATGCCACTTCCTGGAGCTACAGATGCCACTGTTTAGATGTTGTAATCAGTTTTAATGGACTTTTTTGAACTTTAATACCATTTAATTTTATTATTACTTTATTTTATTATGGAATTAGGTAGCCCGCGGAGGATGGGCTTCCCCACCTTAGCCGGGTTCCAACTGAGATTTCTTCCCACCGGGGAGTTTTTTCTCACCTCTGAGGATTAATCTCCCGACTGGGAGTCTTTTGCCTTATTTGCTGTAGTGGGGAATAGGCTGGGCACTGCCCTTTCAGTAACTAATCTCTGACTGTAAAGCATCTGTGTGACAGTCTCTGTGAAAAGCGCTATACAAATAAATTGAATTGAATTGAATTGAATTGAAAGGTTAGAAATTGGGATAGGGTAAAGTTAGGGTAATGGTTTAGGTTAAGGTTAGAGTAAGGGATAGGTGAATGTTAGGGTAAGGGTCTGGTTTAGGCATGCGTTGCTAACTGCTAAGATCAGGGTGAAGCTGTACTGACTCAGAAAGAATGAATGAATGTTATGTCCTCACAAAGATGTAAGCACAAGGATGTATGCATGCACATGTGTGTGTGTGTGTGTGTGTCAGTGAGTGGATGGAGGTGATGAGAGCTGTGGGGAGGAGGGAGGGGAGGGGGGATTTTAATTTGCCTGTCTCCAGGCTAACACACTAATACCCCCCTCACACCAGAGCTGCCCTCCCTGGGGTAATTAGCACAGCACTCAGGGCGAGAGTGAGCCGGTGGGGATTGGCTGCAGCCCAGCACAGCGACAAACACCTCTGTATCACTCCTGCTCTCCTCTCACTCTCCCTCAATCCCTTGTTTTCTCAGCTTTCATCCCCCATCATCTCCAACTCACCTGCCCCTCTGTCTATCCCTCCTTCGGTCATCTGTACATCTCTCTGTACTACAAACTCTCCTCCTTTATCTCCATCAGTCGCTCCCTCTCTCCAAATCTGTTCCCTCTAACACTCCTTTCGATCTCTCTCCCTTCCCCCATCTTTTTCGCTGTCTCTCTCTCTCCCCAGCTCATATAACCCTTGATTTCTGCTGACTCTGCATAGTCAGATATCTGCTCCTCACAGTCACTCTCCTGCCAGCTCTAACCCGTCCCTCTCCTCCATCATCTCTGCAAGTTATGCCATGAAAAATCATGACAATACTGTCAATACAATACCACTGATACAATACTGTCAATACAATACCACTGATACAATACTGTCAATACAATACCACTGATACTATACTGTCAGTACAATACCTCTGATACAATACTGTCAATACAATACCACTGATACAATACTGTCAGTACAATACCACTGATACAATACTGTCAGTACAATACCACTGATACGATACTGTCAATACAATACCACTGATACAATACTGTCAGTACAATACCACTGATACAATACTGTCAATACAATACCACTGATACAATACTGTCAATACAATACCACTGATACAATACTGTCAATACAATACCTCTGATACAATACTGTCAATACAATACCACTGATACAATACTGCCAATACAATACCACTGATACAATACTGTCAGTACAATACCACTGATACAATACTGTCAATACAATACCACTGATACAATACTGTCAATACAATACCACTGATACAATACTGTCAATACAATACCACTGACACTATACTGTCAGTACAATACCACTGATACAATACTGTCAATACAATACCACTGATACAATACTGTCAATACAATACCTCTGATACAATACTGTCAGTACAATACCACTGATACAATACTGTCAATACAATACCACTGATACAATACTGTCAATACAATACCACTGATACAATACTGTCAATAAAATACCACTGATACAATACAGTCAAAACAATACCACTGATACAATACTGTCAATACAATACCACTAATACAATACTGTCAAAACAATGCCTTTGATACAATTCTGTCAATACAATACCACTGATACTATACTGTCAGTAAAATACCACTGATACAATACTTCCAAAACAATACCACTGATACTATACTGTCAGTACAATACCACTGATACAATACTGCCAATACAATACCACTGATACAATACTGCCAATACAATACCACTGATACTATACTGTCAGTACAATACCACTGATACAATACTGCCAATACAATACCACTGATACAATACTGCCAATACAATACCACTGATACTATACTGTCAGTAAAATACCACTGATACAATACTGCCAATACAATACCACTGATACAATACTGTCAAAACAATACCACTGGTACTATACTATCAGTACAATACCACTGATACAATACTGCCAATACAATACCACTGATACAATACTGCCAATACAATACCACTGATACTATACTGTCAGTACAATACCACTGATACAATACTGCCAATACAATACCTCTGATACAATACTGCCAATACAATACCACTGATACAATACTGTCAATACAATACCACTGATACAATACTGTCAATACAATACCACTGATACAATACTGTGAAAACAATACCACTGATACAATACTGTCAAAACAATACCACTGATACTATACTGTCAGTACAATACCACTGATACAATACTGTCAATACAATACCTCTGATACAATACTGTCAATACAATACCACTGATACAATACTGTCAGTACAATACCACTGATACTATACTGTCAGTACAATACCTCTGATACAATACTGTCAGTACAATACCTCTGATACCATACTGTCAGTACAATACCACTGATACTATACTGTCAGTACAATACCTCTGATACAATACTGTCAGTACAATACCACTGATACAATACTGTCAATACAATACCACTGATACAATACTGCCAATACAATACCTCTGATACAATACTGTTAATACAATCCCACTGATACAATACTGTCAAAACAATACCACTGATACAATACTGCCAATACAATACCACTGATACAATACTGTCAATACAATACCACTGATACTATACTGTCAGTACAATACCTCTGATACAATACTGTCAGTACAATACCACTGATACAATACTGCCAATACAATACCACTGATACAATACTGTCAATACAATACCACTGATACAATACTGCCAATACAATACCACTGATACAATACTGTTAATACAATACCACTGATACAATACTGTCAATACAATACCACTGATACAATACTGTCAATACAATACCACTGATACAATACAATACCACTGATACAATACTGTCAATACAATACCACTGATACAATACTGTCAATACAATACCACTGATACAATACTGTCAATACAATACCACTGATACAATACTGTCAATACAATACCACTGATACAATACTGTCAATACAATACCACTGATACACTACTGTTAATACAATACCACTGCTACAATACTGCCAATACAATACCACTGATACAATACTGCCAATACAATACCACTGATACTATACTGTCAGTACAATACCTCTGATACAATACTGGCAGTACAATACCTCTGATACAATACTGTCAATACAATACCTCTGATACAATACTGTCAATACAATACCACTGATACAATACTGTCAATACAATACCACTGATACAATACTGTCAGTACAATACTTCTGATACAATACTGTCAATACAATACCACTGATACAATACTGCCAATACAATACCACTGATACATTACTGTCAATACAATACCACTGATACAATACTGTCAATACAATACCACTGATACAATACTGTCAATACAATACCACTGATACAATACTGTCAATACAATACCACTGATACAATACTGTCAATACAATACCACTGATACAATACTGTCAATACAATACCACTGATACAATACAATACAATACCACTGATACAATACTGTCAATACAATACCACTGATCCAATACTGTCAATACAATACCACTGATACAATACTGTCAATACAATACCACTGATACAATACTGTCAATACAATACCTCTGATACAATACTGTCAGTACAATACCTCTGATACAATACTGTCAATACAATACCTCTGATACAATACTGCCAGTACAATACCACTGACACAATACTGTCAATACAATACCACTGATACAATACTGCCAATACAATACCACTGATACAATACTGTTAATACAATACCACTGATACAATACTGTCAATACAATACCACTGATACAATACTGTCAATACAATACCACTGATACAATACAATACAATACCACTGATACAATACTGTCAAAACAATACCACTGATACAATACTGTCAATACAATACCACTGATACAATACAATACAATACCACTGATACAATACTGTCAAAACAATACCACTGATACAATACTGTCAATACAATACCACTGATACAATACTGTCAATACAATACCACTGATACAATACTGTCAATACAATACCACTGAAACAATACTGCAAATACAATACCACTGATACAATACTGTCAATACAATACCACTGATACAATACTGTCAGTACAATACCTCTGATACAATACTGCCAATACAATACCACTGAAACAATACTGTCAAAACAATAACACTGATACAATACTGCCAATACAATACCACTGATACTATACTGTCAGTACAATACCTCTGATACAATACTGTCAATACAATACCACTGATACAATACTGTTAATACAATACCACTGATACTATACTGTCAGTACAATACCTCTGATACAATACTGCCAATACAATACCACTGATACAATACTGTCAATACAATACCACTGATACAATACTGTCAATACAATACCACTGATACAATACTGCCAATACAATACCACTGATACAATACTGTTAATACAATACCACTGATACTATACTGTCAGTACAATACCTCTGATACAATACTGTCAATACAATACCACTGATACAATACTGCCAATACAATACCACTGATACAATACTGTTAATACAATACCACTGATACTATACTGTCAGTACAATACCTCTGATACAATACTGTCAATACAATACCACTGATACAATACTGTCAATACAATACCACTGATACAATACTGTTAATACAATACCACTGATACAATACTGTCAGTACAATACCTCTGATACAATACTGTCAATACAATACCACTGATACAATACTGTCAATACAATACCACTGATACAATACTGTCAATACAATACCACTGATACAATACTGTCAATACAATACCACTGATACAATACTGCCAATACAATACCACTGATACAATACTGTTAATACAATACCACTGATACAATACTGTTAATACAATACCTCTGATACAATACTGTCAATACAATACCACTGATACAATACTGTCAGTACAATACCACTAATACAATACTGTCAATACAATACCACTGAAACAATACTGTCAATACAATAACACTGATACAATACTGTCAGCACAATACCACTGATTCAATACTGTCAGCACAATACCACTGATTCAATACTGTCAATACAATACCACTGATACAATACTGTCAATACAATACCACTGATACAATACTGTCAATACAATACCACTGATACAATACTGTTAATACAATACCACTGATACTATACTGCCAGTACAATACCACTGATACAATACTGTCAATACAATACCACTGATACAATACTACCAATACAATACCACTGATACAATAATGTCAGTACAATACCACTGATACAATACTGTCCACACAATACCAATGATACAATACTGTCAGTACAATACCACTGATACAATACTGTCTATACAATACCAAAGCTTGCGGACACTGGAGCCCTCCAGGACTAATGTTGCCCAACTCTTCCTCAGCACGTCATCATCTACATGATATTTCCCCCTATTCTTCATGATACTGAGCAGTGCAGCACTGTCATAAACCATGTTTTTAGTTTGGAGCCTCAGTCCTGTTTTTTTCATAAATCTTTTTTTTTTTTTTTTTGGAGCCTGCGTGCAGTTTTAGGAATGAGTGGTTTTATTTTGGAGCCACTGCCCTGTCTTAAAAGAATTTGTGTTTATTCTGGAGTCATTGTGCTCTTTTTAAACAAAGCTTTTATTTTGAAGCCTCTGTCCTGTTTCAGAGGAAACACTTTTATCTCAGATCCTCTGTCCTGTTTCAGTAGAGGATGCCTTTATTTTGAAAAAAGAATTATTTTATTTTGGAGTCACTGCGCTGTTTTAAAAAGAATGATTTTATTTTGGAGCCTCTGCGCTGGTTTTGAAAGGAATGCTTTTATTTTGGAGTGATGCCACACTCCCTGTTGCTTCCTGGTGGAGAGGCCAGCACTCACCACATCCTCCACCCGTACCAGGTCACTCGAGCCTCTTTAAGCTGTGATTCCCCTGCTGACCCAGACTGAGACTCTGATCCGCAAGAGGGGTCCAGCTCAGGCGAGCCCGAGTTGCCATGTCAAGAGGAGGGTGGGCCCTGATGTGGGCTGCAGAGAGGGGATTTGTTGCTGAAATCCCCTGTAAACATAAACGCACGGCAGGCATTTTAATTGGCAGGGGAGACAGGGCCACAGTGGCACTTACTGGAGAGAGGGAGGCGTGGAGGAAGTGGCAATTCCCAAGGTCTCAAAGGTCAACAGGACCCTGCATTTCAATTTAAAACCGCCTGTAAATGAAGCAAACCGACGGCCATTTTGTGCGGGAACAGAAGCAATCTGCCTCCCTGTCTTTGGGACCCATGGATCTAACCCTCCCAACTGGTCGTCTGCTGCTGGGAGATGAACCCTGGAAAGGTGGGATCTCAGAATGCAGGTTTTATTTTGGCCAGAATAACACATCCCTTATTCAAACAAAGGGGTTTATAATCCCTATCGCCTCTGTAATAACACGTGTTAACCCCAGTAACTGGATCACTCAGTGCTGTAGTTACTCAGTAACTGGACTATTACTTCAGTTCTTTCGCTTGGGCCATCCACGACAGGACTGATCACCAACCCAGTTCCTAAAAATCCTCAGTCATGTAGGTTTTCATTCCAAACCTAAGCACGCCTAATTCAACAGCTACAGCAGGGCTGCCCAACCCTGGACCTGAAGATCTAAGATCTTGTAGTTTTTCACTCTAAACCTAACAAAGCTCACCTCATTCAACAGCAGGTGCTCTTAAAGGGCTGTTTATCAGTGGAGTCAGTTGTGTTACAGTAGGGTTTGGACCGATAATCTTCAGGAACAAGGTGGAGGATCACTATAGTGCAGACGTAACACAATGACTATACGCAGGAGTGAAATAAAAACACAAACACACGCACACACACACACACTCACTCAACACTGCACACGATCAAAAACATAACCTTTCGCCAGCCCAGGATTCTTACACATAGAAGAATACACCTGCCTCCTCTCCTCCCTTCTCCTCTGCATCCCTCCATCCTAGAGGGGTAGCAATACCCCGGTCCGCCACCCCCCCTCCCCACTCCCACTCCCCAAAGTGCACCATCTGTCCCCTCCTGCAGCTGCCTGAATGACGCCCATGACAGCGCTCCGCCGCTACGCTAATGCTGCAGCTCCTAATGGCGCCTGACCCTTCACCGGCAGCCACTCGCCCATCTGTGTTGTGGCTCGAACCCATTAAACATGCAGCACGCTGCGCTGCCACCATCAGCTGCCCTCCCAACCACCCCAGCTCCTGCCGTTTACTGTCAGAGTCTGTATAAAAGTGTGTACACGGCGTTTGTGCGGGGCGCGCGCATCTGGGGGGTGTAGCATGTTTGTGTGTGCTTGTGTTGTATAAGTGTGGGAACACTACACGAGTGTACATGTACACGTGAGTGAAAGCGTGGCACATCTGTGCATTCATGAGTATGAGTATGTGTAGATGCGCGAATGTATCAGTGTGTGTGCGTGAGTGTTTAACTGTGTTGAATACGTGAATTTATGAGTAGATTTGCGTGCGAGTACATTATAGTAAGAGAATGTTTATGTGCACGCGTGTGTTTGTGTACATATCTCAGTGTGTGTACATTCTATTTGGGTACACACAGATGCATGTATCTATCAGTGTGTGTGCACGAGTGTGTGATTGTGTTGTATACATGTGTGTGTGCGTGTGTGTGTGTTTACACAATGAAAGTGTATGTGTTTAAGTACATGTTGATGCATGTGTGTGAGGTAGAATTTGCCCCTCCCAGTAGCAGTGGATAGTGATGATGATGACAGGAGTCTTCATCTCAGTGCCAAGTTTACATATATGGTCTTTTATCCCTGCATCTCTGCAGCAGTCAGGACCCACACACACACACACACACACACACACTCCCCTCCCCCGATCTCCTCCACTACCCCCTCTCTCTCACTCTCTCCTCCGCCCCCCCCACACACCCCACCCCCCCACACACACACACACTGCCTCTCACACTCCCTTCTTAACATGCAGCAGTAGTTGGCTGGTTGCCATGGAGACCCTGCGGAGTATTCATTGCTGGAGTGGGAAAAGGGAGTTGGATGAGGAAGGAAAAAAAAAAAAACTGCCCCCTGATTTGCCCCTTCCACCCTTTCCTCCCAGCGCAAGCCCCCATTCTAATGCCCCTACTGCCCCGCTGATGCCCTCCACATCTCCAGACCTGGGCACGGCTGTGCAGCGCCGCGTTCAGCCCGTGGCAGTGTGCTGTGTATTAGGTGCGGTAATCCAATACTGGGAGGGCTGCTGCACTGTATGCATGCAGGTGTTCTGCCTCCACTAATTAACACAGGGTCAATCAGCTAATTAACTGCAAATATGCCAATGTCAGCTCGGCCAGGGATTAAACACAATAAAACGCTTCATATACGCTGAGGAAAAAGGCCAGGAGCCCAGTGCTCTTCAGAGGCACAATATGCGCTGCTGAGAAAGCCGACACAGTGTGGAACAGGAAGCAGAAACCGAGGCGAGGTTCTGAGATCAGGGTTTATTCGGCTCTGGATATCATCTCATTTTAAAAGTTCACTTACTAGCAGGTTCACTATAATCATGAAGAGATCCGCTGCATTGTTTGGCTGAATTGCCTGTTCGTGTTATTGCGTTATGGTTAGCTACGTTTCACGTCAGACTGCACATACAACACAGCCATTTAAAGAAGAGCTGGAGTGACATCCTAAAATGGAGTCCTGCGGACATCACCGCAGTACAGACGTGAGATTGAGGAGGTGGTGGTGGTAGGTGGTTAGGAATAGTTTATGAACGTCCCGGGGCAGTTCCCCTCGCATCTGTATTAACCCTCTGGGACCTCCTCCGCTCTTCCACCAGGGCTGCGCTTTGTTTAGCAAAGGAGAGGCGGCCATTTTGCAAATGAAGCCCAGCACACAAGTGCAGCGATTGGTAGAAGATCACAGGGGCGACAATAAGCGTTTAGACCTTCCAAACACAAACGTCAGCCGACCGGACAGTCCGCAATGTGCTCTGTGACAGTTATGCCAGGGGGCAAATACTAACACCCCCCAATGTTTCAGCGTCAGAGGAAATTTGTATCCGAACAGATGATTTTTTTCAGCTGGATAAATATTTGTTTGCACGGCCCATGACTCGCCGAAACAGAAAAGTTACTATATGGATCGAGAAAAAAATTTTGGAATGAAAGATTTATTATCATTGTTGTCAGCGCTTAAGGCGCACCCTCAAAAACGTACCCACTTGGCTTCCATCCTTTTTTTTGTTTGGGGCCAGTAACATAACAAGCGGAGCACTCCTTTGCAGCGTCATCTCGCTGAATGCGCGGCACATCCATTCACGATGGATGAAGTTTTTTCTCGTGGTTGCTACCATTCATTTCTACGAGAGCTATGGCTAATGCTAGCAAATGATGCACCACGAACAAGAGGGGCGCACGGTAGGGCGCATAGCTCTGCCACGCCATATGTCATTATAACTGGCTCATTTGGATTTACAGTCCAGAATGTGTTCCAGATCTACTCCAAAATTGTATCCGCTCATCATTGGACTCCCTGCTGCCATCCTGCCAAATTTAGTGCCAATTCGTTCATAAGTTTTTGAATTATCCTGTCAACAGACACAAGCAGACAACACGGGTGAAAACACAACCTCCTTGGCGGGGGTAATGACCATCCCAAATGAACCTCTAAACTAGAGAGTGGACCCTGATGAATGACAGGCTGGGTTGGGACTGCAGGAACCCCTGGATGTGCAGGTGCTTATGGGAGCTGTAGTTCCCCAGGTGTGGCTCTGTCAGTGTAACCTTGAGCAAAGGCACTTAACCTCAGCTGCATTTGTAGACACAAGGTAAACCTCTCTGGATTTACAAGGTTGTACATCCAGTTCTGCACAGGCTACTGCAGGCAGAACCAAAGTCAAACAGCTGTGGGTGTGTCTGCACAGGAATGTGTGTGTGTCTGTGTGCGCATACATATAAAAAATAGATGTAAATGTGAAATGTGCGGATGTAAATGCATTTGAACAAGTGCGTGTGTCAACGCAGGTGTGTGCTTTTGTGTGAGAGAGAAAGAGCGAGAGAGAGCGCCTGTGTGTATATAAGTGAGTGTGTGTGTGTGTGTAAGAGAGAGAGAGAGAGCACAGGTGGGTGTGTGTGTGCACAAGTGTGCGTTTGTGCTTAGATTTATGCTTCTCTGAGAGAGAGCGTATATGCATGTATATGTGTATCTGCACATGCATACGTGTGAGCATGTGTGTGTCTTTGTGAGACAGACTGCGTGCCTGTGCGTTGGCGTGTGTGTGTGTGTATGCGTGCGCAGATGTGTGTGTGTGTGTGTGTGTGTGCGTGTGGGTGCGTGCTATGGATACACAGTTGTGCAGTGCTTCATGTTTACGACACAGGAACTGAGCTACAACCACTTCTCATCCTCATCCTCATCTCCTGCTTCCCCGCTTTTCCTCTCCTCTCCCGTAACCTTCTACTCTCATCCTCTTTTCCTCTCCTCTCCCGTAACCTTTTACTCTCACCCTCTTTTCCTCTCTTCTCCCGTAACCTTCTACCCTCATACTCTTTTCCTCTCCTCCCCCGTAACCTTCTACTCTCATCCTCTTTTCCTCTCCTCTCCCCTAACCTTCTACCCTCATCCTCCTTTTCTCTCCTCTCCCGTAATCTTCTACCCTCATCCTCTTTTCCTCTCCTCTCCCATAACCTTCTACCCTCATCCTCCTTTCCTCTCCTCTCCCGTAACCTTCTATCCTCATCCTCTTTTCCTCTCCTCTCCCGTAACCTTTTACTCTCATCCTCTTTTCCTCTCCTCTCCTGTAACCTTCTACCCTCATCCTCCTTTCCTCTCCTCTCCCGTAACCTTCTCCCCTCATCCTCTTTTCCTCTCCTCTCCCGTAACCTTTTACTCTCATCCTCTTTTCCTCTCCTCTCCCGTAACCTTCTACCCTCATCCTCCTCTCCTCTAACCTTCTACTCTCATCCTCTTTTCCTCTCCTCTCCCATAACCTTCCACCCTCATCCTCCTTTCCTCTCCTCTCCCGTAACCTTCTACCCTCATCCTCTTTTCCTCTCCTCTCTCGTAACCTTCGACTCTCATCCTCCTTTCCTCTCCTCTCCCGTAACCTTCTACCCTCATCCTCTTTTCCTCTCCTCTCCCGTAACCTTTTACTCTCATCCTCTTTTCCTCTCCTCTCCCGTAACCTTCTACCCTCATCCTCCTCTCCTCTAACCTTCTACTCTCATCCTCTTTTCCTCTCCTCTCCCATAACCTTCCACCCTCATCCTCCTTTCCTCTCCTCTCCCGTAACCTTCTACCCTCATCCTCTTTTCCTCTCCTCTCCCGTAACCTTCGACTCTCATCCTTTTTCTCTCCACTCCCGAAACCTTCGACTCATCCTCTTTTCCTCTCCTCTCCTGGAACCTTCTACTCTCATCCTCTTTTCCTCTCCTCTCCCGTTACCTTCTATCCTCATCCTCTTTCCCTCTCCTCTCCCGTAACCTTCTACTCTCATCCTCTTTTCCTCTCCTCTCCCGTAACCTTCTACTCTCATCCTTTTTTCCCATCCTCTCCTGTAACCTTCTACCCTCATCCTCTTTTCCTCTCCTCTCCTGTAACCTTCTACTCTCATCCTCTTTTCCTCTCCTCTCCTGTAACCTTCTACTCTCATCCTCTTTTCCTCTCCTCTCCTGTAACCTTCTACCCTCATCCTCTTTTCCTCTCCTCTCCTGTAACCTTCTACTCTCATCCTCTTTTCCTCTCCTCTCCCGTAACCTTCTACTCTCATCCTCTTTTCCTCTCTTCTCCCGTAACCTTCTACTCTCATCCTTTTTTCCCATCCTCTCCTGTAACCTTCTACCCTCATCCTCTCTTCCTCTCCTTTCCGGTAACCTTCTACTCTCATCCTCTTTTCCTCTCCTGTAACCTTCTACTCTCATCGTCTTTTCCTCTCCTCTCCTGTAACCTTCTACTTTCATCCTCTTTTCCTCTCCTCTCCAGTAACCTTCTACTCTCATCCTCTTTTCCTCTCCTCTCCCGTAACCTTCTACCCTCATCCTCTTTTCGTCTCCTCGCCCGTAACCTTCTACTCTCATCCTCTTTTCCTCTCCTCTCCTGGAACCTTCTACTCTCATCCTGTTTTCCTTTCCTCTCCCGTAACAGTCGACTCTCATCCTCTTTTCCTCTCCTCGCCCGTAACCTTCTACTCTCATCCTCTTTTCCTCTCTTCTCCCATAACCTTCAGCTCTCATCCTCTTTTCCCCTCCTCTCCTGTAACCTTCTACCCTCATCCTCATTTCCTCTCCTCTCCCGTAACCTTCTACCCTCATCCTCATTTCCTCTCCTCTCCCGTAACCTTTTACTCTCATCCTCTTTTCCTCTCCTCTCCCGTAACCTTCTACCCTCATCCTCCTCTCCTCTCCTGTAACCTTCTACTCTCATCCTCTTTTCCTCTCCTCTCCCATAACCTTCCACCCTCATCCTCCTTTCCTCTCCTCTCCCGTCTCCTTCTCCCCTCCTCCTCTTTTCCTCTCCTCTCCCGTAACCTTCGACTCTCATCCTCCTTTCCTCTCCTCTCCCGTAACCTTCTACACTCATCCTCATTTCCTCTCCTCTCCCGTAACCTTCGTCTCTCATCCTCTTTTTCTCTCCACTCCCGAAACCTTCGACTCATCCTCTTTTCCTCTCCTCTCCCGAAACCTTCGACTCTCATCCTCTTTTCCTCTCCTCTCCCGTAACCTTCTACTCTCATCCTCTTTTCCTCTCCTCTCCCGTAACCTTCTACTCTCATCCTCTTTTCCTCTCCTCTCCCGTAACCTTCTACTCTCATCCTCTTTTCCTCTCCTCTCCCGTAACCTTCTACTCTCATCCTCTTTTCCTCTCTTCTCCCGTAACCTTCTACCCTCATCCTCTTTTCCTCTCCTCTCCAGTAACCTTCTACTCTCATCCTCTTTTCCTCTCCTCTCCCGTAACCTTTGACTCTCATCCTCTTTTCCTCTCTTCTCCTATAACTTTCGACTCTCATCCTCTTTTCCTCTCCTCTCCTGTAACCTTCTACTCTCATCCTCTTTTCCTCTCCTCTCCCGTAACCTTTGACTCTCATCCCCTTTTCCTCTCCTCTCCTGTAACTTTCTTCTCTCATCCTCTTATCCTCTCCTCTCCTGTAACTTTCTACTCTCATCCTCTTTTCCTCTCCTCTCCTGTTTCTTTCTACGCTGTTCCTCTTTTCCTCTCCTCTCCTGTAACCTTCGACTCTCATCCTCTTTTCCTCTCCTCTCCTGAAACTTTCTACTCTCATGCTCTTTTCCTCTCCTCTCCTGTAACTTTCTTCTCTCATCCTCTTTTCCTCTCCTCTCCTGTAACTTTCTACTCTCATCCTCTTTTCCTCTTCTCTCCTGTAACTTTCTACTCTCATCCTCTTTTCCTCTCCTCTCCTGTAACCTTCGACTCTCATCCTCTTTTCCTCTCCTCTACTGTAACTTTCTACTCTCATCCTCTTTTCCTCTCCTCTCCTGTAACTTTCTTCTCTCATCCACTTTTCCTCTCCTCTCCTGTAATCTTCGACTCTCATCCTCTTTTCCTCTCCTCTCCTGTAACTTTCTTCTCTCATCCTCTTTTCCTCTCCTCTCCTGTAATCTTCGACTCTCATCCTCTTTTCCTCTCCTCTCCTGTAACTCTCTACTCTCATCCTCTTTTCCTCTCCTCTCCTGTAACTTTCTTCTCTCATCCTCTTTTCCTCTCCTCTCCTGTAATCTTCGACTCTCATCCTCTTTTCCTCTCCTCTCCTGTAACTTTCTACTCTCATCCTCTTTTCCTCTCCTCTCCTGTAACTTTCTACTCTCATCCTCTTTTCCTCTCCTCTCCTGTAACCTTCGACTCTCATCCTCTCTTCCTCTCCTCTCCTGTAACTTTCTACTCTCATCCTCTTTTCCTCTCCTCTCCTGTAACTTTCTTCTCTCATCCTCTTTTCCTCTCCTCTCCTGTAATCTTCGACTCTCATCCTCTTTTCCTCTCCTCTCCTGTAACTTTCTACTCTCATCCTCTTTTCCTCTCCTCTCCTGTAACTTTCTACTCTCATCCTCTTTTCCTCTCCTCTCCCGTAACCTTCGACTCTCATCCTCTTTCCCTCTCCTCTCCTGTAACCTTCGACTCTCATCCTCTTTTTCTCTCTTCTCCTGTAACCTTCTACTTTCATCCTCTTTTCCTCTCCTGTAACCTTCTACTCTCATCGTCTTTTCCTCTCCTCTCCCGTAACCTTCTACTCTCATCCTCTTTTCCTCTCCTCTCCTCTAACCTTCTACTCTCATCCTCTTTTCCTCTCCTCTCCAGTATCCTTCTAGTCTCATCCTCTTTTCCTTTCCTCGCCCGTAACTTTCAACTCTCATCCTCTTTTCCTCTCCTCTCCCGTAACCTTCTACTCTCATCCTCTTTTCCTCTCCTCTCTTGTAACCTTCAACTCTCATCCTCTTTTCCTCTCCTCTCCTGTAACCTTCTACCCTCATCCTCTTTTCCTCTCCTCTCCCGTAACCTTCTACTCTCATCCTCTTTTCCTCTCCTCTCCTGTAACCTTCGACTCTCATCCTCTTTTCCTCTCCTCTCCCATAACCTTCTACTCTCATCCTCTTTTCCTCTCCTGTAACTTTATACTCTCATCCTCTTTTCATCTCCTCTCCTGTAACCTTCGACTCTCATCCTCTTTTCCTCTCCTCTCCCGTAACCTTCTACTCTCATCCTCTTTTCCTCTCCTCTCCTGTAACCTTCTACTCTCATCCTCTTTTCCTTTCTTCTCCCATAACCTTCTACTCTCATACTCTTTTCCTCTCCTCTCCTGTGGCTTTCTACTCTCATCCTCTTTTCCTCTCCTCTCCTGTAACCTTCTACTCTCATCCTCTTTTCCTCTCCTCTCCTGTAACCTTCGACTCTCATCCTCTATTCCTTTCCTCTCCCGTAAGTTTCTACTCTCATCCTCTTTTCCTCTCCTCTCCTGTATTTTTCGACTCTCATCCTCTTTTCCTCTCCTCTCCTGTAACCTTCTACTCTCATCCTCTTTTCCTCTCCTCTCCTGTAACCTTCGACTCTCATCCTCTTTTCCTCTCCTCTCCTTTAACTTTCTACTCTCATCCTCTTTTCCTCTCCTCTCCTGTAACTTTCTACTCTCATCCTCTTTTCCTCTCCTCTCCTGTAACCTTCGACTCTCATCCTCTTTTCCTCTCCTCTCCTGTAACCTTCGACTCTAATCCTCTTTTTCTCTCCTCTCCAGTAACCTTCTACTCTCATCCTCTTTTCCTCTCCTCTCCCGTAACATTCTATCCTCATCTTCTTTCCCTCTCCTCTCCTGTAACCTTCTACTCTCATCCTCTTTTCCTTTCCTCTCCCGTAACCTTCTATTCTCATCGTCTTTTCCTCTCCTCTCCCATAACCTTCTACTCTCATCCTCTTTTCCACTCCTCTCCCGTTACCTTCTACTCTCATCCTCTTTTCCTCTCCTCTCCTGTAACCTTCTACTCTAATCCTCTTTTCCTCTCCTCTCCTGTAACCTTCTACCCTCATCCTCTCTTCCTCTCCTCTCCTGGAACCTTCTACTCTCATCCTCTTTTCCTCTCCTCTCCCGTAACCTTCTACTCTCATCGTCTTTTCCTCTCCTCTCCTGTAACCTTCGACTCTCATCCTCTTTTCCTCTCCTCTCCCGCAACCTTCTACCCTCATCCTCTTTTCCTCTCCTCTCCTGGAACCTTCGACTCTCATCCTCTTTTCCTCTCCACGCCTGTAACTTTCTACTCTCATCCTCTTTTCCTCTCCTCTCCTGTAACCTTCGACTCTCATCCTCTTTTCCTCTCCTGTAACTTTCTACTCTCATCCTCTTTTCCTCTCCTCTCCTGTAACCTTCGACTCTCATCCTCTTTTCCTCTCTTCTCCCGTAACCTTCTACTATCATCCTCTTTTCCTCTCCTCTCCTGTAACTTTCTACTCTCATCCTCTTTTCCTCTCCTCTCCTGTAACCTTCCACTCTCATCCTCTTTTCCTCTCCTCTCCTGTAACCTTCGACTCTCATCCATTTTTCCTCTCCTCTCCTGTAACTTTCTACTCTAATCCTCTTTTCCTCTCCTCTCCTGTAACCTTCTACTATCATCCTCTTTTCCTCTCCTCTCCTGTAACCTTCAACTCTCATCCTCTTTTCCTCTCCTCTCCTGTAACTTTCTACTCTCATCCTCTTTTCCTCTCCTCTCCTGTAACCTTCGACTCTCATCCTCTTTTCCTCTCCTGTAACTTTCTACTCTCATCCTCTTTTCCTCTCCTCTCCAGTAACCTTCGACTCTCATCCTCTTTTCCTCTCTTCTCCCGTAACCTTCTACTATCATCCTCTTTTCCTCTCCTCTCCTGTAACTTTCTACTCTCATCCTCTTTTCCTCTCCTCTCCTGTAACCTTCCACTCTCATCCTCTTTTCCTCTCCTCTCCTGTAACCTTCGACTCTCATCCATTTTTCCTCTCCTCTCCTGTAACTTTCTACTCTAATCCTCTTTTCCTCTCCTCTCCTGTAACTTTCTACTATCATCCTCTTTTCCTCTCCTCTCCTGTAACCTTCAACTCTCATCCTCTTTTCCTCTCCTCTCCTGTAACTTTCTACTCTCATCCTCTTTTCCTCTCCTCTCCTGTAACCTTCGACTCTCATCCTCTTTTCCTCTCCTCTCCTGTAACCTTCGACTCTAATCCTCCTTTTCTCTCCTCGCCCGTAACCTTCTACTCTCATCCTCTTTTCCACTCTTCTCCCGTAACCTTCTACTCTCATCCTCTTCTCCTCTACTCTCCTGTAACTTTCTACTCTAATCCTCTTTTCCTCTCCTCTGCTGTAACCATCTACTCTCATCCTCTTTTCCTCTCCTCTCCTGTAACTTTCTACTCTCATCCTCTTTTCCTTTCCTCTCCCGTAACCTTCTACTCTCATCCTCTTTTCCTCTCTTCTCCTGTAACCTTCTACTCTCATCCTCTTTTCCTCTCTTCTCCCGTAACCTTCAGCTCTCATCCTCTTTTCCCCTCCTCTCCTGTAACCTTCTACCCTCATCCTCTTTTCCTCTACTCTCCTGTAACCTTCTACTCTCATCCTCTTTTCCTCTCCTCTCCCGTAACCTTCTACTCTCATCCTCTTTTCCTCTCCTCTCCTGTAACCTTCTACTCTCATGCTCTTTTCCTCTCCTTTCCTGTAACCTTCGACTCTCATCCTCTTTTCCTCTCCTCTCCCGTAACCTTCTACTCTTATGCTCTTTTCCTCTCCTCTCCCGTAACCTTCTACCCTCATCCTCTTTTCCTTTCCTCTCCTGAAACCTTTTACTCTCATCCTCTTTTCCTCTCCTCTCCTGTAACCTTCGACTCTCATCCTCTTTTACTCTCCTCTCCCGTAACCTTCTACTCTCATTCTCTTTTCCTCTCCTCTCCTGTAACTTTCTACTCTCATCCTCGTTTCTTCTCCTCTCCTGTAACCTTCGACTCTCATCCTCTTTTCCTCTCCTCTCCCGTAACCTTCTACTCTCATCCTACTTTCCTCTCCTCTCCTGTAACCTTCGACTCTCATCCTCTTTTCCTCTCCTCTCCTGTAACCTTCGACTCTCATCCTCTTTTCCTCTCCACTCCCGTAACTTTCTACTCTCATCCTCTTTTCCTCTCCTCTCCTGTAACCTTCGACTCTCATCCTCTTTTCCTCTCCTCTCCCGTAACCTTCTACTCTCATGCTCTTTTCTTCTCCTCTCCTGTAACCTTCTAATCTCATCCTCTTTTTCTCTTCTCTCCTGTAACCTTCTACCGTCATCCTCTTTTCCTCTCCTCTCCTGTAACCTTCTACCCTCATCCTCTTTTCCTCTCCTCTCCTGTAACCTTCTACTCTCATCCTCTATTCCTCTCCTCTCCTGTAACCCTCTACTCTCATCCTCTTTTCCTCTCCTCTCCCGTAACCTTCTACTCTTATGCTCTTTTCCTCTCCTCTCCCGTAACCTTCTACCCTCATCCTCTTTTCCTTTCCTCTCCTGTAACCTTTTACTCTCATCCTCTTTTCCTCTCCTCTCCTGTAACCTTCGACTCTCATCCTCTTTTCCTCTCCTCTCCCGTAACCTTCTACTCTCATCCTCTTTTCCTCTCCTCTCCTGTAACTTTCTACTCTCATCCTCGTTTCCTCTCCTCTCCTGTAACCTTCGACTCTCATCCTCTTTTCCTCTCCTCTCCCGTAACCTTCTACTCTCATCCTCCTTTGCTCTCCTCTCCTGTAACCTTCGACTCTGATCCTCTTTTCCTCTCCTCTCCTGTAACTTTCTACTCTCATCCTCTTTTCCTCTCCTCTCCTGTAACTTTCGACTCTCATCCTCTTTTCCTCTCCTCTCCTGTAACCTTCTACTCTCATCCTCGTTTCCTCTCCTCTCCTGTAACTTTCGACTCTCATGCTCTTTTCCTCTCCTCTCCCGTAACCTTCTACTCTCATCCTCGTTTCCTCTCCTCTCCTGTAACTTTCGACTCTCATCCTCTTTTCCTCTCCTCTCCTGTAACCTTCTACTCTCATCCTCTATTCCTCTCCTCTCCAGTAACCCTCTACTCTCATCCTCTTTTCCTCTCCACTCCCGTAACCTTCTACACTCATGCTCTTTTCCTCCACTCTCCCGTAGCCTTCTCCTCTCATCCTCTTTTCCTCTCCTCTCCTGTAACCTTCGACTCTCATCCTCTTTCCCTCTCCTCTCCTGTAACTTTCTACTCTCATCCTCGTTTCCTCTCCTCTCCTGTAACCTTCTACTCTCATCCTCTTTTCTTCTCCTCTCCTGTAACCTTCTACTCTCATCCTCTTTTCCGCTCCTCTCGCGTCACCTTCTCCTCTCATCCTCTTTTCCTCTCCCCCCCCGTACCCTTCGACTCTAATCCTCTTTTCCTCTCCTCTCCTGTAACTTTCTACTCTCATCCTCGTTTCCTCTCCTCTCCTGTAACCTTCAACTCTCATCCTCTTTTCCTCTCCACTCCTGTAACCTTCTACTCTCATCCTCTTTTCCTCTGCTCTTCTGAACCCTTCCACTCTCATCCTCTTTTCCGCTCCTCTCCTGGAACCTTCTACTCTCATCCGCTTTTCCTCTCTTCTCCCGTAACCTTCTACTCTCATCCTCTTTTCCTCTCCTCTCCCGTAACTTTCTACTCTCATCCTCTTTTCCTCTCCTCTCCTGTAACTTTCTACTCTCATCCTCTTTTCCTCTCCTCTCCTGTAACCTTCGACTCTCATCCTCTTTTCCTCTCCTCTCTCGTAACCTTCTACTCTTATGCTCTTTTCCTCTCCTCTCCCGTAACCTTCTACCCTCATCCTCTTTTCCTTTCCTCTCCTGAAACCTTTAACTCTCATCCTCTTTTCCTCTCCTCTCCTGTAACCCTCTACTCTCATCCTCTTTTCCTCTCCTCTCCCGTAACCTTCTACTCTTATGCTCTTTTCCTCTCCTCTCCCGTAACCTTCTACCCTCATCCTCTTTTCCTTTCCTCTCCTGTAACCTTTTACTCTCATCCTCTTTTCCTCTCCTCTCCTGTAACCTTCGACTCTCATCCTCTTTTCCTCTCCTCTCCCGTAACCTTCTACTCTCATCCTCTTTTCCTCTCCTCTCCTGTAACTTTCGACTCTCATCCTCTTTTCCTCTCCTCTCCCGTAACCTTCTACTCTCATCCTCCTTTGCTCTCCTCTCCTGTAACCTTCGACTCTGATCCTCTTTTCCTCTCCTCTCCTGTAACTTTCTACTCTCATCCTCTTTTCCTCTCCTCTCCTGTAACTTTCGACTCTCATCCTCTTTTCCTCTCCTCTCCTGTAACCTTCTACTCTCATCCTCGTTTCCTCTCCTCTCCTGTAACTTTCGACTCTCATGCTCTTTTCCTCTCCTCTCCCGTAACCTTCTACTCTCATCCTCGTTTCCTCTCCTCTCCTGTAACTTTCGACTCTCATCCTCTTTTCCTCTCCTCTCCTGTAACCTTCTACTCTCATCCTCTATTCCTCTCCTCTCCAGTAACCCTCTACTCTCATCCTCTTTTCCTCTCCACTCCCGTAACCTTCTACACTCATTCTCTTTTCCTCCACTCTCCCGTAGCCTTCTCCTCTCATCCTCTTTTCCTCTCCTCTCCTGTAACCTTCGACTCTCATCCTCTTTCCCTCTCCTCTCCTGTAACTTTCTACTCTCATCCTCGTTTCCTCTCCTCTCCTGTAACCTTCTACTCTCATCCTCTTTTTTTCTCCTCTCCTATAGCCTTCTACCCTCATCCTCTTTTCCTCTCCTCTCCCCTAACCTTCTACTCTCATCCTCTTTTCCTCTCCTCTCCTGTAACCTTCTACTCTCATCCTCATTTCCTCTCCTCTCCTGTAACTTTCTACTCTCATCCTCGTTTCCTCTCCTCTCCTGTAACCTTCGACTCTCATCCTCTTTTCCTCTCCACTCCCGTAACCTTCTACTCTCATCCTCTTTTCCTCTGCTCTTCTGAAACCTTCCACTCTCATCCTCTTTTCCGCTCCTCTCCTGGAACCTTCTACTCTCATCCGCTTTTCCTCTCTTCTCCCGTAACCTTCTACTCTCATCCTCTTTTCCTCTCCTCTCCCGTAACTTTCTACTCTCATCCTCTTTTCCTCTCCTCTCCTGTAACTTTCTACTCTCATCCTCTTTTCCTCTCCTCTACTGTAACCTTCGACTCTCATCCTCTTTTCCTCTCCTCTCCTGTAACCTTCGACTGTCATCCTCTTTTCCTCTCCACTCCCGTAACTTTCTACAATCATCCTCTTTTCCTCTCCTCTCCTGTAACCTTCGACTCTCATCCTCTTTTCCTCTCCTCTCCCGTAACCTTCTCCTCTCATGCTCTTTTCTTCTCCTCTCCTGTAACCTTCTAATCTCATCCTCTTTTTCTCTTCTCTCCTGAAACCTTCTACCCTCATCCTCTTTTCCTCTCCTCTCCTGTAACCTTCTACTCTCATCCTCTTTTCCTCTCCTCTCCTGTAACCTTCTACTCTCATCCTCTATTCCTCTCCTCTCCTGTAACCCTCTACTCTCATCCTCTTTTCCTCTCCTCTCCTGTAACCTTCTACTCTCATGCTCTTTTCCTCTCCTCTCCCGGAACCTTCTACCCTCATCCTCTTTTCCTCTCCTCTCCTGTAACCTTTTACTCTCATCCTCTTTTCCTCTCCTCTCCTGTAACCTTCGAATCTCATCCTCTTTTACTCTCCTCTCCCGTAACCTTCTACTCTCATCCTCTTTTCTTCTCCTCTCCTGTAACTTTCTACTCTCATCCTCGTTTCCTCTCCTCTCCTGTAATTTTCGACTCTCATCCTCTTTTCCTCTCCTCTCCCGTAACCTTCTACTCTCATCCTCCTTTCCGCTCCTATCCTGTAACCTTCGACTCTCATCCTCTTTTCCTCTCCTCTCCTGTAACGTTCTACTCTCATCCTCTTTTCCTCTCCTCTCCTGTAACTTTCGACTCTCATCCTCTTTTCCTCTCCTCTCCTGTAACCTTCTACTCTCATCCTCTTTTCCTCTCCTCTCCTGTAACTTTCGACTCTCATCCTCTTTTCCTCTCCTCTCCCGTAACCTTCTACTCTCATCCTCGTTTCCTCTCCTCTCCTGTAACCCTCTACTCTCATCCTCTATTCCTCTCCTCTCCTGTAACCCTCTACTCTCATCCTCTTCTCCTCTCCTCTCCCGTAACCTTCTACTCTCATGCTCTTTTCCTCCACTCTCCCGTAGCCTTCTCCTCTCATCCTCTTTTCCTCTCCTCTCCTGTAACCTTCCACTCTCATCCTCTTTTCCTCTCCTCTCCTGTAACTTTGTACTCTCATCCTCGTTTCCTCTCCTCTCCTGTAACCTTCTACTCTCATCCTCTTTTCTTCTCCTCTCCTGTCACCTTCTACTCTCATCCTCTTTTCTTCTCCTCTCCTGTAACCTTCTACTCTCATCCTCTTTTCCTTTCCTCTCCCGTAACTTTCTACTCTCATCCTCTTTCCCTCTCCTCTCCCGTAACCTTCGACTCTAATCCTCTTTTCCTCTCCTCTCCTGTAACTTTCTACTCTCATCCTCGTTTCCTCTCCTCTCCTGTAACCTTCTACCCTCATCCTCTTTTCCTCTCCTCTCCTGTAACCTTCTACTCTCATCCTCTTTTCCTCTCCTCTCCTGTACTTTTCTACTCTCATCCTCGTTTCCTCTCCTCTCCTGGAACCTTCTACCCTCATCCTCTTTTCCTCTCCTCTCCTGTAACCTTCTACTCTCATGCTCTTTTCATCTCCTCTCCCGTAACCTTCTACCCTCATCCTCTTTTCCTCTCCGCTCCCGTAACCTTTACTCTCATCCTCTTTTCCTCTACTCTCTGGTAACCTTCTACCCTCATCCTCTTTTCTACTCCTCTCATGTAACCTTCTACTCTCATGCTCTTTTCTTCTCCTCTCCTGTAGCCTTCTACTCTCATCCTCTTTTCCTCCCCTCTCCCGTAACCTTCTACTCTCATGCTCTTTTCTTCTCCTCTCCTGTAACCTTCTACTCTCATGCTCTTTTCTTCTCCTCTCCTGTAACCTTCTACCCTCATCCTCTTTTCTTCTCCTCTCCTGTAACCTTCGACTCTCATCCTCTTTTCCTCTCCTCTCCTGTAAATTTCCACTCTCATCCTCTTGTCCTCTCCTCTCCTGTAACCTTCTACTCTCATCCTATTTTCCTCTTCTATCCTGTAACCTTCTACCCTCATCCTCTTTTCCTCTCCTCTCCTGTAACCTTTTCTCTCTTCCTCTTTTCCTCTCCTCTCCTGTAACCTTCTACTCTCATCCTCTTTTCCTCTCCTCTCCCGTAACCTTCTACTCTCATCGTCTTTTCCTCTCTTCTCCCGTAACCTTCTACTCTCATCCTCTTTTCCTCTCCTCTCCTGTAACCTTCTACTCTCATCCTCTTTTCATCTCCTCGCCTGTAACCTTCTACTCTCATCCTCTTTTCTTCTCCTCTCCTGTAAGCTTCTACTCTCATCCTCTTTTCCTTTCCTCTCCCGTAACCTTCTACCCCCATCCTCTTTTCCTTTCCTCTCCCGTAACCTTCTACCCTCATCCTCTTTTCCTCTCTTCTCTTGTAACCTTTTACCCTCATCCTCTTTTTCTCTCCTCTCCAGTAACCTTCTACTCTCATCCTCTTTTCCTCTCCTATCCTGTAACCTTCTACTCTCATCCTCTTTTCGTCTCCTCTCCCGTAACCTTCTACTCTCATCCTCTTTTCCTCTCCTTTCCGGTACCCTTATACTCTCATCCTCTTTTTCTCTCCTGTAACCTTCTACTCTCATCGTCTTTTCCTCTCCTCTCCAGTAACCTTCAACTTTCATCCTCTTTTCATCTCCTCGCCTGTAACCTTCGACTCTCATCCTCTTTTCTTCTCCTCTCCTGTTACCTTCGACTCTAATCCTCTTTTTCTCTCCTCTCCAGTAACCTTCTAGTCTCATCCTCTTTTCCTCTCTTCTCCCGTAACCTTCTACTCTCATCCTCTTTTCCTCTACTCTCCTGTAACTTTCTACTCTCATCCTCTTTTCCTCTCCTTTACTGTACCCTTCTACCCTCATCCTCTCTTCCTCTCCTTTCCGGTAACCTTCTACTCTCATCCTCTTTTCCTCTCCTGTAACCTTCTACTCTCATCGTCTTTTCCTCTCCTCTCCTGTAACCTTCTACTTTCATCCTCTTTTCATCTCCTCGCCTGTAACCTTCTACTCTCATCCTCTTTTCCTCTCCTCTCCTGTAACCTTCTACTCTCATCCTCTTTTCTTCTCCTCTCCCGTAACCTTCGACTCTCATCCTCTTTTCCTCTCTTCTCCCGTAACCTTCTACTCTCATCCTCTTTTCCTCTCCTCTCCTGTAACCTTCTACTCTCATGCTCTATTCCTCTCCTCTCCGGTAACCTTCTACTCTCATCCTCTTTTCTTCTCCTCTCCTGTAAGCTTCTACTCTCATCCTCTTTTCCTCTCCTCTCCCGTAACCTTCTACACTCATCCTCTTTTCCTCTCCTCTCCAGTAACCTTCTACCCTCATCCTCTTTTCCTCTCCTCTCCTGTAACCTTCTACCCTCATGCCCTTTTCCTCTCCTCTCCCGTAACCTTCTACTCTCATGCTCTTTTCTTCTCCTCTCCTCTAACCTTCTACTCTCATCCTCTTTTCGTCTCCTCTCCCGTAACCTTCTACTCTCATCCTCTTTTCCTCTCCTCTCCCGTAACCTTATACTCTCATCCTCTTTTCCACTCCTCTCCCGTAACCTTATACTCTCATCCTCTTTTCTTCTCCTCTCCTGTAACCTTCTACTCTCATCCTCTTTTCCTCTCCTCTCCTGTAACCTTCTACTCCCATCCTCTTTTCCTCTCCTCTCCTGTAACCTTCGACTCTCATCCTCTCTTCCTCTCCTCTCCTCTAACCTTCTACTCTCATCCTCTTTTCATCTCCTCGCCTGTAACCTTCTACTCTCATCCTCTTTTCCTCTCCTCTCCTGTAACCTTCTACTCTCATCCTCTTTTCATCTCCTCGCCTGTAACCTTCTACTCGCATCCTCTTTTCCTCTCCTCTCCCGTAACCTTCTACACTCATCCTCTTTTCCTCTCCTCTCCAGTAACCTTCTACCCTCATCCTCTTTTCCTCTCCTCTCCTGTAACCTTCTACCCTCATTCTCTATTCCTCTCCTCTCCTGTAACCTTCGACTCTCATCCTCTTTTCCTCTCCTCTCCTGTAACCTTCGACTCTCATCCTCTTTTCCTGTCCACTCCCGTAACTTTCTACTCTCATCCTCTTTTCCTCTCCTCTCCTGTAACCTTCGACTCTCATCCTCTTTTCCTCTCCTCTCCCGTAACCTTCTACACTCATCCTCTTTTCCTCTTCTCTCCTGTAACCTTCTACCCTCATCCTCTTTTCCTCTCCTCTCCTGTAACCTTCTACCCTCATCCTCTTTTCCTCTCCTCTCCTGTAACCTTCGACTCTCATCCTCTTTTCCTCTCCTCTCCTTTAACCTTCGACTCTCATCCTCTTTTCCTCTCCACTCCCGTAACTTTCTACTCTCATCCTCTTTTCCTCTCCTCTCCTGTAACCTTCGACTCTCATCCTCTTTTCCTCTCCTCTCCCGTAACCTTCTACTCTCATGCTCTTTTCTTCTGCTCTCCTGTAACCTTCTAATCTCATCCTCTTTTTCTCTTCTCTCCTGTAACCTTCTACCCTCATCCTCTTTTCCTCTCCTCTCCTGTAACCTTCTACCCTCATCCTCTTTTTCTCTTCTCTCCTGTAACCTTCTACCCTCATCCTCTTTTCCTCTCCTCTCCCGTAACATTCTACTCTCATCCTCTTTTCCTCTCTTCTCCCGTAACCTTCTACTCTCATCCTCTTTTCCTCTCCTCTCCTGTAACTTTCTACTCTCATCCTCGTTTCCTCTCCTCTCCTGTAACCTTCACCTCTCATCCTCTTTTCCTCTCCTCTCCCGAAACCTTCTACTCTCATCCTCCTTTCCCCTCCTATCCTGTAACCTTCGACTCTCATCCTCTTTTCCTCTCCTCTCCTGTAACTTTCTACTCTCATCCTCTTTTCCTCTCCTCTCCTGTAACTTTCGACTCTCATCCTCTTTTCCTCTCCTCTCCTGTATCCTTCTACTCTCATCCTCGTTTCCTCTCCTCTCCTGTAACTTTCGACTCTCATCCTCTTTTCCTCTCCTCTCCCGTAACCTTCTACTCTCATCCTCGTTTCCTCTCCTCTCCTGTAACTTTCGACTCTCATCCTCTTTTCCTCTCCTCTCCTGTAACCTTCTACTCTCATCCTCTATTCCTCTCCTCTCCTGTAACCCTCTACTCTCATCCTCTTCTCCTCTCCTCTCCCGTAACCTTCTACTCTCATGCTCTTTTCCTCCACTCTCCCGTAGCCTTCTTCTCTCATCCTCTTTTCCTCTCCTCTCCTGTAACCTTCCACTCTCATCCTCTTTTCCTCTCCTCTCCTGTAACTTTGTACTCTCATCCTCGTTTCCTCTCCTCTCCTGTAACCTTCTACTCTCATCCTCTTTTCTTCTCCTCTCCTGTAACCTTCTACTCTCATCCTCTTTTCTTCTCCTCTCCTGTAACCTTCGACTCTCATCCTCCTATCCTCTCCTCTCCTGTAACCTTCTACTCTCATCCTCTTTTCCTCTCCTGTAACCTTCTACTCTCATCCTCTTTTCCTCTCCTCTCCTGTAACCTTCTACTCTCATCCTCTTTTCATCTCCTCGCCTGTAACCTTCTACTCTCATCCTCTTTTCCTCTCCTCTCCCGTAACCTTCTACACTCATCCTCTTTTACTCTCCTCTCCAGTAACCTTCTACCCTCATCCTCTTTTCCTCTCCTCTCCTGTAACCTTCTACCCTCATTCTCTTTTCCTCTCCTCTCCTGTAACCTTCGACTCTCATCCTCTTTTCCTCTCCTCTCCTGTAACCTTCGACTCTCATCCTCTTTTCCTGTCCACTCCCGTAACTATCTACTCTCATCCTCTTTTCCTCTCCTCTCCTGTAAACTTCGACTCTCATCCTCTTTTCCTCTCCTCTCCCGTAACCTTCTCCTCTCATCCTCTTTTCCTCTCCTCTCCTGTAACGTTCTACCCTCATCCTCTTTTCCTCTCCTCTCCTGTAACCTTCTACCCTCATCCTCTTTTCCTCTCCTCTCTTGTAACCTTCTACTTTCTTCCTCTTTTCCTCTCCTTTCCAGTAACCTTCGACTCTCATCCTCTTTTCCTCTCCACTCCCGTAACTTTCTACTCTCATCCTCTTTTCCTCTCCTCTCCTGTAACCTTCGACTCTCATCCTCTTTTCCTCTCCTCTCCCGTAACCTTCTACTCTCATGCTCTTTTCATCTGCTCTCCTGTAACCTTCTAATCTCATCCTCTTTTTCTCTTCTCTCCAGTAACCTTCTACTCTCATCCTCTTTTCCTCTCCTCTCCTGTAACCTTCTACCCTCATCCTCTTTTCCTCTCTTCGCCCGTAACCTTCTACTCTCATCCTCTTTTCCTTTCCTCTCCCGTAACCTTCTACTCTCATCCTCTTTTCCACTCCTCGCCCGTAACCTTCTACTCTCATCCTCTTTTCTTCTCCTCTCCTGAAACTTTCTACTCTCATGCTCTTTTCCTCTCCTCTCCCGTAACCTTCTACTCTCATCCTCTTTTCCTCTCCTCTCCTGTAACTTTCTACTCTCATCCTCCTTCTCCTCTCCTGTAACCTTCGACTCTCATCCTCTTTTCTTCTCCTCTCCTGTTACCTTCGACTCTAATCCTCTTTTTCTCTCCTCTCCAGTAACCTTCTAGTCTCATCCTCTTTTCCTCTCCTCTCCCGTAACCTTCTACTCTCATCCTCTTTTCCTCTACTCTCCTGTAACTTTCTACTCTCATCCTCTTTTCCTCTCCTCTCCTGTAACCTTCTACTCTCATCCTCTATTCCTCTCCTCTCCTGTAACCCTCTACTCTCATCCCCTTCTCCTCTCCTCTCCCGTAACCTTCTACTCTCATGCTCTTTTCCTCCACTCTCCCGTGGCCTTCTCCTCTCATCCTCTTTTCCTCTCCTCTCCTGTAACCTTCGACTCTCATCCTCTTTTCCTCTCCTCTCCTGTAACTTTCTACTCTCATTCTTGTTTCCTCTCCTCTCCTGTAATTTTCTACTCTCATCCTCTTTTCCTCTCCTCTCCTGTAACCTTCGACTCTCATCCTCTTTTCCTCTCCTTTCCTGTAACCTTCGACTCTCATCCTCTTTTCCTCTCCACTCCCGTAACTTTCTACTCTCATCCTCTTTTCCTCTCCTCTCCTGTAACCTTCGACTCTCATCCTCTTTTCCTCTCCTCTCCTGTAGCCTTCTACTCTCATCCTCTATTCCTCTCCTCTCCTGTAACCCTCTACTCTCATCTTCTTCTCCTCTACTGTAACTTTCGACTCTCATCCTCTTTTCCTCTCCTCTCCTGTAACCTTCTACTCTCATCCTCTATTCCTCTCCTCTCCTGTAACCCTCTTCTCTCATCCTCTTCTCCTCTCCTCTCCCGTAACCTTCTACTCTCATGCTCTTTTCCTCCACTCTCCCATAGCCTTCTCCTCTCATCCTCTTTTCCTCTCCTCTCCTGTAACCTTCGACTCTCATCCTCTTTTCCTCTCCTCTCCTGTAACTTTGTACTCTCATTCTCGTTTCCTCTCCTCTCCTGTAACCTTCTACTCTCATCCTCTTTTCTTCTCCTCTCCTGTAACCTTCTACTCTCATCCTCTTTTCTTCTCCTCTCCTGTAACCTTCTACTCTCATCCTCTTTTCCTTTCCTCTCCCGTAACCTTCTACTCTCATCCTCTTTTCCTCTCCTCTCCCGTAACCTTCGACTCTAATCCTCTTTTCCTCTCCTCTCCTGTAACTTTCTACTCTCATCCTCGTTTCCTCTCCTCTCCTGTAACCTTCTACCCGCATCCTCTTTTCCTCAACTCTCCTGTAACCTTCTACTCTCATCCTCTTTTCCTCTCCTCTCCTGTACTTTTCTACTCTCCTCCTCGTTTCCTCTCCTCTCCTGGAACCTTCTACCCTCATCCTCTTTTCCTCTCCTCTCCTGTAACCTTCTACTCTCATCCTCTTTTCTTCTCTTCTCCTGAAATCTTCTACTCTCATCCTCTCTTCATCTTCTCTCCCGTATCCTTCTACACTCATCCTCTTTTCCTCTCCTCTCCCGTAACCTTTACTCTCATCCTCTTTTCCTCTACTCTCTGGTAACCTTCTACCCTCATCCTCTTTTCTACTCCTCTCATGTAACCTTCTACTCTCATGCTCTTTTCTTCTCCTCTCCTGTAACCTTCTACTCTCATCCTACTTTCCTCTCCTCTCCTGTAACCTTCGACTCTCATCCTCTTTTCCTCTCCTCTCCTGTAACCTTCGACTCTCATCCTCTTTTCCTCTCCACTCCCGTAACTTTCTACTCTCATCCTCTTTTCCTCTCCTCTCCTGTAACCTTCGACTCTCATCCTCTTTTCCTCTCCTCTCCCGTAACCTTCTACTCTCATCCTCTTTTCTACTCCTCTCATGTAACCTTCTACTCTCATGCTCTTTTCTTCTCCTCTCCTGTAACCTTCTACTCTCATCCTACTTTCCTCTCCTCTCCTGTAACCTTCGACTCTCATCCTCTTTTCCTCTCCTCTCCTGTAACCTTCTAATCTCATCCTCTTTTTCTCTTCTCTCCTGTAACCTTCTACCCTCATCCTCTTTTCTTCTCTTCTCCCGTAACCTTCTACCCTCATCCTCTTTTCCTCTCCTCTCCTGTAACCTTCTACTCTCATCCTCTTTTCCTCTCCTCTCCCGTCACCTTCTACTCTCATCCTCTTTTCCTCTCTTCTCCCGTAACCTTCTACTCTCATCCTCTTTTCTTCTCCTCTCCTGTAACTTTCTACTCTCATGCTCTTTTCCTCTCCTCTCCCGTAACCTTCTACTCTCATCCTCTTTTCCTCTCCTCTCCTGTAACTTTCTACTCTCATCCTCCTTCTCCTCTCCTGTAACCTTCGACTCTCATCCTCTTTTCTTCTCCTCTCCTGTTACCTTCGACTCTAATCCTCTTTTTCTCTCCTCTCCAGTAACCTTCTAGTCTCATCCTCTTTTCCTCTCCTCTCCCGTAACCTTCTACTCTCATCCTCTTTTCCTCTACTCTCCTGTAACTTTCTACTCTCATCCTCTTTTCCTCTCCTCTCCTGTAACCTTCTACTCTCATCCTCTATTCCTCTCCTCTCCTGTAACCCTCTACTCTCATCCTCTTCTCCTCTCCTCTCCCGTAACCTTCTACTCTCATGCTCTTTTCCTCCACTCTCCCGTGGCCTTCTCCTCTCATCCTCTTTTCCTCTCCTCTCCTGTAACCTTCGACTCTCATCCTCTTTTCCTCTCCTCTCCTGTAACTTTCTACTCTCATCCTTGTTTCCTCTCCTCTCCTGTAATTTTCTACTCTCATCCTCTTTTCCTCTCCTCTCCTGTAACCTTCGACTCTCATCCTCTTTTCCTCTCCTTTCCTGTAACCTTCGACTCTCATCCTCTTTTCCTCTCCACTCCCGTAACTTTCTACTCTCATCCTCTTTTCCTCTCCTCTCCTGTAACCTTCGACTCTCATCCTCTTTTCCTGTCCTCTCCTGTAACCTTCTACTCTCATCCTCTATTCCTCTCCTCTCCTGTAACCCTCTACTCTCATCCTCTTCTCCTCTACTGTAACTTTCGACTCTCATCCTCTTTTCCTCTCCTCTCCTGTAACCTTCTACTCTCATCCTCTATTCCTCTCCTCTCCTGTAACCCTCTTCTCTCATCCTCTTCTCCTCTCCTCTCCCGTAACCTTCTACTCTCATGCTCTTTTCCTCCACTCTCCCATAGCCTTCTCCTCTCATCCTCTTTTCCTCTCCTCTCCTGTAACCTTCGACTCTCATCCTCTTTTCCTCTCCTCTCCTGTAACTTTGTACTCTCATTCTCGTTTCCTCTCCTCTCCTGTAACCTTCTACTCTCATCCTCTTTTCTTCTCCTCTCCTGTAACCTTCTACTCTCATCCTCTTTTCTTCTCCTCTCCTGTAACCTTCTACTCTCATCCTCTTTTCCTTTCCTCTCCCGTAACCTTCTACTCTCATCCTCTTTTCCTCTCCTCTCCCGTAACCTTCGACTCTAATCCTCTTTTCCTCTCCTCTCCTGTAACTTTCTACTCTCATCCTCGTTTCCTCTCCTCTCCTGTAACCTTCTACCCGCATCCTCTTTTCCTCAACTCTCCTGTAACCTTCTACTCTCATCCTCTTTTCCTCTCCTCTCCTGTACTTTTCTACTCTCATCCTCGTTTCCTCTCCTCTCCTGGAACCTTCTACCCTCATCCTCTTTTCCTCTCCTCTCCTGTAACCTTCTACTCTCATCCTCTTTTCTTCTCCTCTCCTGAAACCTTCTACTCTCATGCTCTTTTCATCTCCTCTCCCGTAACCTTCTACACTCATCCTCTTTTCCTCTCCTCTCCCGTAACCTTTACTCTCATCCTCTTTTCCTCTACTCTCTGGTAACCTTCTACCCTCATCCTCTTTTCTACTCCTCTCATGTAACCTTCTACTCTCATGCTCTTTTCTTCTCCTCTCCTGTAACCTTCTACTCTCATCCTCTTTTCCTCCCCTCTCCCGTAACCTTCTACTCTCATGCTCTTTTCTTCTCCTCTCCTGTAACCTTCTACTCTCATGCTCTTTTCTTCTCCTCTCCTGGAACCTTCTACCCTCATCCTCTTTTCTTCTCCTCTCCTGTAACCTTCGACACTCATCCTCTTTTCCTCTCCTCTCCTGTAAATTTCCACTCTCATCCTCTTTTCCTCTCCTCTCCTGTAACCTTCTACTCTCATCCTCTTTTCCTCTCCTCTACTGTAACCTTCGACTCTCATCCTCTTTTCCTCTCCTCTCCTGTAACCTTCTACTCTCATCCTCTTTTCCTCTCCTCTCCTGTAACCTTCTACTCTCATCCTCTTTTCTTCTCCTCTCCCGTAACCTTCTACTCTCATCCTCTTTTCCTCTCTTCTCCCGTAACCTTCTACTCTCATCCTCTTTTCTTCTCCTCTCCTGTAACCTTCTACTCTCAAACTCTTTTCCTCTCTTCTCCCGTAACCTTCTACTCTCATTCTCTTTTCTTCTCCTCTCCTGTAACCTTCTACTCTCATCCTCTTTTCCTTTCCTCTCCCGTAACTTTCTTCTCTCATCCTCTTTTCTTCTCCTCTCCTGTAACCTTCTACTCTCATCCTCTTTTCCTCTCCTCTCCCGTAACCTTCTACACTCATCCTCTTTTCCTCTCCTCTCCAGTAACCTTCTACCCTCATCCTTTTTTCCTCTCCTCTCCTGTAACCTTCTACCCTCATCCTCTTTTCCTCTCCTCTCCCGTAACCTTCTACTCTCATGCTCTTTTCTTCTCCTCTCCTGTAACCTTCTACTCTCATCCTCTTTTCGTCTCCTCTCCCGTAACCTTCTACTCTCATCCTGTTTTCCTCTCCACTCCCGTAACCTTATACTCTCATCCTCTTTTCCACTCCTCTCCCGTAACCTTATACTCTCATCCTCTTTTCTTCTCCTCTCCTGTAACCTTCTACTCTCATCCTCTTTTCCTCTCCTCTCCCGTAACCTTCTACTCTCATCCTCTTTTCCTCTCTTCTCCTGTAAACTTCTACTCTCATCCTCTTTTCTTCTTCTCTCCTCTAACCTCCTCCTCTCCTCCTCTTTTCCTCTCTTCTCCCGTAACCTTCTACTCTCATCCTCTTTTCTTCTCCTCTCCTGTACCCTTCTCCTCTCATCCTCTTTTCCTTTCCTCTCCCGTAACTTTCTTCTCTCATCCTCTTTTCTTCTCCTCTCCTGTAACCTTCGACTCTCATCCTCTTTTCCTCTCCTCTCCCGTAACCTTCTATCCTCATCCTCTTTTCCTCTCCTCTCCCGTACCCTTTTACCCTCATCCTTTTTTTCTCTCCTCTCCTGTAACCTTCTACCCTCATCTTCTTTTCCTCTCCTCTCCTGTAACCTTCTACTCTCATGCTCTTTTCTTCTCCTCTCCTGTAACCTTCTACTCTCATCCTCTTTTCGTCTCCTCTCCCGTAACCTTCTACTCTCATCCTCTTTTCCTCTCCTCTCCCGTAACCTTATACTCTCATCCTCTTTTCCACTCCTCTCCCGTAACCTTATACTCTCATCCTCTTTTCTTCTCCTCTCCTGTAACCTTCTACTCTCATCCTCTTTTCCTCTCCTCTCCCGTAACCTTCTACTCTCATCCTCTTTTCCTCTCTTCTCCTGTAACTTTCTACTCTCATCCTCTTTTCCTCTCCTCTCCTGTACCCTTCGACTCTCATCCTTTTCTTCTCCTCTCCTGTTACCTTCGACTCTAATCCTCTTTTTCTCTCCTCTCCAGTAACCTTCTAGTCTCATCCTCTTTTCCTCTCCTCTCCCGTAACCTTCTACTCTCATCCTCTTTTCCTCTACTCTCCTGTAACTTTCTACTCTCATCCTCTTTTCCTCTCCTTTACTGTAACCTTCTACTCTCATCCTCTTTTCCACTCCTCTCCCGTAACCTACTCCTCTCATCCTCTTTTCCTCTCCTCTCCTGTAACCTTCTACTCTCATCCTCTTTTCATCTCCTCTCCTGTAACCTTCGACTCTCATCCTCTTTTCCTCTCCTCTCCTGTAACCTTCTACTCTCATCCTCTTTTCCTCTCCTCTCCTGTAACCTTCTACTCTCATCCTCTTTTCTTCTCCTCTCCCGTAACCTTCTACTCTCATCCTCTTTTCCTCCCTTCTCCCGTAACCTTCTACTCTCATCGTCTTTTCTTCTCCTCTCCTGTAACCTTCTACTCTCATGCTCTTTTCCTCTCCTCTCCTGTAACCTACTCTCATCCTCTTTTCCCCTCCTCTCCTGTAACCTTCTACCCTCATCCTCTTTTCCTCTCCTCTCTTGTAACCTTCTACTTTCATCCTCTTTTCCTCTCCTCTCCAGTAACCTTCTACCCTCATCCTCTTTTCCTCTCCTCTCCAGTAACCTTCTTCTCTCATCCTCTTTTCCTTTCGTCTCCCGTAACCTTCTACTCTCATCCTCTTTTCGTCTCCTCGCCCGTAACCTTCTACTCTCATCCTCTTTTCCTCTCCTCTCCCATAACCTTCTACACTCATCCTCTTTTCCTCTCCTCTCCAGTAACCTTCTACCCTCATCCTCTTTTCCTCTCCTCTCCTGTAACCTTCTACCCTCATCCTCTTTTCCTCTCCTCTCCCGTAACCTTCTACTCTCATGCTCTTTTCTTCTCCCCTCCCAACACCTTCTCCTCTCATCCTCTTTTGCTCTCCTCTCCCGTAACCCTCTACTCTCATCCTCTTTTCCTCTCCTCTCCCGTAACCTTATACTCTCATCCTCTTTTCCACTCCTCTCCCGTAACCTTATACTCTCATCCTCTTTTCTTCTCCTCTCCTGTAACCTTCTACTCTCATCCTCTTTTCCTCTCCTCTCCTGTAACCTTCTACTGTCATCCTCTTTTCCTCTCCTCTCCAGTAACCTTCTACCCTCATCCTCTTTTTCTCTCCTCTCCTGTAACCTTCTACCCTCATCCTCTTTTCCTCTCCTCTCCAGTAACCTTCTACTCTCATCCTCTTTTCCTTTCGTCTCCCGTAACCTTCTACTCTCATCCTCTTTTCCTCTCCTCGCCCGTAACCTTCAACTCTCATCCTCTTTTCCTCTCCTCTCCCGTAACCTTCTACACTCATCCTCTTTTCCTCTCCTCTCCAGTAACCTTCTCCCCTCATCCTCTTTTCCTCTCCTCTCCTGTAACCTTCTACCCTCATTCTCTTTTCCTCTCCACTCCTGTAACCTTCAACTCTCATCCTCTTTTCCTCTCCTCTCCTGTAACCTTCGACTCTCATCCTCTTTTCCTCTCCACTCCCGTAACTTTCTACTCTCATCCTCTTTTCCTCTCCTCTCCTGTAACCTTCGACTCTCATCCTCTTTTCCTCTCCTCTCCCGTAACCTTCTACACTCATCCTCTTTTCCTCTTCTCTCCTGTAACCTTCTACCCTCATCCTCTTTTCCTCTCCTCTCCTGTAACCTTCTACCCTCATCCTCTTTTCCTCTCCTCTCCTGTAACCTTCTACTCTCATCCTCTTTTCCTCTCTTCTCCTTTAACCTTCGACTCTCATCCTCTTTTCCTCTCCACTCCCGTAACTTTCTACTCTCATCCTCTTTTCCTCTCCTCTCCTGTAACCTTCGACTCTCATCCTCTTTTCCTCTCCTCTCCCGTAACCTTCTACTCTCATGCTCTTTTCTTCTCCTCTCCTGTAACCTTCTAATCTCATCCTCTTTTTCTCTTCTCTCCTGTAACGTTCTACCCTCATCCTCTTTTCCTCTCCTCTCCTGTAACCTTCTATCCTCATCCTCTTTTCCTCTCCTCTCCTGTAACCTTCTACTCTCATCCTCTTTTCTTCTCCTCTCCCGTAACCTTCTACTCTCATCCTCTTTTCCTCTCCTCTCCTTTAACTTTCTACTCTCATCCTCCTTTCCTCTCCTCTCCTGTAACCTTCGACTCTCATCCTCTTTTCTTCTCCTCTCCTGTTACCTTCGACTCTAATCCTCTTTTTCTCTCCTCTCCAGTAACCTTCTAGTCTCATCCTCTTTTCCTCTCCTCTCCCGTAACCTTCTACTCTCATCCTCTTTTCCTCTACTCTCCTGTAACTTTCTACTCTCATCCTCTTTTCCTCTCCTCTCCTGTAACCTTCTACTCTCATCCTCTATTCCTCTCCTCTCCTGTAACCCTCTACTCTCATCCTCTTCTCCTCTCCTCTCCCGTAACCTTCTACTCTCATGCTCTTTTCCTCCACTCTCCCGTAGCCTTCTCCTCTCATCCTCTTTTCCTCTCCTCTCCTGTAACCTTCGACTCTCATCCTCTTTTCCTCTCCTCTCCTGTAACTTTCTACTCTCATCCTCGTTTCCTCTCCTCTCCTGTAACTTTCTACTCTCATCCTCTTTTCCTCTCCTCTCCTGTAACCTTCGACTCTCATCCTCTTTTCCTCTCCTTTCCTGTAACCTTCGACTCTCATCCTCTTTTCCTCTCCACTCCCGTAACTTTCTACTCTCATCCTCTTTTCCTCTCCTCTCCTGTAACCTTCGACTCTCATCCTCTTTTCCTCTCCTCTCCTGTAACCTTCTACTCTCATCCTCTATTCCTCTCCTCTCCTGTAACCCTCTACTCTCATCCTCTTCTCCTCTCCTCTCCCGTAACCTTCTACTCTCATGCTCTTTTCCTCCACTCTCCCGTAGCCTTCTCCTCTCATCCTCTTTTCCTCTCCTCTCCTGTAACCTTCGACTCTCATCCTCTTTTCCTCTCCTCTCCTGTAACTTTCTCCTCTCCTCCTCGTTTCCTCTCCTCTCCTGTAACCTTCTACTCTCATCCTCTTTTCTTCTCCTCTCCTGTAACCTTCTACTCTCATCCTCTTTTCCTCTCCTCTCCCGTAACCTTCTACTCTCATCCTCTTTTCCTCTCCCCTCCCGTAACCTTCGACTCTAATCCTCTTTTCCTCTCCTCTCCTGTAACTTTCTACTCTCATCCTTGTTTCCTCTCCTCTCCTGTAACCTTCTACTCTCATCCTCTTTTCCTCTCCTCTCCTGTTACCTTCTACCCTCATCCTCTTTTCCTCTCCTCTCTTGTAACCTTCTCCTCTCATCCTCTTTTCCTCTCCTCTCCTGTAACCTTCGACTCTCATCCTCTTTTCCTCTCCTCTCCTGTAACCTTCGACTCTAATCCTCTTTTCCTCTCCTCTCCTGTAACCTTTAACTCTCATCCTCTTTTCCTCTCCTCTCCTGTAACCTTCGACTCTCATCCTCTTTTACTCTCCTCTCCCGTAACCTTCTACTCTCATCCTCTTTTCCTCTCCTCTCCTGTAACCTTCGACTCTCATCCTCTTTTCCTCTCCACTCCCGTAACCTTCAACTCTCATCCTCTTTTCCTCTCCTCTCCTGTAACCTTCGACTCTCATCCTCTTTTCCTCTCCACTCCCGTAACCTTCTACTCTCATTCTCTTTTCCTCTCCTCTCCTGTAACCTTCGACTCTCATCCTCTTTTCTTCTCCTCTCCCGTAACCTTCTACTCTCATCCTCTTTTCCTCTCCTCTTCTGTAACCTTCTACTCTCATCCTCTTTTCCTCTCCTCTCCTGTAACCTTTGACTCTCATCCTCTTTTCCTCTCCTCTCCCATAACCTTCGACTCTCATCCTCTTTTCCTCTCCACTCCCGTAACCTTCTACTCTCATCCTCTTTTCCTCTGCTCTTCTGAAACCTTCTACTCTCATCCTCTTTTCCGCTCCTCTCCTGGAACCTTCTACTCTCATCCGCTTTTCCTCTCTTCTCCCGTAACCTTCTACTCTCATCCTCTTTTCCTCTCCTCTCCCGTAACTTTCGACCCTCATCCTCTTTTCCTCTCCTCTCCCGTAACCTTCTACTCTCATCCTCTTTTCCTCTCCTCTCCTGGTACTTTCGACCCTCATCCTCTTTTCCTCTCCCCTCCCGTAACCTTCTACCCTCATCCTCTTTCTCTCTCTTCTACTGTCACCTTCTCCTCTCACCCTCTCTTCCTCTCCTCTACCGTACCCTTCTACCTTCATCCTCTTTTCCTCTCCTCTCCTGTAACCTTCGACTCTCATCCTCTTTTCCTCTCCTCTCCCGTAACCTTCTACCCTCATCCTCTTTTCCTCTCCTCTCCTGTAACCTTCTATCCTCATCCTCTTTTCCTCTCCTCTCCCGTACCCTTCTACCCTCATCCTCTTTTTCTCTCCTCTCCTGTAACCTTCTACCCTCATCCTCTTTTCCTCTCCTCTCCTGTAACCTTCTACTTTAATCCTCTTTTCCTGTCCTGTAACCTTCTACTCTCATCCTCTTTTCCTCTCCTCTCCCGTAACCTTCAGCTCTCATCCTCTTTTCCTCTCTTTTCCCGTAACCTTCTACCCTCATCCTCTTTTCCTCTCCTCCCCCGTAACCTTCTACTCTCATCCTCTTTTCCTCTCCTCTCCCGTAACCTTCTACCCTCATCCTCGTTTTCTCTCCTCTCCCGTAACCTTCTATCCTCATCCTCTTTTCCTCTCCTCTCCCGTAACCTACTACTCTCATCCTTTTTTCCTCTCCTCTCCCGTAACCTTCTACTCTCATCCTCTTTTCCTCTCCTCTCCCGTAATCTTCTACCCTCATCCTCTTTTCCTTTCTTCTCCCGTAACCTGCTACTCTCATCTTTTTTCCTCTCCTCTCCCGTAACCTTCTACTCTCATCCCCTTTTCCTCTCCTCTCCCGTAACCTTCTACTCTCATCCTCTTTACCTCTCCTCTCCCGTAACCTTCTACTCTCATCCCCTTTTCCTCTCCTCTCCCGTAACCTTCCACTCTCATCCTCTTTTCCTCTCCTCTCTGGAAATCTTCTACCCTCATCCTCATTTCCTCTCCTCTTCATTCATAACTCTCTCGTTTTCAACATTTCTCCAACATGCCCTTTCTTTTTCCCTTTTTCCAACATCTCACTCATCCTTCCTCCCCATCTCTCTGATTATATCGTTCGTAAACTCTCTCCATCTCTCTCCCTCTCTTAAATTTTCTCTCTTTCCCTCTCTATCACTTTGTCATTCCCTTCCTCTCTCTCTCAATGCCCATCTCTCCTCTCTCTGCCTCTTTATCTTTCTCTTCCCCTCCCTCCCTCTCTCAAGAGGTAGAGCTGCTCTGTAGGACAGCCCCAGGAGTATGAATGTACTGTAGGTGGTAGAGTTAATGCACTGACCCCAGATCTGTACACAGAGCCACAGCATGATATGAGTATTGGTGGTAGAGTGTACACACTGACCCCAGATCCACTCACAGAGTCACAGAGCACTGAGCACAGTGTTTTTGTGAGAGAGCCAGGCAGAGTGCCAACAGGAGACAGCTGCCAGCGGCATTTCCTGGATCGCTACCGACCCACTGCGACACTCAGATTTGTACCGCGGTAGCCCCACAGAGCTGTGAGTCTATACTGCTGTACCACACACAGCCACAGGCCCACACAGCTCTGAATCTATACTGCTGTACCACACACAGCCACAGACCCACAGAGCTCTGAGTCTATACTGCTGTACCGCACACAGCCTCAGACCCACAGAGCTCTGAGGTTATACTGTACCGCACACAGCGACAGACCCACAGAGCTCTGAGTTTATACCACTGTACCGCACACAGCCACAGACCCACAGAGCTCTGAGTTTATACTGTACCGCACACAGCGACAGACCCACAGAGCTCTGAGTTTATACCACTGTACCGCACACAGCCACAGACCCACACAGCTCTGAGTTTATACCACTGTACCGCACACAGCCACAGACCCACACAGCTCTGAGTTTATACCACTGTACCGCACACAGCCACAGACCCGCAGAGCTCTGTGTTTATACCACTGTACCGTACACAGCCACAGACCCACAGAGCTCTGAGTTTATACCACTGGACCGCACACAGCCACAGACCCACAGAGCTCTGAGTTTATACCAATGTACCGCACACAGCCACAGACCCGCAGAGCTCTGAGTTTATACCACTGTACCGCACACAGCCACAGACCCACAAAGCTCTGAGTTTATACCACTTTACCGCACACAGCCACTGACCCACAGAGCTCTGAGTTTATATTGTACCGCACACAGCCACAGACCCACAGAGCTCTGAGTTTATACCACTGTACCGCACACAGCCACAGACCCACAGAGCTCTGAGTTTATACCTCTGTACCGCACACAGCCTGAGACCCGCAGAGCTCTGAGTTTATACCACTGTACCATACACAGCCACAAACCCGCAGAGCTCTGAGTTTATGCCACTGTACCGGTCGCAGCCACAGAACCGCAGAGCTCTGAGTTTATACCACTGTACCGCACACAGCCACAGACCCGCAGAGCTCTGAGTTTATACCACTGTACCGTACACAGCCACAGACCCACAGAGCTCTGAGTTTATACCACTGTACCGCACACAGCCTCAGACCCAGAGAGCTCTAAGTTTGTACCACTGTACCGTACACAGCCACAGACCCACAGAGCTCTGAGTTTATACCACTGTACCGCACACAGCCACAGACCCACAGAGCTCTGAGTTTATACCACGGTACCGCACACAGCCACAGACCCGCAGAGCTCTGAGTTTATACCACTGTACCGCACACAGCCACAGACCCACAGAGCTCTGAGTTTATACCACTGTACCACACACAGCCACAAACCCGAAGAGCTCTGAGTTTATACCACTGTACCGCTCGCAGCCACAGAACCGCAGAGCTCTGAGTTTATACCACTGTACCGCACACAGCCACAGACCCACAGAGCTCTGAGTTTATACCACTGTACCGCACACAGCCACAGACCCACAGAGCTCTGAGTTTATACCTCTGTACCGCACACAGCCTCAGACCCGCAGAGCTCTGAGTTTATACCACTGTACCACACACAGCCACAAACCCGCAGAGCTCTGAGTTTATACCACTGTACCGCTCGCAGCCACAGAACCGCAGAGCTCTGAGTTTATACCACTGTGCGGCACACAGCCACAAACCCGCAGAGCTCTGAGTTTATACCACTGTACCGCACACAGCCACAGACCCACAGAGCTCTGAGTTTATATTGTACCGCACACAGCCACAGACCCACAGAGCTCTGAGTTTATACCACTGTACCGCACACAGCCACAGACCCACAGAGCTCTGAGTTTATACCACTGTACCGCACACAGCAAATGACCCACAGAGCTCTGAGTTTATACCACTGTACCGTACACAGCCACAGACCCACAGAGCTCTGAGTATTTACCACTGTACCGCACACAGTCACAGACCCACAGTACTCTAAGTTTATACCACTGTACCGTACACAGCCACAGACCCACAGAGCTCTGAGTTTATACCACTGTACCGCATACAGCCACAGACCCACAGAGCTCTGAGTTAATACCACTGTACCGCACACAGCCACAGACCCACAGAGCTCTGAGTTTATACCACTGTACCGCACACAGCCACAGACCCGCAGAGCTCTGAGTTTATACCACTGTACAGCACAGAGCCACAGACCCACAGAGCTCTGAGTTTATACCACTGTACCGCACACAGCCACAGACCCACAGAGCTCTGAGTTTATACCACTGTACCGCACACAGCCACAGACCCACAGAGCTCTGAGTTTATACCACTGTACCGCACACAGCCACAGACCAGCAGAGCTCTGATTTTATACCACTGTACCGCACACAGCCACAGACCCACAGAGCTCTAAGGTTATACCACTGTAGCGTACACAGCCACAGACCCACAGAGCTCTGAGTTTATACCACTGTACTGCAAACAGCGACAGACCCACAGAGCTCTGAGTTTATACCACTGTACCGCACACAGCCAGAGACCCACAGAGCTCTGAGTTTATACCACTGTACCGCACACAGCCACAGACCCAGAGAGCTCTGAGTTTATACCACTGCACCGTACACAGCCACAGACCCACAGAGCTCTGAGTTTATACCACTGTACCGCACACAACCACAGACCCACAGAGCTCTAAGTTTATACCACTGTACCATAAACAGCCACAGACCCATAGAGCTCTGAGTTTATACCACTGTACCGCACACAGCCACAGACCCACAGAGCTCTGAGTTTATACCACTGTACCGCACACAGCGACAGACCCACAGAGCTCTGAGTTTATACCACTGTACCACACACAGCCTCAGACCGCAGAGCTCTGAGTTTATACCACTGTACCGCACACAGCCACAGACCCACAGAGCTCTGAGTTTATACCAATGTACCGCACAGAGCCACAGACCCGCAGAGCTCTGAGTTTATACCACTGTACCGCACACAGCCACAGACCCACAGAGCTCTGAGTTTATACCACTTTACCGCACACAGCCACTGACCCACAGAGCTCTGAGTTTATACCACTGTACCGCACACAGCCAGAGACCCACAGAGCTCTGAGTTTATACCACTGTACCGCACACAGCCACAGACCCAGAGAGCTCTGAGTTTATACCACTGCACCGTACACAGCCACAGACCCACAGAGCTCTGAGTTTATACCACTGTACCGCACACAACCACAGACCCACAGAGCTCTAAGTTTATACCACTGTACCATAAACAGCCACAGACCCATAGAGCTCTGAGTTTATACCACTGTACCGCACACAGCCACAGACCCACAGAGCTCTGAGTTTATACCACTGTACCGCACACAGCGACAGACCCACAGAGCTCTGAGTTTATACCACTGTACCACACACAGCCTCAGACCGCAGAGCTCTGAGTTTATACCACTGTACCGCACACAGCCACAGACCCACAGAGCTCTGAGTTTATACCAATGTACCGCACACAGCCACAGACCCGCAGAGCTCTGAGTTTATACCACTGTACCGCACACAGCCACAGACCCACAGAGCTCTGAGTTTATACCACTTTACCGCACACAGCCACTGACCCACAGAGATCTGAGTTTATATTGTACCGCACACAGCCACAGACCCACAGAGCTCTGAGTTTATATTGTACCGCACACAGCCACAGACCCACAGAGCTCTGAGTTTATACCTCTGTACCGCACACAGCAACAGACCCGCAGAGCTCTGAGTTTATACCACTGTACCGTACACAGCCACAGACCCACAGAGCTCTGAGTTTATACCACTGTACCGCACACAGTCACAGACCCACAGAGCTCTAAGTTTATACCACTGTACCGTACACAGCCTCAGACCCGCAGAGCTCTGAGTTTATACCACTGTATCATACACAGCCACAAACCCGCAGAGCTCTGAGTTTATGCCACTGTACCGCTCGCAGCCACAGAACCGCAGAGCTCTGAGTTTATACCACTGTACCGCACACAGCCACTGACCCGCAGAGCTCTGAGTTCATACCACTGTACCGTACACAGCCACAGACCCACAGAGCTCTGAGTTTATACCACTGTACCGCACACAGCCTCAGACCCAGAGAGCTCTAAGCTTGTACCACTGTACCGTACACAGCCACAGACCCACAGAGCTCTGAGTTTATACCACTGTACCGCACACAGCCACAGACCCACAGAGCTCTGAGTTTATACCACTGTACCGCACACAGCCACAGACCCAGAGAGCTCTGAGTTTATACCACTGTACCGCACACAGCAACAGACCCGCAGAGCTCTGAGTTTATACCACTGTACCGTACACAGCCACAGACCCACAGAGCTCTGAGTTTATACCACTGTACCGCACACAGTCACAGACCCACAGAGCTCTAAGTTTATACCACTGTACCGTACACAGCCACAGACCCACAGAGCTCTGAGTTTATACCACTGTACCGCACACAGCCACAGACCCACAGAGCTCTGAGTTTATACCACTGTACCGCACACAGCCACAGACCCACAGAGCTCTGAGTTTATACCACTGTACCGCACACAGCCACAGACCCGCAGAGCTCTGAGTTTATACCACTGTACCGCACACAGCCACAGACCCACAGAGCTCTAAGTTTATACCACTGTAGCGTACACAGCCACAGACCCACAGAGCTCTGAGTTTATACCACTGTACCACACACAGCCTCAGACCGCAGAGCTCTGAGTTTATACCACTGTACCGCACACAGCCACAGACCCGCAGAGCTCTGAGTTTATACCACTGTACCGCACACAGCCACTGACCCACCGAGCTCTGAGTTTATATTGTACCGCAAACAGCCACAGACCCACAGAGCTCTGAGTTTATACCACTGTACCGCACACAGCCACAGACCCACAGAGCTCTGAGTTTTTACCTCTGTACCGCACACAGCCTCAGACCCGCAGAGCTCTGAGTTTATACCACTGTACCGCACACAGCCACAGACCCGCAGAGCTCTGAGTTTATACCACTGTACCGCACGCAGCCACAGAACCGCAGAGCTCTGAGTTTATACCACTGTACCACACACAGCCACTGACCCACAGAGCTCTGTGTTTTTACCTCTGTACCGCACACAGCCTCAGTCCCGCAGAGCTCTGAGTTCATACCACTGTACCGCACACAGCCACAGACCCGCAGAGCTCTGAGTTTATACCACTGTACCGCACGCAGCCACAGAACCACAGAGCTCTGAGTTTATACCACTGTACCGCACACAGCCACAGACCAACAGAGCTCTGAGTTTATACTGTACTGCACACAGCCACAGACCCACAGAGCTCTGAGTTTATACCACTGTACCGCACACAGCCTCAGACCCGCAGAGCTCTGAGTTTATACCACTGTACCACACACAGCCACAGACCCACAGAGCTCTGAGTTTATACCACTGTAAGGTACAAAGCCACAGACCCACAGAGCTCTGAGTTTATACCACTGTACCGCACACAGCCACAGACCCGCAGAGCTCTGAGTTTATACCACTGTACCGCACACAGCCACAGACCCGCAGAGCTCTGAGTTTATACCACTGTACCACACACAGCCACAGACCAACAGAGCTCTGAGTTTATACCACTGTACCGCACACAGCCACAGACCCGCAGAGCTCTGAGTTTATACCACTGTACCACACACAGCCACAGACCCAAAGAGCTCTGAGTTTATACCACTGTAACGTACACAGCCACAGACCCACAGAGCTCTGAGTTTATACTGTACCGCACACAGCCACAGACCCACAGAGCTCTGAGTTTATACCACTGTACCACACACAGCCACAGACTGCAGAGCTCTGAGTTTATACCACTGTACCGCACACAGCCACAGACCCGCAGAGCTCTGAGTTTATTCCAGTGTACCACACACAGCCACAGACCCGCAGAGCTCTGAGTTTATACCACTGTACCGCACACAGCCACAGACCGGCAGAGCTCTGAGTGTATTCCACTGTACCACACACAGCCACAGACCCACAGAGCTCTGACTTTATACCACTGTACCGTACACAGCCACAGACCCACTTAGCTCTGAGTTTATACTGTATTGCACACTGCCACAGACCCACAGAGCTCTGAGTTTATACTGTACTGCACACGGCCACAGACCCGCAGAGCTCTGAGTTTATACCACTGTACCGCACACAGCCACAGACCCGCAGAGCTCTGAGTTTATACCACTGTACCGCACACAGCCACAGACCCACAGAGCTCTGAGTTCATACTGTACCGCACACAGCCACAGACCCACAGAGTTCTGAGTTTATACCACTGTACCGCACACTGCCACAGACCCACAGAGCTCTGAGTTTATACCACTGTACCGCACACAGCCACAGACCCACAGAGCTCTGAGTTTATACCACTGTACAGTACACAGCCACAGACCCACAGAGCTCTGAGTTTATACCACTGTACCGCACACAGCCACAGACCCACAGAGCTCTGAGTTTATACTGTACCGCACACAGCCACAGACCCACAGAGCTCTGAGTTTATACCACTGTACCGCACACAGCCACAGACCCACAGAGCTCTGAGTTTATACTGTACCGCACACAGCCACAGACCCACAGAGCTCTGAGTTTATACTGTATCGCACACTGCCACAGACCTGCAGAGCTCTGAGTTTATACTGTACCGCACACAACCACAGACCCACAGAGCTCTGAGTTTATATTTTACCGCACACAGCCACAGACCCACAGAGCTCTGAGTTTATACCACTGTACCGTACACAGCCACAGACCCACAGAGCTCTGAGTTTATACCACTGTACCGCACACAGCCTCAGACCCCCAGAGCTCTGAGTTTATACCACTGAACCGCACACAGCCACAGACCCACAGAGCTCTGAGTTTATACCACTGTACCACACACAGCCACAGACCAACAGAGCTCTGAGTTTATACCACTGTACTGTACACAGCCACAGACCCACAGAGCTCTGAGTTTATACTGTACCGCACACAGCCACAGACCTACAGAGCTCTGAGTTTATACCTCTGTACCGCACACAGCCACAGACCCGCAGAGCTCTGAGTTTATACCACTGTACCACACACAGCCACAGACCCACAGAGCTCTGAGTTTATACCACTGTACCGTACACAGCCACAGACCCACAGAGCTCTGAGTTTATACTGTACCGCACACAGCCACAGACCCGCAGAGCTCTGAGTTTATACTGTACCGCACACAGCCACAGACCCGCAGAGCTCTGAGTTTAGGCTGTACCGCACACAGCCACAGACCCACAGAGCTCTGAGTTTATACTGTACCGCACACAGCCACAGACCCGCAGAGCTCTGAGTTTATACTGTACCGCACACAGCCACAGACCCGCAGAGCTCTGAGTTTATACTGTACCGCACACAGCCACAGACCCACAGAGCTCTGAGTTTATACTGTACCGCACACAGCCACAGATCCACAGAGCTCTGAGTCTACATTCAGTGCACTGCAGTTCATACCTGCAGATGGTGACACCAAGGTACTTATCATCACCTGCACTATAAGAGGGTTTTTTGTATGATATTTTTCTTTATTCCCCACACCTTTACCATCACTCTTTTTATTAATGAAAAGAGATGGAAGGGAAAAATCTACAGCAGTAACAACAACAGATTAAAAGCGAATCTTACCGAATGAAAAAGCAACATTTTGGAAATTTTCTCATGAAGTGTTTGTTTCCAAAATGCAGTAAGTGCAAAAATTACAAAAAATTGAAATAATACCATAGAGCGGTAGCCCTGTGCTTCTTTCACATCGTGCAAAAATCCTTTTTAGACATTCACACTATGAGCCATATTTGTTTCATGCGTAAAGTTTGTGTTTTTCTTTACAGTGCAATAGGCAACAACGTAGAAAAAGCTGATTTACTCAAAATGAGTAAAATGGATATATCGCATTTTGGAAACAAACTCCTCGTATGATAAACCTGTTTCTGAGAAATGACATCAACAGCAGCAAAAATTATGGCAAGAACAACAAGAGCAACGACAAAACATCAGGAGTAACTGCCCATTTTCACACAACAAACACCCCCATCTGATGCCAGGCTCCAGGGAAGAAGCTCAAATTCCGCCCCTAGAAGCACCGCTGCGCTCCGGGCGCGAGCCGCACACACACAGGGAATCCTGTCTTTGGACTGAGGATGACATTTAGCTATTGTGCTAATTCCAGCCTATTTACCAGGAGCATATTGCTATATGTTGACTAATGTGCGCTGGCCTAATTCAATTAATTTAATAAATAATTACATTAATCTGACAAATCACCACAAAACAAATCACAAAAAGAAAGTGAACAGTGACAATCTAGCAGAGCACACAAAACAGCCCCTGGCCATAGTGAAGTATGCCAATTTACGCTGCCATATCTCAGAAGTTTATACCGCCATACTGTGTGAGTATATACCATCATAGTGCACATAGCATAACAGCTACAGCGCTCAGGTTTATATCGCCATAGCACATACAGCCAAAACTACCACACACTGCCAGTCCACACAAATTTGAGGCACTAAACCGTGTCAGCCCATTCTGTGATACCATGTAGTCAAACTGCTGGACTGTGACCATTTATACTGACAACAGCACAAGTTTACCGCTCCATCAGGCAGGCGGTATAGAAGCATCAAGGCCAGGACAAACAGGCTGAAGAACAGCTTCTACCCCACTGCAGTAAATGCACTCAATGCTGCTAAGGGACAGTGCAATTAATTGTGAAGTTTGTGCTTGTGTGTCTCTACTGTTTACTGTGTACCTTTTTTTTTTTTTTTAATTCTATTTATTATGTGCTTTGTTTGCTTGTCCTTTTTTACAATGTTTTTATGTTGAATGAATGCCTACCGTTAAGGATCGCGCTTTTAATTTTGTTGTACATTGTACAATGACAATAAAGACAATCTATTCTATTCCAAACTTTTGGAGTGTATACTACTAACATGATCAGGTGTAAATAACTCTTACAGTACACTTAGAGTGTATGCTGCCTAACTGTACGAGTCTATACAGCCATATTGAGGTGGTTTACACTGCCATACGGTGTAATTTATTCTACTGTGCCACAAAAGTTCACCTTGCCATACAATTTACACCAGCATGCTGCTTGAATTCATACTGCCATATTGAATCAATTTGTACTGCGATGCTTAGTAAGTTCATAATGAACGGCATGAGTTTCTACTGAAATATTCATCCGTTGGAAGGAGAGGGGTAGGTGTAGGGGATGCAGAGGGATATCGCAGAGAGAAGGAGAGAGAAAGAAAGCTGGAGACAGAGGGAGAAAATAAGAGAGAGCGATAGAAAGAGTGAGTGTGAGAGAACAAGAGAGAGATAGAAAGAGAGCAAGAGAGATAATGTGAGAGAAAGAGAGAGCAATAGAGAGTGAGAGAGAGACAGAGAAAGTGGGTGAGAGAGCAAGCGATAGAGAGAGTGAGGGCGAGAGAGATCGAAAGACAGAATGTGAGTGAGAACAGAGGGAGAGAGAGAGAGAGAGAGAGAGAGGCGGCACTAGAGAGAGGATGGGCCGCAGCATTATCCGCGGGTAATCGCAGCAGATTTACAGTGCGGATAGCTCACACACGACCTCCCATGATTGCCTCGGCTAATCTTAGCTCTACACATGATATCAGCATTCATGCGGCTGATGACACCAGGCTTTTAAACATTTAAAGCGGCAGAAACACAGGGGTCCGCTGTCAGGCTTTATTGCCGGGCTGTAAAAGGCAGGGGAGCTTGTAAATAACACAGAACCCTGTGTGCCGCGGCGGAACAGAACCTTCCGGAGCAGGGACCCATCAGTGGACGGACACCGACTCAAGCCCCCCTTCTCTCGCAGCCCCCATAGAGGCCTCAGGGTCTTGAGTTAAAAAACTATTTTCACTCATGCGCATGTGACTGATTGCAGTGCAGTTGTATGAGCGTGATTACATTGTGACCGTTTTGAATGAATTCACACATTCATTCAGGGCTGAAGTGGATATTCTTACACAAAACAAAAAAGAGGCCGCAGATGCAAAGCATCACCAATTAAGCAGCATCCACCATTCACATGCCTGATACATTCAGTTATTATACATCACAAAACTACTCCCATATTCACACACTCGGTACACGCAGATATCATTCATCACAAACCCCTCCCATATTCACACACCTGGTACATTCAGTTATCATACATCAAAAACCCCTCCCACAATCACAAGTCTGGAACATTCAGTTATCATGCATCACAAACACCTCTCATATTAACACACAAGGTACATTCAGTTATTATACATCACAGACCCCTTCCGCATTCAAACGCCAGGTGCATTCAGTTATCATCCTCTGACAGCAGCTCAGCAGAAGCTGAACCCAAGGCTGATATTTTCGACTCCCCTGATCTCCTGACCTGCAGCAACACTATCTGCCCCCAAGTCCAGAACGCTGCACCCCGCCCCAATATTATCCGCTACTTCGGTAGAACAGAAAATTGAGGAAGAGATAGTTCTCAGTCACAATCCTTGCTGTGCCCCTCTGTTTCGCACGGTCAGAACACTTCGTCCACACAATCCTCCTTCCACATAAACACACCCCAACATAAACGCATCAGAGCCCCACAAGGACGTACAGAGACCAGAGACAGCAGTCAGTGACCACTACCAATTCTGCCTCCCCTGGGTACTGCCGTGGCCCACCCTATCCCACCCCCCCCCTCGACTCTCCTCTCCGGCCAGTGCTCTCACCCCTGCTACTCCCCCCCCCCCCCCCCCCTCCCCGTATGCCCTGGTGCACCCGACTCGCTGCCATATGGGGTTATGGGGTAACCCCCTCCCTTCCTCAGACCCCGGCTCTTTTGTGCTGCCGTGGCGACAGTGACTATGGGGCAGTTTCGCCAGCAGCTGTGCTGCGCTGGGACCCTCACCCCCCCCCTACCCCCATAATGAGATGCACCCAGTGAAAGGAGGGGGGAGCTGAATGGAGTCCCTATCAAAGCCCAAATGAGCACTAGCTGCTGCACCCACCCCTTACCCCCCCCTCCCATCCCATCCTCAAGGGCATTATTGCCCAGATGCCCTCAGCCCTGTCCCCCCTCACCCCACCCCCACCAGATCCTCCCCCCAGGACCGCTGCCCACTGTGTGTGCACAATAACGGCTGCACCCCAATTATGATGGGGTGATTTCGGGAAACGGCAAAACATTCTCGGGACAAACGCTATGCCATTTTGGTGTAAAGGACTCAAAGACAAAAGGAAAAGCGCAGGCATTGCTCTCCTGGCACTTGAAGTGAACATTAACGGCACAAACTTTGAGAAGGCTGATTCTCTGTTTTGATCAGATAAAAATGTGGCATATGAATTCCTAGCTAAATATAAACTTAAATTGAAATGTTAAGTCCACTATGATATGAAATAGTAGCTACTACTTGTGCTAGGATACAAAATTCCTTCCACACTAAACTGAGGGAGGTTTGTAAATCTGAAGTAATCCACTGAAACGAGAAAATTTTCCACCCAATTTCAGTAGCTGGCCACGGACAGAGCCGCAGCCCTCTGTTGGACAGAAAGGATACTGCAGCGTTTTAGTGAAAAAGGTTTAGCAGCACTGTGCGTGGGCACTCCAGTCCGGGAGGGGAGAAGTTCCCTAAGATTTCAAATGGGTTATAATCTCTAATACCCCTCAAAAGCAGAATCAGGCCACAGCTGCGGGGGTACCCCATCGAGTGATCACTCTCACTGCCTTCATACGATGCATCTTACAGTTGCGAGGAAAAGACACAGTTCAGTTTAACATCCTCTGAACTGTGAATATGGCCAATCTGATATTCTCACTGACGCCCACTAATGACCTCCTCCTCATGGGACAGAGAAAGTACCGAAAAGGACCGGGATTGGCCAAAACTGCAACAAAATGGAGAAACCAAGGCCCAGAGCCGTAAGCTTTGAAGGAGTAAGAGAGAGTCAGAGGCATTGTGGGACCTTTACATCACACCTTCTGAACAGGGTCTCTACTGGTGTGGTGTCCTAGGGCAGCGATACCCAGCCATCCTCCTGGAGCACCCGAGCCCCGCATGTTTTAGATCAGGGGTCTACCCCCTACCACCATGAAGGTTATCACTCCCACCAAAACAAACCACACCTGCTTTCCCAGTTTGAGATCTTGACGAGCTGCTAATGAGCTGAATCAGTTGTGCTGAATTAGGGTTGTTTTAGATGGATCCCTGAGTTCACACACCTGATTCAAACTCATCAGCTCCTTACTAGTGCACTTGATGAGCTGAACTGGGCGTGTCAGATCATGGAGACATAAGATGTGCAGGGCAGGTGCTCCGGGAGCAGGGTTAGGAAACACTGGTCTCCAGGACAGGAAAAACTCCATCAGCTGCTTGTGTTTTATTGATCATAAACAATAACCTGACACTACAGGCCTCAGAACAGACTACAGCCCTACAGGCCGCACAGCCATCATGAAACTGCAAGGTGAGCAGGGGAAGTGATCGATATGGCAGAGAGGAAATGCAAGAATGAGAAATAACCTTTGGCAATAGCAAAAAAAAATTAATAAATCCTTCAGATCATCATATTATCCAAAATTTCTCCATAAAGTTTGAGGACACATTATTTAACAAAATAAAAGCCTGCTGCTCAGTGTAATTTTTGCGTATATCGTACAATTATTTATAATGCCTTCAATGCTAAAGGAGGAGATAAATGTTGCACTGGAGAGTTTACAAAAAAAATCATATCATGTGTGAAAAAGAAAATCTATGAAAGGCGTGACCTCAGAGACCAGCCATATAAACCAGGGGTCACCAATCTTTCCCAGAAAGGGCCAGTGTGGGTGCAGGCTTTATTACCAAATAATTACACACCTGATACTACTAATCAACCCCTGGACTCTCTGCTAATAAGCTTGATTAGAAGCATCAGGTGTGTAGCTGCTTGGTAGCAATGAAAGTCTGTGTCTTTACAAGCACCGGCCCTTTCTGGGAAAGATTGGGGACCCCTGATATAAACTCATTAACCAACGCTGAATGTGGATGAATTAATACAAGAGTCCGAATTACTGAGCTTCAGACCCCATGCCCCGATGTCTACCCTCATTCAAGGAGGGGGTCACTTGCATAAACGTCCTGTGATTCAACACTGCAGGGTGTACACCTTCTAAAGTCAGGATGCAGACAAATCAGCACTCTCTCCTTCTTTTATTGGGCACGCAAAGTCATACAGTATCTAATGCGTTTCAAACATGAACATCCTTGCAGGACAAAAAGTTATGCTCTGCTCACAATGTCTTACCAAGGTGGGCTGTAATTTTGCCACCAGTAAAAGTCCCACCCACAAGTTATGACAACAGACTGAACTTTTCTCATTTTTTGCACCCCCCCCCCCCCCCCCTCTCCTATTTCTCCCACTTCCCTCAGGCCAGGCTCCTCCCACCTCCAATTCAGGACACACCCCTCAATTTTAAATATCCCCGCCCTGCAAAACCCAGGTTTTTTGTTCAGAACTACAGTCACGCCCAAAATTATTCATACCCCTACCCATCTTGGGGGTTTTTCGAGATTTAAAAAAAAAATAGAATTTATTCTTGCACAAATGACATGGTAAGTTGTCAAAGGCGGTAAGAATTACATTAAACAATTTTTTGAGAAAAACAATACTCTTTGGTATTTTATTTGATAGTTTTACAAAAAATGCCATGTTCAGAATTATTCATTCCTTTTTCTCAGTAATTGATGGCAAAGCCTTTTTTCACGATTACAGCCTCTAAACGGTTGATGTGGTTGATCACTAGCCTCCGTTGCAGACGTCTTATGGTGTTTTGTGTTCCACCAATCAGAAACTAGCTCCTAAAATCCAGGAGTTAATTATATATGCAGAAACAGATAAAGCCAAAATGTCGGACGGTGGTGAACATGTTTTCTCTCGAGCTTTGGATAAAATCTGCAAGACCTTCAGTATTGAAAGTATGAATAGCTTACAAGAACAAGCAATGAACAACGTAGTTATCCAGAGGAAAGATGTCTACGTAAATTTGCCTACAGGATTTGGCAAATCGCTCAAATACCGAGCTCTTCCAATCCTCGGGGAAGCGTTTTCTAATAAAGAATCGCCTATTGTTATTGTTGTTTCTCCTCTTGTTAACCTTGTGAAGGATTAAGTCAATTATTTGAATAACATCGGAGTGAAAGCAACGAGTTTAAGTCTGGTCGATACCAAAATAACGAAGTTTTAATTCCGATCGCTTTTCATCAAGATCTTCCTCTATTTTCGAAATTTTTTCAAGTAAGCGGTAGCAGCCCGTTCGGCAGATGAATAACTCGTTCGTGTATACCGCTGTGTTAACAGAGATGACAGAGCTTATTACTGCAGCGACATCAAGCTTGCCTTTTCCATGCACACGTATCTTGTCTTTATTTAAGAGGATTTTTGTTTTACACACAAAATAAATGTCGTTTTCAACAAGTTTTTAAGGAGTTTCTTTACCCGCCATTTCACTATTTTTGACAAGCCGCAGGGAAAAGCCATGGTAATGACAGAGATCATAACATATAACAAGCATTCTGATTGGCTCATCAAGCACAATCACATTACGTCACGGAACACAAAACTTCGCTTGAGTGCGCAGACGTTGGGTGAAGGAAATTAAGCGAACACCATCACACATCTGCAACGGAGGCTAGTTGATCACAAGGTTTTTACACGTTTCCATGGTGATTTTGGCCCACTCCTCTTTGGCAAACTTCTCCAGGTTCTTAAAGTCTTAGGGTTACTTGCCATGACCTTGGTCTTCAGTTCCCTCCACAGATTCTCGATAGGATTGAGGTCGGTGCACTGGCTTGGCCACTCCAAAACATTCACTTTGTTCCACTAACCATTTCTTGACTGATTTGGCCATGTGTTTAGGATCATTATCCTGTTGGAAGATCCATTCCAGCCCAAGACCAAGTTTTTCGGTGGATTGCTTAATGTTTTCACTGTGGATCTGGATATACTAGTCCTGTTTCATGATGCCATTAACTTTAACAAGGTTTTTGGGCCCATTAGCTGAAAAGCAACCCCAGAGAATGATACTCCCACCTGTGTTTGACCGTTGGGACAGTTTTTCAGGTGAGAATTAGAGGGGTAAAATCCAGGGGGCAGATTGTAAAATTGGTGCATGTGTGACTTTCACCCATGGATTCTGCTTGATGAGTCAACCAATTAGTTCTATTTCCTGACTGAAGAATTGAGTAGATGAGCTAATCCAGGAAGTTGGCATAAATCAAGGGGCGGGCTTTTACTTTGTGAACCTGGATTTCCCACCTCCGAATGGATCGCAGGCTGTTTCACAGACGCATCGAAAGTGTGTGATCAGGGTCACGTCACCTGGGTCACCTGTCTCCTGTCGCCCCTACCTGCCACCCCCCCTCCTCCGATCAAGCAGACCAAACGGTTCAAAGGTCATATGATAAGTGGCGGGGGACGGGTGGGCTGCAGAGTGTAGCCCAGAGCAATCCCAGGGTGCACTGGGGTCAGTCAGTGCAGGTCAAGGCCTGTTTTCTGCAGACAAAAGGTACGGACTGGCTCCAGCCTGTGAAGGATATCAACAACTGACAAAATCTTCAAACTCAGAATTTTCATAAAACACAATGATGAGAAATATTGAGATAATGTCATGGTTTTCATTCAGACATATTCTCATATTATGAGGTTTCCCCATCCTCAAGCAATTGGAGAGAGACAGATTTTTCAGACAATTAGGCTTTATTGAGGAATATTGATAAATATAAAGTCTAATTGTCTGTAGAATCTCTCTCTCCAATTGCTTGAGGATGGGGAAACCTCATAATATAAGAATATGTCTGAATGAAAACCACGACAACAACTGCTGTTGAACCTGGCGGTGTATACACACAGGTACCCACACACACACACACACACACACACACACTCTCTCTCTAACACGAACACATACACCCATACTCGTCCGTACATGTCCAGACATATACAAATATGCATTTACAAACACAAGCACACGTACACATGTACGCACATACGCACACACAGTCTTACATGAAGGCATACACCCACAGTCACTTACAGACACTTATAAATACACGTACAGACTTTCACATGCATAGGTACACCCACACGAACATAGATACACCACACACCGACACATATACGCACAAGCACACACACACACACAGGCGCAAGTACTCTTTGTATGACTTCTCCTTGCTTGACTGTGCGTTGGTTTGGCTTTATCCAATCTCTGATTATCATGCTTAGTTTTTCACAACATGGGGCCTCTTTCAGAAGGATTATCTCCATCTACTTCATCAAGATACCAGCTGACTGTAAACTATTTGATGTTTGCCTTCCCAGGGTCTATGACCAACACATAACGTTTTACTGCTCCTGAAAGAGGGAGATACCTACCACATTTAAAATGACTGAGGATTAATGGCCATCATGAGTGAACTGAGCGGGAGTCAGGTCAGGCTTCATGGGCTAATGTGTGTGTGTGTGTGTGTGTGTGTGTGTGTGTGTGTGTATTTGTATGCATGTGCATGTGTGTTTGTGTAGGGGTGAGCGTAGGATTGCATAGCTTTAGGGGAGAGTGGGGTAAGATGAGCCATTTTTCACATTTTTGACCCTTGCCTGTTTTGTGGTCATCATTCTGACTTTTTTCAAGTGGCCATTCATGGCCAATGATGTCCTCTAAAATAATCTAAATTATAACAATCCAGAGGAGTAATTAAAAGAGGTGAAATCTGGAGTTAAAAAATTCGTGTCAGCTGGCTCAAGGTACCCCAAGTGAGGGGTACATTGATCCAGGGTATGGGGTACGTTGAGCCTTGATTAAAAACACCAAAATGGAATGAAATAGCACAATTTATTCCCTAAAAACCTTTATCACATTAGTTTTTCGGTCAATACCAGGGAGTACAATACCGTGAGTCACCAACGAATACTCTGAAGTCCCTTCGATAACGTCAGCTAGATGTTAAGGCCCTAAGTTTGTTGTATTGTCCTGTAATTAGAACGTCTGCGAGGCCTGTACGTTGTGAATGGAGATATATTCATTGTGGTATGATGACGTCCTGTGTTGGAAGGCTTATTCTCAGGAGTATTACCTCAGGTCATTTGGAATGACAGCATTGATTCAGTTCTCCCAGCCACATGTCCTCTCTCTCCTTAATATTCATTGCATGACTCTTGTGCCTTTTTACAGAGATATCATTACAAATATTTGGCTTAGATCTTAATACATAACACGTTATTGCACAGCTTTTCACAAGGCTAATTTGTTTAGTAAGGAGGGGTACCATGAGCCATGGCTCAGCGTGCCCCACACGGGCCGGCTCATGGTGCCCCACACGGGCCGGCTCATGGTACCCCACACGGGCCGGCTCATGGTGCCCCACACGGGCCGGCTCATGGTGCCCCACACGGGCCGGCTCATGGTGCCCCACATGGAATAATTCTATTAAAAAAAAACTAGGGCAGTCATCCCACTTACTTTCACTTTGATGAAAAAGAATGTCACTGAACATGTGTGTAATGGTTCATCCAGAGGAAGAGAGGACTGGACCCAGGCGGATGTAATAAATGAATGTTTATTAGAGGCTGTGCGTCAGAACAACACTAAACGCTGCAGACAAACAAGCAAAGGAACAGAGACTCCTAAGGATATCCTACAAGTAACAAATATGACTTAACGGATTAGGTTAAAATAAAAAGGAATCGAGGTTCCTTAATTATTACAGTACGAGTAGTGTACAATACATTAATACAAAGTAAAACACGAAAAACGCTATAATAAGCCAAATCAGATGACAGGTCTAATAGGCTCAAGGTTACCAATCAACACACAGGACAGAGCTCTGTCTTTAAATAGGGCAGCTGATAATTAGCCTTGCAGTGGAGTAGAGGTTGAATGATTGGAAGGAATATGGAGCGCTGATGAGCTGAGCCGCTGCAGGGCCCTAGTAGACCGGCGAGTTGGAGGCTTGGAGAAGTGACCTTAAAATTTGATACAAATATCAAATTGAATGCTACACATATGTACCATGAGAGGAAAAACAATCTTACCTCAAAATGTTACTTTTGTGGCTAAAAACAGAAATTTGTGCATAAAATCTGTTGATGATGAAACAAAGGAGGGGTAATTAATGTTTTTGTCCTTCACGACTCGAGGGACATGCACACTGCTGTCTTCAGTCAAAAGTGAGAACAAGATGGTCAGAAGAGGGCATGGATCAAGGTGCCCGCAAGCTCATGGTGCCCCACTGGTGCCCCCTACTTGTGAGAAGCAACTCTTGAGAGACCATGATGCGAGGACATTTTGTGCGGTCCTCGTTGAAGATTATTGAGGATTTTGGCTAATTAGTTCAATTTAGGGCAATGGTCGCAGTAAAGGCTGGGCTAAGGTTAGGGTTAGGCTACGGCATAATTTTTTTATGGTTAAGGTTCAGCCATGGCTGTTCAGAATGAATGCAAATCGATACAATATCCTCAGAACTATAGCTATACGAACGCTTGTGTGCAGAAGAGCATGCGCGCGCGTGTGTGTGTGTGTGTGTGTGTCTCTCTGATAGGTGAGGTCTTTCCCTGAGTGAGGGGAGTGATCAGAGATAAAGGTTTATGCCGGAGTCCCCCCCCCCCCCCAGACTGATAAGACGGGCCAGAGCAGCCAGGAGGAGCATCACAAATCACCGGGGGGGGGGGGACTGCAGACTGGCCCCTCCTGCTACCGGAGATAAACCCTGCAGTGGATTCTCATTTCAACCCAAATTTTGCACTGCTGATTTACCTATTCACTGCTCAGCCAGACCTCCAGCTGTTGAGTGAAGCGAGCTCCATGTCATAAACTCCTACAGGATGGTAGATCTGAGTTGGGTAGTTCTAATCTATTGTGAACAACAGCTATTGATTAGCTCATCGCATTCCAAAGACATGAACCCATGACTGGGACAGACAGTGAAACAGGCAGGGTGTTTGGGGGGTGTTTAAACATCATGAGCAGAAAACAACAGCTTAACACATCTGTGACTAAAGGGGTTCGGAATTACACTCTTAATCCCTTTGTAAGCGGAAAGCAAATTGTTGAATTTGTCCACAAATTAGCCCAGTCACACAGTACTGTGGGACCAGAATTCGATTTAAGCATTTTCTTATCTCTGTGACCTGGCTTCAGTTAATGTCCACAGTTATTCTGGAAATGGTATGACAATATCACATTTTTTGACAGTGAGAACGAGTCTTATTTGAGCTCGTGAGCGTGTGCAAATAAAGCCGTTCGCTGTATGCAAATGAGAGGCTTTTTAAAGGAGTTTAAGTATAATTAATGAGGACTGTTAATGAGATTAGCCTTTGAACTGCCACGCCCACTAATGAAGAGCAAACAAGGAGATCACACGACCTACTTCTGACAATTAGCAGTTCTGGATAGCGTCCAAAACCTCGCATACTTAAGAGAGGACAGCAGCTGTTGACCAAGACGCCTGCCAAGATGCCTTTTCACCGAATTTGTCCTGGTAACACTTGGGCACACAAGTGGGCATAAGATTGAAGTCTTTATGGACACAACACCCACTGAAAACATGACCCCCTGCCACACCCCACACACACACACACACACACACACATACACACACACACACACACACATACTCCACCTCCTCTGGCATCCAGTTCACTTTCTGCATCCTGGAGGGATAAACAGGGCTATTCACAGCCTCGCCGCCTGATTAGAGCTCAATCAATGGGTCGGACTGTCTTAGAGACAACGGTAACACAAGAGGCCCTTTCTCTCCCGACTATGTTTAATTAGGCCTTCCTAATGAGGAGTTAATTACAGCGGAGCGCATGCAGGCCACGAGGGCCAGCCGTGTTCCCAGCCCAACGAGTCACGAGGCCCCCCTGACTTCTGCACTCCGCCGCACTGCGTCGCCTTCAAAAGCAGCCGCCGGTGGGAATTAAGTGCGTGCTCGGAGAAATCAACACATCTCGTATTCTGCAATCTCCTGAGCATTTTAAAAACATCTTGCGAAGTTTGAGAGCAAATAAATGACCCTTGCGTCAATTAAAAACTAAAACGTGATTCTTAATCGCTCCGTACATCTAAGGAATAAAAGGCAACACGCATCTGCTGACAAAAAATCTCTGGAAAATACAGCTGGGAAAATAAGTATTGAACATTTTTCTCAATAAATATACAACCCCAATTTCGGAATAGGTGGGACAAAGTGTAAAATGTGAATAAAATCAAAATGCTATGACTTTCAAATGACACCAGCATGTGTTTTATACACAAAAGAATAGAAATAAAATAGCAAATGTTGAAACTGAGAAATTTTGCAATTTCATCCACAAAATAAGCTCATTTCAAATTTAATGGCGGCAACAGGTCTCAAAAAAGTTGGGACAGCGGTCTTTTTACCATGGTGTAACATCCCCTCTTCTTTTTAACACAGAGTGGAGGCCTCTGGGCATTGAGGAGACAAGTTTCTTGAGTTTAGCCATTGGAATTTGATCCCACTCTTGTTTAATACAGGCTTCCAGCTGCTGGAGAGTTTTGGGTCTCCTTTGCCCGACATTTTGTTTAATTATGCCCCAAATGTTCTCAATCAGTGAAAGATCAGGACTGCAGGCAGGCCAGTTCAGCACATGGGCTCTTTTACTACGAAGCCATGCTGTTGTAATAGCTGCAGTATGTGGTTTTGCATTGTCCTGCTGAAATACACAAGGCCTTCCCTGGAATAGATGTCATCTGGAGGGGAGCATATGTTGCTCTAAAACCTTTATATAGCTTTCAGCATTCATGGTGTTTTTTAAAACATGCAAGTGTCCCACACCATATGCACTAATGCATCCCTATATCATCAGAGATGCAGGTTTTTGAACTGAAGGCTGATAACAGGAAGGGTGGTCTTTCTCCTCTTTAGCCCTGACAAGAATGACAAGAATGTCAAATTTGGATTCGTCTGACTACAAGACACTTTGCCACTTTGCTACAGTCCATTTCAAATGAGCCTTGGCCCACAGAACACGGCTGCGCTTCTGGATCATACTCAACAATGGCTTCCTTTTTGCATGATAGAGTTGTAGTTGGCATTTGTGGATGGCACGGCGGACTGTGTTTACAGACAGTGATTTCTTGAAGTATTCCTGGGCCCATTTAGAAATGTCAATGACAGAATCATGCCGGTGAGAGATGCAGCGGCGTCTGAGGGCCCGAAGGTCAAGGCATTCAGTAAAGTTCTTTGGCCTTGTCCCTTACGCACCAAGATTTTTCCAGTTTCTCTGAATCTTTTGATGATGTTATGCACTGTTGATGATGAGACCTCCAAAGCCTTTGCAATTTGATGTGGAGGAATATGGTTTTTCAAGTATTTCACAATTTTTTTTTACACAAGCCTTCACGAGTTGGAGGCCATCTTTACTTCTGAGAGACTCAGCCTCTCTATGACATCCCTTTTATCGTCGATCATGTTCCATACCTGATACCAGTCACAACGCTTTGGCTGACGTTAAGTGCATTAGCAACGTGACGTAGTGAGAAGCCAGAGTCAAGCATTCCGATGCATCTTACCAATTGCCCTGAAGTCAATCGACATCTAAGACGTTGAGGAGACGTTATTGCTAAAACGTAATGCAAAAAATTTGGGAACTTCCAAATTTTCACCAACAAGCAACACACACGTCTGAGTTGAAATGGTGAAGAGTTAGTCAAAGCCAAGATGTGAGGCTGCACGTTCATTTAATGTCATGAAATGCATGTGCAAATGTGTTTTGTGTCTGACTGCATGTCATTTATCCAATATATTGCTCATTAGTGACAGTTACCAAATTTGCATGTCATTTCACAAAAAAATTCCAATGATCCCTATCAAATTTTGAGTAGTATATATCAATTGCTTTTTCAGCCCTTTTTTTCCTGTGTCCCAACTTCTTTGATGATTTTTTTGTGGATCAAAATGTAAAATGTCTCAGTTTCAACATTTGAAATGTTATCCATGTTCTACTGTAAATAACATTGGCTCATGTGATCTGAAAGTTATTGCATTTTGATTTCATTCACAATTCAGACTTTGTCCCAAATATTTCGGAATTGAGGTTGTATTTCTAATGGGGCAATCGGGCAATGTCCGTAACAACCCAAGTAATCCACACATAGCTACAAAGAAATCAAAACAAATAAGTCCATAAATTAAGTTATGTGTGATAAAGAGGAATGACAAAAGGAATAAGTATTGAACATGCTTACCGAAATTTATGTAATACTTCATAGAAAAGCCTTTGTTGGTAATGACAGCTTCAAGACACCTGCTGTATAGAGAAACTAGGCGCATGCGTTGCTCTACACTCCACTTGCAGTGGGTAGGTTAAGTCCTTCTACCCACTGCACACTTTCGTACTCTTTTATAATAATGGCCATCAGGTGTCAACTGCAAGTCGACGACGACTGAGGACCAATCAGCGCAGAGTTTACAAATGCGTCGCCAGCAGCAGACGGAATAGCAGAAGCAACATGTAAATGCTAAACAATCCGCGATGATCATGGCAGAAAATACTCCCAAAAAAAGGATATACCGTTGTGCCGAAGGGCTTTCATGCTTCTGCGTGGTATGTCAGTGCGACATAAGATTAGGAAATACGTTCGCATGTGGAAGACGATGTGTGACATCGCCAGCAAACGGTCATTTGCGACAAGTTTTGACATGGGTGGACACAGACTTGGACGAGTTCTGGCAGTTCGTGTTGCCACTAAAACGCGAGCGATTACATTCAAATTCAATGCAAAAAACGCGTTTTCGCATCTTTGCATTGACTTGGAATGTAATCTGTCGTGCGAAAAATTCGTTTCGCGTCCGGTGTGAAAGCGACTCTACGATGTTAAATAACGTAACATTGGCATGCTAGCTAAAATATTATAGTTCTCGATGTCTCTAGCAAAACGGCTCGCTCCCGTGTATTCAATTGTGAGCGAACTGTAGCCTTTAAGCTCGCTAGCTAGTTGGCCATGTAGCTAAATACAATGGCGCGCTAATTATGACACACAGCTTGGCTTCCCTTTGGCTTGCTAGCTATCCTATTATTAGCTAGGTAGCCAACTAGCTTGCTAGCGAGTAAGGCTCAAACCGTAGCCTTATTTCGCCGGCGTAATCATGACCCAAATTGAGCCCTGTTTAAATCAGGATAATTAGACTGTCACTTCACGGCCTAAACTGAATTTTAAGATGATACTTATAGATCTAGACAATTATTATAACAGATTTACGAACTTGTTCCCAGATTCAGTCTCCAACACCGTCCAAGTTGTCACTGTCAGCATGTAGATCGATCGCCGTGATGCCGATGCTCCTCAAATGAGCAACCTGGGTGCTAATTAATGTCACCAACGGAGACACAACTAACACGGCTGGATCTGCAGCCTGGCCCGAGGGTGACAAAAGTGACAGGCCTGACTCACGAGCGGTTGAAATCGCCGAAGTCAGGCCTTCGAAACACAAGGATTTGCCGCTGCCAGTCGGCATACAGACGAGAACATCTTTCCCCAGCAGCACAGACTTTATAGCTTCCATCTGGTAGGTTCTTAAACTGTCGATATGCCATATACCGCACAGTTTTTCCTCAACATTTTTCATCAAAATGTCCATGACGTCGCTTGTCGTGGAGGAAGCCATAATGTTTGATCACGTGGGTCGCCCGGAGCCAATAACAAAAGATGTTATAGATTCTGAATTTTAAGGCAAGATGAGTGCGCTGATTGGATGGTTGTGATCAGGTGACCCAGTGGCCATTATTATGAAATAGTACGAAAGCATGCAGTGGGTAGAAGGACTTAACCTACCCACTGCAGATGGTACTCTAGGATATAAGCCATCAGGACCCGCCGCCTTATCTGCCTTTAGTTTATGTAACTTGTCTAATACTTTGTTATCCTGACCCTCAATTTCCGCTAAATAATCTTGAGCATTTAACAGGCCCTCTGGCCAAATAAAGACCCCCTCTGAGGTTAAATTCTCAACAAAGTAACTGTTTAAGGCATCCGCCATATCTTTGTTATCATATAGCAGCAATCCATTTTTATTCTTCATGCACTTAACCTGCTCTTTAACTTTCCTTTTTCTGCTACAGTACTGAAAGAAGCCCTTAGGGTTAGTTTTTGCCCCCTCTGCAATTTGTCTTTCATAAGTCTTCTAGCATTCCTCAGCTCTTTTTTGGCAACAGCCCACATTTTACAGTGTTCAGCCTTAGTGTTCTCATTGTTATCCTTTATGTACATCTTATAAAGATTCCTTTTTATAAACAGTCCCTTATCCTAGACCAGGGATCCGCAAATTTGTATCAAGTCTTTCAACACGGAATAATTGTCAAATTTTTTGTCAAATAAAATCAGACAAATGTTTATCTGTTTCTGGGTGGGTTAATAACATTGCATAAAAATCAAGTTTAGCTCCACCCATGTGCTATTTAATCTGCAATGCTGCCCCAAAGCTGACTAGTTACTGCAAACGTACATGTGGAATATGTAAGTCCATGAGATAGTAAAAACTGTGTAAAAATATAGTGCAGTATACTTCAAAGAAGCAAATATGTATGGTAAAAATATTTTAATGTGCTTATTCTTCTGATAGTAGCCTAACTGCAAGCCAGAATAATTGAACATTAGGCATGAATATTTCAATACTTCTGAGATACATTTTCAAGGAAAGTATAATAATCAAAAGTTTAGGTACAAGTATTAGCCAAATAGACTTTTCTGTGCACTTTTCAGTATAAGCTAAGTATACTTAAGTATTACATTGCTAAGTATATCTCTGATAAGTACATCAAAAGTAAACTGAAAGTAAATTCTCTTATTTTTAGTTTAGAAGAAGTATACTAATAGCACATTTGAATAAACTTCTTTTTCGTAAGGGTACCTTGTCATGATTTTGTATTTGGCTCCATAACTCTTTATTGTTTAAACCTTTATGGTATATGTTTAGTGCAGAATGTTGCTTTCAAAACTTGTATTGATACAATCTCACATATATATATATATATATATTATATATATAACATACATTTACGCCACAAGATTCAATTTTTGATATGTCACAAACATGCCGAAGTAACCCCATACCCGGGGTTACTTCATCAGATGGGTGGGGTAAAATCGTCATAGTTGGTAATCAGCTGAAGCTGAAAAAGACAGTCCAATATTCTCATAACAGAAATGGTGAGAACTGTTTTATTTTTACAATGAACCAACACAAGCTACCCAGGTAACATAGCAGACGTTGGCAAATGTAGGCATTGTCAGAGCTGGAATTCCAACACTGGGCCAACACTGAACCAACGTAAGGCAAACAACCAAATAAATTGGTTCGGCAACTAACATTGGTTCAGTGTTGGCCCAACGTTGGAATTCTACCTGACGTTGGTTGAAGGACTGAGGTGGGTTGGTTGGCCTTAAGGTCATTTCATCTCTAAAATTGAGCAATATGGCATATAATAATAATAATAATAATAATAATAATAATACATTTTATTTATTTGAAGGCGCCTTTCATGACACTCAAGGACACCTACATGTACATATAACAAAAGAACAACTGGAAAAGTGAGACAAAACACACATGAATACAAAACAAGCAACATACATCATACAAAAACAAAAACCAAAACAAAACAATGGGCACCGAAAACCACATCCTGTATATGTCAGTCTGAAATAAAAGTGAGTTTTTAGTGGGAGGTCCCATGTTGGAGAACAAGCGGGTGTTCAGCTATTTGAAGGAGGGGTTGTTGGTTGTCTGAGGTTGGCCCCATTTAGCTAGCTATTGTTCTATTATTAGAATAAATATTATTTTTACCTTCATTATTATCATTATTGTTATTGTAATTAAGTTGTGTAATTATTTGATTGTAATTACTTGATTATTGTTATATCAGACTCCTTTTTACAGTGGCTCCAATAAGTATTTGTACATTACTTGAAAATTCGACTACATAACAGCTTTTGTATATTTGGCTAAATGCTTGCTATTGTGTGTAAAAGTGATTAAAATATTTGATAATCAATATGTTTTAAACAAATATTTAATGTCAAAATGGCATATTTGGTCAGAAAGGTGATTATCTGACCCAATAAGTATCAGTACAGTTCCATTAGTGAGTCACAAAACTTATAATACTCACCTAAAATTGACTCAAGATGTTTACAGGACATGGTTGACTCACTTGGTCTGATTTGGTCAAGCGTGACCATACTGGACACTCCTTCTGTAAACAGACTGGCCTATGTAAATGGCCTGACCATGCCCATAATGTATTCCTGTGATATATGGCTAAGACAGGCGAGATACCCCGTCGAATGCGGGAGCAAATCATTCTGCTACATAAAGAAGGCCATAGCGCCAGAAAAATTGGAACTCGGCTATCGTTATGCCACACAACCGTGCAGTGCATCATCAAGAAGTACAAACAGTCTGAACGCATAGCCAATGCAGCCAGGAAAGGACGTCCCAGGAAGACCAGCCAGCGCACTGACCGGTACATCTCCCCGCTGGTACAGAGGGAGAGACAGTCCTCGGCCTACACTCTTGCCACCAAAGTGGAGAAAGCAACTGGAAGCCATGTTTGTGCCCAGGGCCCAGGCCATCCGTAACCGGCTCCATGAAGTACAGTAGTGTACAAATACTTATTGGAGCCACTGTCTATTCAAATTTTCGTAATTACCCTAGGCTTAGGCCGATTCAATGTGCCAGCAGCCATGCCACTATTTGATCTGCTCCAGCTGCGTGGCTGAAGCAAAGCAGGTGTGGGCCTGGTTAGTACTTGGATGGGAGACCAATCCCAGTGGAATATGCCTGAAGGAGATACTGTCTTTCGGTAAACCAAGATCCTGACTTGCCGTGGTCATTAAAGTTTCTATGACACTCTGCAATAAGAGTAAGGGGTTCCCTGGTGTCATGGCTAAAAGTTCGAACCTGGCTCCATCGACCTGCCACCTAATCATCCCCTGATCTAATTGGCTGTGCAAATTGCCCTCTCCCTCCCCACCTCAGCCCACAGGGCTCCCTTGAAAAAGAGATTTCAATCTCAATGGGACTTCCCTGGTTAAATAGAAAAAGAGGCTAAATTTAAAAGGAAATTAGTTTTAAGTTGGCTTATATCCAATTACCAACATATTGCCAACTTAAACACATATGTTAGCCCATCGTGTCCCCAGCGGCCAAAATGACGTTGGCCCATTGTTGGCGTGTGACATAAGGCCAACGACTACGTTGGGCCAACTCCGGCATGTTATCTGGGTATGATTTATGCATAATCACCATTGGAGTAGCAGTTATAACATATGTAGGCGAGCCCACTGACATTTGCACAGTCCTCATGTGCCCACCCTTTGCATGAGAAGCAGTGGACCCACTCCTCTCCACCTTTGGATGATGAGTCAGGACCGCGGCACCAAAGAGGAGCAGTAAACATTCCCACTGAAAAAGGAATGGAATGAAATGCAGAGGCCCCAGGGCTGGCACCAGCCAAAGCTAAATACTCTGCCAACACCCCCACTTTCATGGGCCCCACCTGTGGCTCATTAAGGTGGAGATGAAAGAATGAGAAAGGGGAGGGGCTGAAAGGAGCAATCCCTTACAAACCCATACTTGAGTCCCCCAAACAAAGGCCCTAATGGGTCGTCTATCATAAACATAAAATAAATGCAAATATTAGAATTATTAAAACACTATCGGTGTCTGAAAAACAATAAATCGGCTCCTATATTTGACTTTGGAATATTTTAATATGCGCCTGACTCAGGACCTACAAGTGGGGCAGCCTCAGCACCCTGACGAACTAACCGCATGCTGCTTGGCCAGTGTAGCCCCATGCTCCCATTTTGGAAATCAGGCCGCATTTCTCATCTCATGATCGCATCAGGCCTTTATCTTTCGTGTTCTTAATAACTCTAGTGACATGCATTTATCAAACAATAAAAACACTGTGGAAATCTTTGTCTTCAAAGAAGCTAGACACATTTCTTTCAGAAACTTAAAGTTTACAGTTTGGGTCACAATTCAGTTATTTAGGCAGAAAACACTTAGATGACACTACAAGTCCCTTTTCTTTCCAAGGGATGATGTCGCTGGGCTGTCACATAATTTGTACATTTTCGTTTTCCCATCAGTGCGTTTGCATTGAAAAAAACTGGGGTGACAATTTTTTTGTTTTTTGTGATCAATTTTTCCTAACATCGTGTAAATTCTCATGCTAGACCGAGGGTTGTTTAATGTCATCGTTACCAACCGATCTGAGAGAACAAAACAAGAAAGGATGGGAAATGCCCGGCCAGCCAGTCGTCGGCCAACCAATCGTTGAAGTTCTTCCCCGCCGGCCGACCAATCGCTGAACTTACTCCCCGCCGGCCAGCCAGTCGTTAAACTTGATCACTCAGGCACCAATCGTTGAACTTCTTCCCAGCCGGCCAGCCAATTGCTGAACTCGATCACACTCAGGCACTCACTCGCACTCATTTACTCACTCAGCGACATTCTCATTGATAGGGGCCGGGCCACTGCTTAGCCCTGCCCAAAAATGCACACAAGGTGAATGAGCAACAGTTACAGTAACTTGCACCATGTGCCCAACTCTATTTTTGTCTCCTAGAGTGATGTGCAATAATGAGAACACCTGAGAAAAATCGAACGGCATTATTGTAGCCAGCCCCGATGCTATCTGGCTAGCCAACCTACTCGGTCCTTTTGCGTGGGACATCACTTGCAGCTGGTGCTTTACGTACCGCGTGACCATTTCGCCTTTGCAAGACAGTTGGCAGCTGGACCTGAGTACCTGGCAAGCACCCAGGTTTTGATGAAGGTCAAATGGACACTGACTTGCAGATTTAAGAACAAGTCTCTGAGAATGCCTTAATAAAGAAAAATTTGAGTTTTATGCTTTGAACAATTAAATTGGGACGATTTGAGAATGCCAAATAATGGTTCTTCAAAAAGATTTATGGAGTTAAAACTGTTCACGTGCAGCGATGTGGGATGTTGAACTACACAGAAATGGAGCATTTCAAAATCTAATTTATACAGCATTTAGTTGTGTGGCTGGCCTCAGAACATAACAAACCTTCAATCACCAGTTGACTCGCTAGTTATCCTGCAAGTCATACCTAGCTAATAAATTACTGTATAAAGATTGGTATGTTGTATTATCAGAGAATGCAACAATGTGTGGGAAGAGTATTTCAGTGGTGTGGTATTACGAAGATTCATAAAAAATGTTCATTACATAAATAACAGCTGTAAAATTGTATTCAACAATCAAATTAAAAGTATTTAGATAGAAAATAGAAATAGAAGTGTATGAATATGCCATCTATGTATGAAAATCAACCTCCTCCACTCCGGAGTTTCCATTGGAGGGATCCTGGTATTGCTCTCACTTTGCATGATAGCAAATTACATCACCAAACCCGTTTCCATTTAGGTTTCCTCATTACCTACTAAACATTTATTTATTTATTTGTTCAGTTGCGAGTATCACTCTACATCCATTTCCCCTGAGCTTGCATTATTTTTCATTGTAACAATTATAAAGGATTTTCCTATCCACAGTGATGGTAGATCTTCCATAAAACGTCAATACCTTTTGAAGCTTCTGAATTCCAGCAGCTCACAAAGCTTTTTTTTTTTTTTGTGCACTGGTGTCAGATTGACATGATACGCCTAAGAAAAGCTTTCTAAAAATGCGGTTTGGCAGACTCAGGTCCGCATGTCAAGGCTGCTCATGTAAAAATAAAGCTCTGTCTACAAACAGTGGCATAAGCTTAATGCAAGTGAAAACTCATCCTATTACCGAGTAAGAATCGGATAACAGATTGAATTCATTAACTGAGCAAATGGACTTGCAATAAGCTGTGTTGCCATTAACAATGAATATATACAGCTTTGCGTCAAGGAGGAACACTACAATATAAGCTTGGTTGTTGACAGAAATTTCTTAAAATTACATCTTGAAGTAGCATGTGATGTAGTAAATGCTGCTGAAGGTGATATTTAGATAAACTTTAGATTTCATTTTATTTGATAATTGATGTTTCAGAAGCTAGACTGTAAAGACCTCATGAATGACTTTGCTACCTTGAAAGTTTAACGCATTGCTTGCATATTAAATGATTTTAAATGCGTGCCATGCGTTGAAGTTTCACAATGCACCGAAAAACGATTTACCCAATTATTCGATTATCAGCGCTTTGACGTAAGAGGTAATTATTATCAATTGGCATGGCAACTAGTGTGCAACTATGCTTCCTTGCAAAGGCAACATATTCTTTGGAACACTGAAAACATTAGGATTAAGTGCCATCATGTAATAAATTAGGTTGCACTGCTGAAAAAAATCCTAGAATGGGAGATAGAATTCAGAGAAAACACTGGGTTCATTAATTTTTTGATTATTATTATTTCTTTTTAATTGCATCCATATAATATCACTATTAAGTAGGGGTGTCAACGTTTACAATTTTTTCTACACGTGTACACGGGACTACTAACCGACGTGTATCCGGTTACACGTTCGGAGATTTATGAGCTTTTTCTATCGCAGTTGCGCTGTACAACCACAGAAAGTAGAATGAGTTGAAAATAAAATCCTCTTTCATTTTGACAGATAAGAAAACATACAAGTGAACGCTGAAAACGGTTTAACCTTCTTTTTTTAATCACTGTTTTAACTATTGCTCACTTTTGTACTTTTTTTTTTTTTTTTACTTAAAGTGCAAACTGCATCCCTCTCCTCTCTCGCAACGGGAGCTGCGTCTGAATTTTAATATGCGTCTCATAGTAAAAGTAATCTGGAATTGGCGAGAGAAAGCAGCTCAAAAAGAAGCCAAAGTAAGCTGAAATGAGAGGAAAAAACTTCACCTTTATATCCACAAAGTTAAAAAAGTAGAGGGGGACTCTCACAATTATTCACTGAAATTGGCGAAAAAAAATGTGTTTTCTTCCTCCTTAGACGCGAGGATGTGTGATCAGGTCGCACCAACCAACAATATAACGTACAACAACACGCAACAATATAGGCTAAATAACAAGCCATTAACAGTTTTTGTTTTCAGCTGCACGACATTTGCACATGGAGAAGATGATGAGCGCAGCGCTCCTCTCAAGTCCGCAGCCAATTCTTGATGTGGCGCGACACTGGCTGTGGCTGCGGGTTGGTTTTTTTTATTTTTTATATCAAGGTAACATTGCGCCCCATGCATCTGTATGCGGATAACTGCACTAGTGGGAACATTTAAGTGTATTGTTAGTTAATGTTATTATCTGAAGCTTTCAGGCAACATTATCACCCTTAAAAATAGACGACTATATGTATTGGTGAGACCTGAACGAGGAGGAAAAAATGACGTATACGCGATTATTGATTTTTCCGAACGGTTATGATTTGTTATCCATGTAACCGTTTACACGTGTAGATGTTGACACCCCTACTATTAAGTACATTGTCAATGTAGCCCTTCAGTGATTTGTCATTTCTTAATACTTTCTTAAAAATCTCATGCTTATATATTGGTCTTGAATATTCCCCAAATGGTCACACTTTATTTGTAGTGTTGCTCATAAAGGCTTTATACAGCATGTATAATGCCTTCATAAATGAGAAAATGTCTCCATAAATCATACATAAGCGAATGCCATGCTTTGTAAAGGGTGAAATAACACATCCTTATTCAACATGTGATGCCAGATGAGACAATGACAATGCCACTTAGCTGACAATGTCTCCCTTTATAGCATTTAGCCACTAGTTAAGTGACATCATCAGTTATATCACATCTGGCATCACATGCTGAAGAAGACATGCTGTGTTATTTCACCCTTTACAAAGCATGACGTTTGCTTATGTATGATCTATGAAGACATTATGTCTCATTTATGAAGGCATTATACATGCTTCAAAAAGCCTTTATGAGCAACACTTCAAATAAAGTGTGACCCAGTAAATTAATTGAGTGAGTGTACTTAAGCGATATTGAACAGTGACAGTTTGAAAGCAATTATGCGTTTAAGGGTCAGAGGCTCACAGCAAGCCATTTGAATATCCTGTAACATTGGCGTTACTGCCAGGGGGACATTGGGAAAGAAGTTACTGAGGCACCTCGCTCCACATCATAAAAAACAAACTCTCATTTGGATTACCTCTGTATAAGGAAAAGGCAGCATCTTTGTGGTGACTCCGCTTGCTGTTTTCCGGGACTGGATTTCTGGGACTGCCCTCTCTTGGTTATTTTTCCTTCCTATGAGATAAGACATACCAGTCGTCCTAGATGGGATCTGTTTCCTCTGCCTAGCCTCTTGCTACAGGTGTCCCTCAGGGATCAGTTCTTGGGCCCCTGTTGTTTCCTATTTTCATTAAGGCGAGACGTTTTGGATTGTTTGGTTCACGGATCCGCCGACGTAAAAAATTGGCATTCTTGGAAAAAAATTAAAAAATTTTTTTCGCATATTCGCGGATCCGCCGATCTATATTTCACCAAAATTAGGAAAAAAATATTATTTTATTTTATTTTATCGCCCGCCCACATTTTAAATCGTTCTCCGATATGTACACTGTGTAACAATTCACTTAAACCAAATAGATAAATGAACGCTACAACGCAAATTAAGGGCCGGTTCATACTCTACGCTAGGTACTCGAGCGAACGCGAGCACAGGTCCCTTCCATTCAGTTCACAGAGAAGCCTGAACGCGCTTCCCTTGCTGCGCTGTGCCTCGTTAAAAAGCAGTACACTGCTCATACAGTAGGGGGCAGCAAAGTCTTCTCCTCCTCCTCCTTCTTTTTTCTTTTTGGTGTGTTGAACACGGCGTATGGTGCATTATTTGCTCTATCTCCCCAATTGGAATTTCACGGAAATACACGCGTCGATGCGTCGCGTCACAAAAATTTGGACGACACACTTGGCTACGCAAGGACGCAAGATAGCTACCTTGCGTTGCTCGATGCGTTGCCTTTCGTTCGCGCTCGCGTACCTTGCGTAGAGTATGAACCGGCCCTAAGGTAGCAGGCGGACCTGATATTGCATGCAGTTATTAGACTGCGCCAACCGTCCGACCTAAAAGCAACGAAAAATGCCAAGATCAGAGGAAATTCTCACTTTTAAGTGACTTCATTATTTAAATACAAAACACTCTAACGAAAAAAGGCGAGAGAAAGTTCAGTTTTCCAAAGTATATTAATGTAACAAGTAAACAAAAAGCGCATCCTAAGTGGACGGAAAGCATTCAAAAGACATCGGGGCGATAGGTGCGCGCCGGAACAATCAAAGGAAATAATAATCACAAATACAAATCAGATGGCATTCGCAAAACCCAAGTCCATATAAAAAAAATCCCAAATTTCCCTAAAGAAATTATGTCGACCTTAACACTCAGTTAGTGTAGGATCCGGAGTTCAGGTGAGATGAGAAAGAGTCCCCGCGGCAGTAGATGACTCTGACTCCACTGCGGTATAGCTCACCCACTCCCGTACGCCGGGTAAAGTGGGTCCAGAACGGTCGCCAGGAAATTTGATCCCCCCAAAAAAGCAAAAAGAAATCCAAATCGACAGGGATATTCCACAAAATACGCCGCTGCTTGGGATCCACAGACGCCGGCTCCTACGTGGACGTCATTTCCCTCCTGAGTACTAAAGTTAATTGTCAGGTCAACTCAACTGCTGATACCAACCTGACTAAAAAAAAAATGACAGCCAATGGGCAGCTCATCTTAAAATGCACAGGGTGTACTGCATGAGGGTATGCGAGCCTTACAACTGGATTGACACTGTTCGCCGTGTTTGTTACACTCTCACGATCACGTAGACACCCTATGCATGTCTGTTAGGGGAGCAACGATTCATCGACATTGTCGACAAAATTTGATATGAGTTCGTTGTTGACTAATTTATTCATCGATAATTTGTCGTTACGTCATTGAAAAAATATTCCATGCATTGGAACTGGGCTGAGCGTAGTTTCTCAGGAGCTGGAGATGAAGGCAGCTTCTGAGTGAGCCATTTGACTTCCTCGCAACTCAGTCACGCCTGCGCAAATGCGACCGGTGGGAGGAGAGCGGAAAGCGACAGGATAATGCGGGCATGGAGCTGCAAATTTATACACGCAGTTACAATAGTCTATCACTAGATGGCAAACCAGGATGATTTATTGAACATTCACAAGCAAGCCGAATACTGAATACTGTATTTTTCATACACCTAAAAATTGATTAAAGAGCACCAGGAGAGAACAAAGATTGGTTGTTCCTCTTCTTTCAATGCTTACTGTGAAAAATACTTTGTACTTGTACTAGAGCTTTCGATAGTTATATATACTTATAAGTATTTTTTTCACAAAATACTTTTGTTACTTAAGTACATTTAATCTGAGCGAGTTTAAGAGTTTTTTGCAAGTAATTTTCTTATGGGTGACTTCAGCTTTTACCAAAGTAACTGTCAGTTATATTACTTCTACTTTTACTCAGTTATTTTATTCCAGTACTTTATACACCTTTATATACCTGGTTTAATATCAAAGACTCTAGACCAAAGAATGTTATGCAAAAAATGCAGATTTTTTTAATTAAAGGAAAACTTTTTTTTTGCTGCTGCTCCTGCTGCTGCTACCTGTCCTTGGGGATCAGAAAAATAATGTATTTATTTTTTTATATTCACACTTTAGCCTGACAACTATTCAAAAACTTGAATTCTGACTTGAATTTTTAGCAAAGTTTAATTAAACATTTTTGGAAGAAATATTAATCCTTATTGTCTGTATTGTTTGTAAGCACATGGGTAAAATGACCTCAAGCTAAATTGAAAAGCCAATAGCTAAATAACCGTTGTACTATGCAAGTCAATTTGACTAGTCGATTAATCGTTTCAATAATCGTCGACAAATCGACAACCAAAATAATCGTTAGTTGCAGCACTAATGTCTGTAGGATCTATCGTTGTCGAGTTACAAGTCTTGAAAGTCAATGAGTCTCACATACTTGAAATCACACTAACTTTCTTTGATTGACGGTTGCTCCGTCATATCACAAGCTAAGAAGATGGGACCAAGATGTCCTTGTAGCCAATAAGGAGACCTTTACAACGAGGGACAGCACTTCCCCTCATTGTCTCGGGAAACCTGGGAAATTGATTGCATATTTCTCATTGAACGCCAGTGCGTAAAGAGGCTCTATTATGGCGGTCTTGCTCCTATGCAAAGCTGTCGTATTTTGCACAAAAATGCTTAAACGGCAGGAAAATCAAAACACACGGAGGAAGAAGGGGCAAAGGAAGAGGAAAGAGAGAAAGTGATACTGAGGAAGAAATAAAAGAAATTGAAGAAAGTGAATCTCTATACAGACAACTATTAACAGGACAATGTGATGAGATGCAAAAGGAAAGTGCAGACTATGCTGTATCAGGCAGGATTACACTTCACCACCAGAATGAGTATTACTGTGAAAGAACACTGAACAATACTACAAAGTACATATTAATTAATGACTATAGAGGAGATCATGCAAAAATTTGTCGACACTAAGCAATGTGAACCAATGTGAGCCTGGGGGAGGAACATGATGGGGCTCTCTTTGTTTAGGGTAAGGCAGTAAGAGCCCCATCATGTCTCTTTGAGTATGATTAATGAGTGTGGCTCCCCCAAGCTATCCTAAGAGAGTGATTTTGAACTCTCCTGTACTTTTCAAATCTGAAGTTTCACATGCACAAACGGACGGGTGGTACCACTGTTTTCTCAATGTACACCAAATTTTATTGCCCGCTAGAAGTCAGGTCTGAACTATAATTTATTCATTTGTGATCAGTTTCTCACTTGACTGATTGGAGTTGAGGGCCAAATGCATTTGCCATTGTGCCTACTCAGTTTATAAATGTTCTAGTATTGACATTAAATGTTTTGGAAAACTGTAAAATTTTGTTAAAAAAAAAAAAAATGTATTCTGTCTTCCGATCTTTATTCTGTCTTTCGATATCTTGACATAATCCGTGAATATCGGGAAAATAAATATTTATTTTTATTTTTATTCCCCCCTCCCCAAAATATTTTGCCTGAAAAAATCCGTGAACCAAACAAACAAAAAAGTCTCGCCTGTACCTTGGCTCTGTTATCTCAACCCATGGTTTCTCTAAAAACTGTTATGCTGAAGGCACCCCTTTTCCGCTCTTTTCCTCCTCCTGACAAACAGATCCAGAGCAGAATATCGGCATGCATGGCTGCCATCTCAATGTGGATCACCAGACATCATCTCAAGTTCAACCCAGAGTAGACAAAGATTCTCCACATTCCCCATCAAGCCGCCCCACTACAACACTACTGCAGTTGCGGCTTCTTGCTCTTTTAAGAACCTGAAGGTCGTCTTGGACAACTGTCGAGATTTTAAAAAGCATGTTGCAGCAAGGACATGGTCCTGTAGATTTCTTCTGTTCAACATCAGAGGGATTTGACCATGCCTGACCACCTTCTCAGGACAGCTCCTGATCCAACCCATAGAGATCTCCTTCCTAGACTACAGCAACTCCTTGCTTGCTGGTCTACCACCCTGTGCCCTTCAACTCTTGCAGCTCATCCAAAATGTAGCTGCTTATCTCTTCTTCAACTTTCCAAAGTTCTCCTGCGATTCCCCTGCTGAAATCTGAGCACTGGCTGCCAGTTGCATACCTGCTCGGCCTCTTTATTCTGCAGCAACAGGGTGACTTTTTACTCCTGCCCTCCGTTGGAATGCCAGTTGCTCAACCGGATCACGTAGCTTTTCCCATCTTGCTCCCCACTGGTAGAATAACCTACCCACCTCCCTACCAACTGGTCAGTCTCTGAAGATATTCCGTCTTGACCTAAAGTCCCGTGTTAGGACAGTACCTGACCTAGAGCCCCCCTCCCCCACACAGTTAAAAAAGAACTGCTCATTAATGTTAGTTACCTCCGCCAATGAAGTTGGGGCAGAGGTTATGTTTTCGCCCATTTGTTTGTTTGTATGTGAACAACATAACTCAAAAAGTACTGCACGGATTTGCCTGAAATTTAGTGGGTGGATTGCTATTACACCAAGGTTGAACTCCATTGATTTTCACCCCGATCACTGAAACAATATGGTCGCCATGTTGAAATCCTATCTCACACGATAAATCAAAAAGGAAAGCATGGATTTGTCTGAAATTTTATGGGTGGATTAATATTACATCAAGGATGGCCCCTATTGATTTTCACCGCAATCTCCAAAACAATATGGCCGCTATGGCAGCCATCTTGAAATCCTATCACATGCGATAATACAACTTTGCTCCCACTCATGCACATTTGAATTGTGCTGCCTTGGCAGAGGTTTGCACTCTACAAGTACCCCTCTAGTTTCTATTAGCTTTTTCTGCCTTCTAATTGCCAACCGTCAAGTCTACGTATTATTTGTTCATTACTTAAGGTGACTGTTGCTTTGTCTGTTGTGTTACGCTATCAATGACCTAATTCTGCGCACTTGCTGCAAGGTGCTTTGGATTAAAGTGTCTGCTGAGTAAATGTGCATCGTGTCATAACGAAAATTGCTCTCTTAGATGTTATCAGCATTTGAAAGCGTGAGATGCCTGTAAGGCCAAGCAGTTCTTGATGGTTTTTTTTTTTCGTGTTGAATGTAGGTCATTAGTCATTAACACAGTGAGCCACACCCTCCATTTAAACCCTAATGAGGGCATACCTTCTGTCCTGTCGCACCCATCAGAAGCAGATTCTGAACACCATACAAAAATTTGCCCGCTTAAGGGAAGACAGCTGATGTGGACTGAGAGGCATGACAAGGCGTTCTCTTTTACCTGACTGGTTCTCGTAATTTCTTGGACACACATTAAGACAAAGTGAACAAGTGGCCATAAACCTGATGTCTTTTAAGAACTTGACACTCATTCAGGATTGAGGCCACTTGCTACTCCCCCTACCACCCAACCCTCAGTGTGGCCTGACTGCAGCGGAGGTGCTGTCACATGCTAAACCACAAGGCTAAGCCCATCAGAAACACGCCAACAGGAACAGAGACTGCACTGCTGGTCTTCCTGTGTCCCAGACACACGCATGTTTGTGTGCACAGATGTCAGCGCTTCTCAATAACTCATCTCCCCTGACCACAACAGGGCCATTCACTGTGTAACACAGCACAGAGGATAGGCAGTTCTGCAAACCCCTGCCCCGTGGTAAACTTGTGTCTCACTGAAGTCAGAATGCCAGCTTCCCCACTCTGTCTGTAATAAATCTCTGCATTCGTGTCAGATATGAAGTGACCTCAGTGTGCTCCGAGCCATCTCAAGACCTCAGAGGTAAAATGCTTTTAGAGTCGTAATTCACGGACAGAATGTTGCACTTTCAAATTTTTTTCAATTTCATCCATTTCTTTATTTCATTTAGCATTTCATACTTTCATTTTCTTTCATTTATATTTCCCTGAGCCATTCAACCTTATTTGTAAATCATCCTATTTGTATTTGAAATGTGTCAGTAAAATGAAGTTGTTCTGCCAGTGGAGGGAAATTAATCCAGAGTCAGATGCATCACTGTGCCATGTAAATCACTGATCGCAGTCACTCTCATTTTCTTCTTCATAACCCAGTGAGGAACTCAGATCCATCACACTGCTTAGAGCCTGTGGATCCGCATGACTTTTGTTTACAGTTTAGCCTCTTCTGCAGAAGGGGTGGGGTGGGAGACTGGGGGAAGGATTCCTGGAGATGTGGCCCCATTTCTGCCCCTCGCCTTCTCCCCATCAGCAACTTTTCTCCTGAGCGTCTCCACCCAGCCATACGAGTAAAAATCCAAACTGAAAAATTACGCGAGAACCTCAGCTGGTCATTAGCGGCCCTTGCTTGATTTAGCTGAAGGGCAGTCTCGCTCAAGCAGGTAGACCCGGTTTGTGTAGCTGGTTGAGAGGTCATCAGCCAGGTTGGTGGTGCTGGTTTGACTGCTCAGTTGATGGTAGACTAGCGTGGCCACGCTGGTGTAATTGATCAGTTGATGGTAGACTAGCATGGCCACACTGGTGTAATTGGTCAGTTGATGGTAGACTAGCATGGCCACACTGGTGTAATTGGTCAGTTGATGGTAGACTAGCATGGCCACGCTGGTGTAAATGGTCAGTTGATGGTAGACTAGCATGGCCACACTGGTGTAATTGGTCAGTTGATGGTAGACTAGCATGGCCACGCTGGTGTAAATGGTCAGTTGATGGTAGACTAGCATGGCCACGCTGGTGTAATTGGTCAGATGACTTCAGGCATGAGTGGCCCTCCAGATGTAACTGGTTAGATGGTTTCCCCTCTCCAATCAACTACCAACTTTTTAATCTTTTAATCAAATACCTTCTTAAAGTAAATCAGAAATCTGTAAGTAAAATGCAGAAATATCACTACAACCAAGAAGAGTGGTTCATTTGCTTACTGATGTTGTACTGCTAGTTTTTTTTTTTTTTGTTAAACACAACTGAATGTATGTTTTACATTCTTCTGCAATTGATATTTGAAAATAACATTTTTCAGTAAACATTACTGTTGAAGAAACTCCATGCAGCATCTCACTTATATCGCCTTTCTGAGGTACTACAATGCAATAACTCTTCCTTCATAAAGAATGGTGCATGCAACTGAAAACCAACAGCTATTTTCTACAAGCTGGTGAATTCTAGCTGGTGCTGGTCTCACCAGTATGAGCAGGTAACTAGTAAAAATAAAGGCTGATGGCTGCCAAAAAAAAATACTGGTGTCCACAGTATTAGCTGGTAGCGAGCCAACCAGCTGTCAGAAACCTAGCGCGAACTGATCGAGCTGGTTATTTACAAATGCTTTTGTCACAAGTGTTTTTAAACTGAATGTACAATAAAACAAATAAATAAGTAAATAAATAAATAAACTGATGAGATTAATCCACAAGAAGACAGCTTAATGTGCGAAGCAGTGATCTGTGCCCACTGTTACTCTTACCCCAGAATTAATTCACTGGCTGCTGTTTTTTTAGACAAGGCAGCATGATATACTGACGCTTCTCTATGATTAATAATCAGCTCGAATAGAAGAGGAGGCCAACAGGAACTGCTACTGTAAGGATAGAAATCATCCCTGATAGGGACTGACCAGGGAGAGAGAGGAAGATCACCAGTAAAATCAGGCTTTAATAAGAAGTTACAAAGGCCCACCGGATTCACTGAAAGGGCAGTTCAATAAAAATAGTGGTGAAAAGACCAAGATGCGCAGCTTCGCACGCACATCCCGTGGAACATCAAAACACAGCACAGAGATCCTACTGCTGTCATGAAATACTAACCTTGTACACCCCGTCACCAATGAAAAAGAGAATAAGTGCAGTTTTAGTTTCTTTTAAATAGGAAAAAATGCGAAATAAAGAAACTTGAGTAATTTTAGTCACAGTAAAATAAATAAAGCTTAAACACATCTGAAGCAGATTAAACACGTCCACAGTACTGCAGTGTTCATAGAGCAGGTGGGGGCTTGGTCCCTTACCAACGGCTCTACCCTTCCCAGAGTTCCCTCCTCTCCTCTCATGTTGCGATGCAGAGGCTTCAAACTCCAGCCCCCACCACTCCCTAGTGGGGGGGGGGGGGGGGGGGAGTGGTGCAACTGAATAATTCATTAAGGGCTGTTATCTGTGGGGGCGGAGTGAATAACAAGCGAATCTCAGCAGTAGCTGCTGCTGCCAGAGAGTCAAGTTCACTGTGGCCCAGGGGGGGGAGGCATTGAACAAGTATTCTTAAAGTGGGGGGGCTAAGGAAGGGAGGGGGAGCAGCACTCTTGTGTGATGATGCATCGGGTAAAAGATTTGGGGGGGTTGTAATGGAGAGATCACAGGCAGAAATGACAGGTGATAAACATTAAACCCCCTCATCCCCCACACCCCCCCTCACAAACTAAGCCCTTCCTCTTTCTTTACCCCCCAGTTCCATATAATCCCCTTTTGACGGGGTGCCTCCGTTAAACAAATCATTACAGTCTCCCCGCTAATTAAGCTAATTAGCGCAAGCCCATGTTTATATACAAATATGTAAATATGGTAATCAGGCCTCCCTTGTTTTAGCCGTTAGCCGATAGCCGCAGGGCAGACTGCCAATCAACACACTGGGAAAATTCTTCATTCATAAAATTCTCACCTTCTTCAGCGTAAGATTACAATATGTACATGAGCGTGTGCTTTTACACGAAAAAACACAGAGGACTCCCCCAGCCCCACCAATCTCCCAGCAGTATGCATCAGTGCCGCAGATAATCCACACTAGCAAAAGTTCACCCAAGTTCACCATGAGATAAAAACCTGCACGAGCTTCATTATAAAAATATTTATCTTTAGCTATATTGAACAGTGCTCCAGAAACAGTGAAAACACAAACACTAACGGGAAACAAACAAACAAAAAACAAAAACAGTGTGTCTCCCTTGCACTCCGCTGGGGAGACATAAAATTTCCTGAGTTGAACTAAATGCGTAAACGGCTATGCTCCAGTGGAAGACTGATCTACACTGAGCACACCCACTTTCTTATTTCTAAGAGAATGTTATTCCCTGACTGATGTCTCTTGGCAATCAGAGACCTGTTAGGTTAGCGCTAATAAAATAGAAACAATAACTTTAACACGCGAAGCACATAGAAGGCCGGTTGTCACTGAATTCCATCCACCATTCCATTCCATTCCATCTGACATGACATCATCTCCGGTAAACAGCTTCATTTTACGTGGCCTCAATCCTAACCCTGACTATGAACTTAACCCTAGTCTTAACCCATAAATGTCAGTTTGGCAGATGGAAATAAGTGACGACCTAGGAGGCCTCAAACAAGTGCTTCCTGGAATAGTCACTTGACACCAAATTAATTAAATTTAAGTTTATAGCCATGTGACTGAACATTCTTTGTGATTGAATTTACTCAAATATGAGTTGACAAATTCACAAAAAATTTACCTGGCATAGCTAGACAAAATTCCCACTGTGCAGTGGTAGCAGACTTCAAAAAAATCCAGAAAATGACCCATGTCTTTAAGAGTTGAGCATAAACGAAGGCGAATTTGCATGTTTCAAGCTTCATTTCAACGGCTCTTTTCTCTTTTGCATAAAAAAAAGCCTCAACCCAAGACTTCAAGGCTCTGCTCAGGAAACGGTGGCTGTCTTGAGCGACAGTGGGTTCCTCCTCATCTGAGAGACCCCAAGATCTGGCTTACACTAGACAGCAAAATAACACTCCATTACCAAAACTTTAAAATGCATTATTCTACTTTCTTTGAGCAGTAGCTTGATCTCGACTGACTGGTGCCAGGACACGTCAAATCACTGTCGGGCGAGAGGCCTTTTTTTTCAGTCTCATTCACATCGTTATCTACAATTCTATTTGTATTCATCATCAAAACTGAGGTCAACCAATATTATGTTGCGTTTTTATGTCAGGATTGTCTCCCTTAGATCCACCGCGTTCTGCAAAACCAGGGGCACCACCACCGCGTTCTGCAAAACCAGGGGCACCACCACCGCATTCTGCAAAACCAGGGGCGCCACGCTGAGGCAAAACGGACGACCTTCGACATGTGAGAGGCTCAACGGTGCGGCCCCTCGCATAAACCCATGTATTGCTCTTCACATGACAATTGATGTGGGGAGACCAGCTAGAAAGGCACATCTCCTCCGGTAATCCTTGTGCCGGTGGTAGTTCGTGCACTTGAAATGGGCAGTAGGAATCTAGAAGAACACTTGAAAAAGACTGGCGTTACCACAAAGATAGAGCTTTTACAGAAAGCAGCTTTACTTGAAACTGCTTGAGTGCTAAGAGAAGTTTTTGAGGCAGAAGGCTGTAGGCTATAGCTTGCCTTCATTATGTACATTATAAGAGCAAAATGCACATTCTATCAGTGTCATTCTAGACAGAGAACTGTGAATGATAACAACAACTATCACAAAGCAGTAATTAACCCTTTAGCGCAGAATACAAATAATGCCCATTTTTCCTGTTATGCATGAGCCTATTTAGGCTTTGTAACTCAGTATTCATGTCACAGAGACGCTGGAAAATTATTCGAGTGAAGCAAGACATTTGGAAAGTCAATCACAGATTATTTAGGAATTAGACTTTGGAATTTACAGACGCCGCTGTCTATATCTGCACTAGGAGGTTAACCTCATGCGGCAAGCATGAGTTTTCACGCAGTAATGATGCATATTGTATTAATTTTTAAAATAATTTCCGGTTTTTGACACGTCTCATGGTATTCCTTGCCCTGCAAGTTTCATAATGATCTTGCTGATAATGGGTATCCTGTTTATTCCAAGGCCTTTTCCAATCAGACTGTACTGGGACATTTGACCAAGGCACAGCATGCAAAATTTGAACTAGAATGGACTATTTGTTTAGCAGTAATGACCGTTTGTTTCCCATAGCACCTCTTATTGGTGAATGAACACCAAATTTTGTAGGCTTCAGCTTCTCATCCTACAGGTGTGAAATCCTTGTTTGTGATGACTGAACATGGAACACAGGAGTTACACCCCATCACCCCATCAATTCAGGCCACACCCGTTTATTAATATACTGCAGGCTAGTTTTAAAGACAGTAACTTTCTTTATACAATATTTAAAGATGACTGCTCTGAAGATGTTGTGTGATATACTTTTAATGAATCAGGTAAACCACCTTGGAGGAGGTATATTTTACTGCCTTTATGAAAATTCATAGCGCCAAAAAATCCAATATTGCTCATCATCTTGGTCAAAGAGGCTTTTACATTCAAATGGAGTCAGACAATGAGGTAAAAAAAAAAAAGCAAAGAATTTTGACTCGAGGCCAAACTGTGTCAGCATTACAGACCAAAGCGGGTAATGGTTTACTGTAGAGCAGTGCTTCTCAAACCTCTCCCGGAGGCCCACCTGTATGTGTTAGATCTCTCCCTGCTCCAGCACAGGGGATTCAAATGATCTACTCATTATCAAGCAGCTTTAGGGAGTCAATAACGAGCTGATCGTTTGAATCACCAGTGCTGGGGCGAGGAGAGATCTAAACCATGCAGTATGGGTGGTCCTCTAGGACAGTGGTTCCCAACCCAGTCCTCAAGGACCCCGTCTGGCAGGTTCTTGTTGCAGCTCAACTTTTGCATACTTTATCCATTTCAGGCCCAATGCATCTTCATGCACACCCTGTTCAGGTGGATCTTTTTCAACCAATCAGCATGAAGCACTTAAATGGATCAGGTATGAAAGGGAGCAAAAACCAGCGGGGCAGGGGGTCCTTGAGGACTGGGTTGGGAACCACTGCTCTAGAAGAGGTTGGAGAAGCGCTGCTGTAGAGCCACCAAGTGGCCAATTGGGGTAATTTCTCTACATAGTGGGTGACTGCAGGAGCCCAGTTGCCAAGTTTGGGTGCTCTAGCATATGCCATTTTTTCTGTACAAATAGGTTAAGGCCAGAAAATCAACAAAATAATAATAATAATAATAAAATCAGAGCAAAAAACAATAGTTTCAGCAGCTTCACAGCTTGAACCTCAAATGATAAAAATTATAAGTCGAAGCAAGGGAAGGAAACGAACCTGATATATCTGCAAATGCTCTTCAGTGAGAGATTTAGAATCCAGAGGAAAGCAGGCTGCAGTTTCAGCAAAGCAGAGGCAATTAGGAGCTTCTATTTCCTGACTGGGGCATGAAACTGGAGTTTCATACACTGCTAGTTCACTTGTGCTTCCCGTTTCGCCGCATACTTGCAAATGTGCTTCAGTTCGGCTCGAGGGTCAACTGGTTTGCTCTTCTCAGAGGAGTCAATGCGCCACCTGGTGTTCTTTAGTCGCAACTACGACTCTCTCCCCGACACTGCTGATACGGCTCAATGAAATGCAATGACAACTGAGTTTTAGTTGAAATTTTCATTTATTCAAGATCTTATATTAAATATATTTTATGACACGTACAACCAAAAACAACAGGAAATACAAAATTAGATTCAGTCATTCTTGTTTCATTAACACGTTAACACACACACATTAAAAAGTGTAACAATCCTAACACTGGCTACTGTCCTGACTGAAACTCCCCGCCCAAGATCCGATGGGATGCTAAACTGTCTTGAACTGTGTTTTTGACGCTTCTGGCTGGTCATAACAGGTTAGTTGCTGGTAGGAGCTGGTCTTTTGCTGGACAAAGCATATTTAAGCTAAATACGCTGGTAAAACAAGCTGGTGGTCAGTTGGAGGAACGACAATCTATATACTGCAGGCTGGTCAAGTAGAGTCAAAAACACAGCATCAACCAGCAATGTAATCTTAGGTTGTGCTCAGACTAAAATTTCACCAAATAAGAAGCACAAATATTTATGGAAGATGAAATTACGGAACGCCATGGCACGCAGTAGAAGGTTCCGGAAGCTTACAGACATAAGCGGTTCCACTTGAAGCATAGTCAAGGCCACAGTCATAGAAAAGGCAGCATTTTCAAAAACGACAAGCTACGGCCAATTTAGACATTTTGCAAACACTATGAAATTCTGTTGTGTTCTTTCCCTCTAAACACAAATCAGTGATTCAAAAAAATAAAGTTGGCACAAAAAACCCCACAAAAATTTAATAATAGTCAAACTTTTTTATATATACCTGAAACAGTTTAATCAGGAGTGCCCAGTAACCAAACATGCACACACATTTAAGTAAACAGCCAAAAGGATTAAAGTGCGCAAATATCGCAGATTCTAGTGTGGCGGTTGTAACAGCTATGATCTGAGAGAGAAGATAAGGTGTGTGTGTGTGTGTCTGTTTGTTGTTTGGGGGGGAGTGTTTGGCAGTGAGGGGGTCATCTTCAGTACGGGATCTGGTTCTGGTAGTACTGAATCATATCGTAGGTTTTACTCCTGAAAAGACAAAAGAACAGTGATCAGACAGTATGAATTCACTTAGGTCAGACCAGAGCTGATCTGCACTGAGGCGGTGTTAAAGAACAGGAGTCCGCCATTTCAGACCACAGTCCGCTCATCTGCACACCTGAGCCCCCGCAGGAATGTCAGAAACAACAGCACCCAACCTGACCAATTCAGACACGTTTTACCCTCCCGGGCGCCCAGCAAATATTCCACTTCCCCACAATTCCAGTCACATTCCAGTTCCGTGGACATAAACGCGCTGTCTGGGTTCTAATGGGGCCCCTAATGTTTTTACTGGGAACCATGTACACTGCTGTGAAAAAGTATTTGCGCGATTCCTCTTTTATTCATCTTTGCTTATCTGTCACATTTAAATGTATCAGATCAAACCAGTTTTAATTTGAGACAAAAGACAATGTCAATAGACACAAAATGCAGCTTTAAAGTGATTGTTCAATTTATTTTAGACAAAGATTTATTCAAAGCCTATGTCGCCCTCCTGAAAAAAATAATTTGGCCCCCTTAAACTGATATTTGGTTGTGCCACCCTTGACAGGAACATCTGCAATCAAAGATTAGTGAGAACTAACAATGACTTTAATGCCGCTGGGGAGAAATTTTGGCCCTCTCTTCTTCGCAGAATTGCTTAAATTCAGCCACATGGGAGGGTTTCTGCGCTTGAACTGCCTGTTTGAGGTCATGCCACAGCATGTCAATCGGATTCAAGCCATGACTTTGACTAGGCCACTCCAAAATCTTCACTAGGTCTCCTATGACCAAATCAGAGGTGGACTTGCTCGTGTACTTTAGATCACTGTCCTGCTGCGTAACCCAACCGCGTTTGAGCGTTAGGTCACTAACTGATGGCCAGATATTCTCCTTCAGTATTTTCAAGCGGAGAGCAGATTTCATGGTTCCATCAATTACAGCAAGTCGCCCAAGACTCTGAAGCAGCAAAGCGGCTCCAGATCACCACATTAGCTCTGCCGCGTTCGACTGCTGGTTATCGCCATCACAGTTATCACCTATGATGAAGCACCGGCAGATGTGCAGTTATCACCTTTCATGTAGCACCTGCGGAGGCGCAGTTATCACAGCAGAGGCGCAGACGGGTGTAATGATCTCACCTGCTGCTGAGGAAGCAGTTCTGGATGACTTTAATGATGAAGGCGGCCGCCTCTTTCTCGCTCAAGCTGGGGTTAAACCTCTGCCTGCAAGGGTGCAAGTATCAGCCCGACATTACACAGCACCTAACCACTTCATTAAATGCACACAACTCTTAAAGCAAAAGCAGTTCATTAATGACCACAGCCTGGGGAGGAATAACCTCATGATCACAATATCAGTCCTCACAGAAAATACACCCGTCTTACTGCACAAAAATCAGTATCTATTGTGTTTACCGAGAGTGGCCATGTTCAAAGGATCACTGAATGTTGTGAGCTATACCTTGCCAGGAGTAAACTTTTCTTTACCCTGCACAACACAATCTTACATTTGGGTTGTAATTTTTCGTGTGGTTTTCGACATATATTGGCATAACCCTGTTCTATAAGTAAAGTGTCATTACATCCAATGAGCAGAGAGTCGGCTAATTAAGCAAATACAAACTGAAGGAGGCTTGTCTGTGTGGGAGTGAGAGGGATGTGGCCACATGGTTGACAGGCATCACTCACTTGAGCAGCTTTATGGTTTGCCCTCGAAAGCATGGCAACCCGGTGTCCAGCATCAGTGTTACCAGGGAAACCACAGCATCCATATAGGGCCTGCAGAGGGATGGAGCCAGAGACGAGAGAACCGATAACCGTATACACACATACATATACGCAAACACACGCGTGCGCACTAGCATACCACCTGTAAAGCTAACAGACAGATACGATATAAAGAACAGAGGGACGAGTTAAATGTGCACACCATAGACTGTGTAAAAAGATGGACTAAACAACTGTGACGTCACCCATTGGTTTCAGCAGACCATTTAGGAAGCCTCCATTTTGGCAGTTTGAACAGCACCATTTTGTCATTTTGAAGCTGGGTGTGATTCCTATTGGACGAGAGCAAGAATCGAAGATCCACGGAGGAGCGACGGGTGAATCTACAGGTGGATCTGACCGTATTAGAGAAGGACCAGAGGATAGCCACCCCTAAAGCATATTCTGGCTTTATCCTTTATTCTAGACTATCTTGGACCATAATTCACAAAAATAAACATCATGATATATCGAAGGAGACTTGAAACCTGTGACAGATATCATAAAGTAATAAATCATTATTGAAATAAATAATTCAGGTGAAAAAGTAGGGTCATTTTGTCACAGACTTTTATAGGATTGAACTTCTTTCTGCAACCACCGATGTCGCCATCTGCTGGCCTTTAAATAGAATGCAAATTTTAGAGATTTCCGCTTTGGCCTCAGTTTTCAGACTCGGGTGCAGCGTCCATCTTTTTATACAGTCTGTGGTCAGATACAGACACAGATGAGAAGAGAGGACAGATATCCTGGCCGACAGAGACAGGGATGGGGAGAGGGGACTGATGGAGACGGACACTCACCTGACTGCCAGGTAACCCCGCACACACATCTCCATGAACCACTTGAAGGGTGTTGCTTCCATCTTGCCGCCCATGATCATCACCATCTCATCTGTCAGCTTAATGTCTGGCTCCCAGCCCAAGTTACCCCCAGGAGAGCTCTCAAACATGAAGCCGAAATCTGCATTCAAAACCACAAATCACACATGAAGCCGAAGTCTGCATTCAGAAACACAACTCACACATGAAGCCAAAATCTGCAGTGAACAACACAACTCACACATGAAGCTGAAATCTGCAGTGAAAAACACAACTCAATCATGAAGCCAAAGATCATCATTCAAAAATACAACTCAAACCTGAAGCAGAAATCTACCGCCAAAAACGCAACTCACATGAGGCCAAAATTTGCATTCAAAAACATGAACATGAAGCTATAGAATGCAGTCAAAAACATAACTCGAACATGAAGCCAAGGTCTGTGGGCAGAAATTTGTGTCACTGGAAACTGAATTTGAATTATTGATATTTGAATTGCTCAGTTTGAATGTGAATTGCTCAACTTGAATTTGAATTCAAAACTTGTAATTCAGATTCAAAATTTCACTTCAGACTCAAAAATTCAGATTCAAAATAGCACTTTGAATTCAAAACTTGTAATTCAGATTCAAAATTGCACTGCCACACATCCAAGAACCAGATGAAAATTTGTGTCACTCAAAGACCAATCGATTGCCGATGACGAGCCCCTTTCTTAGTACTTTCACGGATGCCGCCACTAGACTGCTAAACACGGGAATAGCAATTGTTTACCACATGGCACAGCTTACGTGCTGAATTTTGGGTGCAGTCATGATGCATGGCGCAGCGAAACCAAGCTAGCTAACCTTGGAATATGAAGCGCCTTTAACGCCGGCCAAAAAAACCCACCAACACCCATTAACAATCAGGTTTTTTTTTTTTTAATTTGGTGTCTCCAATCCCATCCAAATCTGGACTGCCCAATTGGTGAACTACGTACAAAGCTTGCTCGTATGCGACCCTTCGCTGCCGACTCAGGATGCTTCTCCTTCGAAGCATGTGCCCGTCAGCCACTGCCTCTTATACACTCATTGATTGAATCTTTGCAAGTTCAGAATGAGGGCGGAGGAAACCCGGACACGAACAGACTTTGAATCTTCCTAACGAGCGCCTGCCTGGCCAACAGGAGGCGCTTGAGCAACGAACAAAGCTGTTTATTTATTTTCCCTTACCTGGCAGTCCCTTCCTAATTTGAATCCCTGTAGCGCGATGGGCAATTGTGTGCTACGACCACTGCCGGCTGGTATGACCGGGGCTCGAACCCACGACGTAATAGTCACTTCTGCACGGCAATGCAGTGCCTAAACCGAGTGAGCTATCCGGCAGCTATGCGGTCTTCAGTACAATCTGCATTCACTCTCAGGTCAAATAACGGCAGTAGTCACGGGTATTAAACAGCTCCGGCTCTGATCCGCAGTTATACAAATAAGACACCCAGGTGTACATGTTAATTTTTGCCCCTTTCCTGGTGCGATGTCTGCATTGTTTCAGACGCTTGTTCAGTATTAGCATGTTAGATTAACAACCCGTCAGCTCTGACTTTATATTAGCGCTGTGACATCTTTCAGAGCCTTCACACTCCATAAACCCATCGTGCCCAAAACAATGTTGTCAAACCAGAAACGCCACAGCTAAAGGCAGACCTTTTTCTTATACAGTCAGTGGGCTAACACTGTCCAAAGCACAGCAGGATGTACTGCTTTCTACCAGGGATCTATAGCGAGCAGTGTGCGTTCACAGTATAGCGTGGCAACGATGCTAACTAAGCTGATTAGTGGCTAGTCCCCAGGCAGCCTGGTAAAATGGATTTTTCTCATCCTTTTCGTATCCGCGGGTTGGTGTTCCTTTCAGTGTCGGAGCCTCTATGTGAGACGCTTCGTTCAGGGCAGTCTGAGGTTGGTAAATGTCTGTTGTAAAATGTTTACTCTGGGGCTTTGCTCAGAGCTGCCTTCACTCCCAGCCATTGCTGTTACTGTTTACTAATCCGGTTTCCGCGGATACAAGCTTTCGAAGCGGTACAAGCTGACTGCACCAGGTTTTGGGGCCGACACTATGTTAAGGACAAAGGAAACAAACTCTTCGGTCAACGACTAAGACAAACTGTAAAGAAGTACAATGCCTCACATTTGTGAATGTCTCGTCGACCGAAGAGTTTATGTCCTTTGTTCTTAACATAGTGATGGCCCCAAAACCTGGAAAAAAAAAAAAATCCCCAAAAATTCCCAACAGATTTTTTTTTTTTTCACCATTTTAATCCACTCAGTAAAGACCACACATTTACAGTGAAAAATCCCCAGAAGAATTTTTTTAAACCTAAAAGCTATTTAAGCTCAGTGTGGTCTGCATCCAAGAGCAAAACTCAAACATAAAGCCGAAATCTGCATTCAAAAACACATCTTAAACATGAAGCCGAATTCTGCATTAAAAATCACAACTCAACCATGAAGCCAAAGTCTGCATTCAGAAACACAAATCATGCATGACGCCAAAGTCTACAGTGAAACACACAACTCACACATGACATGATGCCGAAGTCTGCCGTGAAAAACACAACTCAAATATGAATCTGAAATCTGCATTCAAAAACACAACTCAAACATGAACCTGAAGTTCATGTTTTTTCCTCAGCAGCAGAGTGGCAGACAGGTCCCACGCCGCCATGAGTGTAAGCCCTGCTCTCTGAGAGGGTGTCAGGCCCCAGCAGGCCTGCGCTTCTCCCAGTGTGCGACTGCTCTCACACCCAGCATGCACTTTGATGCTCCAGAGGACACATGAGCACAGCCAGGTCAGGGGGAAGTGAATGGACTTCCTCAGCCAATGCAGATCAGAGTAGCGAGGGAGAAAGCGGCCGGGGTGGGTGGGCAGGTGGGCGCTGACTCCCATTGATGAGGGGACAGACGCGGAGGAGGGATTGATCAAGAGTGCAGATCAGCACATAAATGGCAGAGACATCTCTACTGGTATTTTGGGAGCGCAGAATTTTCCCTCCCAATATTTGAGCAAACTGGTCATTCGCAAAATCATTGGAGTGAGCTGAAGACGGTGCCCTCCCACAGGGAACATCTCCAAGACGATCAAGCATGCTATGGTTGCTTTTGATTGGCTAAAAGGTAACCAATCAGTTCTTCTTTTCAATTCAATAGATATGACCAAAAGGAACAGGAATAAATAAATGTTTTCTCTGAGAACGCTTGCAATCCTCGAATATTGAAAAGTTTTTGTGACCCGAAAAAACTCCCCGTGCAATTTGCAATACCTCCTTAGTATCCGTGAGTATACAACAACGATGTCACGCGAAAGCCGATGTGTGCGGTGGACGCAGAAATGAAGAGAAGTCTGCCAATAGCAAAATGCTGCAGCCAAAGAAATATTCGGCTCGTAAAAGTGCTAGAAAAGGCCTGGAAGAAGATCGATTGAAGACCAGGATAAAAATAAAAGGCCAGAGTGATCGCTGGCAAACTTTTAAAGCCAGGTTTGGAGAGATTTCTGATGAAGATGCAGCCAAACCTTTGCTGGATACGTAAGTAAACTTGATGCCTGGGGCAAAATGCCTGATTTCCCTGTTTCTTAGCACTTTTAGATCATTGATGTACTTGAAATTGTCTCATATTTGTAACTAGACATATTTATAGTAATGAATTTCTAGTGCATAAAGGTAATTTATTTACTAGCAGTCAAATCTGATGACTGATCTGGCATGACTTCTCATGCTAATCGCTCATGCATATAATGGCATAGGCACGTCGAAATGGCCGCGGTCCAGCAGCCACAATGGCTGATTGTAACAGTCGAGTGACTGCTGTCCTTCAGAATTTATCCTTGTTGGGAGTCGAGGACAACATTAAAACTTACACACAAATCTTTTTATTGGAGCAGACTGGCAAATTATGCCTAAAAAGTTGAGGATAAGGATTAAATTGGTTACCTTTAAAGGGATGGGTCTTGAAGACTCACAGTACGATGTGCAAATTTGATATTGGAAATATTGTACACCAGAGTTATCAGGGTAATGTAAGCTATCAGGGCTGGCTGTCAGTCAGTACTTTGAGCGTGGGAAAAAAACTTTTTCATGACGTACTCCCTTTCTTCCACTGCACAGAACGTCATTTTGTCCGCACAAAAACGTTTTGTACTTTGTAGATATAATGCATAATGTCACCAAAAAACAGAATGGACATATTCGTATATATTTTCTCCACCAACTGTGAAAAACAATGTCAACTGATGTTAGCTGACCATCATAGCTGGCATCAACCAACATGGTAACCCTGACTTCTGACATCTGTAGGCTAGCAGTCAGGCTGCTATCAGGAGCAATCATGGCCGCACGCGCCATTTTGGCAGCCAAGGTCCGGACCTCAAGTATATTCCTGAGTAACATGATACGATTTGTGTAATAATTGCCAACCAATAACTTTACTGTGGTGCAGCAAAGATTCGTAAAACAATGCCAAGATAACAGGCTTCACTTTTCTCATCTTGTCATAGTACGTGAGGGTCAGTTGGTGAATCAGATGTTCTTCTAGCACAGGTAAAATTTTAACGGAACACTGGCTCATTTCAAGCAAACTTCAGAGTGGACCCATAGCGGGCAGCTGAGGGCGAGACGAACGCTGGTTCTGATCCACTTAGGGTAAAAGAGCAGATGAAGACATACAGTTTGGTCCGATCCAGTGCTGCTGCTTAACTGTCTTTGCTATAATAGTCCTCTATCTTCTGCGAAAAATGTAAATCATAATGATTGCTCTATGCTCAAATCAGAGCAAGGCTGTTGACAGGAGTGGTCACGTTAGAGTAACATGCAGCTACATGACTTTGGTCTATTTCGCTCGTAGACTAAACACTCAGTATGTCTACATGCACAGTTAACTCGAGCTACGGTAATAATAGCTCGATTAGGCCATTTCATCAGATACTGCCCTTGTCCCAGTATAGATGCACGGGAGGAAATTTGATTTATTGACCGAAGAATGATCGTCTCCGCTACGATAGGTAGCGATTTGCCCCCTTTCAAGCATGTTCGTGTTGCCTCTTATTTGGGTTGACCTATTACCTCACAGACCAAACAGCTGACAAACAAGTTAGCTGGCAGCAAACTAGTAACATGTCGAGTGCATTGACTGCACAGGATCGAGTGGTGAGAACATGGACAACTTTAAGGCTCTGTATGTTTAATACAGGCTGTACGCTATGGTTTTCTTACAATTGAGATGCACGCTATTCCAGGTGGTCCTGCCATTAGCCGAAGCTAAGCTGAAACGCTGCTATGTTCTCCTTTATGCCCTTTCTACTACCCCGGAGTGAATTCCCAGAAGTGCAGTTGCTCGCAAATAGCATAGTTTGTCCATTCACAGTCTGGTGTTCCACCTATGTAAGTTAACGTCTGTCCTCTCTGGAAATGCACCCCCGGACTTCCCTTGCATGTTGGATGCCGGTCAGGAGTAAAGACTTGTGGGAGAGTTGTTTTACTGATGGCGAGTGGAGGGAAAATTTTTGGATGAAGCGCAAGTCATTCGATTAGTCATGCGGATTAAGGGTAGAAGTTTCGAGCCCCCAAGACGTGACTGTTCAAGCTCCAATACCCTTGCAGACGAGGATTGTTACTATTCAGTACAAACTTGCTAGCTAGTTAGAGCTCAAAGTCGTCGCTAAGCAGTTTGCTGTTTACAATGTTCAGACGACATCCGGGTCAAAGCCCTTCACGAAGAATCTGGAGAACGCTCAGAGCGCACGGTCCAGTTCAGTTCAATTGAAGCATATACACGGATGAATAATGCAAGTATTAACCAAATTATCTGGGTGTGTTAGTCGGACCATGAGAAATTCGATTTAGCGCAATTCCAGGCGGCCTACCATGTTTACATATATTTTAAGTCTGGTTATAGTCGGAATAACCCAATAATTAGATTTTTTTGAACCATAAGCAAAAGCGCTGAGTGGCATTACAAACCTAACATAGTTCTTGTCCATTTTTCCTCACTATTTGTGAAATAGTGACTTTAGGAGTTGAGCTTCTGAAATAGACTGTAGGCTAACCAAAGTCAGATGCAGGTTATAGCCAGATTTTAATTGAAATAAAGCTGTTTTTAAAATCTAATCTACTGTTTTCCGCAATGTGAATTTGTCACTGGACATGAATCATTAATGCATCTGCTAAATGCCTGTAATAGAATGTAATGTGGATGAGGTGGCAGTTTTGGGGGCAGGATTACTGGGTCATTCCATATGAACTTAACCAAAGTACAATAATCTTCCATGGTCACCGACTCAGATTTGGCTCAAATTTATTTTGAAAGTACCTCTACATTCGTAATGAACACATGCAAAATTTTAGGGTCCTACTCCAAGGGGTTTCCAAGATATGGCCCCCCAAAAATCGAGGGCCATGCATAAGCGAATCGCAAACATCAATTTATAGGGATTTTGGAACAAATCATAGGTATGGGCTGAAAATTGCTACCCAGGGTAAATGGGGTCCATGCTTTCAAAATCGGTTGTCAAAACTTATCAATCTCTTTTTATTTTCAAGATATTAGCCTCTCAAATATGAAGTCATGTTAATCATGTTATCAGACAGGCATTTAGGGGTAAAAACACCCATTATTATCCCCTTTGTTCTGCAACTAGAAGTTTTAAATAGACTGTGCCTACTCATCAACTCAAGGTCCATCCTTCCTAAGATCATCTGACGTCTGACATGAAGTTGCATCCCTCCAGAGGATCTCCCTAGTATTGCATCATCTTCCATGGGTATTGCATCATCTCTGGTTAAAACAATAGGGTAACTAATTAATTAATTCATTAAAGCTTCAACATGGCTTCAGACAAGTGCAAAATTTGGATTTCCTCGCATGAGGAATGCGACAAACATACATACTGTCACATTCCTCATGTAAGGAAATCCCAATTTTGCACCCATCAAAAGCCATGCTGAAGCTTCAATGAATTTGTAAATTACCTACCCTATTGCATCATCTGTGATTAAAACAATACCCATGGAAGATAATGCAATACCTGGGAGATCCTAGGGAGGGATGGAACATCATGTCAGATGTCAGATTATCATGGGAAATTATGTAACTTGAGTTAATAAGTAGGCACTGCCGATTTAAAACTTCTAGTTCCAGAACAAAAAGGATAATAATGGATGTTTTACCCTAAATACCTATATTTGATAAAGTGATTAAATAGTGAAGGAGATGAGAAAACAAGTTGTAATTTTGAACAAATAAAGTCAACATTTAGACATTTATGTAGAACAAGTTTCATTACCATGAGTAACTGCCCACGTGTTGAACTTGCCAATCGAAAGTTGGCAAAAAGGTGACTTTTTCAGCTGGGACCCTTCTCAGGGTCTCCTAACTCCACTGTTATGCCTTGGATGCAGTCAATCTTCCTTGTATAGACAGACATGTCCTCTGATAGAAGGAATCCAGTGCAATTTAGCCTCTGAAAAGGTCCTGGCCTGATGGGGGGCCCTGAATTTTTGATTTCCACGTATAGCAATTCTCAGCCAATATCTCGAAAATGAAAAGAGAAACATAAATGTTGACAAGAGATTCTGAAAGCGTGGACCCAAATTACTCAGGGTAGCAATTTTCAGCCCATACCTATGATTTCTTCCAAAGATATTGGCCTCCAAAATCCCTATAAATTAACGTTTGCAATTCACGTGGGCATGGCCCTGAATTTTTGGGGGGCCATATCATGGAAACCCCTTGGAGTGTGACCTTAAAATTTTGCATGTGTTCATTATGAATACAGAAGTACTCCCAAAATAAATTTGAGCCAAATCTGAGTAGCTGACCCGGGGACCTCTGGTTGACTTCATATGGAATGATCCTACTGATAATTCTTTCTGAGTGGCAGTGTTGGAGGATGGGTTACTGAAGGATGTGCAGAACCAGTGGATCAGAGTCAGGGAGGGGTTCCTGAACAATATGTATGAGGTGGCAGTTTTGGGAGCAGGGTTTCTAAGCAATATGTCATTAAATGATGTAAATAATAATAATAATGCATCAATTTTACATAGCGCTTTTCTGCTTTCTGGGCACTCAAAGACGCTTCACAAGGATACATTATTCATTCACTCACACATTCACACTCTGATGGTGGTAAACTACGTTTTTGTAGCCACAGCTGCCCTGGGGCAGACTGACGGAAGCGTGGCTGCCAGTATGCGCCTACGGCCCCTCCGACCACCACCAAACATTCACAAACAGCCATACAGTGTTCCTATATTGCATGTTTTTGTGGGTGGGGGAAACCGGAGTACCCGGAGAAAACCCACGCGAACACCGGGAGAACATGCAAACTCCACACAGAACCCAAAACCTTCTTGCAGTGAGGCAGTAGTGCTAACCACTGTGCCACCGTGTCGCCCAATGTGGATGATTGGAAGAGCAGTGAGGGGGCGGGGTTACTGACCGATGTGAATGAGATGACCCTTGCTGTCCAGCATGATGTTACCGTTGTGACGATCTTTGATCTGCAACAGGAACAACAGCAGACTGTACGCCGCCATACTGCGTATAAAGTTATACCGAGCCTGAGGGAGAGAGAGAGAAAGAGAGAGAGAGAGAGAGAGAGAGAGAGAGAGAGAGGTTGGGAAAGTGAGAGAAATGATGCAAAAGAGAGCGAGAAAGGGAGAGAGAAGAAAAGTTCAAAAACACACACTATGGTGACTATGACACCAATAATGTTATGTAGCTTTCTGTATCGTGGCCATTTCATTTCAAAATTACATTCATTACATTTTGCGTGTTTTTTTACTGAAAAGTTGATTATAACAAAAGCCACAAATGCCTAACAATTCTGTCAGTTAGTGTCAGCTAGTGTCAGCCTGTGAATCACTTCCCACCATTGTGTAAGCCAACTGTCGCCATTTCAAACCTATCAGTACTGAAAAAGGGTTTACAGCCAAAGTTGGCTGAAAACATTTGAAAATGCTATAAATTTATCCGGTAACACTTTACTTGAAGGTATCATCATAAGAGTGACATAACACTGTCATAACTCTTACATGAGACAGTCATAAACATGTCATGAACATTATGTAAATGTCATAAACGTTTATGACTCAAGACAACCCAATATCAATTTCTCATTACAAAAACCGAATGACACCTAATGACAACAGTCATAAACGTTTATGACATTAACATAATATTTATGACACGTTCATGACTGTGTCATGTAACAGTTATGACAGTGTCATGTCACTCTGATGACGATACCGTCAAGTAAAGTGTAACAATTTATCCTTTATTATTGTTAAAAAAAATCTGTCGCCCCCAAGGATTTTATCGAATTCCATTCCATTTTACCTTTTTCCGGGACAGTTTGCGATGGACGGAGACTTTATAACATTAAACATTAATATATCACTTTCAAGCTGTTGTTTGTGAAAATTGAGGAGACAAAATTCACGGACAGCTTCCCAATTTCTGATGCTGGTTATTTGCCGTTGTACAGGATAAAGAGAAGCAAAGCAATAAATTCATCAACAATAGGTTTCAGCACAGAGAAACGTAGTGACTATGACGCAGCTCCGTTAGTCTTTTTCTGAGATTCCAGATAAATGCCCAATATAACAGACAAAAGACTAAGAAAATCAAACTCATAACTGCCCATCACATAACTACTGGTACATCTGCTGATGATGCCCATCAATACTTTGATCACACTGATGAATTACAGACATGTCCAGTGCAGTGTTAAACAGCTGATGAGCTCGAGAACTCCGCAGTGGGACAAACGAACAGACGACCTCCCCCCTCCCCTCCGGTACCTTCTGAAAGGCGAGCGTGGACTCGTCCCCGTACTGATTCCGGAAATAATCGTACATCCCAAAATCCGTCTGCCTTCCCAGCTGGTCCCGGGACTTGCAGTCTGGGATGCACTCGATGACGCCACACTAAATCATGGGAAATTCCAGGTAAAATGGACTAAGCATACTTTAAGGACTTATTAAGGAAAAATAAAAAAAACTAACTAATCAAGGTCAATGTGAAAAGATCTAATGCAATTATCAGAATATATACTCCTGTGTCACAAGCCGTTCCATTTTCTTGATGCAGTAGCATTTTTCGTTTTTTTGTTTTGTTCGAAAATAATCTTAAATATCTGAGGTGGCTGGTTCAATCACTTCTGACTTGACTGTATAGCGGTAAAATGTGTGATTCTTTGCAACCCATAAGCAGTCAGCAGTTCTGTTAGGCTTTTTGGTGGAAAAAGCCATGTCAATTTTCTTCACATGGGGCTCTTTTTTTTTTTTTTTTTTTTACAGTGAAGCTCCAGAATGACTCTTTAAAGGGTACAGAAGGGTTAGGGTCAGAGTTCAAGTGAGAGGGTCTTACGCCAGGCGCCGTGGCAACCACCCTGTAGGGGAACACGAACAGGTCCAGACCCACCAGCTGGAAGATGTTCTTGAACAGGCCGATGATCTGCAGCGCCAGCATGTCCTGCAGCAGGAAGAGGAAGGGAGGTCAACATGAGAACTCACCATCAGACACTGGACTTCAACTTAACATGTCCAGTCATGAAGCTCTACAGTGACGTAAACCAGAGTAAACCAATAAAGAAGACAACCAACAATATTGTCTGACGTGGTTCTTGGGGGGGGGGGCACAACTCTCATTTGACGCTAGGTGACCTGGGTAAAAATTATTGGCCAATACTGCACCTCAAGAGACAAGTTGTACTGGTGGTATAGGCAGCTGAACGGAAAAAACGCTTTCAAAAGCGCCATGGCAAATAACGCTAAAACCAGAAAGGCGATATTTGCTGCTCCCTACACATGCTGATCACTGGGTGGAGAACTTGTTCTGTGAATGGCACACGTTTGTAAGAATAACGCAACAAAGGTAGACTTACAGCCGAATCCTTACATTTCCAGTGCACGATATCACCAAGAAAAAAAAAAAGACATTTGCTGGAGTGCACTTCGAAGATGTCTCAGGAAGGCGGAAATGTTGTGTTCGAGAAGAGGTCACGCGAGCACAATTTAACATGCAACCATTAATCCATCCATCCAGCTCATTTCCTGGTTGGGGTCATGTGGGGGTCGAGAGCGAGGCAGGAACAAACACTGGACCAATTAAAGATATACTGCAGGGGTCACCAATCATCCACTCACAGCCTCACACCTACTGCAGGGATCACCAATCATCCACTCACAGCCTCACACCTACTGCAGGGATCACCAATCATCCACTCACAGCCTCACACCTACTGCAGGGATCACCAATCATCCACTCACACCTACTGCAGGGATCACCAATCATCCACTCACACCCTCACACCTACTGCAGGGATCACCAATCATCCACTCACACCCTCACACCTACTGCAGGGATCACCAATCATCCACTCACACCTACTGCAGGGATCACCAATCATCCACTCACACTCTCACACCTACTGCAGGGATCACCAATCATCCACTCACACCCTCACACCTACTGCAGGGATCCCCAATCATCCACTCACACCCTCACACCTACTGCAGGGATCCCCAATCATCCACTCACACCCTCACACCTACTGCAGGGATCACCAATCATACACTCACACCCTCACACCTACTGCAGGGATCACCAATCATCTACTCACACCCTCACACCTACTGCAGGGATCCCCAATCATCCACTCACACCCTCACACCTACTGCAGGGATCACCAATCATCCACTCACACCTACTGCAGGGATCACCAATCATCCACTCACACCCTCACACCTACTGCAGGGATCCCCAATCATCCACTCACACCCTCAACACCTACTGCAGGGATCCCCAATCATCCACTCACACCCTCAACACCTACTGCAGGGATCCCCAATCATCCACTCACACCCTCACACCTACTGCAGGGATCCCCAATCATCCACTCACACCTTCAACACCTACTGCAGGGATCCCCAATCATCCACTCACACCCTCAACACCTACTGCAGGGATCCCCAATCATCCACTCACACCCTCACACCTACTGCAGGGATCACCAATCATCTATTCACACCCTCACACCTACTGCAGGGATCACCAATCATCCACTCACACCCTCACACCTACTGCAGGGATCCCCAATCATCCACTCACACCCTCACACCTACTGCAGGGATCACCAATCATCCACTCACACCCTCACACCTACTGCAGGGATCCCCAATCATCCACTCACACCCTCACACCTACTGCAGGGATCACCAATCATCCACTCACACCCTCACACCTACTGCAGGGATCCCCAATCGTCCACTCACACCCTCACACCTACTGCAGGGATCCCCAATCATCCACTCACACCCTCACACCTACTGCAGGGATCACCAATCATCCACTCACACCCTCACACCTACTGCAGGGATCATCAATCATCTACTCACACCCTCACACCTACTGCAGGGATCACCAATCATCCACTCACACCCTCACACCTACTGCAGGGATCACCAATCATCCACTCACACCCTCACACCTACTGCAGGGATCCCCAATCATCCACTCACACCCTCACACCTACTGAAGGGATCACCAATCATCCACTCACACCCTCACACCTACAGCACCAGGCAAAAGTTTGGACATACCTACATATATTTCTAACAAGACATGTGAAATGAAGAAATACGCACCGTTTATTTTGCGAGAACAAAAAAAGATCTAATTCTTAAATCCATCACTCTAACCTGAATTTGCCATCATATTTACAGAGCATACTCACATTTTTTTTTTTTTTTTACTAGAGCAGTTAGTAAAAAAAGCAGGCTGTAATGAGTTTGCAGCTGAGCGGCCGTCTAATTTCCCAAAGATGTGCTTCACTCGTGGTTTATTTTTCATTGACCTTTTTGCCCAAGAAATTCCGAAACAGTCTGTCTTTAATTTAGCTGTTGGAAAATGGAAAGAGCTTGTTTGTCTCCTAACTTTTTAAAAAATATGCCTTATTTGAAAATTCAAATATTTTTTGGCACTATTCAAACAAGTCAAGTATTCTCTTTTAACTTCTGACCGCTTACCTAATACCAGATACCATTTGAGATTATACAGAAAAGTTCAGCTGGTCTAAAAACAAAGTGCTGTGACATTAGCAAAGAGTGTCCAAAGTTTTCACTGGTACTGTATGAGGAACTGGGGAACGAAACTAGAGTATCTGCAGGACACCTATGTGACCAAGGGGATTACATACAAACAGCACAGAGAAAAGGCCCAGACCAGAGGAGAATATGGGGCCTTTTCAGTCTGCAGCAAGAGTGCTTATTGAGAAATGTACACCCACAGTGCACTTTACTCAGAAGAACACTGCACTGATATCACCTCTCTTAGCTCTCAGAGAATCCCAGCTCCTTCATGACAAGGACTTCACAAGATGCTTGAACATTTCTTTGAGATTCTGGTCCATGTTGATGTGACTGGAGCACATGATTCCAGCAGGATTATCTGAAGCCATGACTGTACCTCACTCACCTCACTGTCATGATCATGAGATCAGCTCGAGAAGAATAGAGCTTTGTGACATGGTGCACCATGGTGCAGACATAATTCCTCACATCATCACACCACTACCAGCCCCAAGAGCTGTCGACATAAGGCAGGGCAATTCCATGGATTCCAACTGCTGATGCCAAATTCTAATGGTACAATCTGCATGTCACAGAACACATAAGGATTCATGAGACCAGGCTGTTTTTTTCCAACCTTCAACTGTCCAATTCTGCCGAGCCTGTGTCCGCCGCGGCGACACACTCCACTGACAGGAGTGGAGTCTGACGTTATTCTGCTCACCACAGGTGCTGTCCCAGTTACCTCAGCCTTTCTGTCGAGGTGAACCAGTCTGACTATTCTCCTGAGTTTCTGTCCACAGAACTGCAGCTCACTGGGGCAATTTTTTTGTTTTTCGCACCATTCTGTGTAAACCCAACAGAGGCAGTGATGTGAACCTGAAGCTCCTGACCAGTATGTGCAGGATCTAGCGTACTTCACAGCCGCCAAATGATCGACCAATTGTACGATTGCATGAAAAAGCAGGTGTACCATATTAAGTACTCGGTGAGTGTATAACAGCTCATTTTAAATATGTACTGTAATGAATGATAACGGACTATAATATTAAAGTGCGGATAGACAGAATTAATCTGAGGGTATTTATGACATACGGTACATCATTATTTTAAACATGAAAGAACAGAGAGGGCCATCTGGGTTAATATCATGGAGGGGGGGTGGGGCACACACCTGTCTGCAGTCGTCGCCCACTTTAAAGATGGCCGCTTGCCAGCACACCCGACGCATTGCCCCCTTATCCTCCTCTCCTTCATCCAAAGAGTCCGACCGACAGCTCAGACCTGAGGGGTGGGAAGATTGGGGGGTGGGGGGGGGGCGGGGTTAGGCTGACAGTTTGGACAGGACCTGTACAGGTGTGAGGGTGTGTGTGATTTCTACATCGGACAGGTGTGTGCGTGTAACATCGGTACTCACCTTCTTTCTCCAACTCGCTCACTCCGCAGCGCTTCACCTTGAACTTGGCCAGGTACGGGGCTTTGGCAGCACTGTGTATACACACACACAAACACACGCACACACACACACAGAGGTGAGGCATTCAGCAGGCTATACAGGAAGATGGTGAACTAGGGAGCACATGGGCGCGCATGCGCGTGCACACACACACATACACACACGCACGCAGAAAAGCAGGATCATGTCAATGTAGATCCGCTGTAGTGTCGTTGATCAGAAGGGATCACTCACCTTTGCATTGGAGTGCCAGACTTGTAGTCTATATCCAGCACAATGGCCTCAGGGTTACTGGGCAGGTAACACCCTACAGGAGAAAAGTAGCATCATTCCAAACAAAATCGACCATTCTTCAGAGAAATTTTTGAATGGAAAGCAATTTATTAAAATTCCAAGCATAAATAAATATGCATGTGATCACTGAGAGCGACGCTGGCCACCAAACAAAGGACTCTGGTGTCATGCAGGAATCTAATACAGCCCACAGTACACTCAGTATGAAGAGATCCTGAACTGAACAGGACAGAAACAATTTAACTGGTAAATTCAGTCATTCAATACAGAGAAAGGGAAATTAGGCAAAGATCAGTGTTGACAGATGTCAGCATCACAGACACAGGGAAACTGGATGGTAAACCAGCCCAGTGGACCGACTCCTGCTACACCCATGGAGCTCTCCTGACTCCAGCCGCACAGAGATCATTCACCCATCTGCACAGAGATCACTCACCCGGCAGCACAGAGATCACTCACCCGGCTGCACAGAGATCACTCACCCGGCTGCACAGAGATCACTCACCCGGCTGCACAGAGATCACTCACCCGGCTGCACAGAGATCACTCAACCAGCTGCACAGAGATCACTCACCCGGCAGCACAGAGATCACTCAACCAGCTGCACAGAGATCACTCACCCGGCTGCACAGAGATCACTCACCCGGCTGCACAGAGATCACTCACCCGGCTGCACAGAGATCACTCACCCGGCTGCACAGAGATCACTCAACCAGCTGCACAGAGATCACTCACCCGGCAGCACAGAGATCACTCACCCGGCTGCACAGAGATTGTTGTGGAATATTTTTCAGTTATTCATTATGCTTATTAATATTCAATAGTTATCAGTTATTCATTACATTTATTAGCTTACTAATATTTCAGTTATTCATTATGCTTATTAATATTTTTAGTTATTCATTGCATTTATTAATACTATGTACTAATTACGCTTCATTATATTTGGCTCATTTTATTTACTAATAAACTAACAATTAAATTAGAGCATATTTAACCATTAATAATCGTAATCAATAATCATCTTATATAAGCAGTAGTACCACATGCACACAGATGAGTAGTGATACAGATGAGTAGTGATAAGCTGATACACACACACACACACACACACACACACACACACACACACACACACACACACACACACCCATATACATACAAATAATTCTGTATTTTGCTACATACAAATAATTCTGCATTTTGATTAGTAAGCAAGCTTCTGTGTGGTTGATTAAAAAACCTAATCAGAGTGAGTGTGTACTTTCTGTAGCTTTGATCAATATTGGTTCAATAAAATCATTAGTTGTGACTAAAGAACATAATCAAATTAATCATTTATGTATCTGCATGTAACCCACTCATCTGAAAGTGATTTTTTCACATAACCTGTAATTTTCCAGACCATTTTAGTATATATTCCTTTTATTTTTTTTCAATCCTATTGGAAAATCTTCCACCATGGTTTACGAAAACAAAATTGGAGAGTAAAAAAAATTTGTTACAGCCCATGTATTGTGATTGGAGCAGAGTTGGATTGTGTTTCCTAATAAATATCGCTGTGTAAAGCCCATTGTTTTTGGAAGCTTCATGGCCAGAGGTTACCCTCCGGATTTGGATTATTGCACGATTCAATGCTGGAATAAATGATAACTCTGAGGATCCTGTCTCTCTCCATTAATTTCCCAAAACAAGAGGACTTTTAGAAATAACAACTCTTTGGGTCCACCTGGTCGGAAGACACCACAAGATCACTCACCCGGCTGCACAGAGATCACTCACCCGGCTGCACAGAGATCACTCACCCGGCTGCACAGAGATCACTCACCCGGCTGCACAGAGATCACTCACCCGGTTGCACAGAGATCACTCACCCGGCAGCACAGAGATCACTCACCCGGCTGCACAGAGATCACTCACCCGGCTGCACAGAGATAACTCACCCGGCTGCACAGAGATCACTCACCCAGCTGCACAGAGATCACTCACCCGGCTGCACAGAGATAACTCACCCGGCTGCACAGAGATCACTCAACCAGCTGCACAGAGATCACTCAACCAGCTGCACAGAGATCACTCACCCAGCTGCACAGAGATAACTCACCCAGCTGCACAGAGATCACTCAACCAGCTGCACAGAGATCACTCACCCAGCTGCACAGAGATCACACACCCGGCTGCACAGAGATCACTCAACCAGCTGCACAGAGATAACTCACCCGGCTGCACAGAGATCATTCAACCAGCTGCACAGAGATCACTCACCCAGCTGCACAGAGATCACACACCTGGCTGCACAGAGATCACTCACCCAGCTGCACAGAGATCACACACCCGGCTGCACAGAGATAACTCACCCGGCTGCACTTTGATATCGGCCAGCGCCTTCAGGCATGCCCTCTTCCTCTCATCGCCTTTGGGTACGGGCCTGGAAAACACACGCTCCAGATTAGCTCTCAGAGTGTGTGTGCACGTGTGTGAGAGTGTGTGAATGAGTGAGCGTGTGTGTGAGTGAGTGAGTGTGTGTGTGTGAAGGAATTGTCCAAAATCCCAGCAAATGTTTGTCATACCCTTGTAAAGTACAGAAAATGACTTCATGCTTTTATCCTTGCAAGAGGTGGCTGCACGAAGTACTAAACCACTGATTATGAAACTTTGATTGTTTAATTTGATTGATTCTTTGATTATATAAATGTTTGACTAAGTCTGATTCCATTGGAACGTATTTTTGTATCTTAGCTTTTTGAGTTTTTATCTAATGCAGGGGCGGTAAATCCGGGCGCACAATGCATCACCCCTCCCCAAGATTTTATTCCAGCCAACCCAATTCGCTGATGAGCACAATTCTCCAATCAGGAGGCAACATTAATGAGTGAGGTCAGCAAGCCGAGCTCAGGGCGGGAAAGTTACTGTCTGACCCCCGGACTGTGCACCTCTGCCTAATGTTGTCATGTTTAATACACTGATGGACTTTAAAAACTTATAACCTGAATTGTAGCCAAACTCGGATTCAAATGGTTAAAATAAATGTAACCATTTATTGACTTTACCCATAACAACAACTTCGACAAAATGTCAGATAACAACAACGAAAAAAAAGAAAGACAAAAGAATCAACAATGACGAGTTTAACAACAAATTCAACAACAATGATAAACTCCAATCTAAGTACCGAGTGAGACCGCCATGTGTCTGTAGCAAAGCCATCACTTGTCTTGGCATGGACAGCACCATTCTGTTGAGCTGTTGCTGGGGAATGGCCTGCCGCTCCTGGAGAAGGGCTTCTTAGAGCTCCGAGGGGTCCTGGGCGCTGGAGCGCATTGCCGAACCCGCCGATCCAACAGGTCCCACACATGCTCGATGCAGTTCATGTCAGGGCTGAAAGGTGGCCATTCCATGACTCGCACACCATTCTGGGCCAGGAGCTGCTGGGTCACATGTGCTGAGTGACGTCATGCGTTGTCTTGCATGAATGTGACCTCAGGGTGGTCTGTGATGTAAGGCACGACGTGCGGGCTGATGACAAGGTCACAGTAGCAGGCTACATTAAGATTTCCATTGATTATGACCAGGTCGGACCTCCAGCTGCACCGAATGGCACTCCAGACCATCACAGAGTCTCCTCCAAAGAAATCTGCCTCAGCAATGCAGGGGGTCGTGTATCTCTCACCACATCGTCTGTAGACCCTCTGTCTTCCATCATGTCTGTACAGACAAAACCTGGACTCATCACTGAAGACAACATTCCTCCAGAATCGGTTGGGGACTTGTCTCTGACCATATTCTTCAGCCCAGCGCCGTGCATCAAGCTGCATTCCAACACATGCACTGTGGGCACTGATCCCTCACTCTGCAAGTCGGCGACTCACTGTTCTTCTGCTGATCCTTGGTCTGTAGATTCCTAGGGTCTCCTGAGCTGTCCTGGTGCAAGTCCAAAACCAATCTCTCAGGTGGACGAGGTGGATCTGATTGTCCTGGGCTGAGGTAGTGACCCTAGGCTGACCAGGTTGGGGTCGATCATTGGTGCTTCCTGTCTCCTGGTAACAAGCCATAAGGTTAGAGATTGTGGATTGGCTTACCCAAAAATGCTGGGCGATGCGATTTTGGGATGTTCCAGCCATCCACAGCCCAATGGCTTGATCACGTTGGGCTCCGGCGCACGTAGTGTCTTTGAACAAATGCTCTCAGGTTCTGGCCTCAATGATCTCAAGGATTGTTTTAAGGCATTTGACAGCATTGCAATTGTGATCAGTGAAGCCGGACAAGGTTACATCACTAATTCCTCAAATCCTGCTCCACAGACACAAACAAGGTCATGACCTCACACACTTTTGTGTCTCCTTACTCAAAGACAACTGCATATCAATTATGTAATTATCCAATTAAAGTTCCCCTAACCCAAATATACTATTTCTGCCAAGTCTGACTTATAAGTCCATCAGTATAGTATTTATACTCCATTCTGAAACCAATAATAATTCCAGTGAACTTGGGACATGTGTAAAACGTGAATTAAAACAGAATGCAATGATTTGCAAATCCTATCTGACCGATATTCAGTTGAGCACACTAAAAAGACAAGATATTTAATGTTCAAACTGATAAATGTTCAAACTGATTTTTTTTTTTTTTTGGAAATATTCACTCATTTTGAATTTGATGCCCGCAACACGTTCCAAAAAAGCTGGGACAGGGGCCACAAAAGACTGGGGAAGTTGAGGAATGCTCATTAAACACCTGTTTGGAACGTTCCACAGGTGAACAAGTTGATTGGAAACAGGTGAGGAGTCATGATTAGGTACAAAAGGACCATCCCTGAAAGGCTCAGTCGTTCATAAGCAAGGATGCAGTGAGATTCACCTCTTTGTGAACAACTTCATGAGCAAATAGTTAAAGAGTTTAAGAACAACGTTTCCCAATGTGCAATGGCAAGGAATTTAGGGATTTCATCATCTACAGTCCATAATATCATCAAAAGATTCAGAGAATCTGGAGACATCTCTACATGTAAGCGGCAAGTCTGAAAACCAACAGTAACTTCCCATGACCGTTGGTCCCTCAGGCGGCGCTGCATTAAAAACCAACATCATTCTGTAAAGGATATTACCATGTGGGCTCAGGAACACTGCGGAAAACCATTGTCAGTTAACACAGTTTGTCGCAACATCTACAAGTACAAGTTAAAACTCTACCATGCAAAGCAAAAGGCATATATCAACAAAGCCCAGAAACGCCGCCGACTTCTCTGGGCCCAAACTCATCTGAGATGGACTGACACAAAGTGGAAAAGTGTGTCATTAGTGATGGTATGGGGATGTGTTAGTGCCCATGGCAAGGGTAGCTTGCACATCTGCACCATTAATGCTGAAAAGCACACACAGGTTTTGGAGCAACATCTGCTATCATCCAAGTGACGTATTTTTCAGGGACGTCCTTGCTTATTTCAGCAAGACAATGCCAAGCCACATTCTGCACCTGTTACAACAGCGTGGCTTCGTAGTGAAATGATTAGGGTGATAGACTGGCCTGCCTGCAGTCCAGACCTGTCTTGCATTTAAAATGTGTGGGATATTATGAAATGCAAAATACGATAACAGAGACCCCGGACTGTTGAGCAACTAAAGTCGTACATCAAGCAAGAATCGGAAAGAATTCCACCTACAAAGCTTCTACAATGAGTGTCCTCAGTTCCCAAACACTTATTGAGCGTTGTTAAAAGGAAAGGTGATGTAACACAGTGATAAACATGCCCCTGTCCCAGCTTTTTTGGAATGCGTTGCAGGCAACAAATTCAAAATGAGAGAGTATTTCCAAAAAAACAATAAAGTTTATAATTTTGAACATTAAATATCTTGTCTTTGTAGTGTACTAAATTGAATATAGGTTGAAAAGGATTTGCAAATCATTGTATTCTATTTTTATTCATGTTTTGCACAACGTCCCAACTTCATTGGAATTGTGGTTAGTATTATGTGCGTAAAGTGTATAATAGACTGGATGTTACTCAGTGATATATAAACTTTTCTGGATCCTCTTGTAAGCCATTACCAGAATCACTAAGTTTTATGACCATCAGTCACATTGGAACTGCCACTGTTTTTGCTTCCTGCTATAAAATGGATGACAAAGGGAATTTGCACATATTCGGTTGGCTTCACTGAAACATCAAGTACAGTGTTTCTCACACGCTGGCATTTTTATTTTCACAATAAAATTGTTTGTTTTTCTTATTCTTTAAGTGTATTTCCAGTCAGTGGTGCCAATAACTCTGGGGCCCACAGTATCTGTGTGATCAGCTGGCGACAGACTCAGTGTAAGAGCAGCGGAGGCCGTATGACATGGCGGTTTGAGTTTGTTCCAACACCTTAACCAAGCAGCGATGAGGGGGAGGGGGGTTGTCGGCTCTACAGCCTCATCCTGTTTTGTCATTTTTTCCGTCCTGCCGTCAGTATTTGCCCAGTGCCGCTGATGAAACGAGGCAGGCGCTAGAGTAATTACCCCCTGAAGTAATTAACGAGAGCATTAACGAGGCCCCAGCTCAGGCCTTAATGGGTGCTGTCACAGTGCGTCTCATCACTGCACCCAGAACATCTCTCAGTGGACACCCCCCCCCCCCCACCCCCCACCTTCATCCCTACACCCACCGTAATATCAAACCCCAACAGCTTCTCCTGCACCCATAATGACAGACTTGAGACCCACACTACCGCAAAGCATTCTGGGACACTTTTGCCATCCCGAACTCTACTGTTGCTAAACCTACCATGCACTCAGACACCAACTTTAAGAAGCTGAATTTGACCGTGGGCATCTATCGCTCACTTACGATGAACACAACTTCCCCATGCTAATGACTGACAACATACATGAAAAGAGAGTTGACGTAAAGCTGTGGTTCTTTACAGACAGCACGTCATATAACACAGTAAAGTAGGAGACTGACAGATCAAATATACTGACCTTAGTGCATCCAAATAGAAGCGATGCTTCATTCTACAGAGCGCTCACTTTTATTCCCTACGATTTGCACGAGAAATGTGCCCTCAAAGGACTCAAAAAAAGGGACACAAAACGTTTAAACACTTGGTTCAAAATTCAGGCCTTCGATGCTTTAGCAGCATGGTGCTGTCTCTAAGATCGCACCTAAAAGGAGTGGATAGTAGGCACCGCACACACAAACAAACACAAACACTCACGCAAACACACATAGAGTAACAAACCTCCTGTCAAGCACTAAAGTGTTACAGTGCATGCACTTTTGTGAATAGGCCTAACAAAGGTCTCCAACGGTTGCATAACAGACCGACACCCTAAGCCCACTGACCAATGGCATCATTCAGCTTCACGAACAGACCAATAGCATCACATCAGCCCAGGGAAACTCAATGAGTGCACTCGCCACAGAGGCAGAGCACTGGCTCGTGCGTGTGGAAGTGTCCGGAAGCATTGCAAAGCCCCGCTTAGTTACCGCCACACACTGGCTGCACTACAGGCACCCTGTCAGTGTCCATTACGCTGGGACTGACACCCTGAGTGAGGAGTTACGGGGTAACTGTAGCCTCGGATGAAGCAGAGAGGTACAGTCCATCGGTAATCAGACAGTAAATTTAAATAGTTTTTGCTTTGACTTCTCTCTGTCTTTACTTAAGAGATTTGGAATGACACAATGAATAAGGGGTTGGAAAGGAAGTTCATAGAATTTGATGTTATTTACATCCATATCATGTCATCTCTTCGTATGATTTAGGCCAATTTACAAGGTATAACTGTCCAAATACTGCATATGGAAGTTTGTTGACAGCTGCAAAGTAGATGGAGTGTCAGTGGCGAGGCTCGTACTTGATGATGGCGGAGACGTTGGTGATCTTGTTGAAGAAATCAAACTCGCGCTGGTAGAAATCTTTAGCAGGACCGGAGAGAGAACTTGTAATCTCTCCCACCATCTGTTCCAGCAACTCTCCGATATCAGCTAGAGACATAAAACACAGCTCTAAACACAAATACCCAAAACCATACACACAGCCTAGTGTCTGCCGGTTTAACTCCAGTCCTGGAGGACCCCAGTGTCTGCAGGTTTAACTCCAGTCCTGGAGGACCCCAGTGTCTGCAGGTTTAACTCCAGTCCTGGAGGACCCCAGTGCCTGCAGGTTTAACTCCAGTCCTGGAGCACCCCAGTGTCTGCAATTTTAACTCCAGTCCTGGAGGACCCCAGTGTCTGCAGGTTTAACTCCAGTCCTGGAGGACCCTAGTGTCTGCAGGTTTAACTCCAGTCCTGAAGGACCCCAGTGTCTGCAGGTTTAACTCCAGTCCTGGAGGACCCCAGTGCCTGCAGGTTTAACTCCAGTCCTGGAGGACCCCAGTATCTGCAGGTTTAACTCCAGTCCTGGAGGACCGCAGTGTCTGCAATTTTAACTCCAGTCCTGGAGGACCCCAGTGTCTGCAGGTTTAACTCCAGTCCTGGAGCACCCCAGTGTCTGCAGGTTTAACTCCAGTCCTGAGTTAAACCAATCAGTGTTCTCTTCTTGGCACAATATGTTTATAAAAACTGCTGAGCGCCATCCACTGAGCTGTGGCCCCAGGAGAGCCAGAGTTTGCTCACTGCCGCAGACTCACGATCTTTCTGGTGTCCCTCCTCGTCCACATAGATGTTGGTCTTCATGTTCCAGATGAACTGATGGGCCAGGAGCTGGGACTTCTGAGCAGCCCACAGGATGTACTCGCGCACATACCCCATCTACAGTGACCAATAGAAAAACAGGATATTAAATATTCCCTTTGCTGGAATTAACAGCGAAACAGGACTTCCAGGTTCTCTTCAGATCTTCTAGCATTAAAGTGCATTTGCCAGATGCCCAGTTTTTCAGTCATTGCAAGTGAAACTACTTTACTATCGATCTATGCAACATGGTCAGTCGTACAAATAGGAAAAGAGAAGGCCCCAGAACTGATACCTGCAGAACTTGGAACAGTTTAAAAATGCTCACTGGAACATGTTTCACAGACATTCGAAGAACTTGGAGACAGTATTTAAAAAGAATCTAGGATGAACAAGTCTCACCTTGTCATAACGAAGTGCTTGAACGATCTGAGGAATGTAGAATAAAATGGCATCCTAGACAAACAGAGTGAATTACAGTTAATCATCAACAGTCAGAGATGATACAGTATGCAGGGGCATTATATTCACTTCACTGACTTGCGGAGCTTTAGCGTAGGCACATAGCGCCTTGAGCACTGCTAGGGTGCAGGTGTGCAGTGTTTGGGTTTGTGTTCACTATAATGCCGTACTGGCCCATGATTGTGTGTGTGTGTGTGTGTGTGTGTGTGTTTTTATTGTGTATACACTACAGGCCAAAAGTTTGGGGTCACCCTCAGATTTTTAACGGTGCACCAAGTGCAATGTGACCCCCTGGTTTTGCGGAGGGCATTTATACAGCATGCCTTCTTGTTAGATAAAATTGTTCACATCCCAGAGACATAAAATCATGTAACACAAAGGCATTGGAACTCACTTATGAAACATTGTGGTCAGTGATCAATCAGTCAAGACAGCTTTAAAATGTGGTCTGACGTCTGGAATTCACCCAAAACCTATTGGCTTCCTGTATCTTATGCACTGAAGTCATTTCATGAGCAAAAAATAAGGAAAGAACAGTTGATGTGTGATATTTTTTTTTTAAATCTGAGGGTGGCCCCAAACTTTTGGCCTGTAGTGTATGTAGTATGATGTGGTTGAGAATGTGTGTGTTCGGAGGGAGGGAACACAGAATTCTAACCTGTACTGGGCAGTGAGTGGAAGTGTGTGTGTGTGTGTGTGTGTGTGTGTGTGTGTGTGTGCGCGCGCATGGTATGTGTGTTATTCAGTATGTGTAGTACGGAGTGGAAAATCAGTGGTTGAGCCGAAGAAGAGAGATTCTGTATTCTGAATGACCCCATATCCTGGGTCATGTGACTAATATTGTGACCAATAAACAAGTTGTGGCCAATCATTAATTTTAAGGGATTGTTTTGAGCCTCCCCAGTTGCCAGTTCACGATCCGCCACTGGTACATACAGAAGGCAAGCACCGGTGTAACGGCTTAAAGTATACTCCCAGCCCAGAGTATACCTGGTATTTAAGTGGGCTAGCCTGTCTTAGGGGGGTTCATCTTGGCTGCTACACCTGGACACATTGACCACACACTAGGCAGTGGGGGTGGAGGGTGGGGGGTGTGCTTGTGTGTGTTAGGGTGCACGTCTTATGGTGCGTCTGATACATACATATGGGAAGGACAGCAGCACTTTAACCTCGTACTGAGTGAGGAGAGGGAGTGTGGGAGTGTGCAGTGTTAGGATGCTTGTGTGTTTAGTACGTATGGGGCGGGGAGGAGGAGGACCGCAGCTGTCTAATCCTGTACTGGGCAGTTAGGGGGTGTGGGTGTGTGTTAGGGTGAGTGTGTGCACCGGTGTGAGTGTGTGTGTGTGTGTGTGTGGGGTACATACGGTAGGAAAGCACCGGAACACTTTAACCCCATAGTGGGTGGTGAGTGGGTGGGGGTGTGCTTGTGTGTGTTAGGATGCGTTTGGTACGTACGGGAGGGAAGGACCGCAGCACTTTAACCCCGTACTGGGCGGTTAGCGGGTGGGGGGGGTACATGCTGGAGAAGTAGGACAGGCCTGTGGGGGGGTCGGCCGGGGCCCAGCACAGGATATGGCTCAGCTCCGGGGAGTCGGCATCGATCGTGTGCCACGTCACCAGGAACTGGGTGAAAAACACACACACAAAGACAAAACCTTACCTTTCATCCCACTCAAACAGATAAACACAATCCACCTGCTCATCCTACAAATACTGAAAATGCGGCCCACTGGAGACTCAAATCAAACAAGCAACCCGAGACAGACGAACAACTTTACACCCTATTCTATTCATATTGCGAAAAACACAACAACGCCTCTCTCCTAGGCAATGCTAACACGCGTGACATTACTATTAATGTATACAAATGGGCAAACAATCACCCCTTTTCAATCAGTAATTGCTGATAATTACAAATTGAGTGGCTGAGAACCAGAGTCTATAAACTAACAAATTGAAAGTACTTAGAAAATACAACCCCATTTCCAGAAAAGTTGGGACACTGCGCCAAATGTTAAAAATAGGACCAAGGGTCCTGTAGCTTACCGGCAAGCAATCTTATAGTGATGATACGAGTTATGAAAATTTCATGTGAAGACTGACATTCAGATCATTGAAGGTCAAAGTCAAGGTCACTAAATAAATGTTCACATACATTTATAAGACCTTGTGTAGTAATACAGTCCTAAGCTCCAAGCAGTTTTGGTGATACAAGTCATTGAAAATACAGTATTTCAATTGAACTGTGAACTTTAAAGGTCACAGAAGGTCAAATTGAGGTCACCAAATGGACTTCATACATGACTTTCTAAATGTCTCACAAACCTTGGTTCAATCTGTCACCATTTTGGTGGTACGAGACCACCAATTTCACTGTCGAGTTTGACCCTCAAAGGTCACAGACAGTCAAGCTGAATTTCACCAAATGAAAGTTCATATGTGACTTCCTCTGTGTCTGTAAAACAAAACTAGGCTCCATATGTGACCATTTTAGTAATATGAGTCATTAAATTTTCACTTGGACACATTTTACTTCAAAAGGTCAATACAAAGGTCACCAAATGAAAGTTCATATATGACTTCCTATATGTCTCTACTACAAACCTAGACTCCATCTGTGACCATGTTGGCAATACAAGTCATTGTAGTTGTATTATGTCAAGTTTGACCTTCAAAGGTCACCAACAGTCAAGTTGAATGTCACCAAATGAAAGTTCAAGTGTGGCTTCCTGTATGTTTGTAATACAAACTTAGGCTCCATGTGTGACCTTTTTAGTGATACAAGTCATTGAATTTTCACTAAGTCAAGTTTCACCTTGGAAGGTCAATATGAAGGTCACCAAATGAAAGTGATTGATGATGATCATGATTTCCTATACATCTCCAATACAAACCTACATTCTATCTGTAACGATTTTGCTGATATAAGTCATAAAAATTTCACTGTACAGTTTAGCTGTTGAAGATCACTGAAGGCTAATTTCAAGGTCACCAAATGAAACTTCAAACATAATGTCACAATATATACATAAGCTCCGTCTATATTAGTTTTGGTGATAGAAGTCATTAAAATTTCACTGTGAAGTTTGGCCTTAGAAGGTCACCAAATGTAAAGTTCAAGGCCACCAAATGAAATTTCATAGATGACTTCCTATAAGTGTTCAATGCACATATGCTCCCAATCTTCAATATTTTCAAGCCTAGAAGTCTTTGACAATTGTAACATTTTGCTTTGACCTCAAGTCTGACCTTTCAAGGTCATCTGAGGTTAACTTAAACACAACCAATATATAGGTCATACATGACTTCCTATAAGTTGATAGTACAAACTTAGACTCCATCTGCAACCATTTAGCTTCCACAGGCCATTTTGCCCTTTTTCCATAAGACCCAGTGTTAAAGTACAGCGCCCCCACTAGACCCACTTCCGTTGATTCAATCAAAATGGATCTCGCACTGTGCATAAAGTGCATCAAGGTGAGTTGATTGCCTGATTTAGAAAGAAATGTATCCAGCAGTTTTTTAGAATTATTTTTTTTTTTATTTCTCAGTCCTACCTTTAACATTGGGGCCAAAATTTCAAGGGCCCATAAAATGGACTACAATGATTCAATCAAAAACCCTAAAAAAAGGCCTGGAGACATGGTTTAGTAGTATGTTATGGAAAATTTACAGGAAGATTCATCAGGCCAAAAAAAAAGATTTAAAAAAAAAAATTCCGGATGACTGATATGCCACAACAATAGCCAGTAAGCTAATAAAAACAGAATGCAATGATTCGCAAATCATTTGAACCTTTTATTTAATTGAAAATAGAGCAAAGGCGACATATCAATATGGAAACTGAGAAATTTCATTGTTTATTGAAAAATACTTTTTTTATGACAACAATACGTTTCATGAAAGTTGGGACGGGGCAATGTTTACCACTGTGTTGCATTACCTTTCATTCTTACAATACTCTGAAAGCATTTCGGAACAGAGGTGACCAACTGCTATAGTTGACCAGGTGACCAACATTTTGCAGACTCCTTTGTCATTCTTTTTCATAATGCGGAAGATATTTTTCGTGGGCGACAGGTCTGGTCTGCAGGCAGGCCAGTTTAACACCCATATACAACAGAGCCATGTTGTAATTTGTGCAGAATGTTGTGTTTGCCATCGTTTCACTGAAATAAGCATGGCTTTCCTTGTCAAAGTTGTCTGGATGGCAGTATATGGAACTCCAAAATATAGTATATACCAGGGGTGTCAAACTGACCCCAAGCCAAGAGGCTGCAGGTCTTCAATCCTAACAAGCAGAAGCTCACCTGAAAGCACTGATTTAATCAACTGATCTAGGCCTGCACAACTGATTAGTTGTATCAGGTGCGCTTCTGCATTGTTGGAGTGAAAACCTGCAGCCTCTTGGCCCGTTTACGGGTCAGTTTGACACCCCTAGTATATACCGTTGTGCATTAATGGTGTCTTCACAGATGTGCACGTTACCCATGCCATGTGCAATAATGCACCCCCATACCATAATGGATGCTGGCTTTAGAACTGTGCACTGATAATCTGGATGGTACCTCTCCTCTTTAGCCCAGAGGAAGGGGCGTCCAAAATTTCCCACAATAATTTCATACTTTTGATTGGTCAGACCACAGGACAGTTTCTGACATCACATGAGTCCCTTAAATGAGCTCAGGCCCAATGAAGGCTGTAGAATTTCTGGATCTTGGTTTAATATTTGCATGGCAGAGTTTTAGCTTGCATTTGTGGATGCAGCGACAAATTTGTTTGCCAACAATTGCAGAATTGTTCAAGAGCCAATGGGGTGATTTCCACTCCAGAATCTCGTCTGTTTTTAAGGCAGTGCTGCCTGAGAGCCCAAAGATAATTTCTATTTAATACTGATTTTTGGTCTTTTTGGTCCCCTTATTAGTCGCACAAGGGATTTTTGGTCCCTTGTGTACAGACATTTCTCTGGATGCTCTGAATCTTTTGATATTTTGTTCTGCAGAGGATAAATGCAAATTCTTTGCAATTTTACATTGAGAAATGTTATTAAAATTATGAACCATTTGCCCATACAGTCTTTCCCTGAGTGGTGAAGCCATTGCCATCTTCATGTCTGAAATAATTTTTTTACCCAATCACGTTACTGACCTGTTGCCAGTTAACCTTCTTTACAGTGAGATGTTCCACCAGGTGTATTTTTTTTTTTTTTTTTTTGGGACATCATTCAACTTTTCCAGTCCTCTGTAGCCCCTGTCCCAACTTTTCTGAAATGTGTTGCTGGCATCAAAATAAGCAGAATTTTTTCCAAAATCAATAAAATTTCTCAATTTCGACATTTGACATGTTTTCTTTGCACTATTTTCAATTAAATATAAGGTTTAAATGATTTGCCAGTCATTGCATTCTGTTTTTATTTACATTTTACACATTGTCCCAATGGTTGTAGGTTAAAAGTTTCTATGTTCTGTAAATTCAGATGTTAATGCCATATTGTTGCTATTTTTGGTTGAGGGACGTCCTGACTGATGTTAAAAATAAATATGATTTAAGCATATTCAGCGGGCGCCTCATTGCACTTAACTCATTATTCACCAAATGCTAGGAAGCAGCCTCTAACCAACTCTATGTACAATCCAAGCGTGTCTGTCTGTGCGCTTACATGATTCAGAACCCATTCAAACTAATCCCCTTTTCCTAAAACCCTGCTTGACCACAAAGCATTCTGCTAACATACTGCACGTTCCCTCACACCTGAGGGACTCGTGCTGATCATGGCTGTAAGAGAGTTCCAAAATGTTTGTGTGTTCACATGACAAGTTATCCACAAATGGGGATTCGGCAGCGCCTCCCTGACAGATTCAGTGGTCCATGTTTGCTCTTGCACTAACAAAGTTCAGATACAAATATCCCACCGGCACGAAGCTTTCAAACTAGCCTCCCGCAGGGTCCTCTGCGAGTGTGTGTGTGCGCGCGTGTTTGTGCGCTTGTGCCGAGAAACAAGTCAGTTCCGCACAATTACACACAGCCTAACTGGCCCAATTAGTTACCAAGTGCTAAACATTTCCAATAACACATGTCCCAAAGCACACTCCATTAACCCAGCTGGGGCGTCGCACACACAGCGGTGCTCTACCTTAATCTGCAAAAATTAATACCTAAACTACAAATACTTTTGAAATTTAAATGCGAATTATCAACAAAGAATGGTATTGCCACTATACGATGGTCCAGAGACAGGGAAGAACCCCCATCACGCATATCACGCCAGCAGGAATGTGTTTTGACATCGCTCTGACAGAAGGGCTATTAGCAGACTGGGGCGCATTTTAGCGATTAGTGTTTGGCTGGCTGCACCATGGCGGGACCTGTCACTGTGCTCTATAACAGGGAGATGGTGAGCCTCTAACGTCCCCACTCGCCCAACCTGGGAGTCATTCCCACTCCCCAGTTTCTCCCATTGCACACACGTTGTGGGCCTGGGGTCAGTGGCACCCTGGGAGCCATTTGGGCTCAGCCTTTTCTCTCCCCAGACTGCAGGCTCCGGTCTTGACATCAAGTGTCCTGGGAACCATTTAGGTTCTGGAACGGTGTTAAGAGGTGTCCTGGGGGCTCCATCATTTCCCTACAAACAGGCTCAGGTGAGCAGGCCGGTTCTCCCACTCTGCCAGGGTTAGAAAAGCAAGCGCTCATTAGCGCCGGTAAATCGGGTGGAAATAAAGCACACTGACGGCAGGTAAGAGACTGATGTAGAGCCAAACACAAGATCTCAACAGCAACGCTGTCTTCCCTCCCAAGAGAAGGCGTGAAGCCGGACTGTGGCACGCACAGAGGGGAACATCCGGGAACAACACCCCTTACAACAAATTAGTATTTTACAACAAATGTTATCAAAGATCAGCTCCTTGTTCCAGTTCTGACCACCAGCATCTAGAGTGGGACGTTCAAAAACACCAAAGAAGATTTAAAAATAAATGACTAACCTGCATTTGCCGTTTGAGGTACGGGGCCTCTGTAAAAAGCACTACTCTCAAAAGTACAATCACAGGCACAGTAGTGCAACTGGACTTTCAACAGTTTTGACCAAAGTACTGTAAATTATTGTTTTCTGGGCCCTGCAAGAATGATGTGACATTCTGGAAATGACTAGTATATATTCTGCGATATATTAATGAAATATCATTAGTTACAGGTGACATTGAATTAATTACTTGCAAACAAGGGGTTTAAGAGTATTGTTTTTTTGGTTGGAAACGTATCAATATCATGATAGGTTGCAAGATGACGAATTGTGATATTTTAAAGATGGCTGCTGTGGCAGCCATCTTTGTTAAAATACAATGTATTGTTGTACTGTATTGTTAAATGTATTTTAACAATGTATTGTTAAAATACAATGTACAAAAAACCCAGAATATGTGTGTTGCATAGAGCCAATATGCAAAATTTCAGCAGAAGTACTGCAGAAATTATTGATAAAATTGTCAAAATGGGATTTCAAGATGGCTTGGTGTAATGGCGGAGACGCTTGGTATAATAAATGTGTTTATGCAAAGTGCAACCTTTTTTCTCATTTCATTATTGTTGTTTTTCGTCTTGCACTCTTAAAGTTTGGGAGTGAAGCCAGTTTGTGCCTTTATTTCAAGATGGCTGCCATGAATATTTCTGACAAGTCTTGCTGCCAAGTACCCATGTACCAAATTTCAGCTGGAGCGCTGCCAAAATTCCATTTTTAAAAAGGCTTCCCTGGCAGCCATATTTAAGAACAGACTGCATCGAAGTATGTGAACTTTGGTGTCCTTATTGGTTGGAAGATGTCTCTACCTTTTCAGCTTCAATGGATAAACAGTATCAGTGAAGATGATTTTCACAGATGATACTGACTACGACGACAGACAAACAGGCCACTGCGTTAGCACCCCGTACCATAGGTTCAGCGGAGCTAAACCGTGTATCTGTCTCTCCGGGTAATTCCAGACAGCATCGATGACGACTCTTTTTGTAAGATTGCTTTTTAACTAACACAACAGACTTTACCTTGCACGCGGTGCAGAGTGGCTTCAAGCCTGACTCAAATGTCTTTAATAGTTTATGCCTTGCGGAGTTATCAGTTCCCCGTCCAGCACCCAGTTTGTATTAGTAGCAAATGTTCTGGCGACAAACAGTGCCCATGGGTATGTTGGTCTTAAAGTAAGTTGTGGTCAGGTGCATTGATGGCATGTTACCATTTTGAGACACAAGAAAGCAATTACGCGATTGACCAACAAAAACCCGATTGTCAGTCGATTGTCAGTTTTTAACTGCCATTTTAAAGGTATATTAATAAGGGCACAACCCGCGTACTCTCTGCTCGTTCAACACAGGGACGAACAGGAGCACCCACATGAGCAAATGTTGGGAAGAAAAAAAAAAATCACAATTTTAAAGATTACTGTCAAGATATTTACATGATACACATTAGAATGGTTAGTGTGATCAATGTCCTCTTATCAGAGCATGCTATGATGTAGACTATTTGGATTGTAGGTGAACCTATTCCATCAGGTAATTTCTGATTCAACGAAAGAGGTTACACACGTAGGAGTTTGCAAAATATTCTGGATAAAGCCACGACTACTTAATACTGGTGAACTCTGTCACTCCTGCACTCAACAAGAGGATCCGCCCTGGAGGGCTGGCTGTTTTTTGCCAATAAATTAAATACATAGCTTATGAAGTCAAAAACAGTGCGTAGATCACCTGTGCCACGCACTTCGGACCAACCATTTAGATCATTAAAATAAGGCCCCAGGCGATTGAAATGGGCTTTTTATCTCCAGCAACATTACCGGAAAGAAATCTTACAGTGATGACACAAGTTATGGAAAATTTTATGAGAAGTTTGACCTTCAAATCATCGAAGGTCGATGTCAAGGTCACTAAATGAAAGTTCATACACATTTATAAGTTACAAGACCTCCTATATATCTGTGTTACGATCCTAAGCTCTAAAGCAGTTTTGGTGATACAAGTAATTGAAAATTCAATGTCAATTGTGAACTTTAAATGTCACAGAAGGTCAAGTTGAGGACACCAGATAGACTTCATATACAACTATATATGTCTTTAATTCAAATCCTGGCTCTATCTATGACCATTCTGGGAAAAAAAGTCATTGTAATTTCACTATGTCATGTTTGACCTTCGAAGGTCACAGAAAGGCAAGTTCAAGGTCACCAAATGGAAATTCATACATGACTTCCTATAAGTGTTCAATACACATATATTGTCTATCTTCAATATTTCCAAGCCAAGAAGTTTCGAAAACACCAACATTTTGCTTGAGCTGAAGTTTGACCTTTCAAGGTCGTCTGAGGTAAGCTCTAAGATTGCGAAAATATAGATCATAGATGACTTCCTATATGTCCATAATACAATCCTAATCGCTATCTGTAACCATTTAGCTTCCACAGGCCATTTTGCCTCCTTGCTGTAAGACCCACTGTTGAAGTACAGCGCCCCCACTAGACCCATTTCTGTACATACATTCAAAATGACACTTGCACTGTACTTAAATTGTACCAAGGTGAGTGGATTACCAGATTTAGATATAAATTTATTGGGCAGTTTTTGAGATATAATTTTTTGAAATTTCAAGTTCTAGCTTTTAACATTGTTATCATTTACCTTTCAAAGTCATCTGTGGTCAAATTTCATGTTTCCAAAATATAGGTCATATATAACTTCCTAAATGTTGATAATACAAACTTAATCTATATCTGCAACCATTTGGCTTCACAGCCTATTTTGCATATACTCCATAAGACCAAATGTAGGGAACAGCGCCCCTACTAGACCCACTTTTGTCATTCCAATCAAAATGGCATGCGCACTGTACATTGAAGGTACCAAGCTGAGTTAATTGCCAATTTTAGAAAAAAAATTATGAGGCAGTTTTTTTTTTCCTCCAATAAATGTCCACTTCTAAGGGCGCTTTCGCACCAGTATAGTCCGGGGGACTGGGTTCGATTGGGTGGGGAATACCGAAAAACGTAATCCCTTCATTTGGTTTGGGTCACTTCACACTGCACTTCTGAACGCGGACCAAACCGCCTGGACAAAGTCATGCAGTTACAACAGCTGCTCGTTTGGGGCGGTATTGCCCAAAAAAAGCACAGACCAGTAAGAAAAAAAAACATGAGGAAGAAGAACACCCGGCTTATCGATTGGCCAGGACCTTTATTTGGTTCCCTGGATAGTACATGTGGGCCTGTCCACAGAAATGGGGGACATAAGTGTGACACGCAAGACGAAAAATAAACCAATAAAGGAGAAAAAAAGATTCAACCTAATAAGTCACTAAAGGGACCTTGAATAACATTCTGCAGTTGTAAAGATAATATCAGCAAAGATGACACTGGAACACACAGTTGAAATGGTCACGGCGACACCGATTTACGTATGTAACAAGACAGATATTTCAACCTAAAATCAACAAAAAAAATGCTTATTAGAAGTAGGTGAAAACATTAATTTATTCTAAAAGTCATAAAAACAATAACATTGATTAAAAAAAAGTAGTATTAAAGTCGAGTAGTATTAAAAATCTCATTTTCTTCCAGATTTGCAATTTGTGGATTTCCCGCTTGCAAATTCTGGCACATAGTGTTTTTCAACACTCAAAGCAAACACCTTGCAAAGTTAAAAATTGAGCTAAATGAACTCCATTGAACATCAGTAACATAAATCAATCAAAAAAACCTTACATAAATCAACACCACAACTAACAATATTCGTTTTCCAAAACTAGCTGAAAGGTATTACGTATGTAACAGGGCAGATGAGATAAACTGCAGAGACATTTCCTCGAAAATAATATAATTTACTCCCAGGTGGCATATTTAATGGTTTAAATATGCAAGACAGATTGCATTCAAATTCAATGCCAAGACGCAAATACGCTTGTTTCACGCGGATTCGCGTCTTTGCATTGACTTTGAATGCGATCTGTCGTGCGAAAAATTCGTTCGCGTCCAGTGTGAAAGCGGCTTTATTGTTAACATTCACAACGATTTTTCGGGTAAAGAAATAATTAAACAATTCAGAACGACAAAAACAACGATTAAAACATTATTTTGATGAACATACATTCGGGTTCAACATTTATAACAACATAACCATATGGAATATCTTATTTATTTTGAAATAATTCATCGAACAATGACACGGAATTAGAAAACAATTGGCCAGGGAGGCGCTGACCTTTTTTTCTGATTACCTTTTTATTTATTGGGGTGGCGTAGCATTTAGTCTAATCTTAATAGTCTGCGCAGGTGACCTCCGTTTTCCTGGTGCAATTCCCACAGACGGGTCTGAGGCAATTGCAGCAGGTGACGCGTCTTATTTTGTGAGTCAGCTCCTGCGGACCTGGCACTGCCTCCGTTTTGGTGCCAGCGTATCCTGCTGCTGCTGCTGGCTCAAACTTTTTGCCAGTGCTGCCCAATAAAATAAAATAATTCTAGACTACTCTACTCCACCAACTCTGACAGGGGCGTCGGTTAGTTGCAAGGCAAGCAAAAGATAGGCCTACATTTTACGAAAAAAATTACAGCCGCAAAACTGTACAGTCAGTGAGACCGCTAATGGCAGAAATAGGTAGATTTGGTGATATTTTATGCTCCGTAGGTGTAATCTATATAAAAAGCCGGAGAATTTGCTCCATGTTTGCAGTCCGATCTGAGACTTCAAAGTGCATTATTCGCCCAAACTATTGTGTTGATTATGTCAAATAAATGATGTGATCTTTGCTCATTTTCTATTACGTTCGTAACAGTACTTACGTAAGTAATATTCGTGACAGATTCAGAGAAAATCATTCCAGCATTGCAGACGATGCTTGCATGACCTTCAAGCAATGGCGTCAACGTCGAGGCGCACACGCATATTTAGTATTCAGCTGTGACTGAGTTCACAGTCGTAGATTCGCATTAATTTTTCTTGTTTAGGTGGGGTTACGAACGTAATATTTTTTGGACAGACTCGCAACGCAAACTTTTCAACAATCATTGAAAGAAATCAGACGGAAATCAATAATTATATCATATATCAACAAATGGACTCTTACTTTTCGTACATGTATGGGTGGTTATTTCCGCAAATATATCCCAGTCTGACCCATTTTTATGTTCGTAACTGCAAGGACAGACGATGGTTACCAACGTAAGCTTTTCAAATAGGGTGTCATTAAATTACCCGTCATTAATTTTTTTTTAGAAAACGAAGAGAAACTAAAAGAAACTAAGTTATTTATTCAAGCTGTCAACTTTACTCAAAATAAGGGTGCCTTTGATATGCTAAAACCGCCCTGAAATGAACAACATCTACAATGTCACAAACGCTGTCAAAAACCAGTGTGGACATTTTCTTCTTTCTGCAAGTAAAAATAAAACTAGGCAAAGCATTACTTCAAAAATGTTCTTATTATATCTTTGTCATATGTATAACACAATAAACATACAATTCAGTGAATTGTCGAACACTGTAACGTGTTATTTAACCGTTAATGCACCATGCCCCTTAGGTACCCCATTTCTGTGGACAGGCCCATTTGCATTTCCCACTGTAAACGAACCGCACCAGAGTTCGTTAGAAAGCGTACCGTCGGTACACTTGTTTTGGTATGCTTTTGATGCGATTCCTGGTACGATTGCTGCTTTCACACTGAACCAAACAAACTGTACCAAGAAGGAAAACAAACTCTGGTGTGATTCAGCCAAACCAAATGAGGCCAGTGTGAAAGCACCCGAAGTCTTATCTTTTCACACCGGGGCCAAAATTTCAAGGGCCCATAAAATGGACAAAAATGATTCAATCAAAAATAAAAAAAATTTGAAAAAAGTTTGGAGATATGGTCAAGAAGTATGTTATGGCAAATTTACAGGAAAATTCACCTCACAAAAACAAAAGAAAAAAATGTGGACAATAGACGCCAAACAACGACAATAGTTTTTCAGCCCATTTAGCCGGTAAGCTGGAAAAAACCATTTAATATCAAAGCAAAATAAAAATATTAAAAAATCTAGGGTGCCAAAAAGTTTTACATACTACTGTATATCCTGGGAAATAAAAGTCAAAAGAAAAAGATTGTGCAAATACATTTTGGGGAGGGAATCATCTACCCAGTAGTAGTTTTGATTAAGGCCCTTATGAATTGATGGAAAATCTGTGTCCGCACAGGGCAGGGCGGATGTTCTAGAACATTCCGACAACAAAATCACAGTGTTGAGGACTGAAACAAAGGGACATTCCTCCACAGAAATGGAGAGAAAATTATGGTTGGGATTTTTGACTCACAGTCAAGATTGCGTCTCAACAGTATCTTGCTGAAGGGCTCGCAAAGTTGAATAGAACCACTTTTTCAAGCATCATAAGACCAACTGTGATCTAGCAACTAATTTTCTCAATGAAAAAAATCAGGTGGTTGTTTGGCCACTATCCACTCAACACAACGATACTGCTTGTTCCTATCTGACCTTGAAATGCTATTTGTAAAATGCTATTTGTATTTACTAGGCTTAGTGCATGTTCACCCATTTAATGTGAACACGAAAAGAATTTATGTCACAATTTTGGTTCAATACGCTGAAAATGCTATCCTCTATAGTGGTTCATTTTCAAATGCTGAAATCTGAGCCAAGAGCCATCGTAAAATAAATCAACATTTTTAATGAAACTTCCATAATTCTTAAATTTATGAAAGAGGAGATGTTCAAAGACCAGATTTTTTTTCCCAAATGAAGCACAATATTGTCACTCAGAAAATCTCACATAGTGACCATATTAGGCCTTTCTGCTAATCATTGTCACTTTGTTCTCATTACAGGGTATAAAACAGTGATGATTAACTAATAACTAATTGCTTGATTGCTATTGAGTGCGTGGAAACCAGCTGAGAGAAATAATGTGTATTAAAAAAAACTGTCAGTGGACTTTTCAACACAATTTTTTCCCCCAGACACATTCCACTTGACCTCTGACATTCAGCGGCCGTTTGTTCATTTTGTTTTATTACCCCTAAAAACGCTACAATTCAACAGCAACACAACCCTGATAATGCTGTTACAGTACATGCCAAACATGCACCGTCGACCTCAAGCTTATCTGCAATGTGAAGCTGGCAGTGCCACAGGGGTTAATATCTCTATTTTATGAGAGTGGCAGAAAGGAATGTGAGAGGTACAGGTGTGTGTGCTGTACTGTACAGGTGTGTATATACAGGTATCTCACCTTCACCGCCTCAGGAATGTCGCTGACCGCACTTGGATCCAACCGAACAAGACGCGTCACCTCAGTCAGAATGGCCTCCGCGTTTTTAAACCTGTGAGAGAGGGGCCAGTCCGACAATTCTTCTATCAATTTCTCATTCAGACAAACAGCCAGCTAAAATTTTAAGTCTATAGCTTCTTTATCCCCTTGCGTATGAGTTTGTATTCAACTGAATGCTCTAGTGAACAGTCAGGCTGGTCCTGCAAATTTGAACAGGCGATCTATTCTCGTGGCCGGGTACCACGTATTCGCGGATGGGTATGCTGGATGGTGTGTGGTATCAACAAGCAACTGCTGTGAGGCGACTGCCGTGAATGATTTTGTATCAGTATTGGGTCAGACTAATGAAGTACCTGATCACTCATAGGGTGTGTGTCCTGAGTTGAGGATGTGGGTTTAGCAAAGAGTATGGGCGGAGTCGCCAGTTCCGACGACTTGGAAAGCCATCCACCCGCGGCAAAGACCCAAAAACCTTGGAAACAGTGCGTCGTCTGTTCCAAGAACTTAGAGCGTCATGATTCCCGGTCAGATGTGACACTTTCAAAGTTAGTTTGTGCGTTGAACCGTGTAACAATCTGTACGACACTAAACGGTATGCTGGTCAGCAAGCAAGCCCGCATGTGTGTGTTTCCCATACACAAGGGGCTAATACAGACATCATCAGCTCTTCATTGTGAAGACTTTTTATGGGGAATCAAAAACCATATTGTGAGGAATTCAACAGACCACAACAGCTGGAATATCTAGGATGCTTCTTGAGGAATCAAATTTTTTCAAAAATGTGTGTGGCGCCACCTGTAAGGCCAAAGCTGGTACTGCATACGGATGAAATGGGCACCTGTACAGGCGGATAGTGCGACAGTATTTAAATGTGTGTGTGTGTGCGTGTGTGTGTGCGCGCGCGAAGGCACGTGTGGATGTGTACGCATGTATGCAAGCATGCATGTGGGCAAGAATGTGTTTGAGTGCTTACATGTATGTGTTTGCGAGCACGAGCGCACACATACACACACATATGGGTGTGTGTGTGTGTGCGCAAAAGCGTATATTTGTGTTAATCCCATCCAGGGGGAGTACAAATACTCCTAGTCGCTTCATGCCATGAAACCGGGGGTTAAGTACCGGCCCAATGGGCCACTGGGCTCAAATCAGGCTTACACACATGGGTCTGAGAGTGTTTGAGTGTGTACATGTATAGTACAGACCAAAAGTTTGGACACACCTTCTCAGTCAATGCGTTTCCTTTATTTTCATGACTATTTACATTGTAGATTCTCACGGAAGGCATCAAAACTATGAATGAACACGTGTGGAATTATGTCCTTAACAACAAAGTGTGAAATACCTGTAACTGAAAACATGTCTTATATTCCAGTTTCTTCAAAGTAGCCACCCTTTGCTCTGATTACTGCTTTGCACACTCTTGTCATTCTCTTGATGGGCTTCAAGAGGTGTCACCTGAAATGGTTTTCACTTCACAGGTGTGCCATGTCAGGGTTAATTAGTGAAATTTCTTGCCTTATCAATGGGGTTGGGGCCATCAGTTGTGTTGTGCAGAAGTCAGGTTGATACACAGCCGACAGCCCTATTGGACAACTGTTACATACATGCGTACATAATTCCATGTGTTCATTCACAGTTTTGATGCCTTCAGTGAGAATCTACAACGTAAATAGTCATGGAAATAAAGGAAACAGATTGAATGAGAAGGCAAGTCCAAACTCTTGGCCTGTACTGTATGTGTTTATGAGCATGACCGCATACATACGTATGTGTGCATGCTAGAGTGTATTTACCGGACAGGAAGCTGCAGCGCCAGATAAGGGCTGATGCTCCAGGCCAGGTTGACGTGGTCCTTCCACTGTTTCTCGCTCAGGCTGATGTACTTGGACCTCCAGTTGGAGATACTGGTCTCCACAGACTGCTCAGTGGGGATACTCAGCTCTTGGGCTGACAGGGGGTTGTACCAGGTGGTCAGGCGTTCAATCTCACTGGCCTGTGCAAACAGAGTCAGAGCATTAGGCCCCGCCCCTATCAAAGGTCAAATATGCCACTGGAATACTTCACAAAGGGTTAAAATCAAGCAGCGACCTCCGAGCTGAAAAGTGAGGCCGACACCGAAGTGCCAAGAAAAGTTCCTCGAATGGCCACTTGAGGCCATTGATTTATACCAGGGGTGTCAAACTGACCCGTAAACGGGCCAAGAGGCTGCAGGTTTTCACTCCAACAATGCAGAAGCGCACCTGAAACAACTAATCAGTTGTGCAGGCCTAGATCAATTGATTAAATCAGTGCTTTCAGGTGAGCTTCTGCTTGGTAGGATTGAAGACCTGCAGCCTCTTGGCCCGTTTACAGGTCAGTTTGACACCCATGCTTTATACGGTCAACAGTCAAAATGTATAACACTGTTCAGAATATCCCAGTGGATAAACAGCATAATATCAACCCAAAGCAAAGTTGCAAAAAAGGAGATTAAAACTCTGGACGGCTTTAGAAGAAGATACAGAATTTTTTTTTTCTCCAGCAGTTAAAAAGGAATTTTGGTGCCACTTTAAGCATCCATCTTTCATTTACAAATTTTGGTGAAATTTTGAAGGTCCCAAAAAGTACTGTCATACTCCAATTACCAGTGTTCCATTTAGAGCTTCTAAATTATTGAGTGTATAGTTTGTTCCAACAACAATGTGCAGTAATCTGAAGAGGCCCAGTCGTGCAATGGCGCAGTCTCACCAGCAGGGCGAGCAGTAGTGTGCGGCGCTTCATGTAGTACTTATGCAGCTGGGTACCTCTGTTACTCTTCTTGGACAGACCTAGGGAGTGGAATGCAGGGACATGTGAGAAAGACATTTCAATTACTACCTTAAAAAAGTCCCTCTGCTGTGTGATGTTATGTGTTAAGATCTCTCTCATGTGTAATGTGTGCTACGGTCTGCATGGTGCATGATGTTGTCTGTTATAGTCTTTCAGGCGGCATATAATGCTGTGCACTAAGGTCTCACTAGTGTGTGATGTGTGTTAAAGTCTCCCAGGTGTGTGATGTGTGTGTTGTCGTCTCCCTGGCATGTGATTTTGAGTGTTAAGGTCACACTGGTGGGTGTTGATGCATGTGAAAGTCTCCCTAGTGTGTGACACTCTGTGTAAAAATCTCACTGACCCGTAATGATGTGCGATACAGTCTCTCAGGTGTGTGTGAGTGTGTTAAGGTCTGTCTGGTACTTGACTTGAGTTACAGTCCACATGGTGAATGACGTTGTGTGTTTAAGTCTCACTGGTGTGTGTTACTGAGTGTTGAAGTCTCTTTAGCGCTTGATGCTGCATGATAAGGTCTTTCTGGTGTGTGATATTGTGTGTTAAAGAGTCCCTGCTGTGTGATCTTACGTGTAAGTCTCTCCCTGGTGTGTGATGTTGTGCGTTAAGGTCTTTCAGGTGTGTGATATGTGTTACAGAGTATATGGTGTGCGATGATGTGTGATAAAGACTCCTTGTATGTGATGTTCTCTGTTAACGTCTCGCTGGTGTGTGATATTGAGAGTTAAGGTCACACTGGTGTGCGTTCCTATGCGTAAAGGCCTCCCTAATGAGTGTTGTGTGTGCTCAGGTTTGTGAGGGCCAGTCGATAACCCGACAATAGACAGCAGCTCATTCACAATTTCAAACTGTTCATTAAAATTCAATAGTCATCAAACAAGCAGTAGTATTTCCCAAAAAAAAGGACTTGCACCCTGGGAAAACAAATCGCAGTCAGACAGCAACTGACTCTGGGGGTGTATTAGTCTCTCACGCCAATGGAGGCTCAAGATTTAGCTGGGCGGGGAATGGGGTTGCTGGATTTTCGTGGAGATGGTGTGTGTGGGGGTATGCGCGTGTGTGTGCGGGAGGGGTATACCTGATTTTTTTCCAAAAACCCTTTGGACAGGTTGGGATGAGTGTGCCTGAACCTTTGGACAGGTTGGGATGAGAGTGCCTGAACCTTTGGACAGGTTGGGATGAGTGTGCCAAATTTTTGGGACAGGTTGGGATGAGTGTGCCTAATTTTTGGGACAGGTTGGAATGAGTGTGCCTAATTTTTGGGACAGGTTGGAATGAGTGTGCCTAATTTTTGGGACAGGTTGGGATGAGTGTGCCTAATTTTTGGGACAGGTTGGAATGAGTGTGCCTAATTTTTGGGACAGGTTGGGATAAGTGTGGCTTGATATTTGGACAGAGTGGGGTGGATTTACCATAGTTTCTGGGACAGGTAGGGATAAGTGCACATGATTGTTTGGAGAGGTTGGGGTGGGCAGACCTAATTTTGTTGAAAAGGGTGGGGTGGGCGTACCTGATTTTTTGGACAAGTTAGGGTAAATGTACCTGATTGTTTTGGACAGGGTGGGGCGATGAACCCAATTTTTTTGTGAGGGTGGGATGCACCTACCGGCTTTTTGTTTTTTTGAGAGGATGGCATTAATGTACCTGATTTTTTGGATAGAGGGAGGTGGATTCACCAGCTTTTTTGGACAGGGAATGCTGGGTGTACTTTATTTTTTGGACAGCGAGTGGCGGGTGTATCAGATTTTTTTGGACAGGAATGAGTGAGTGTAGCTGATTTCTTGGAAAGATTGAGGTGGGTGTACCTGATATTTTGGACAGAAGGAAGTGGGTGTACCTCATTTGTTGGACAGGGTGGGGTGGGTGTACCTGATTTTTTGGACAGGGTGGGGTGGGTGTACCTGATTTTTTGGACGGGGTGGGGTGGGTGTACCTGATTTTTGGACGGGGTGGGGTTGGTGTACCTGATTTTTTGGACAGGGTGGAGTGGGTGTAGCTGGTTTTTTGGACTGGGTGGGGTGGGTGTACCTGATTTTTGGACAGGGTGGGGTGGGGGTACCTGATATTTTGGACAGGGTGGGGTGGGTGTACCTGATTTTTTGGACTGAGTGGGGATGGCATACCTGATTTTTTTGGACGGGGTGGGCATACCTGATTTTTTGGACAGAGTGGGGTTGGCGTACCTGATTTTCTGGACAGGGTGGGGTGGGTGTACCTGATTTTTTTAAATGGGTGGGGTGGGTGTACCTGATTTTTTTGCACAGGGTGGGGTGGGTGTACCTGATTTTTTGGACTGAGTGGGGAGGGTGTACCTGATTTTTTGGACTGAGTGAGGAGGGCTTACCTGATTTTTTTGGACAGGATGGGCATACCTGATTTTTTGGACAGAGTGGGGTTGGCGTACCTGATTTTTTGGACAGGGTGGGGTAGGTGTACCTGATTTTTTGGACAGGGTGGGGTGGGTGTACCTGATTTTTTTGCACAGGGTGGGGTGGGTGTAGCAGATTTTTGGACGGGGTGGGGTTGGTGTACCTGATGTTTTGGACGGGGTGGGGTTGGTGTACCTGATTTTTTGGACAGGGTGGGGTGGGTGTACCTGATTTTTGGACGGGGTGGGGTTGGTGTACCTGATGTTTTGGACGGGGTGGGGTTGGTGTACCTGATTTTTTTGCACAGGGTGGGGTGGGTGGAGCAGATTTTTTGGATGGGGTGGGGTTGGCGGACCTGATTTTTTGGACAGAGTGGGGTTGGCGTACCTGATTTTTTTGGACAGGGTGGGGTTGGCGTACCTGATTTTTTGGACAGAGTGGGGTTGGTGTACCTGATTTTTTGGGCAGAGTGGGGTTGGCCTACCTGATTTTTTGGACAGAGTGGGGTTGGCGTACCTGATTTTTTTGGACAGGGTGGGGAGGGTGTACCTGATGTTTTGAACAGGCTGGGGTGGGTGTACCTGATTTTTTGGACAGGCTGGGGTGGGTGTACCTGATTTTTTGCACAGGGTGGGGTGGATGTACCTGATTTTTTGCACAGGGTGAGGTGGGCGTACCTGATTTTTTGGACAGGGTGGGGAGGGCGTACCTGATTTTTTGCACAGGGTGGGGTGGGTGTACCTGATTTTTTGCACAGGGTGGGGTGGATGTACCTGATTTTTTGCACAGGGTGGGGTGGGTGTACCTGATTTTTTACACCGGGTGGGGTGGGTGTACCTGATTTTTGGACAGGGTGGGGTTGGTGTACCTGATTTTTTGGACAGGGTGGGGTGGGTGTACCTGATTTTTTGGACTGAGTGGGGAGAGCGTACCTGATTTTTTTGGACGGGGTGGGCATACCTGATTTTTTGGACAGAGTGGGGTTGGCGTACCTGATTTTCTGGACAGGGTGGGGTGGGTGTACCTGATTTTTTTAAATGGGTGGGGTGGGTGTACCTGATTTTTTTGCACAGGGTGGGGTGGGTGTACCTGATTTTTTGGACTGAGTGGGGAGGGTGTACCTGATTTTTTGGACTGAGTGAGGAGGGCTTACCTGATTTTTTTGGACAGGATGGGCATACCTGATTTTTTGGACAGAGTGGGGTTGGCGTACCTGATTTTTTGGACAGGGTGGGGTAGGTGTACCTGATTTTTTGGACAGGGTGGGGTGGGTGTACCTGATTTTTTTGCACAGGGTGGGGTGGGTGTAGCAGATTTTTGGACGGGGTGGGGTTGGTGTACCTGATGTTTTGGACGGGGTGGGGTTGGTGTACCTGATTTTTTGGACAGGGTGGGGTGGGTGTACCTGATTTTTGGACGGGGTGGGGTTGGTGTACCTGATGTTTTGGACGGGGTGGGGTTGGTGTACCTGATTTTTTTGCACAGGGTGGGGTGGGTGTAGCAGATTTTTTGGATGGGGTGGGGTTGGCGTACCTGATTTTTTGGACAGAGTGGGGTTGGCGTACCTGATTTTTTTGGACAGGGTGGGGTTGGCGTACCTGATTTTTTGGACAGAGTGGGGTTGGTGTACCTGATTTTTTGGACAGAGTGGGGTTGGCGTACCTGATTTTTTGGACAGAGTGGGGTTGGCGTACCTGATTTTTTTAGACAGGGTGGGGAGGGTGTACCTGATGTTTTGAACAGGCTGGGGTGGGTGTACCTGATTTTTTGGACAGGCTGGGGTGGGTGTACCTGTTTTTTTGCACAGGGTGGGGTGGATGTACCTGATTTTTTGCACAGGGTGAGGTGGGCGTACCTGATTTTTTGGACAGGGTGGGGAGGGCGTACCTGATTTTTTGCACAGGGTGGGGTGGGTGTACCTGATTTTTTGCACAGGGTGGGGTGGATGTACCTGATTTTTTGCACAGGGTGGGGTGGGTGTACCTGATTTTTTACACCGGGTGGGGTGGGTGTACCTGATTTTTTGCACAGGGTGAGGTGGGTGTACCTGATTTTTTGCACAGGGTGGGGTGGGTGTACCTGATTTTTTGCACAGGGTGAGGTGGGTGTACCGGATTTTTTGGAAGGGGTGGGGTGGGCGTACCTGATTTTTTGGCCAGGGTGGGGAGGGCCTACCTGATTTTTTGCACAGGGTGGGGTGGGTGTACCTGATGTTTTGGACAGAGTGGGGTGGGTGTACCAGATTTTTTGGACAGAGTGGGGAGGGTGTACCTGATTTTTTGCACAGGGTGGGGTGGATGTACCTGATTTTTTGCACAGGGTGAGGTGGGCGTACCTGATTTTTTGGACAGGGTGGGGAGGGCGTACCTGATTTTTTGCACAGGGTGGGGTGGATGTACCTGATTTTTTGCACAGGGTGGGGTGGGTGTACCTGATGTTTTGGACAGAGTGGGGTGGGTGTACCTGATTTTTTGCACAGGGTGAGGTGGGCGTACCGGATTTTTTGGAAGGGGTGGGGTGGGCGTACCTGATTTTTTGGCCAGGGTGGGGAGGGCCTACCTGATTTTTTGCACAGGGTGGGGTGGGTGTACCTGATGTTTTGGACAGAGTGGGGTGGGTGTGCCTGATTTTTTGGACAGAGTGGGGTGGGCGTACCTGATTTTTTGCACAAGGTGGGGTGGGTGTACCTGATTTTTTGGACAGAGTGGGGTGGGTGTACCTGATTTTTTGGACTGAGTGGGGAGGGTGTACCTGATTCTCTTGGACGGGGTGGGCATACCTGATTTTTTGGACAGAGTGGGGTTGGTATACCTGATTTTTTGGACAGGGTGGGGTGGGTGTACCTGATTTTTTGGACTGAGTGAGGAGGGCGTACCTGATTTTTTTGGACAGGATGGGCATACCTGATTTTTTGGACAGAGGGGGGTTGGCGTACCTGATTTTTTGGAGAGGGTGGGGTGGGTGGACCTGATTTCTTGGACAGGGTGGGGTGGGTGTACCTGATTTTTTTGCACAGGGTGGGGTGGGTGTAGCAGATTTTTGGACGGGGTGGGGTTGGTGTACCTGATTTTTTTGGACAGGGTGGGGAGGGTGTACCTGATGTTTTGAACAGGCTGGGGTGGGTGTACCTGATTTTTTGGACAGGCTGGGGTGGGTGTACCTGATTTTTTGCACAGGGTGGGGTGGATGTACCTGATTTTTTGCACAGGGTGAGGTGGGCGTACCTGATTTTTTGGACAGGGTGGGGAGGGCGTACCTGATTTTTTGCACAGGGTGGGGTGGGTGTACCTGATTTTTTGCACAGGGTGGGGTGGGTGGACCTGATTTTTTGCACAGGGTCGGGTGGGTGTACGTGATTTTTTACACAGGGTGGGGTGGGCGTACCTGATTTTTTGCACAGGGTGAGGTGGGTGTACCTGATTTTTTGCACAGGGTGGGGTGGGCGTACCTGATTTTTTGCACAGGGTGAGGTGGGCGTACCTGATTTTTTGCACAGGGTGGGGTGGGTGTACCTGATGTTTTGGACAGAGTGGGGTGGGTGTACCTGATTTTTTGCACAGGGTGGGGTGGATGTACCTGATTTTTTGCACAGGGTGAGGTGGGCGTACCTGATTTTTTGGACAGGGTGGGGAGGGCGTACCTGATTTTTTGCACAGGGTGGGGTGGGTGTACCTGATTTTTTGCACAGGGTGGGGTGGATGTACCTGATTTTTTGCACAGGGTGGGGTGGGTGTACCTGATGTTTTGGACAGAGTGGGGTGGGTGTACCTGATTTTTTGCACAGGGTGAGGTGGGCGTACCGGATTTTTTGGAAGGGGTGGGGTGGGCGTACCTGATTTTTTGGCCAGGGTGGGGAGGGCCTACCTGATTTTTTGCACAGGGTGGGGTGGGCGTACCTGATTTTTTGGACAGGGTGGGGTGGGTGTACCTGATTTTTTGGACTGAGTGGGGAGGGCGTACCTGATTTTTTGGACAGAGTGGGGTGGGTGTACCTGATTTTTTGGACTGAGTGGGGTGGATGTACCTGATTTTTTGCACAGGGTGAGGTGGGCGTACCTGATGGTTGGGACAGGGTGGGGAGGGGGGACCTGAGTTTTTGCACAGGGTGGGGTGGGTGTACCTGATTTTTTGGACAGAGTGGGGTGGGTGTACCTGATTTTTTGGACTGAGTGGGGAGGGTGTACCTGATTCTCTTGGACGGGGTGGGCATACCTGATTTTTTGGACAGAGTGGGGTTGGTATACCTGATTTTTTGGACAGGGTGGGGTGGGTGTTCCTGATTTTTTGGACTGAGTGAGGAGGGCGTACCTGATTTTTTTGGACAGGATGGGCATACCTGATTTTTTGGACAGAGTGGGGTTGGCGTACCTGATTTTTTGGACAGGGTGGGGTGGGTGTACCTGATTTTTTGGACAGGGTGGGGTGGGTGTACCTGATTTTTTTGCACAGGGTGGGGTGGGTGTAGCAGATTTTTGGACGGGTAGGGGTTGGTGTACCTGATGTTTTGGACGGGGTGGGGTTGGTGTACCTGATTTTTTGGACAGGGTGGGGTGGGTGTACCTGATTTTTGGATGGGGTGGGTTGGTGTACCTGATGTTTTGGACGGGGTGGGGTTGGTGTACCTGATTTTTTGGACAGAGTGGGGTTGGCGTACCTGATTTTTTTGGACAGGGTGGGGTTGGCGTACCTGATTTTTTGGACAGAGTTGGGTTGGTGTACCTGATTTTTTGGACAGAGTGGGGTTGGCGTACCTGATTTTTTGGACAGAGTGGGGTTGGCGTACCTGATTTTTTTGGACAGGGTGGGGAGGGTGTACCTGATGTTTTGGACAGAGTGGGGTGGGTGTACCTGATTTTTTGAACAGGCTGGGGTGGGTGTACCTGATTTTTTGCACAGGGTGAGGTGGGCGTACCTGATTTTTTGGACAGGGTGGGGAGGGCGTACCTGATTTTTTGGACAGAGTGGGGTGGGTGTACCTGATTTTTTGGCCAGGGTGGAGAGGGCCTACCTGATTTTTTGCACAGGGTGGGGTGGGTGTACCTGATGTTTTGGAAAGAGTGGGGTGGGTGTACCTGATTTTTTGCACAGGGTGGGGTGGATGTACCTGATTTTTTGCACAGGGTGAGGTGGGCGTACCTGATGTTTTGGACAGGGTGGGGAGGGCGTACCTGATTTTTTGCACAGGGTGGGGTGGGTGTACCTGATTTTTTGGACAGAGTGGGGTGGGAGTACCTGATTTTTTGGACAGAGTGGGGAGGGCCTACCTGATTTTTTGCACAGGGTGGGGTGGGTGTACCTGATGTTTTGGACAGAGTGGGGTGGGTGTACCTGATTTTTTGGACAGAGTGGGGTGGGTGTACCTGATTTTTTGCACAGGGTGGGGTGGATGTACCTGATTTTTTGCACAGGGTGAGGTGGGCGTACCTGATTTTTTGGACAGGGTGGGGAGGGCGTACCTGATTTTTTGCACAGGGTGGGGTGGGTGTACCTGATTTTTTGCACAGGGTGGGGTGGATGTACCTGATTTTTTGCACAGGGTGGGGTGGGTGTACCTGATGTTCTGGACAGAGTGGGGTGGGTGTACCTGATTTTTTGCACAGGGTGAGGTGGGCGTACCTGATTTTTTGGACAGGGTGGGGTGGGTGTACCTGATTTTTTGCACAGGGTGGGGTGGATGTATTTGATTTTTTGCACAGGGTGGGGTGGGTGTACCTGATGTTTTGGACAGAGTGGGGTGGGTGTACCTGATTTTTTGCACAGGGTGAGGTGGGTGTACCGGATTTTTTGGAAGGGGTGGGGTGGGCGTACCTGATTTTTTGGCCAGGGTGGGGAGGGCCTACCTGATTTTTTGCACAGGGTGGGGTGGGTGTACCTGATGTTTTGGACAGAGTGGGGTGGGTGTACCTGATTTTTTGGACAGAGTGGGGTGGGTGTACCTGATTTTTTGCACAGGGTGGGGTGGATGTACCTGATTTTTTGCACAGGGTGAGGTGGGCGTACCTGATTTTTTGGACAGGGTGGGGAGGGCGTACCTGATTTTTTGCACAGGGTGGGGTGGGTGTACCTGATTTTTTGCACAGGGTGGGGTGGATGTACCTGATTTTTTGGACAGGGTGGGGTGGGTGTACCTGAATTTTTGCACAGGGTGAGGTGGGCGTACCTGATTTTTTGGACAGGGTGGGGAGGGCGTACCTGATTTTTTGCACAGGGTGGGGTGGGTGTACCTGATGTTTTGGACAGAGTGGGGTGGGTGTACCTGATTTTTTGCACAGGGTGAGGTGGGCGTACCTGATTTTTTGGACAGGGTGGGGAGGGCGTACCTGATTTTTTGCACAGGGTGGGGTGGGTGTACCCGATTTTTTGCACAGGGTGAGGTGGATGTACCTGATTTTTTGCACAGGGTGAGGTGGGTGTACCTGATTTTTTGCACAGGGTGAGGTGGGTGTACCTGATTTTTTGCACAGGGTGGGGTGGGTGTACCTGGTTTTTTGCACAGGGTGGGGTGGATATACCTGATTTTTGCAAAGGGTGAGGTGGGTGTACCTGATTTTTTGCACAGGGTGGGTTGTGTGTACCTGATTTTTTTTGCACAGGGTGGGGTGCTCGTACCGGATTTTTTGAACAGGGTGGGGTGGGTGTACCTCATTTTTTTGGATGGGGTGGGGTGGCCGTACCTGATTTTTTGGACAAATTGGGGAGGACATACCTGATTTTTTGGACAGGGTGGGGTGGGTGTACCTGATTTTTTGGACAGAGTGGGGTGGGTGTACCTGAGGTTTTGGACAGGGTGGGGTGGGTGTACCTGATTTTTTTGGATGGGGTGGGGTGGGTGTACCTGATTTTTTTGGATGGGGTGGGGTGGGTGTACCTGATTTTTTGGACAGGGTGGACATGCCGCTGGAGAGGGGATAGGT